>JAVKLA010000073.1:23102505-23146968 GCA_034782735.1 Sagittarius serpentarius
GCTCCTGGCAGGACCTGTGGCCCCATGGAGAGAGGAGCCCAGGCCGGAGCAGGTTTGCTGTCAGGAGTTGTGACCCCACGAGGGACCCGCGCTGGAGCAGTCTGTGCCTGAAGGACTGCTTGCCGTGGAAAGGACCCACGCTGGAGCAGTTTGTGGAGGACTGTCTCCTGTGGGAGGGACCCCACACTGGAGCAGGGGAAGAGTGTGAGGAGTTCTACCCCTGAGGAGGAAGGAGCGGCAGAGAACGTGTGATGAACTGACCGTAACCCCCATTCCCTGTCCCCCTCTGCCACTGGTGGGGAGGAGGCAGAGAAAATTGGGAGTGAAGTTGAGCCTGAGAAGATGGGAAGGTTGTGGGGAAGGTGTTTTAAGATTTGATTTTATTTCTTATTACCCTACTCTGATTTGACTGGCAATAAATTAAGTTAATTTTCCCCAGGTCGAGTCTGTTTTGCCTGTTATGGTAACTGGTGAGTGATCTCTCCTTGTCCTTATCTCAACCCACGAGCCTTTCATTGTGTTTTCTCTCCACTGTCCAGCTGAGGAGCGGCTGCGTGGTGCTTAGTTTCTGGCTGGGGTTAAACCACGAGAAATGGTGTAGATGTTTTGCATTAGAGAAGTCATATATATTCTAGAAAAAATATGTTTACTCGGAGAACATGGATGGTAGGTGATACAGAAAAGCCAGTTTGTGACTACTGCAGTAAAAAAAAGTTGTTTGAGAACAGTTCAACCAGCTGGAAATAAAAATTTTGTAAAACTGCCAAGGTCAGTGAGACCCAAAGCGATTTGCTGATTAAATGATGGTCACGTATTCATGTGCCTGTGGGTTGTGTTTAATTTCTGTACTTTCATGCTATAAAATTGAAAGCATGCTAAAAAAGGACAAATTAGACCATGAAATAAAACTTTCATTTGCAGTCATTTCTTTGGAGGTTGCATTCTTTTTTTGTGTACATGACAAGTTTCTGGGGTGCTCTCCAAATACAAAGTTGTGTGAATCACAAATTGAATGTAACTTCCCTGTTACTTTGTCATCACATAAAATGTGTATTTCTGATCTAGAAGGTGGAAAAGTAATTTCTTTCTTTAAATATGATTACATTCTAGTTCCTTGATTTGACATAGCAAATTAGATAGACAGTTCTTAATATAAGAATTAATATGACTAAATTATTGAAGCAAATATAAAACTCTTACCATGATTTCAATAGATTAACTTTTTCAGTTTGAACTACAGAGATTCCTCAGTGTACTTCCCAAACTGAATAGGTACAATGTGGCGTCGTTATCATAACACTACGGATCAGCTTGTCCAGTCAGGAGAGTTGGCCAGCAACGGTGAATGTTAGGACCCAGGAAAAACTGATTATAAGAAATTCTTTCTTTTTAGACTGGACAATAGTTTACATTTCCCAATAAGAACTGGGTTGAAAAAGTAAAATGTGCCAGTTATTCACAACTCAGGAGGGTAAGGTCTCTTGACCAAGGCAAGTGACTTAGATGAATTTAAGGCCTGTTTGAGAGAATTGTAATGGAGCGTTGCTTGCCAAAACTCGGTGGTACTGAGAAGAGTACGTTGGAACCTGTGGGCCCCTGCTGTTCAAGGTAAACCCGTCTCCAAACGACACTCTTGTTAACAGGCACCATAAATTGCTGAACGTCATTCTGCCACGTGCTAGTTCCCATTGCTTTCATCCATCAGTGCCTGAGATGTGCTCCTGAGCTCGCTCTGCTGCTGGAACATTTAATTCGGTGCATGAAAGATGATGTAATTTATGGCCTTTTTCCAGTACAATACTTTTGATTATATTGGATTGCATTGGGCAGCCCAGAAGGATAATCTGTGTATGTAATACATAAATATTACCTGGACAGGCTGAACTTTATTTAATTACCTTTTCTTTGTCCCCCATTTGTGCCTTTTCTCCTCAGAGCCTCTCGTTGACTTTAACTACAAATGTACTATAAGCCAGAGCCAGCTGTTTTCCCTTGGTCTGTCCTGGACTGGCTGCTCACACCACACTTGCTGTCTTCCTTGCACGTAGATGCTAAAACAAGAGATGCAGAGATACAGATCCATCATATTATTTTGTTTATAGCAAATATAAATAGGCATGAGAAAGGTGAGATCAAAAAAGGCTCTACAGGCCAGTATCATTCTTGATGCACAGTCTTCAAGATGGCAGATATTGTCATCGTTGTTTTTAAAAGCATGTTTCAGAGCATTTTTGTTTTTCAGTCCTTGCGTCACAGTATGTTGCTTGTCCCTGAGGAACAATGTGACGTGGTAGAAAGATTCTGATTTGTACTGGCTTTTCACTGATGATTTCACTGATTAAAATACAATATTGTGTGAATTCAAAATGAAACTGTCTCCCTGAATGGCTTGCACAGTTCTTGTAGTGATTTTGAATATCACTGCTCCAAACTTCATTGCTCATTTTTAACAATTTGGGCTTGAGATGTTTGATGATGTTGTCTAATAATAACAGAGAAGAAAATCTTAGCAATGGTAGGAAGGCTGAATCACCTACGTGGTATCTGATACCAAAAAACGAAAACAAAACAATTGAATATTGAATAAATTCAGCATCCTATCCTTTTCAAACATCGAATGTGTAACTGAAGGTTTTATAACCTCTGTTACTGCTGTAGTCTGGGGTATTTGGCATTTTAGTCAGTGAATTTTCAATCAATGCAAGAGATGGCCCCAGAAAAATAGTATCATCTGATGATGTATTTAATTAGTGTCAGAAGTAAAGAAAAAGTAAAAATAAGTTCTTGTTTTCCCAAGCACCTTTATACTCTTTCATGGCTTTGCTTATGTGTCTACAATGTTCCAGTTGTTTTGTTACATAAAATATTGCAAATGAGTCATCTTAGCTTCGTGTGTGTGTGTGTGTGTGTGTGTGTTCTAAAGGAACTGTTGGAGTAGTCGTAAGACAAAGAACAGAAAAATGAAAAGGAAAATATTCAAGCCATTATGTCAGTAAGTCATAGTAAAGGATATTGCCCAACTATTCAACTAAATAAATGCAATGAAAAGCATTTATTTGATGTAATTATATTTGAATGAGAAATGCATACAAAAGAGTTGGGGTAGTAGGTTTCATAGTGTACTCACTATACTTTTGATTTCCTTATATAAGAATTACACAAAATTTCCAGGCGTGTAGAAAAAATTAATAGTTTTTTAAGAAGTCATAGATACCAGCATTCCTATTGCTCACTAAGGCTTGAGGAATTTTTTTTTATCAAAACATTCTTAGGATTAATGTATTACCTTAGTAACTGATACCTTTCTTAACATGTAGTACATTTTCTTCTTTAGCAGAAAGGCTTGATTTGGTTTGCCATTGATTGTTGATTGATGCTTTTGATTATTTTTCTTTGTGATTTCATACAACTTAGTATGTGACACTCACCAAGTATTAAATCTCAGTTCTTTGAGTATTTTTAGTGCTTCTATTATTACTTACATGCTATGAACCAAAATACCACTGAAATACTACATTTCCATACTCTGTGTTTTCCTTTGCCGTGAGCCTGTCATTAATTTTCTACTTATAAATATCCAATGTGAACTTTTCAGTAACCTCTAAAGCATCATGCAGAAGCTTGTAAAAATCATAGATATTTTCCATTTTCCATTTCTTTCAGTCAACCTCTTTTTTTGCACCTTTCTGCATTTATTATGAAACCTTTATGTTCGTTCTTTGTACTGCTGAATAGCACAGGTATGGAAAGAAGTTTGTGGTCCTACCTACCTTGTGAAACCAACTACTGGAAACAGATACTGCATGTTATTAATATCCATAGAATTTATTCCTGTCATAAGAAATGTAATCCCTGAGCCAGCGGCAGTATCTTAGATAATATATTTTGAAAATATGAATGATGATTTTAATCTTATGGCAACTGTTGAAGCATTCTTTTTAAATCAAACTTTGAGTTATCTGAACTGTGGTTGGTTTCACAGCTACGTAGTTAGGGAGATTCTGGCTTTTTGTAAATCCTTCCCATTATCTTCCCTGCCTCCTGGGCTGTACTGGCATGGCGGCAGCCTTCTCACCTTGCTACCCGACTCCTCCTTTCATCCCGTACACACTGGCTCTGAAATTGTGTAACTTGGCGGTTTTCTACAACCATGGTCTCTTCCAGAAGAGATTTTTTTAGAATTAGGTTAGAGGAAATCAGCTGATCCTTTGAGAAACACTAGTTATAAGTATGATTTGGAATAGGCTGTGTGGATCTGCCTAGAGCAAGGTGTTGGTCTGCCGCTGTCCCGTGTTCGGCCAGCCAAGCAGGGTGATGGCAGTGCTGGTGGCTGGGACCGATGGGAGGGACAATGAAGCTGGCAGGCAGAGGGGGATGGAGGGGAGGACGGGAACTGGGCTGTGCAGTCACAAGTCATTTGGTGGCAGGGAGGAGATGCAAAGCTGGCAGGGACAGCAGGAGGAGGGACCAGTGTCTGAGCTGCAGTATCTTTCTGGTACCAGTAAGCAGAAGACCATGTGCCTCATCCTTTTTGAGCACCTGGCCTTTGTAAAGAATTACAGTTTGGCAGCCCATGTCACAGATTCCTGTGTTATGTGTATGAAGGCTTTTCTTAATGATCTTCATTAAGTAATGCAGTCTTCTATAATGTTCGTCTAATTGCTTCACAAACTTTAATGAGCAAATTTACAGCATTTGTTTGCAAGGTTATGTCGTTATTTCTGGTTTATATCTAGAGAGCAGGCACGTTAATTCCAGTGTCTGCTTATTTTGAGGAGCCAAATGGAAATGACTCTGGCAACACGGATCTGTTTCAGCCGCAGCTCTGAACTGAGGACAGTTGCGGGCGGTACCGTGAAGCTTGTTGCAATCAAAATCATTCCACGTATTCATATGGTTTCTTTTCTGGTGGTGATGGTGC
Source organism: Sagittarius serpentarius (assembly GCA_034782735.1). Classification (NCBI taxonomy): domain Eukaryota; kingdom Metazoa; phylum Chordata; class Aves; order Accipitriformes; family Sagittariidae; genus Sagittarius; species Sagittarius serpentarius. Next base: position 23,107,427 of record JAVKLA010000073.1, read on the forward strand.
TGAGACTTTTATTAAAACCTATAAAAAAATAAAGAAAAGGAAAACCTCTACATTATAAAGTGCTGAGATTAGGAAGTCGGTTATTTGAAAGCTGAAACACCCTAGAATTGTGTGTACACCCCAGAATGCAGTATTTAAAGACCAGGTACCACATTCTTTTTTTTCCTAAGATCACAGCTATGTTCATCACTGGCTGGCTGATACTCAGAAAAAAAAAATAAATTTTCTTGATGTGAGGCATCACTTTGTTGCTGAAGTAGGAGCTCACTAAGTGATTGAAGGACAGGAAGAGAGAGGAAAGTTTTATGAATAAGACGGAAATGGGTTTGGTGCTTGTTTGGCTTTTGGCAAAGCTAGACATTTTGCTTAAATTGGAGATTCAGATGATTCTGAATGTGTCTTGTGTACCACCATTTGGGAATACCTGGCTTAAAACAACTCTGTGATCTCAAAACTGAAGTGATCAAGATTTATTTGCAGAACTGATGAGTATGCGATACAGCAGAATTCCACAAGTTTGCTCTGAATACAGAAAGTATTAAAAAATGTTAAATTCCTAGAAGGATCAGACCAGAACCCTTTCAGACTAGAGTCCTCATTAACTAATGGACTCATCTGGAATTGATATTCCAGCTATAAAATGAGAATAACAATAGCATCTTCCCATAACATGCTCACTAAAAACAGGAAAGCTATTGGATGTTGCAGTGACTGTACAATAAATGCAACCTCAGAAAGGAGATGATGCATGATGAACACATGCAGAATATGTCTGTCATTTTAGGTTTCTTGTTCAGCATTGTTCATCTGATGAGGACCTTCTGTTTTCTACGATGAGATTTGTGTTCTCTGGAATTAAAGATCACACCGCATGTCCTACATATAGCAGGGCTAATTTCCGGACTTTCTAGTCTTGTTAGCATCTAAATTTTCAACCTTTATTGCTTTTTATTTCATTATTTTTTTGAAGTAGGAATTTTTAATACATCCTGTTGGCACTAAATTAGCTGTTTTATGTAAAATTCAGTATTTCTAAATCCTTCTGTGTGAGGGAATAAATTTAGTTCATTTTACTTGAGCGCATGTCTGGCAAGCCAGCAGCAGCTGCTGCTGTAAAATTCTGTGAACTGAGTTAATATTAAGAAGAAGGAGAAAACACAAATGCCAGCTGTTTTCCAGCTTGTTTGTATGGGACCATGTTTATGTTTACTAGCACAGTATGTAGGGTCAGGTCTGATCTAATCTGTTCCACACCAGTGACAGTAGTGTAGGATAACTTTGTGTTAGGTACTAATGTAACAAACTCTGTACTTACATCCTCTAACACTTAGAATGGAATAAGGTCATTAATTGTGAAATACTTTCTTTTCTTTAATATGCCTAGACATGGTATATTTGAAACAGAACTGTTTCTAATAACTGCTTAACATCTCATTGAGAATCTTCCTTGTATTTTTAAGCGTTTCACTGCAGAAAGTTGCCACACAGCTGTAGGGATGTCTATCCAGTCACATAACCTTTTATTTCACTTGTCCCACTACTAGAATTTGAACCTCAGCACGCTTATTGGAGGCAATCATCCACAGTTTTATTTGAGTGTCAGTCATTTAAAAATTGAGTATAGCTTCGCAGAGAGAGTTCTTCCAGAAGACGCTATTGCCCTCATGCTGTGGGACCTGGACGAGAGCCTGGCACGTGGTGTGTGTCACGACGGGCACTGACTAACACAGCATCCTGTCCATATGTACCTATGGATGGCATACGTCCGTCCATACATCGTACTTGGACTTTCGGAAAAGAGATGCTGGCTTTCTGCTGTGCTGGTGGTGACTCACTTCACATATGTCAGTTGGCATCTAAGTGGACTCGCTAACTCCGATTGTTTCATCAGGGATACATGTATGATGCCTTAAAACTGTAGAAACTGTCAAAATTCAACTGGGAGGTAGAAATTTGTGCCTTTATAAGTGCGCAAATATATGTTTATAGCGTTTCTGTCTGTACAAGCATGCAACATGTAGGTGCTTGCCTTTAACATTCTGAGAAGCCAAGAGGTTCTTACCTTTTAATTTATTTGCAGGTAATTTTATTAAGTAGAACTGAGATTACCTCAGTGGCAGCCTCATTTTTGCTACATAGCCTATTTAAGTTAATGTTTCTTTTGGTTTATGTGTACTGGTTTGTGCGATTTCTTCCCCTTCCCAGGACTAAAATGGGATTTGTGCTCTTCAGGGCCCCCTTTTCCCAGGAATTGGCTGCAGACAGACTTTTGTCAGCCCGGTTCCTTTATCAATTATATATTGACTGTAGGGTGGATTCAGCAAAGATCACAAAAACCACAGGTTCAAGGCTGTTTAGGGTGCTTCAGGTTGCTCCTGCTGACGTCAACTTGTTAGTTTTACTCCATTGCAACTGGGGGAATTACAGAGAATAACTACATAATAATTAAACAAGTGTTGACTGTTTAATATATCTGCTTGATTCTCAATCAGTGGAAAGCAAGTTAGCTCCTGAAGTTATTTTTCCATGTTAAGAACTAACTTGTTGCAGAGTGGCATTGAAATCTCCTTTGCCTTTATTTGTGTCATTTTCATCTGTTTTGTTCCTCCCACAACTAATGGGTTTTTTTGTGAGCTTTTTTTACTTTATTACTTGCATGTATCTTATTATTTTATGGTGAAAGAGAGAGAGAAATAATAAATTGATATCAATGTATGTGGGAATTCTGTTGTGCTATTTGCCTGTGTTACATATGTATCAATAAGTATGCATGCATACTCTAAATATGGTATGGAAGAGATACTTTGTCACTATAAAAAAGACTGTCAGTGGCAGTTTCCTGCGGCTAACAAAACCACGTATGAGATGAAACAATGTATTCATCTCACACAAGTAATTTATATTTTATCAGAGATCTATTCCAGTGATATTAAAAGAAAGTACAGAGTTCTACAGCACACAGTTATTCATAACATACGCACTCTTTTGTCTTTGGAGAGGAGCACATACTAGATTAGAAACGTTTCAATAGAAATGAATGGATAAAATTGCCATAGTCTTCATTGGTATTGAAGTTGAATCCTATGCGTTTAAGTATATGCCTCTAACGGGAACAAAAGCGTGACCTAAAAAGCTTTTCCTAATTATGTGTCACTGATGAATGGAAGACAGCTCCAATCAGTAAGCAGTGCTAAAGTGTTCAAGATTGGCTTGTAGCTTATTGTCTCCAGACAATTTTAACTCACAGGCTTTGTTCTATGGCATTTTATGCCTCGAAAACTGTTGCTTGTGCATTGCCATCTGTGGCATCCACATTTTTGGGGGTTGTTTTTGAAGGGGGAGGCCTTTATCTGGCCATCTTAATTGCACTGCTACCTCGGAGATGCCTTTCAGTGTTGGTTTTTAAAATTTGTAGTTTCTTTCAGAGGACAAGGAATATTTTCTGTAAGAAAAGATAAAACGTTATCAGAATGAAGTATTTCTGTGATTAGGACTGAACCAGAGGTATTTCCTCTGACTTGTTTCGGTCAGCACTTGACATATCAGATATGCGAATGAATCTTCTCCCAGCAATGCAACAGCTTGTCCAGGCAGGGGAAAATCATCATGGGGGAACTGCATAAATCCTGAGCTTCTGTTTGCCATTGTGCATCTGTTAACCTGGTATATCATGAATCACTTGCCAGCAAGCCATTAACCAGTCACTCAGCATGAACAATGAAGGGGATAATAGATATCTTTGACATATGATTCACGTAAAGATGAATCCAGGAAGAATGTGCCTCACTGGTGAAAATCAATGCCAGAGCTGTTCCGAGACAGAGTAAAGTTATTCCACATGCCGTATGAGAGAACAGTTACAAGGTTTTGGAGAGTCTCTGTAACCCAGAGGAAGTGCTGCATAGTTTAGCAAGGTAGACACAGGTGTGCATGTACCTGTATATGAATCTTCAAATTTTTGTACCTGGCCTTGTATTTTAACATTGATCTTAGCAGTTTTCACTGAAACTTTCAAAATATATGTATTTCGTAAATGGTCTCCTTGTTTAAAGGATGATGTGAGAAGTACTAGTGCCATTTAGGGATACAAGTACATCTCCAACTTCAAGCTTCATTGAAGGAAGCAAGTTCAACCTGCTGTTTTCTACCATCGTCTTCCCTGGAATGTGTGTTGACCTGTGATTTATACAACCTGAGTCCTGATGTAAGGCTGCCAACATACAGTAGTACAGTGTTCCAAAATTTTGTTCTGTAATATCCAAGGTATTCTATATTGCAATATTTTTGAAAAGGCTAGAAACTTTTTTTTTTTCAAATATAGACAACATTTAATAGTTGCATTCTTTGTAATTTTTTTTTCAGAAGTGAATTATGGTTTCCTTAACTCTGGCAGGATTTCTTCCTACTGGATTATATTTGAACATCTACAGTAGAACAATGATGTTTCTCTTAAATGAAAAATGTACTGTTAAACTACTCAGTAATTCATACTGTCTCAAATAGATGGTTCTACTTCATCAGCTTCTAGAGTTTATCAGCTGCAGATTCTTCTAGTTAAAGATGCTGATGAGCCAGTAATGGATAGTGCTTCAGCTCCATGAGGCTGGGTGGACTTATTAAAAATAGGAGGATCTATTAAAAAACTGTGTGCCTACAAGCCTTCATTCTAGCATATGCAAAGCAGAGTCTACCAAACTTGTTCTAGTTACCTTCCAGTTTCCAGTGTCGACTACAAATCTGCAGAAGTCTGTAACTATTTTGAAATCGGATGGTTATTTCCACTGGAAAACAGATGTATTTTCCTTTTCTGTCTGTCCCAATCAGGGTAAACAGTTTCTAGAGTTTTTTAACAAAATAAAAAGTTTATGCTGTCAGCTTGGAAAAGACCTTAATATTACTTTAATACCCACAAATAAATTATGGACCATCCACAAATTGAATTTGTGGAATCATAAACTCATTGCATTTATACAAATACGTTAAATAACGAGTGTAAAGTGACAGATGATGCTTGAAGCATAATCTAGGTCTGTATCATGAGTAGATAATAATATTAAGTTATTATTTAGGAAGTCCTAGAAAAATGGTACGCTGTAATGCAAACTGCAACTGTGTCATGTTCACTGTGCCTGTCAGCTGAACTTAACTGAATTTTGTACATTTTTCACTGTTCTTTTGTCGTCTCGCCCCCTTACTTGTCCTGTTCCACCAGGCTGCTTTTGTATTTTAATTTTTGTTTTCTTCTTTTCAAGGTTCAACACCACAGGTTTATGATGGCACTATAATTTTATAATACGTCCTGCCTTTTTACTTGACAACTCATGTTTGCATTTAAATAAAAGAATATATATGTTCGAAAATGGTTCAGGCAGGTCACTTTCTCATACATTTAATGGTACGCTTTGGAAAAAGCACATTTGAATTAGACTGTTTGAGAGTTGCATAGATACTGGCAGTAGGTTTTGCAGGTGTTACCTCAGGGAAGGGTGATGCTTCTCAGACGTTCGGTGCTCAGGCGCCGCGCAGTTACACTTGCACTGGATCCGTGTTTGGGCAGTAGCCATCAGGTACACAGAGCACGTTAGGTACATAATGCCGCTCTTTGATATACCATGCTTTCTGGTGAATCCGTGACACTCCAGCAAACTTTTCCATCTGGAAATGGTTTGAAACATTCCCCTGTAAATTCATGCAGCTATTAAAAAGAGGATTCCTTTTCCCTTTTCCCTTTTTAATGACGGCACTGTCTGGCTTGTCTGCGCTGCACCATCTCTCTTAAAATGGACTGCTCCAAATGCTTTCATACTGTGCGGTGAAGCATAAGAATTTTGCAAATGGTACTGGCCCGCGTGCTGAGTGAGGAAGCAGAGGTCTTCCTGTATAATCCGATTTCAATCAACTCGCTCTAATCACTACTGATAGTTGCAAAATTTAGCCTGGATCTGCTTTGATAATCTAGATTGACAGGAGGTAAAAGTAAAGGGACAGAAGGGCAGAGGAACAAAGAGAAGCGAGTGGGGACAGTGATTTTCTGCTTTTACTTCCCCTTCTGGGACGCGTGTCTGCGGTGGCGGGCGCGCCCCGCGCCGCGGCGGGGTGCCGGCACAACAGGTTCCCCCCACGGGGCCGGAGCAGCAGCTGCCACGCTGCGGGCGCGCAAGGCACAACAGGTACCTGCGCGACCTGTTGGCGTCCGTTATTTATTGGCATTGAGATCCTTATTCTCTTTATTGCTCAGAAGATCCCAGGGCCGTGAAATATTCAGGCATAGCAGCGGCTACGCGGTGCAGCCAGCAACTGGGCGTCTCTCCGGCATTCTCTGAAGGCGAGTGGCTTCCAGTGCTGGGCTTCCTTCTCCTACCAGCTCCAGTCTTGGAGCTTGGGAGGAAGCTCGGTGGGTAACCGGGCACTGCGTTTTGCCGGTGGAAGGGGGAAGTGTCCGTGAGAGTGAGTCCTTTTGACTTTCGGTTTTAACTTTTCCAAGAGAAGAGCCAACTTTGGATTTCATGGATATACGGAAATACAGCCAGCTGCTGCTGAAGACGGGTATTTCGCAAAGATCTGTCTCTGTTTGACTGGATTGTACATCGGGAAGAAAAAATGACTTTTTTTATTGTTACCTGACCACACGCTCAGTGTGCCTGCGTCGGCCAGGCTGAGGGATTGTACTCCCTGGGGTAACAGAGGCACCTGGACTACCCCTCCATCTGACTTTCCATGCAGGTGGGGCTGTTGTTGGTCATCTCAGCCTTGCATGTTGCCATGCTAAAAACACCCAAGGCTAAAAACGTGTCCTGGGTAAGTACAAAAGGATGAACGACTTTTCTGTAAATATGCATTTTTTCAGATATATATGAATATGCTTCTCTCTATATGTATGTAGAAGTACAAACTTAAATAGACTGAGGTGTAAAATAGATTAAAAATTGTAAGTTATTAAATATCATAATTATTTAAAGTATTCCTAAGAATTAAGAAAAATAAACAATACATTAATTGGAACACCGGTATTTTGAAGGAACTGTGTTTTACATTATGGAAATTTTAAAGTTACAGGCTTTCTACTTCATTGGTTTTGATATATACTTTTCATCTATGCTAGTAAAGGGTTTGTGCTACGTACTTTTAAATCAATTGCAAAATTGGTGTGGCTTTCAAGGTACAGAATCAAGGCCTTAAGAGTAAGGTTTAAAGATCTGGAGGGGATTAATGATTTTAATTATATTTTAGTTTCTATTTTTGTATATTTCAGTGATTCGTGACTGCAGGTATTCTTATGTGTAGTATGATCCACATCTTTAAACACTATTTAAAAAGTCCCAGGAGTTTTTTCAGTATGTTGCAGTAAGATGTAATACACAGTGGGATGAGGGAGTCCGTGTCCAGTGTCTTTTCTGTAGACTTTCTTCTTTTTTACTGAGAAAATACATTGTTATTTTGACCTTATACATTATTTCTGTGTCAGAAACTAGGATTCCCTGTTGGGGAATACAGTAAGCCATGAAATATAATTCCAGGGTAAGTCACAGTGCCCTTTCCTAACCCCCATCACATATGATTATACAACGCTGCCAGCGCACAGCCGGCTCTACTGAATAAGCAGAATATCAGCAAACCCCGGTTCCATGCAGAAACCTGGGTGTGCTGGCTGTGAGCATGACTGCTCAGCAGATGGCTTTAGGGCTTCTTCAGTGACCTCACCGACTTCCAAATCTTGCCCCAACTGTGCTGCCCATAACTGCATTACCTTGTCTGCAGTGCTGGGGCTATTCGGGAATAAAGGACATCACTGCCAGGCTTGAGGATACAGTTACCTTCCCTTCCCTGTGACTACTCAGTGATTAATAGCTATGAAAATGCATTAAAGTTCAGAGTACTTACTTAGAAATTTATGTGTGTTCCTGAAGCAGGCTATGGATGCATATAGGCGTAGTTGATAGGTGTTTGTGTCCCCCAACTTAGGTACTGAGGGATAAACTGCTCCAGTACACAGGGTGTCTTCCTGGAGGTAGAAATCTTATATGTTTGCAGCTATGATTGTCTCCAGGTTTAGGTATTTAAACCTAATTTCTGGTGATTTTGTTGGAGAATGCTGAGGTACTTACTCTTACCCACAGTTTTGCAGTGTGGAATAATCACCAAGAATAAAATAAATAAGAGCTCTCTCCCACTTCATACTTTCACTACCAGTTTGCATACAAAAGGAAATGCATATATACTGTCATGAAACCAGTAAATTTTGGTAGCGATTTCAATTGAATGATTGGGACAGAGTTTGTGTATGATGGCATAGGTCTATATTTTAAACATTAGTGACCTTTAATTGTTTCACTGAACTCATAGTTATACATGTGAAATGTATAAACTATAAACTGATTTGAAAAATCCAGTGCAAAAATGGCAAATTAGATGATTGCAACTGTGTGCTGTGTAAAGAAATAGATGCAGCATCCAAACCACTGTAGCTTTTGGGATTACTTCTACTTTATGTAATGTTTTTCCCCTTCAAAAATAAATAAATAAAACTGCAAAAGTTGTTTGCAAGGATTTCTGACTAATTTTGTATTAAGTGTATTCTATTAGTAATTTATGGTTGTGACTGCATATCTGTTTGAGACACAGAGAGCAAAAGGAAGAAATTCAGTTCTATAAAAATATGAAGATAGTTTTATGTAACTTTTGCATTCACCTCTTTCCCTTTGGTTTTCTTGGGGAGCGGGTGTGTTTAGTCACTTCATCCGTCTTTGGCAATATAGTATAAAAGTTATTCACTACTAAGTGATGGAAGTTATAATTTCCTTAGTAAGTATAAAGATAATTTTCTGACCAGTATTTTAAATGAAAAAAAAAAAAAATAGAATAGTTATTGCACTGAGGGTGTTTAAAACAAGTAATGAAAATGTTTCAGAACATAATAGTGTTTTCTTTAGTGCTCTAACGTTTTGAAAACCTGAGATAGCCTGCAGTGAAGTACAAGGGCACCTTACAGAATCAGGTACCTGCTCAAAGTATCACTTGGTTTAAATCCCAATAAATGGAGATTATCTTCAACTTCCTGAAAATCTGGAATTTGACCCTGGGAGTTTTACCTGTCTGGTGATTTGATCTTGACCTTTGTGCATATTCAGTGAATATATGAGGGTCCAAGGATGAATCACAAGGGTGAGTGCAAGAAAAATTTTTGGCAATGGCGTGGTTTAACCCCAGCCGGCAACTAAGCCCCACCCGGGTGCTCGCTTGCTTCCCTCACGGTGGGATGGGGGAGAGAATTGGAAGAGTAAAAGTGAGAAAACTCATGAGTTGAGATAAAGACGGATTAATGGGTAAAGCAAAAGCTGCACATGCAAGCAGAGCAGTACAAAGAATTCATTCACCACTTCCCATGGGCGGGCAGGTGTTCAGCCATCTCCAGGAAAGCCGGGCTCTGTCATGCATAAGGGTTACTTGGGAAGACAAACGTCGTAACTCTGAACATCCCCGCCTTCCTTCTTCTTCCCCCAGCTTTATATGCTGGTCATATGGTACGGAATACCCCTTTGGTCAGTTTGGGTCAGCTGTCCCAGCTGTGTCCCCTCCCAGCTTCTTGTGCCCCCCCAGCCTCCTCGCTGGTGGGGTGGGGTGAGAAGCAGAAAAGGCCTCGGCTCTGGGTAAGAGCTGCTCAGCAGTAACGAAAACATACCTGTGTTATCAACACTGTTTTCAGCACAACTCCAAAGTATATCCCCATACTAGCTACTATAAAGAAAAACAACTCTACCCCAGCCAAAATCAGCACATTCTCCACCCCTTATTCCATACCATTTACGTCATTCTCAGGTCCCACACTATCCAATACATCCTCATTAACCACCACCACCCTTCCCATCAACCTTTTATATAATATGCAGATATCATTCCCTTAATCTATGGACCACCCTTGTAAAATATCCATAAAATGTCCAGAAATGTCCACAAAATGTCCACTGAGCCCACCTAGTCCATGACTTTGGGCTCCAACTGTTACGCTGGTCACTCAGGACAGGAGAGATGGTGTGTTGCATGGTGTTACTGGGCACCAAAGCCAGCTGAGGTCAGGTCACTGCTGCACTTGCACTGCTTCTTGTAAGGCTTGTCTTCCACTGATTTGGGTGGTTCCTGTTATAGTAATACCTCTAACATGCAACTCAAACCATGAATGACAATGATTTAAAGGTATTTCCATTACAGGCTATAATCCAGCAAGGCACTTCAACATCTCCTAAAATTTCAGCTTATTTCTCACCTGCTTAAAACTTAAGCTTGTGGTCAACCACTTTGCTGTATCAGTGTGTTTGCTAAACTTATGTTATTCTGTAATTAAAGTTGGCATTTGATCCCTGTGTCTTTAGCATACAAGTTCTTAAGGACAGAAACCACGCCATGCCGGTGTATCTTTGTACAAAAGACTGCTACCTGCACAATTCGTATTTCCCCTTAGGGCTTCCAAGTGCCTACCTGGGTGCCTTCCTCTGTGGAAAAAAAACCCAAACAAACCCACTACGAGTTTAAAAGCTCAGCAGTTTCTGGGGCTTTTGCCCACATTTTGCACCAATATGTCTGACAGACCCCCTGACTGCTGCAAGGACCCTCATCTCAGAGATGACAAGGCTGAGAAATGAATTTCTTACATCTTTGAAGAGCTGAGGAATTGACAACTTCTTAGTGGGCTGTTTCTTCCCCAGAAGTTCTTGCGATACCATTTGGTAGACCTACATGATTTAAACACAGGCTCTGGCATTTCCAGATGTGAATTACAGCCTTGGGTTTATGCACGCTGTCTTGAGGAAAGCTTTGGTCACGGCTGCACGTGGTGTGTGGCTTTTTAAGTGCAGTAAATGGCCTTGTAGGAGCCATGGTGACTTTAGTTGTAAATTACGTAGAGAATATTTTCACTTCTGTCTCTAAAGGCTGTTGGTGCTGCCATGTGTGAATGTTTTTGAAAGTTACTGGCAAGAACTGCGACTGACCTAGACAAGACGACTGTAAAATCTGTCATCTAGTGCCTTGGGTTTTTTAATATCTGATTTGCAAAATGCATCCATGTAATTATCCCTAATGGAATCATTTGTTAAATTGACTCCTATTGAAATGAATTTAATTTTTATTGTCTAATATAAGCAATTTTATTGTTTCTTACTTTATGTACATACAAGCAATCCTGTCCTTGAGCTCTCTGGTAACTGTAGGTAGGACCTACACCTGTGAAAAAGCCAGTAAATTACAATAAATGAAGCTATGGGACATGGTGGATTTTTTTGACACTGTGTTTTTGACTTAAGCAGCAAATGGTGGTGAGACTTGTGCTTAAAGGAACTTTTTGATTTTAAGTACCATAGCGTCTTCAAAATACTGTTCTACGCCTGTTAATGAAAGATTTCTTCCCTATATTTTCTGTAAACTATTTGGCCAGTCTCTTATACTGGTATATTAGAGGAATAAACACCTTTAAGTATTCTGTGAAAGACATTTAATTTTGTACCTGATGTAATTTTCAAGGGAAGCATGATTTTACAGAGTTCCAGATACAGCCTTTTCTTTCCTGCCCAAACGTCCCCTGGCCTTTGGAGCCATAAAAGCCCAGCTGGAGGGCTGCAAACCTTGACTGCGTGCCAAGGCAACCTACGGAGCAGAAAGGTCATTGAGCCACAGATACCCAAAAATAAATTCTAGCTCTTTAGCTGAAAGCTGTGGAGCCTCCTGCCATGCTCTGCTGTCAGTAGTTGTAGATTGTGGTACCCACTGCAAAAAAAGAACAAAGTGTGTGTGCCACTTTGGTAGAGTAACTCTTCTTCCCTGAAAGACAGGTTTGGGTGGGTAGGTAATTTGCTGCATTGCTATTACTGTAAGTAGGGTGCTTAAGAGTGTATACACAGTATGTTTCTGCTTTTATTAATATTTAAATTGAGTTGTCAGTGTTGGTATATGAGATAAATCTTCTTGATTACAAAGTATCCTTTATCTTTGTCCTTTTAGTTATTAACGCTCTTTATCACACACCTAGTATCACTCAATTTCAAAGGAGTGGAATTGACAGAGGAGGAAGCCTGACTTTTATGTAATTAACTAAATTACAATTCCTGCTGAATTCCCTGAGCTAATAAAAGGGACTGATATTTCTATCTCACTTTATGACTTAAGAAGTTACATGGTGGTAGATATAGTGTTACAGTGGTACAGAAAGTGAGGGGTGAAAGAAGAAAGGCAGGATGCAAATAGGGAAATATGCTTGTTCCAGCTCAGAACATTTCAAGAGAGGATGGGACATCTGTGGAAAATGTAAGGAATAGTTCAGTTATATTGATTTGGAAACTCTTGAAATATGGAGTAACTTGAAAAAATGGACGATGAAGTGGTAAAAGAAAAAAGGAGAGGAGAAGATAGAATTATAAGGGAGAAAAGGAAGATGAAGAAAAAGGCAAACTACAGCTTTGAATCTGAAGAGATGTGATAGTATTAGAAAAGAAAGATTAAACAAATGCAGGAACACCAAGAGGAGGGTGTGGCTTACATTAAGAGTTCTGGTTTTGTGTCTGCATTTGGGGTCAACTTGAAAATAGGAAATTAAACAAGGAGTTTGAAGAATACACAGTGGAAAGCTCTTGAAAATAATTGGAAAATTATCTGAGCATGGGTTTACCCGGAAACATGGAAGATAATGATAATACAAATGAAATTTGCTGTGTTTTGAACAGAGAGGACAAAAGGTTCCCTCGGCTGAGTTCTTTTTGCTTGAGGTTCTCAAGGTACATGGATGAGTGGAAAGCTTGGAGAGAAACATTCGCTATTTACAGGCATGCTATTACTCTGGTTTGGATTAGTATCGATCTTGTGAAGAGAATGCCAAAGTGGGTGAAGTCAGGAAATATTAAAGATGGAAATGTTACCTATCTGTGGAACAATAATAAAGCTATTGCTCATTTCGTAGGGCTGTTTTGAGATGTTACTGAAAGAGGGTGGGCAAGGATCTGATGGGAGGTCTAAGTAAGTAGAGAACTGCTGACTGCAGCAGTATCTCTGTGGGCTTAAAGATGTACCCATGCAATAACTGGAGTAGCCTATGGCACAAAAGGCAATTGATTACTCAACTCTGGCTTGCTTGGAGGACTTCGTCCTTTGATAAATCATGGCTCTTGACTTTTAAAGATTGACATAGCTGAAACAGCTGTAGATATTTTTGGCTGAAATGCACCATTATTGGCAAAAAAAGAAAAGAAAAAGAAAAAAATCTCTTATTTTTTACATTGCTTATGAAGTGGTGTTTCTTTTCAGTAAATCAATAAGGTGCTGTTTTTGTTCTGTCTCGGCCTGGCCTAATGTGTGCTAATGTGATACTCGTTCTGTCAAATAATCATGGACTGAAATGACATTGTCGTTTGCTTTCTTTCTGGTCATTATCAAGTCCTTAGTTTCTGTTGGAGCCAGCTCTTAGCATTCCTGGGTGACAGAGCAAGCTTCCTCTGTGAAGTTCTGATGACGGCTTTGGCTCTGCTGGCAGCCCAGGTTTTTTTCCATGGATGGAGGCAGGCCAGGGTTGTCTCCATCCTTCAGAGGCAAACCTGTGGGAAAGCTTCTGTGGCTGCCGGATTGTCTCCCTTTGCTTACAGATGACTCGAGTGGTGTGCTACAGAAAGTTCATGGGGTTCAAAGCACTACAAAGCAAAAGGCAAAAAGCTTAATTACATATTATCCCCTCCTCTGGTGTTTCTTGTACTTATGTATCAGTGTAATTCCCACTGATGTTGGTTGAAGCTACATGCATAATCCGATTAGCAGAAAGGTCATCAGGGCATGCAGAACTTCAAGTAGTCTGCTGTAAGCTAGAGGACTTGCTTCCCTTGAAACTTCTGAAAGTTTGACCTTGAATCGGGGGAACAAGGATTTCGCCCACATCCTCGCAGCAGCTGGGCTGTACCAGCAAACAGAGTTGCCCTGATGGCCGTTTCTGCGGGCAGTAGTAGCCTGTGTGTGCAAGGCTGCGACTGTGCTCAGCGTGCTGGCACGGGGAGTCTGGGCTGGGTGTGGGTGATACGTCCCTATCGATAACACTGCTTGACCCAGGCAGATTGCTTGATTTTTAAAATGAAGGATGTTTGAAAAATAAATTAATGACACATTCCAAATTGGAATCTCTTGTTAATTTTAGCACTTCATCTTTATGTGCAGCGTGCTGTTTGTGACTACCAGACAGCAATTGTAAAGAGGCTGGAGGACAACTTATGTTAAAGGTAGAAAGTTGGTGTTGACTGACTTCATACAGTAATGAGAAGTTAACTTTCCTACAGTACTTTTTCTTAATACTGTGTAATAGCATACACAAGCATTTACCAGAGACATCTAATTGCTAGTTCTTGTCTCTACAGACTTTCGTAACCACACAGATGTAAAGGGGATGTAAAGGGAATGTGTTTTCCCATTTTTAACATGTAAAATTTAGATTCTTTTCCACTATCAAGACTTAATAAAAAGGCAGAAGAAGCTACCAGTTGACCCAGTCACAATTGATTTGAGATGCCTTGAACAGTCTTGATGAGGAGAAATTTTTAGAGTTAGTTCTGGGAAAGAGGAGAGCGTAGGAAAAAAGACAAACGTGAATTTGAAGGTAATGTTGTCTGAGATGAAATAGAAGCTGAAATTACAGAAGCATCTGTGGGTAAAAGGAAATGATGCCTGTTTTTCTCAGCAGTATTTGTACTGGCCTTTGACATTAAAATGTGGATACAGGAATGCCAGCTGTATATTCCAGTGGGTTAGTTATTTCTATTGTCATTTCCCTTTTTCTTTTCCAAGTTTTTTGCCACTACTAAAATTGGAGAAGCTTGCAATATAAATTTGCAATGTAATTTTCATATATTTGAATTGTAAAGATTAAAGCTGACTGAGGCTGTGATTTATGACAAATTGCCAGATACATCTTGCATTTCTAGAGGCATAAATGGGCCCAGAGTGTATAAAGTGTGAACGGTTTATTTTGGCAGTGATGCATGACAAATTTAAACATGTAACTGCATAAGTGTTTATGAGTTCTTCACTCAAATCATCAGTGCATTCATGGCAGAATTATTCCTAAAAATATGGTAGCCACGGGAAACAGAAAGGGACAGAAGCTAGTGGACATTTAGGGCTGAGAACATACTGCAACACTAGGAAGACGCTAGAAAAGCTAAGGAGGGTGGGGAAGTTTTAACCCTTTCATGTTTGATTAATGTTATAGATGATATAGAAATGTTATGTTGTGTTGAACACACTAGCCCTGTATGTTAAGGCTGTAAAATTTTCTGTTTGGATTCATCTTGCTCCCTTTTAAAAATACTTGTGCTCATCACGGTTGCTAAACTTCAGCTGGAATTTTGCCTGTGTGTAGTTTTTTAACATCCTGCAGTTATTTTATACTATCAAGTTATACCGTCCTTCAAGTAATGTGTGATGCTGAACAATAATTATGCGTACAATAAGAAAAGCTCATGAGAAATATTCAAGAAATGTGTCCATATTTTAGTCATAAAGTTTTAGATACAGATGATCAGAATTTCATGGAAATTTAGTAATTATATGGTCAAACTTTTCTGTATTGTTTATTTCTTGCTATTTATATTCATTCATAAAAGGATATTTATATCTAACCATTAACTATTTTATACCGAATTCATAAGGGCTACTGATTACACTGAAAGCCTTCCTAAATTCCATTTTCATTAGGTAGCCTGTTCTTGAAGAAAGCTCAGAACAGGATTTCCCATGTGGAAATTGTTTTTGAGTATTTAAAGCCAACCTGAATGTAATACTGTGCAGAAAACTAAACAAAGTAAACCATGCATTTTTATTATTTATTGTGGTAGAAAGAACTATCATAAAAATTACCACAATTAAAAAAAACTGAAAACACAGTTACCATAGTTTCTCTGAATGATCATCAGGAATATACTTACCTACTTACTAGGAAGTGTTTATTTGTTGCCTCTTGAGGTGTCAGTAAGAGGTGTCAGTAAGACGTCTTCTATAGAATGAGAACAGCATCATCACTTGTTAACACAGAATATAACAGTTGATTACTGGACTAGATAAATCTGGACAATGATATGCAAAGTTATGGCACACAGAAAAAAAATATGTACAAATAACATGCAAAAAAGTTACATATGTGGAAGCGTATGTTACATTCCCAAGATACACATTAGCAATGAAGATCTCTCTTTTCCATTATGCATGATTCCTAAATGCTTTCAATCACAAGTGAAAACATTTTGGAAATGAGAGAAGAGATTCAAAAGCCATTAGAGATTCAAAATAATTTGCCCTGAAGAAACAGCAAAGAAGTAAGTACAGCTGTAAAAGCTTTAGGTTTCACAATTTCAAAAAACCAGACCTGTGCCTAGAGCCCATCAGTGATGCCTTCTCTGCAGAGGCCTAAGGCTGCTTCCTAATTTCCTTTGCTTCATGTTGGCTTCAGTAAATAAGTATCTGGCTGCTGTAATAGATTCGGTTCTATTGGATACAGCATATTGAATTCTTGCCCTATTTCCAGGCCAAATGCTCTTTCCTCTCTGTGAGACTTCTGACACATTAAAGAACCTGGTTCTTGAATGCAAAATATTCATAACCAACTCTGGGAGAGTTTATTAAGTAAATCTAATTTGATAAACTTCAACAGGCACTTTGATAGTTACTGCAATAATGTCTTGTTATCTTTGGAATTTTTAGAAAATAATAGGAGATGCTTTGCAAACAACACCTCAGTTTTTGAATATTCAGCATTCCAAACCAATAGTGTATTCTTCAGGTGTGAATTGTTTATTATATATATTATATATGAGCAGGGCTCATCTATGTTCAATACTTGCAGGTTTTACTGTTATGTGGGCTTTTTCTTCCACTGGAAGACTTGCTTCCAATTTAAAATCTACCCTGCAGCAAAGAGTGAATAACACTTTTTGATATGATTTTCCTTGAGTCTTCCAGTCATTTTGAGGTTTTACTGTCGGATTTCCCTCTATATCTACCCTGTGTTGAATAAAGAATTCATATGCACCATAAGAAACAATAACCAAAAGAGAAGGCCATGAAATACACAAAGCATTGTCTAGTGCAATAGGTACTCTCATTGTGAATAAGATTTTAAAATGATATTAAACATCATTTCTTGAAATAAAACTAGTAAACAATTTGAGAGACACATTTAAAGAATGTAATGTCTCTAAGAAGAGAGGATGCTGTTATAAAAAAAATGGTGTGTAGCTGTGTTGGGTCCTTTGAGTGCACTAATATGAAAGATATTTTACAGGTTTTTTTCATTGCTGCACTTCTGAATGTGGTTTCCTGTTGTTTAACTGTAAGTACTGGAAGTTCTGGCTTACTCTTTCTTTGGCTGACAGGGGCCATTCAGGAATAAGGGACATTCAGTTGTCCTTGAAGTTTAAGTTTCTCCCTAAAGATGCAAGAATGTCTAAAGACATCTGGAAAACCAGAATGTAATCCCAAAAGTTCACAGGGAACAGGGAAATTGAAGTAACGTTATCTCAGCTGTTGATAGCTGCCTCTTTATTTATTTCTTATTAGAAGGCACGGATCAGATATGACATCTTCTGACAAACTGCTTCCTTTTTATAAACCGTCATCTCAACCTAGTCCTAGAGCTGTTCCTGCCAATTGCTGAAAATGGGATGTTACTGGAATGCCTTGGCATAATTGCAGTCTTTATTAGTTGTCAGTAATTAAAGCAGCAGTTAAAACACTCTGCTTTTGTTCAGACAGATGAATAGGCAGCAGAAGGGCCATGGTACGACCCCCAAATTCAAGAACTCGTGGCTTCTCATGAAAACCTTGATTTGCAGACTCGGTAGTTGGTCATATAGCATGACTTGTTTCTCACAGACCAGACAACTAATTTTTTGGTTGTTTCGTTGACCGCTTAGGAAAGAGCGCACTTTCTTCTAACTTTTACCATACTTTGTACTGTACGGAAGTCAAGGTTTTATTTAATTGTTTAGTTTCTTTCCAAGCACTGACAAAACAGGAATGCACAAGTACTTGGTGTGCGTAAGTGTGTGGAATATTGTACTTGGAAAGCATTAATAGACAGTGATATTCTTTGGAGTCATTAACAATTGATAGAGAATAAAGCTAATGAGGCAAAATATAACTATAGAATGGACATTAATTTCCTCTTAAAATAACATGGGGTTAGGAGCAGATTTTTGTAGAGGAAGAAGAAACATAATCACCCTTTGCCAGCTAAAGCAGCTTTGCAATTCAGCAACTGATATCCTTCTGTGAAAAATAAACACCTGATTTCAAATATATTTTCAACTGTTAAAAAGTATTTTAATATAGTATTAATGTATTATTACTGTCTATAATTAGTTTCACTCAGGTAGTTTTCAGTTTAAGAGTTTTGACAAATTCTTGGGTTTTCTAATTGTAAAATGTTTCTCCATATCACGGAGAATTGTGTTAGAAGATTTTTCCCATTGTAAACAGAAATTAAACAAGCTGTATGCCAGCTATTTCAGCGCTGACAATTGGACTCCTGCAAGGTCACTTACAAAAGCTCATAAACTTAATTAAGTTCTCCTACGAGCTTTGACATGAAGAGTAAGTTGAAAAGTGTTGGATTGCCAGAAATTTCGCAGTGTTCCCGGTGCTACAGCCAAAAAAGCGGCAGGAGAGGGGACAGGGCAGAACGGGGCTGTGATCTTTAGTTCCTGGCAAAATGACACAAAGATAGAGTGAAATCTCGTAAGTGACTTTCCAACTTTCTTCTGAACAAACTGTACTCTCAAGTATCATTTCAAATGTCATCAGCTCTGTCATGTGCTTAATGTTGTCATATAAGGGTAAGAAATCATCTCTGAATGTTTGCTTGAGTCAGTAAATCTGCTCTGATGTAACCTCTGCGTGCGCTGTGTAACAGTGCAAGGGCAACAGTGCAAGGTGTGGTTATACTGTATTTCTGATGAGTAAAATAATGTCACTCACACAACACCTTTCTACACTGTCACCAGAGCAGACATTTCAGTCTTTTCACCTGCGTTAGGGATGACAGGGAAGGTGGGCTGCCCTGCAGTGCGTGCATTATTGGGTCTGGTTTTCTCCTTCAGATGATCTCATGTGGTCAGTCAATCGCCTCTGTACGCTGTTGGACTGGCAGTCTTTTTCAAGGAACAAAAGCAATGCTCCACCTTTCCAAAACCAATGGGAAGTTTATTTTATGTCAGTAAATCCAGTGATGCTGTAGCAGCCCCCGGGGCTGCAGTCGCTGTGCCTGCAACCCAGGTGGTGTGGCCGGGCAGTGCTGGTCTCCGCGGGCTTTGGAAGGAGACCCAGGGGGAGCGTTTGGCCAGTGTGCATGGCTGGGGTGAGGTGGCTGTGGGGAGGGGAGGTGCTTCTCTGTCCGAAGCAAAGCCTAGCAGCACAGCTGTTTAACCCAGCATCATGATTTCTAAGCTGTCTGCGAGAGGACCTGACCTACAGGGCTGGGGCTGCTTGACAAGCACCCCCAAACACCGTCAGTCACTGCATCGATCTGCCGACCCTTATTTTCCTTTCTCTCCTCCCAAGTTCTTCCCCTTTCCCACCCTTATTCTCACCCAAATAAACAGCCCTCCCCTAATCGCTCTTCTTTCCCAATAGGTGCCAATTTTGGTATGTCTGACAGTGTTGCCCAGCTAGTATGGCCTCATACCACCTGACTGATAGGGTTACCTGTGTGCTGTGTTACAGGCGTGACCAGTTCGGTGGTCATGGAGAAGGGTTCACCCGTTGATGGGTAAATGAGGCACTGGTACCTCTCTAAATCCGAACTGCTAGTGGGAAAACAACGTGCTAAGTGATCAGAGCCAAGTAAGCATGTGGGTTTTAATTTGAACTATCATTGTGGGTGATTCAAGCACTCATGAAGAAATGGCTTTTGAATCGCAGCCTTTCCTGTAAATTTCCCTTAACGTCTTGGTATATTGAAAAGAGATTATTTTAAGAGACATTTTGTAGGTGACCTCTTCCAATGGACAAAGTATCTGGTCTGTTTTTAAAGTGCCTCCTTTGAAATTGTAACTAAAATAAAACTTAAAATTGTGCACATTGCCTCCTTTAAAAAAATAAAAAATAAATCACTTAAGTTGAAATCCAAAACCCAGTTGGTCTAAACTACTGGAGTAATTTCTGCATATTTACAACTTCAGCAGTGCTAGACTAGCTCATGATAGTGAATGAAGGATTTCTTTTCACTTTACAGCCAGTGCTTTTAACTACTCCCTTGTATCTTTTTCCGTAGATTTATTGTTGCTACGGGAAATACTTTGAATCCTGTGAGAAATGTGGTATGTTCCCACACTAATGGAAACTACAGTATTCTTGTAGTATACAGTTTTCAAGGAACTCCTCATGCTGTGAGTTACATCATGAGTCATGAACGTGTTGGCTCTGGGAACTGTTTTCTCCTAGTGACAGCATAAACTCTCTGTTGTAAATACTGCAATTTTAAGGAAAAGGAATGAAAAAGCTCTTTAGAAATAACTCAGGCATTCCAGATTTATTAATTATAGTGTTGTGTGGTGGTCTTTAAACTCAGGCTCTTCTTCAAGAGCTAGGAGCTGATTTATTCTTGATGTATTGTAGTGTGCTAATGTCTTACCGGTGGGTTTTAGTAGTGTGATTTTATAGCTGTTGGAGAGTTATATTAACCGTTGTATTGTTGCTACATTGCATGGTATTACAATTCTAAATCTGCATAGAAAATTGAACTAGTGAAGATTCAAGGCCAAATCTCACTGCGGTGTGAAAAAAAGGGAGTAAACTTTCTACAATTATTTCAGATATAATGCACATAGGAGAAGATAAATATTAACAATGATAATAAAGTTGAAGCATATTTGGAAACAAAGGGTAAAATATGTCTGAAGTACGTTATATTTTGGTTTCCGTCCATCATTAACAACAGACTTAACGCCACTGTTAAAACTGTAGTTTGGGTTGAAATTTTCAAGACTTACCAAACTGTGATTTGTAAAAGTCTGTAGATAATTCTTCAAATCCAAACAGCAAAAACTGCTTTAGTGTTTCTCACTGAAATCAGAGCCATTAAAGACCAGACTTGTCCCATGCCCATAATTAACTACTAAATGCATGCATTCTGATAACATCTTTCTTGTATGAATACGTCTGACTAAAAGGAGCAGGTTGAGGAAAAGCCATTCAAAATCACTGTGCTTCCAAAGTGATTGATTTCTATTATTTCTGATATCAGCCATGCACTTGTATCAAGCTACACAAAAATTAGCCTAAGTAGATGTTCACATCTTGCGTGGCTATAATGTGTAATGTGACAGGGAATATAAGGGCCAAAGAGAAAAAATTCCTTCCTAAAGATGCCAAGTAGACATTGTAGAGAAAAGGGAGAGTTTTATACCTCACTGATGCAAAGGGCTGTTTATTAACAGGTAAGTACTTGACTCCAAATGTAATGTTTATGAACATAACAGTGACATTTATCTACTTGTTGGATGAGGACAAACTTGGTTCTCATTTAAAAGGGTAGCCAGGCTGTTCTCTACTTGAGGCAGAAGAAAAGGAGTTTTAACGAAAAAAATAATAAACCTGTTGAAAATCTGAAAAGAGAGACTGGCCGTGAAAGTGAAGAAAGTTCATCCAGAGGGAAGAGGACATTCAGGAATGCTGAAATCTTTGCATTTTTATCTTAACTGTGAGCATCTGTGGTGGGCCATTTCTCATGCAAGGATTTGGCCCATGATCTGGGGCCTTGCAAAGCCATCAGAGGTGTTCCAGCTCTCTGCGTCATCCAGCATAGCCAGAAAAGAAATCAAGGAAAATAGCAAACGTTTAGTCGGGGCTTAACTTTTAAGACTCAGGAAAACAACAGGATGTTAATCTGATCCCACAGTCTTTGAGAGAGTGACTGATTCCCATTAGAAGTTAGTTTAAGGTGAAAAAAAAGGTGTACTAAAGTTCTGAACCTTTCTCCTTAACCCTGCCTGTTAAACTGCAGCTGCTTGGGTTAGAGTAGTAAAGTAAATGGAGTACTTCTGCAGTCAAAAACAATCTATCTTCCTTTCTAGCAGAAAACCACCTAGAAAGGGGAAAGGACTGTAGAGTGAAAACATAAAAAATAAAGTTGAATTACAAAATAATTCAGCAATAACAGTAATTATTAATAGGAAATGTATCTAATAATTAAAAGCAATCATTATACATTATTTAAGGCCATTATTTATTTCTACTCATACGTTCATTTTCAGGGACATTATGTAGCTACTAGAAACATAAGTTTTGTGCCACAATTTACTTAAGTCATGCATTCAGTAAAGATTAACTGTAGAACAGGCATATGTAAAATACGTAATATTTTGTGATCAGAGCCCTCAAATTGTTTACAATAATTCGTGAATGCCTTTACAATTCTGTCCTTAGGGTTATTTATTTTATTCCTCCATCAGTATATCGTTAATCCTCTGAAATGTGACTAAATGGTTCTGTTGCACGAAGTGTAACAACTGCGACTTCATCCAGAGCCTCCTGTAAGGACTGGGTTCCCATTTTTCAAGTTATCCCTGGCACTTCCATCCCTTCCAAACCGTGTCCTGGTGTGTTGTGTTCCTTAATGGTACTGAACTTACTGGTCCAGTATTACTAGAGAACTGGTCAGTTCTCTAGCTAAATGGGTGCAGCTCCTCAGCACTGTTACTGCCAAATTGCGCTTTCTGTTTCTGAGGCTTTTAATTTTTAGTTTGCATGAAGAAGCATCGCTTCATCTGTTTACAGCTGTGAATTAGGACAGTTGACTGCTTTTGTTTTCACAGAACAGGGCAAATGCTGGTTATTCATGGGAATTTATCATAGCATGTAGGGTGGGGTTTGGGACTGCTTACTGCATCCCTCCGTTCCCCCCAGGGCAGCCCCCCAGCTCCCCAGGCAGTCAGCCCGTCCCTGGGGTCTCAGGTGTCTGGTGGGGAAAGTCTTCCTTCATGGGTGGCCGGTCCACGGTTGGAGCGGGGGATCAGAACTTTAAATCTGATACTTTTCAAGAGGTTTTAATTATTTCCATGGTTCCGCTGATGTGGGCACTCCTGACAAGAGGTTAGTAAAGATCATCTGTCTTTTCAGCTTGCCTTTTCCTGGTCAAACATAACCTCCAGGCTCAGAAGCACTTCAGCTTCATGCGTTCCTCAATGTGAATTGGGGACTCCATTGAACCAGAGGAGGGGTGTGAGAAATACCTTCAGTGAGACCCATTTCTGGCATTTTTTTAGGCATAAAGTCAGCATATTAAAAAAAGCTGTATTTTTAGCTAGGATTGCTTCCTAGCAACGGACCATTTACTGTACTATGGGCTTAAAATGTATTAAATAATTTTAGCTTTCCTACTTTAACCTCGGTGGATTACACTAATGCCTCAAGGCTCTTTTCCTGTGCTATGCTATATGCCTTTCAGTACAAGACTGTGAACTTCTGTCGAGGCCATTTTGTGCTTAACCCCAAATGCTGTCAGACTTTTTTTAGCATAAAGATGGTGACGTAATTTCTGCTACCTTCCTACTAAGCAACTAGCTAGTAAATATTTGGAAACTCAGGAGACTGCTACCCAAAAGCTGTCCTGATTTATACTTTCACAAGTTAAAAAAAGTATTAAAAAATAGCTAAGTCATTCTGTAAAAGCTGTAAATAAAAATGAAGGAAAAAATTGGAATGGGGGTGGTTAACCTTTAAATCTGAATTTTTAGTTATTTCCACGGGATAGGAAGGAATATATTTTGCTGGTTAGATTTCTTTAAGATTACTATTTGATTTTTTTTAAATTTATCTTGACTTATTTCCTTCTAATTGTAAATATTTAAGACTTAGTACTGAATGATTTTCACTTTATGGTTCAGTTTTGACTTTTATATTCATGTTACACTATTGTTTTGTAGAACTTACTCCAAAAGTAGTTTTGATTTTCAGCTGTAACCAATGTGCATATCATGCTGAAGCCAAATAATAAACCTGGCTTGAGCAGCTTATTGTCTAAATAAAGCCTGTGCTGTTTAAAGAGGATACTTTGACTGAAGTATTTAAGTGGTCTAGACTTGATAGTGCAAGAAGGCAAAGGTCATACAAGTCATTTTCTTCCATACCCTCCCGCCTTCTAAATGTTGATTAAATCTGAAGAAAATCATCCCCTCAGACAATAAACCTGCCTTTCCGTCGACACAGTGTAGTTACCTAGACTAAAGCAAAAATTACTTTTATACACATTTTGAATAGCTAGAAATGGTTATGGAAAGAAGCAAATAATAAACCTCCAGTAAATTCTGACCAGTGGCTACTCCTTGTAGACTTATAAAGTATTGTAAAATTTCATTGTAGAATAGATTAACCAAAGTATTTTAAAATACTGTAATTACTGTAAAGTTCTAAAAGTATTTTGAAATTATTTAAGTTTTAATTTTTAATTTATTTTAAAAACTTGAATATTTGAAATATTTGGATATTCTCAAAATATACAAATATTGGATATTTGAAATATTAAGTTCTCAAAACACTTAAAAATACCCTTTACCATCTAAAAGAACTATCTATTGATTTAGCCCTTGCAGCTACATTTATGTCCCGTTCAGCATTGATGTCAATAGGATACAAATCTCCTGAGAGATAGGAATTTAATAATTTTTTATTCATTATTATTTTTTGTCCTGTTTTCTTTTCTAGTGTTTTCTTACTAGGTCTGGGCTAAGTGTTTTTCCAGTATTTCTGGAAGTGAAAACCTTTTTCTTTACCCTGTTAACCTCCACATTTACAATGGGAAGTAAAAGTCTTTGGGCCAATTCTGTTGTTATTTATGCATGGGTAAAGCAAATCACAGCTGTCAAGTTTTGTGCACACCATGGAAGATGTTTATGCAGATCACTGAATAAGTCATTTTTGCATGCTTAATACAATTTTGCATATAATTAAAAACTTACATTTGAAAAACAAAAGTGCTGATGAAAAATGTCTGTTCGCTGTGGTTGGTGAAGTCTTTTAGTATGTCCAGGGTAAACATAAATGGTAAACATACTGCCCTGTTACCACATCTGAGTTCTTGCCTGGTGGGAATAAAAAGGTTATTTCTGTCTTGTTTCTTTGCTTCAGGTGCTTTTCTGTTTGATTACCAATTAATATTAACTGTGGTAATGAGTATGTAGTATGAAAGCTGAAACTGAAATCTCAGCAGTCTGGCAGATGGGAGATATGTTTAACTGTTACTGAGATACAAAGGGAAATCATCAATGAATTCATGACACAGTTCATTACCCAGGCCCAAATCAGTATAAGTTTCTGATGAGGGGTGGTACTTGTAACATACAATCTTAATTCAGACGTTTCTTAAAACCGAGTCCTGAATTAGACATCAATTTTTAAAATATTAAAATTTTTAACCCCAAATGATTCAATTTGTACTTGCATTTCAGTAAAAGTAAACTGAAAAAAAATCATTTTAGTGTATTCCTAGTATTGTACAAGACGTCACATAATGTTACAAGACACTGATTTGGCCCCTGCTCCCAAAAATGCATTATTCAAGAAGATCTAAGTAGGGGTGATAGAACGTGATCTTCGGCGCTGCTTTTCCGCTTTCCAGTCTGGCAGACCAGGTGCTTGAAATCTGCTGGTTTTCCCTGCTCTTCATACAGCTACGTGTTCATTATTTTTGTTCTGTTAAACTTTTTATGTATTTGGGTCTTAATCTTTCACGTGTTTTGTTGCAGCAGTTCGCTCCTGTTTGTGCACGCTCAGAAGCTGCCAGATGAAGTCTGGCAGGAGAACGAGGCGGAGATATTCCGGGATCTCAGCGTTAGGAGCTGAGCTCTCGTTTGCCTCAAGAGTAAGGTGCTTCTTTCCCATAAGAAATTTCAGAGCCTTGTAGGAAAGAGCTTCCAGGGCTGAAACACTGGGTTTGGCCTCTACCCTTACCACATCCTTTTCTGGATCTGGGTGCTTCCCGTCCTTCGTGAGCACACGGTACCTTGGCACGAGCCTTACCCGCCTGGCACACCTGGATGTGTTTCCAGTCAAAATGGCCTGAAGTGCCAGTAACACCAGAAGGTAGTCGAGGGGGGCAGCTTGAAATCCAGCCAAGTGCAGTGCCGCGATAACTGCCCTGGTGCATCACTCCGAATGCGCAGCTCAGTGTAACTGCGCCCCAAAGTCATCGGCACCACCGTCGGAAGGGTGAGAGGATCGGAGATTGTACGGGTTGGCTCTCTAGTGTGGTCCGTGAATTATGCTTTTTCCAAGGCTGGGATAATTCAGTCTAAAAATGCTGTATAATAAATATTAGGATTATGCTAAGCTTAAAACATTCCATAGCGTCTTTTATATTGTGCCAGGAAGATTTCAGCCCCTGTAAAAACTATAGTTTGGGATGTCATTTGATGCCTATTTTGTATTGAGCTTCTGATTTTCTCTTTTACGTGGAGTTTGACATGAGAAAAGGTGAAATCTTCGAACGTATTTCAGAGCAAAATGCATGCCGAAATGAAGTGTCCATGTGGATATGGCAATGGGCTGCAGAGCTCTGAGCTGAAAACTGTTTTGGAAAGCTTAAGGTCGTATTTTTCAGCTCCTAAATTTTCAGAGAGGGATGTTTTAATTGCAGGTTTCTGTAGATGCCTGAGAAATCTAAACGGTGCTTCCCAGCTGGCATCGAGGCTGCCCGGGCTGGCTGGGGCGGAGGGCAGGGAGCCTCCGGGGCCTCTCGCTGGCCTGCGCTGGGAGGTGCAGCATCAGCTCCTTCATCGGCTCTTTTTCTTCTACCTTGTACAAAATCCTGCCAAGAAGTGAGTTTGTGCTGCTGGCAGCGCTTCATGTTTTTATCCTTCCATATTTTGTGTAGTCCCAGTTTCAGGATAAATTCTAATGAGATTATAGTAAGAACATATCTTTTAAATTTTCTTAAGTAAATCTGAATAGATTAGTCTGAATTGTACATTAAAAAAAAAAAATTAAAGTAGTTGTATTAAAATCCCAAGGATGAAACATCATCCTGAGTTCCTCTGAAAAGCAGCCTTGCCTGCTCCACCAAAATGACCTTCTTGAAGCCCACTTCTTTTTCTACTCTGAAGTATTTTCTTATTCTATTGCACACATCCTTCACTTACCTGACCCCTTTCTAAGGATTTTGATGAGCTTCAGAGATATTTATAGTTGGCCACAGTGTTTCATGTTATGACATTATTGGTTGCCAGTTGATGGTACAGGAACACCCCCGTGTCTGATATATCATGTGATGAGGGGCACGCCAAAAATCTTTCAGTGTTTCTATGTCAGTGTTACTCTTGAGGTTTGGTGTACTTTTGGGGTTCTTGGTGTATAAAACTGTATTGGTGTTAACACAGCAGAACTTAGAAAATTCTGTTGCAATCAAATACAATTTATTTACTGAGACAACTTTAAAAAAATGGTCTATGGTGAATACGAAATAATTAAACACTCATCAGAATCTGTTTTATTGCACATACGCCTAAGTATTTGTTCAGATATCTGTCTGACTTAAAGAAAACCACATACTCAAATCTTCAGTTGACTTTATAGTCTTTGATTTTTCTTGCTAAAATTGCCTTCAAGGAAGTGTGAAGGAGTATAGTGTGCTATGGAGCAGATAAAAATTTCCTTATGCTTCTGTACTGTGTTTTTTCAAGGTTTTCAATGTTACTGTTTGGTAATTAAAAAAAAAATTAAATCATGGTAGTCTCATAACTGGAAGAGTTAAAAATGAGTTTTACCAAGGATACTTAATTTTTGCTACAAAGGAAAAGACAACAGGTGAAGCAATTGAGTGAAAATGGGAAATAAGCTGTAACAAAATCAGTGGTCTTTAAATGGTACCCAGCTGTTCTGAGGAGAGGTATCAGTGAAAATGAAGAGAGATGTCATGTCACTCATGTCCCTTGTGTCATAAGGACAGGAATATCCTGAAAAGTGTGGGTGTATTTATCTGCATAATATGGTGTTCCTGGCTTCGACACCAGGCAGAGCAGTGTCTCCTCTCAGCCCTGCTGTGAGCTGCCCATTTGCAGAGCTGTGGAGAAATAGCAAGCACAGCTGGGTGAGCTCTTCCTCGCCTGCGTAGGCGGCTGGACGTGAACATGGAGCCGGTAAAGCCAGGCTGCCAAAGAGCATGAAACCCTGGACCTGATACAGAAGCTGACCCTGTTTAATTCCTACATGGCATAAATGGGAAGTCAGAGACGGAATTTGGAGTACTTCTCCCCAGAGACGGCACCGTTGCAGATTGCCCTTCGTTCCACATAGGTTATAGTGTCAGCACAGCAAGGAGCTGAACTTGGAAGTATTTATAAAACTGGTTTCCATTTAGTAGAGAAGACCTATTTGTTTGCAGGATCTGGTTTTATTTATATCATAAAACTTAGTTTCCTATGCTAAACCCTCAGTCCTATATCCTGCGTTACAGATAATGAGCCGTAAGCGTAGCTCAGGCAAGGAGGTGCAAAATGGCCTTGAGCCGTCAGCCTTGGGACAATGACGTGACCTAAACTAAACTTTCCCCTGCGCCGCTCCAGCAGCCTCTGGGATGCTCAGTCCATCACTTCTTCCTGTGTTCCCCTGCCCTCACATGCCCTTTTTCTGAGAGCCAGGAGCTAAATATTGTAAAAACAGCTGCTCTGCTCTCGCTGCTCCAGTGTCTCATTTTTAATGCAGTCTTAAGACACTAAACAAATGGGTTTGTTATTTTTATCTTACACATTAGGTGGTACTCTGGCGCCCTCATACTCTCTTCGTAAATGTTCTGCTTGCATTTTATAATCCCTGATGTACCTTGTAGATACACAAAGAAAGAGGGACGATGCACCCTTGCAAAGACTCCGTTATTTCCAAATGAGTGTCCCAATCTACAGGCCAAAATAGTTGTCGGTTTTGATTTTTTCTCAAAAAAGGTATCGTCACAATTTCTGTGTTGTAATACAAGTACAGTCAAGTGGAAAAGGGTTAGAAATTAAATCATAGCACTAGGCAAACTGATTCAGTGGCATTGAAATGTCATTTCTAGAATTATCCGGCTTACTGGGGAGTGTTTCAAGGAATAACCTTCTGGCGTGGCAGACTACAGTGCAGGGATTAGACGGGGCTTGCACAGCGGGCCAAATTCTGCCTGGTGTTAATTAGGATCGTGTGAGCATAAGTGAGGACAAGAACTGTCCCAGCGATTGCCACTTTATTTTAAAATCCTTTTTTGTGGTATGTTCATGACATTATTTTTTCCCAAAATTGTTCTACAAGTTCAAAGCATTTGTATTGTTTTCAGAAATCTAGTATATGTTTAGGACCCTGCTTTCAAGAGAAATACATCTGATTTTAATTTTGCCTAAGAAACCCTGCAATATTACTCTGTGAGCGGGACCTAGAGTTTTGAAGGTTTCTGAAAACATCCTTAGGCCATAATTAAATGCTGTTCACAGAGGTTTTCCAGAAAAGCAAGAAGGCTCCTAAGGAAGCCACAGGGTGATGAATAGGTGCCGAGCCTGCGAGGCAGTTCGCCTGGTCCTACAACCATCCCTGCTTCTGCCGGGGCGTGGAAAGAAAGAAACTCATGGTGAAACTTCTGGATTTGACTCCCAAAACCTGTCAGCAGAAGAACACGGGAAGTTAAGATGGACAAGCTTTACCCCAGAATGTTAGCATGGGGCTTTGCGTGCTGCTCAAATTGCTACTTAACAGTGTCAGAATGAAATATTCAGAGACACAGCTTTGAATTTTGAGTCAGTCGGAATGTAGAATAGAATATGCAGCACGCTGCCTTCTGCTTCCACAGGCTAGAAGAAACTGGAGCTGATTAAACAGCATTAATGCTGTTATTTTCAATAATGTTTTTTTGACCTGGGAGTCTTTGCTATTTTTAAGAAATCAGATCAAAAGTTCAAGTGCTAAGAGCTGCTATAATTGTAATAAGCTTCTAACGTCGTGAAGGGAACTTTCGGAACTGTTGCTAAAAGCACGACCGCGACTGATTTAATGGTGGTGTTCAGTGGGAGCTACCAAACAGCCTATTGAAAGGGAAGTCTAGGGCATAGAAGAAGTAGTTGGATTTAAGTTATTTTATGAGGAAATAAGACAATATGTGAGCTGTATTTTGGCCACTTAATTTCTACCTGGAAAAAAATGGCACATGTGTGCTGGTGGCGGAGCGTGGAAGGGAGTGATCAGGAGAAACGCATCCAGCCCTGCTGCCGAGCCGCTGAGTGGCAGATCATTTGCCGGGCAGGGATGTTTCTTCATTTGCCTTCTACTAGGTTTCTGGCAAACTGCTAATTTGATGCTAATTTCCCAAAGTTCATTGCGGAAATGATTGGGCCAGTTTTTATAGAATTTGTAATTCTGTTGTATAATTGTCCAGTCTGCAAGTATGTGTTGAACACAGCCAGGTTTAAAAAGCAGACACTGTTGCTTGTAAAATCAAACGTGTTTTGTTTTGATATTGCTATTCAAAACATTAATTTCAAGATTTTTTTTAGTATTATTCATTCTATTTACAGCAAAAAGATCTGACAAGGCTTGAAGCCAGATGTGAGTGCTACTTTCAGCCACAGTTCTGATATAGATCTACTCTGTGGACCAAGGAGCAAGCCTTACACAATAATTAATTATTTGAGTTCTACCTCTTTCCTCATTTAGACAGCTGGTGCTGGAGAACCATTTCATGATTGTCTATGCTTACTCTGTTTATGCTTTTGGTACTCTGTATACTTTTGTATACTCTGTGTTTATTCTGGGAATCTAATATTGTTATTCTTCATAAGAATTCCCATTTTGTTTACATCTGCCTGTATAGTATTTTTAAGAATTTTTCTTTTCTACTGCAGAAAAATGAGGACCTTTAAAATCAGTCCTATGATTAAATGATAAGATTAGGTAGTAGGTTTAAAAGGGGAGAATACGCTAGAAATGACTTTTATAATTTTTGCCAGCCGCCCATGCACCCTTAGCTCATCACGGAAGGTGCTGGCAGCTGTTTGTTTATGCTAAGAGGGGATGGCATTTATGTCTCTTGTTAAATCCTTGACTGACGCAAACTGCCCAAATCTCCTTAGGAAGAAACAATCACTGTGAGGCACGCTGGGACGGGTGGGCAGGAGACTCCTCTCCTAGGCAGAGCGGTGTCAGGACAAACATGTGTCTTGCGTCACCTGTGCCTGTCGGAGGCGGTTTGCTGGGCGAGAAGGCGGAGGAGCTGCCATCAAACCCTCCCTTCATGGTCCCTCTGCACGGCCTTTTGCCGGCGAGTTGGGTGGGGTGTGCAAGGGAGTAAGTACTGGGTCTAAATGATGACTTAAAACACAACTGCACTTGAATTTGCTCTGATAATAAGATAAGGAGTAAATTGTGAAAATAACAAATGTAAAGGGGCGTTAATTTTTCTGTTCTCTGTGGGAGTTTCCCTCAATGGATCGATAATCCTAGTGATATTTTTGTTTGTTTCTGAATGGAATTGCAGCATTCTGCTTCCTTTAAGCAAGCTGACCATGCAAAAAAGGGGAAAATTTGGAATTACATTACTTAACAGCAAGTCTACCTCATTGTCCCAGTTTAAAGAAATAATTAAACCTGGTGGTTTTGCAGCCGTGGCATGACCTGTTTCAGTCAGTGGGCAAACTGATACCTGGGTCTTCCCGTTCTCTCATGCGTTCTTTCTCACCCAAACTGATGTGCACGAGATCAGAAAGGCGTAACCCAGGAGCGGGGGCGTGGGGGTCTGAACCCTCCGTCGAAAGGGATCTGTCACAAAATGCCCTGTAAAGCAGCTTTAAAACAAAAATACCGGAGAAGTAGCAACTTCCAAACAACCTGATCCAAGTACCTGAATGATTCATGTTCTCCACTGCAAATTAGTTCATTTTTGTCAGGGCTGATCTAATAGATTTACTACAGAAATAATTGTGCAAGTAACTGATCTTTCTGTAGCTCTACTGGATTTCATAAGGAAAAGAGGATTAAGACTTTTTCCTTTTTTTAAGACTTTTTCCTTTTTTTAAGGGAACTATATTCCCTGACAAATCTCAGGTGAGGTTTCAGGGGACTGCTGCTGTTTGGTTAACTTCTGATTTCCTGGGTGCTTTGAGAAAGGAAGGTTTGGAGCAGGGGTTTCCTTGCAGGGGTTTGCTTGTTTGTTTTTTCAGGAGTGCAAATATAGGAAAAGAACAGAAAAAGTTGAAGTAAAATGGATTAAAAAACTATTGGAAGGAAAACCACATTAATTAGGGAACAAAATCAAAACAAGAGCAGCAAGTGATACAGACTGCTATCAAGTGAGAAGAGAATGATGATGTATATGAGTGATGGAAGATGGAAGCAGAGAGAAGACAGAGAAAAGAATTGATCCCAAGCTGAAGGTGAGCTTTTAAGTCAACTTGAGTAACAGCCATGGTTGAAAAAAGGCAGTTGTCAATTAAAACAGAAGTAATTTGAATAACTGAATTCTTAAAAATTCATCTGATTTATAGATATTCCTCTAGGGTGATAGGGTTGAGACCTTAATGTTTTGAGATGTCCCAAAGTGAAATTTGGGGTTCAAATAACCAGGTAGTCAGATACAACTGAATACTGGTTTAGTATCTGTAACTCAGGGCTCGCTGTTTTCAGACAACATAAAACTGTGTAAACTGTTGTTTTTCTGTGTTGCCAGTAACATTTGCATGGTACACGAAAAACCAGACAGCCTGATGAAGAGTGCTTCATCTCTGACTACTATGTCCTATCAATGAAAAAAAAAAAGTGGTAATTCAAAATTCAGTCTACAAGATGTTTTCCATTTCTAATAATTTAAGGAAGAGGTGTAAAAGATGCTTTCCATGTTTCTTTACTGTCCAGGAGATGGCAAAGGGCTGTCCCTCCTCCCTCTCTCAGCCTCAGCTGCGGGGCAGGCAGAGGGTTTTGGGTGGGCGGGACAGCACTGCGCATGCTGCAGCCATGCACGAGATTCAAACTCGTTCCTATAGTAAAATATGCTCTTTTAGAAAATCCTTGTGTTTTGCTTCATTCTCTTTTCTTCCTTAATCCCTTTCCCTTCTTTTATTTCCATTACACAAGCAGCTTAATTGCTTTTACAATTCACGTTCTTTCTGTTCTACAATGTATTCACCTCTCTACATCATGAGCTAATCCCAAAATATGTTGTGTACTAGAAATTGCAAATGGTAGTTTTGTGTTCTCTGTTTTGGTTTGCTTTTTGTGTTTTGTGTGTTTTAGTTTTTGTTTGTTTTTTTTTTTCTAGAAGCTTCTTTCCAGCAGCCTCTTGTCTAAATATTGCTGAGCAGTCCTGTGGCATTTCCCAGATCTAGGACACAGAATCATTCTCTTAATTCCCATCTCTGATTACTTTGTGCTTCTGACCAGTCTCTGGAGCTGAAGCATGCAGATTTAGTACGTTTGATTTGCTGCACCTCTGAAATCTTTTATCGGCCAAGAATAAAGAACAAACCAAACCACCCAAACCTGTTATCTCTGCAGCTGTACAGGAGGAAGCACCATCCTGGGGAGCCATAAAGTCTGACATTTTCTCCAGGTGATTCAAAGCAAACACGCGCTTTAATTTATATTATGTTATACTGATCTGAATATTTGCTGTGTCTAAAAGGTAATGGAATTTGGTGTGGAAAGGCGTGGGTGGCATGGGTCAGTATCAGCGAAAATTTGTCTTAAAGAGATTTATAGAAGTAACCCCAGTTGCAGGGAGTTAAATATGCATTTTTCTAAATGGATGTCATCAGCAATCCTAAATCCTCATGTAAAATGCCTGGAAGTGTGGCGGATGTGTACATAACCTAGGCCTGAAACAAACATCAACTGCATTAAACTAATCAGGCAGTTAAATGACAGTGCTGCATCCAACACAGTTTCGTTTTCTGAATCTCCTTATACACGCTTTACCAAAGCTTTATGGAAATAATTAACTGAGTTAAAGTGAAAAAGGAAGAAGATTCAGAACAGAAATAAGCCGTTATTAGTGGTGCTCAAATTTGACGGAAAGTCTCAAAGCCTGTAAGCGCCATGTGAGGTGCTCTGCGGGCAGCCGGTGGCCTGGCCCTGCCTGCTGGCGGGATGGCTGGCTGTCCCACCGGGCAGGGACGCAGGAGAGTCTCTGGAAAGACAGCGGAGAGGTTTAGCAGCACAGTGTCCGTCTGGGTTGGTGCTGTACGGTGCCAGATTGAAAGAAAACTCCAGATGAGCAGGTGAGGATATAAAATGGAAATACTTGAGTTGGCTTAGAAACAATGGTAAATGAACACTTGAGTGCACTTTAAAGTACATTTGTGGCCATAAAAGGGGCCTGGCTTTGCCTGTAGAAGTTATTGAGGCTGTCTAGCGCTAAGGCTGTTCCTGTACGTAGGAGCTGAGGAGCATCAGAGGTTTCCTGGCACAGGAGCGCAACTCTGTAGAGTTGTCAGAATGGTCCCTGGCGTGCCTTTGGCCAGGACTAACTCACAGTCTTCCAGGCAGCTCTTTGGCTTTGCTTGTGAGCCAGCACAGGCCAGGTAGTATTCCTGCAGGGCGGTTTGGATTCAGCCATCCTCTTCTGAAGGGGAAGAGAGTTAGTTTAATACTATGGACTTGGGCAAGTCCAAGCCAGTTGGCTTTGGTTCAGGAGAACGGTCCAGGCACGTTTGATGCATTAGACCCCAGTAAGAGGAGCCAGGAGTACTGTCCCATGCCAGTAGTTACTGATGTATCTTCTGGGGCCCTGCAGTGATTGCACTGCTAACTGCTAGGAGCGGACCAAGAGGAAAAGTCTTGATCTTCCTCCAGCCGTTGGAGGTACCTCCATGTCTATTGAAAAAGTGTTTCTGGTTTTGCCCTTGTATGAAAGATGGGCATTTGCATGGCCAAGATTACCTTTTAGCAATCATTTCTAAGTCGTGTTTTGCTTGATAATTCACAGACCAGTAGCTGTTTTGCGGAGTAGTCTTCTTTTTTTACTGTACAGCTGACCTGAAATGCAATCAGTGGTATTGCACTGTTTGTTAAAAAATATTCAGACTCCTTTGGTTAAATTGTTCTCCATACTCTTCTGCTTTTGAAAAATAGTACTTTTACAAATATGTTGTGTGTTGAAAATTAAACTTTTCAAACAGAATACTGACATCAGCTATACAGCAAAGTTAAATAGGAAGCACGTTGTCTACTGTAACTTCTGGTTATGGGCAAAATCAGGTTTAAAAGCTGGGTATATCATGTCCTTGGCTCTTGGAGAATATTAAGGAGGTA
This sequence comes from Sagittarius serpentarius, assembly GCA_034782735.1. Taxonomy (NCBI): domain Eukaryota; kingdom Metazoa; phylum Chordata; class Aves; order Accipitriformes; family Sagittariidae; genus Sagittarius; species Sagittarius serpentarius. Next base: position 23,142,692 of record JAVKLA010000073.1, read on the forward strand.
ATCATGGGAAAGAAATGGACTGGATTATATTAAGGAGGAAAATAAAATAACACTATCAGCTGAAGTCTCTATTTGCAGAGATAATGTATCCTTCTGGGCAGTTCCTGTTGTCATGGGCTGTCCCTCTGCTGCCTAGTTCATGACCGAAAACACTGTTTAATGCTCTGGGGAAAACTCCATCCCATAACCTGGTACTTGAAGGTACTAACATCCGTACTGACCTATGTAGTTTAATGGAAATGCACAGCAGTTCTTTGAACGTGCTTTTTTTCCTCCTGTGTACGGTCATCTAAAGGGACTGCTTCCACTTAGTACCCCACATTTGGGTGTGATATTTCTGAGGAATTTGTGCTTTAACACAACAAGATGTTGCTTTTTATTTTACCAGATAGAAAGGTCCTTGATCACAAAACCAGAACCAGAACTAAAACAGAAAAACATAAAAGCAATGAAAAGGAAACTTTAAGTGTATTTAACACCAGCCTCCTTCCCTGGAAGATTTTGCAGAGGCATCTCTCAGCCATGAAGCCTTAGAGGCAGCTTAGCACCATGATGCTTTCTGAAGTTATGTTTCATATCAGCCTTTAAGCTAACTTTGGAAGTTGAAGAACTCAGCGTGTATTTTCTTTTCTTCTCTCTTTCTTCCCCTCAACTGTTAATTTAGCATTTGACATAAAACATGCTGTACGAGGTGAGACCAAAGATTTATCTAGCTGTTTCCAATAGCACCTAGTAGCAGAAATAAGGAGAAATATAAGCATAAAGCAAGTGTGAAGTGATATCCTTCCACAAAACAGTTTATTCTTCAAAAAGTGTAGCACAAGAACTGCAACAGTGGCACTATATGTAAGGTTTATTTAATGTGTGTTCACTGGCTGTCAATGGATTTGTATTCCAAGAATGCATCCACTGGCTTTTTGGGTCCAGTTCTGTCATTTGCTGCATATATTATTTACTCAACAGAAGTTATCGTTTCTGAACTTACGCTGAGATGGTTAGGACGGCTCAAGTTCTTTCTTGAGGACAGATCTTTGAGATCAAAATGCTACAGGAGGGATACTTCTATCTTAACGGGTTCATCTGCATTTGAATTCTGTTGTACCTATTAGTTGGCACCTTCCTTCTACTTTAAAAAGGCTTTCTTCTTTTTGGTCAACTTGTGAGTGCATGAGAAATGTTCCGTGTGTCTTGCGAAGATGTGTGGCCTTGCAAGTGAATCTCTTGCCATTGTCAGCTACTTGGAGGTGAGGTACTGGGAGCAGGAGGCTTTCCCTTAACACACCAAATTTTGGTGCCACAGGCAACAAAATATCACATGCTTCCATTTCAAATGCTGAGAAGTTACCATGGCCTTCAGAACTAGTGGTTCCTTCTGCCCATATTCTGCCTGCCCTAGCTCTCATCTCAAAGTGGGAAGAAACCCCCCGTCCTCTTACTGTGCTTCTTATTCTGAACATAAATTTTTTTTAAGCTATAGAAAATACTAGTGATGAGCTTCTCAGAAAATTCAAAGAACAAGTTAATAATACAGGCTTCAGAGCAATACAGGAGGCCTGTGGCCCAAACACTCAGGAGAACAAAGAGGAAAAGAAAATATATATGGTAGCAGCTCAGTAAACATTCATCTATCTGTGTGCTGAAAAATGTCGGAGCTCTCTGGAAATAAGAATATGATTATGTATGTGAGGATAAGGGAATTCAATTAAAGTTGACCAAATGCTTAATTGCTTTATTTTGCAGTTTTGCTAATCTTCTTTCAAAGTAGGCTCTGTGTGTAATATATTGTAGTTTAACCTTGGTATGACCATGGTTTTTGTCATTCTTTCCCTGCTTATAAGAAAAAAGAAAACATTACTGTGTTTCTTATTATTAAAAAGAGTAAGTTAGTATTTTTTTGCTGTGTTACAGTGTTTTCTTGAGCCTGTTTACATGTGTTAATTGGCAAGTAATTGCTTTCCTAATCTAGATAAGCATTGTTGAACTGTGGGTTGCAAAGTCCAGTGCCTTTTAGATTGAGGGGTGGAGACTCTGCTGTTGTTTGTGAAGGATCACTGAAAATTCTGTGTTGCTGGCCCAATAAATGAGAGCTTCTATCAGCACAGAAAGATAATCTCAGATATTTGTAGGCTGTGGTATTCTGTGATAAATGATTCTCCAACAGAGAGCATGGAATACAGTAGATGACAGTGTGAATAATCCAGTCTTGTTGCATTGATAGAAGTTGGGAAAATAATTCTAAAATAACTTATTTTTAGTCCTTTTAATGAACTGTTGTGCCGACCTATATTTGATATAGTATTAGAGGCTGTTACCTGAAGACCGTTCTCTTGATTCCCTGTAAAGCAGTGCACATTACTGGGTATTAGTTCTGGCTCATCTATTTATTTCAGCAATACTTTTTCTGTAGTAGTAATACTGAATTCTTCACAAGGATTTAGTGATAATCCTGTTAATATTTTATTGTTTGTGCAGTCACAAGGGTGGATATCCTTGCATCATGTTTTTATTGTCGGTAGAATAAAAGCGACTTAACAAGAAATTGTAATTGCTCTTCACTGGGGGAAAATTATGCTTAAGAAGAAAGTAGATTATAACAGTTCATCATACTTCATCATTACATATAGCCTAGCAGGCTATTGTGTGGAGAGTTTTCACTAATTCATAGCAATCCCTTCCAAACTTCACTGTGGAGTTTCACGTAAACAAATACGCATTCACTCACGTATTGGCAATTGATTCATATGGGCTATGCGGTGGTACTTCACATCTTTTCTACTGCAGTATTAAATTGCTTTGCTGTCTCCCGAGTAAGATCACAGATTAGTATATGTAATACTTCGTATACTTTGTATAAAAATAGTGTAGGAGAAGAGTACTGACCCTGGACCTTCTCCCTTCCAGTAGTTCCAGCTGTGGCAATAATGGTCTGCTGTGGTTTTTATCCCCTGTGCAGAGATGGACATGAATTTGCAAAGAACAGAAGTTAAAAGAACTACACTGGAATACATTAAGGGTGTATGTCATACAAAATTGCATTATTTATTTCATTCCTTTCTGGGAGAATATGTATTGATTTGTACATTCAATTGAACAGAATTGCGTATCAGTTCTGCTTTTCCAAAATACAGGTGTCTGTTAAATAGAAATGAATTTATATACACAGAAATTGTGTCTGTTGGAACTTGCATAGTAGAAATGGGCCCCAGATGTTACAGTTATGTAAGGGCCTAATCTAAAGCCAACCGAAGAGAGCCTTGTGGGCTTCAGATCGCACCAATAAGAACATTTTCAGGAGAATTAACATGGAAGGAGATTGCAGTAAGCTAACATTGTCTGTAGCTATTGTAAGTATAAAATCAAAATGTATGGTTGGAGGGCTGTGCCTTATTCATTGTGGCTGGAGTTAAATTTGAACTTTGAAGGGGAAAAATGTGACATGAATTATCTTTAATAAAAAAAGACTCCATTTAAATGTTAAGCACAACTGTATGTATCTTAAACCTGTCATTTTTCTGTTTATTTGAGTAAGTGTTGTGTGTGGGTGGTTAATAATGTTTTGAGTGTGAGATACGATTTTTGAAGTAGACGTCTTTTCTGCTTTTAAACTGATACAGCATTACATTGCATAGCTATTGCTATTCTGTTCTAAAATAGAAATTAAATTCACAAAGGGAGTTAGGCCCTTGGTGGGTTATCTTGTAATGCTTTGCAGTCAGGTTTGGGTGGTGGAGGATTGTTGCCCCACCACTACCAGCACCCTTTCCCCTGCTCTTGTTCCCTTTAGCTATTTCATCTTACTGACCTGGCAGAAAAAAATACAACACGCAAAAAAGAAAAAAAACCCCGAACAAGTAGTTTGTCACTCTCCTCCTGGAGGGGTCAACAAGTGCTGGGACTGGCAGAGGGGAGGGAAGGCACTGCTGGAGGTACCAGGGGTGGGGGCAGGAGTGGAGAGGGCCAAGAGCTCTGCCCTCAGCAGTGTTGTTTACTTATTTAAATTGTTAGTTTAGCTGGTTTATGTGATGGCTGTGTTTTATATGCTGCACTCAGATTCCTGTAAAGTTCCTAACACACCTTTCAGTGCCATCGGAGAACTTAAATTTTCATCTAGGGCTGAAGTTCCTTCTCTGCAGAAATTAAAAACGATCTGTAGGAGCTCTGCTTTCTTAACTGTGGTGGGTTGACCCCGGCCGGGTGCCAGGTGCCAGGTGCCCACCAAAGCCGCTCTCTCACTCCCCCTCCTTGATTGGACAGGGGAGAGAAAACATGACAAAAGG
>JAVKLA010000073.1:23147068-23165901 GCA_034782735.1 Sagittarius serpentarius
AGGGGCGGGGGGAAATGTTGGAGGGACAGCCTTGGTGCTGTGCGAGCCCTGCTCAGCAGTAGCCAAAGCACTGGTCCATTACCAACACTTTTCCAGCCAGCAATACAGAGCACAGCACTACCAAGGCTGCTATGGGGAGAATTAACTCCATCTCAGCCAGACCCAATACACTAACCAACACCTAACCTTAAAGTACTGTTGCGCACTGATCCTGTTGCGTGGACCTTGCAGTAAGGCAGTGTCATGTAAGCGTGGGAGTGTATTTAGACTGGTGGAATTCCACATTTTCCATTAAATTGATTTTTGGTAAAGTAGTGTGTACTTGAAGTCAGGAAGATCAGCAACTACAAAGATGCAACAGTTTGCTCTCAGATGCAACTGTTGCTCTCAGGAGTAAGAGTTTACAAGACAGATTTCTCAAGTTAGCTGGTCAAAAATGAGGAATATGAAGGTGCAGTTCTTGGTAAGCCAGGCACTCTTATTGTGCATTTTAACTGTAAAATATAGGTGTGAACCTTTTTCTTCCAGTAGGTGTCTAACCAAGTCAGCTTGCCCTTACTTAAAAAAAAATAAAATCTTCCCTGTGTGTTATAAGCAGTAACCCCACTGGTTTGAGTACTCACCCGTTTCAAACCTTCAAACCTATTTTGCAATATTTAGCCATTACAGAATTTTGTCCTTTATTCTGTGATGAATTTTTCTTCTTGAACCCTCTTCCACTTGCAGAAAATAGTTGACTTTTCATTGGCCACAGACAGAAAAACAAGAAATTGACTTTATCTCTGGTAGTGAAGAAACTTTTCCTTGGAGGTGGGAGACCCTGTTCGTGTCCCTTACTCAAACTGGACAGAATGTACTCGGGAAGCAGTCAGCTATCCTGCAGCTCGGCTCCCACCATGCTGGGTGAGCAGCTGGGCTCTTGTCTTTTGCTAGACGTGTCAATCAGCCACTCCCTCAGCATCTCACCTGGGACCCTGCTGCGTGAGCGGCCCTATTCAGTTAGTGTGCAGCAAAACATCAAGCAGACTGGCCCTTTGGTAAAGCTTTGAGAAGGAATGATAAACCTGAGAAACCTTCATGAGCTTTGACACGAGCAATGGAACTGAGAGGTCTCCTGCCAACAGGGTGGTTTTGAGTATTTTCTGTGGAAAGGCTGTTGCAGCAATTTAGGAAATCTGGGTTTGGGTCTGTTTGTTTGCTACTTAGTTGTTGACTGTGTGAGCTTTGACTAATTTATCATCTGTCTTCTCAACAAAAATTTTGTAGATGTCAAAATTCTTATCTATCAACTTTGCGTAGGCATATACAGAGTTCTGCTGTCTTGTCATGTTAAATAAATGAGTGATTTTAATACCTTGATGTCTTTTGGGAAGACTTTGGGTCTTCTCAAAGGGGAAAGGAAAATCTTCTGAAGTTGACTCTTGCCAGGTGAGAAGAGCTGGTAACATGTAACTTATATGAATGGCAAAGGGATAAATATTAACCTTCAAATAGGGAAAGGGAACAGCTTGGACCATACTTAACTCAACCTGGGATCTTTGTATGGGATACTAGGATACCTAAAGAGCTGGCTGAGGAATCTCAGAAACATGAAGTTATCTTTTGAGAAACTGTAAGACTGGTGAGGTACCCAATGACTGAATAAAAGTAAATTTGATATCTTAGGTAACTGAAGAAAAACAAACACAGTATCTGCCTTTAAAATGGGAAGGAAATGAGAAACAGAATAATCGTCCTGTGTGTGTGTATACACATATATATGCATGTATATATATATATATAAAAGATTTAGACATGTGGATTGACGAGTTGCCATGCATTACAAGTTCATGCATTTATCTATCAGCAAATGCCAGATAGCATAATCCATAATGAGGCAGAATTACAATAAATTGCCTTAATTTGTTTGCCATATGCTGAGTGCCCACACGTCCACATATGGATCAGCTGATGCACAATAACTTGGTGATGAGAAAAATTACTCATATGTCTAAGCTTTTATTATTTCTGAGATATTGACTGTTGTGATCTCTAACAACTCATTTATGATCTGATTTGTCAAGAAGAACTTTTTTAGACAGACATTCATTTTCAGTTTGGGATGGAAAGAGGCAGAGTCCAGACACCTTGATTTGCTAAACTAAAAAACTAAACCCAAAAAACCTTAAACATTTGCAAGTAAGCTTCTGTTAGTATGTTTACTGAGAATAAGTATTTAGTCAATCAGTGCTTCTATTCTGTTGTGTGCTTAATGGCATTTATAGTCCAAACATAGTAAAATTTCGTAAGGTTAAGTTCAAAATTGATTGAGACTTCTGATGAAAACACTGTGTAAATATAGAATACTAATATTTAACATTAAAGCTACTTTTCCATTAGTACTATACAAGATTAAAGAATGAATGAAAATAGTAATCATTGGATGAATTGTGTTCCTGTTCTCTTAATAAAGACCTTGTATTTTTCTGTAAGTGGCTGAAGGTCACTCACTTTTGTTCTAAGGCACCTTAATTAATTTGTCAGGTTACACACAGCACACAGCTTTTAACAGACCTGGTACTTCTTTGGTGACACTTCACCCTCTTGGCCAAAAAAGGGTAGAATTCATCTAGCATTTACTACATGCTAGTTCTGTGGCTGTCTGCTGCTCAGAAGTTGAAAAATAAAAGAAAGAAAAGAAAGAAAAAGAAGTGGTTTCTGTTCTATGGCTAGAAGATTTAGGGAACTTTTGAAACTTTATGATCAGTACCAGGGAATTTTTCTATTGCTGTTTCTGCAGTTTAAATCATCTTATTTGGATGTTTTCTAGTACAAAGTTCTTTTGTTTCAATATTGTGATGCCAAAAATTTGCCATGATGACAGCCTGGTCTTGCAAGCTTAGTTTCAGTATTCTGTAAAATCTGCTGAAGGGCAGAAAATAAGCCTCTGGAATCAGAGCTGCCCTGTCCTAATTGCGATATTCCAGCTGGGACTGCGATTCTGTATTCTTCAGAGTAGTTCTGATTTGCCCGAAGGTATTTGTGTCCCACAGCATGTGTTAAACTTTTTAAGGACGATAATTTTGCCAAAAACCTAGCTTAGTAATTGTACTGTAAAAAACCCCAACCTCTGTTAATACAGTATTGCATCAGAAATTGCTATACTTCTCACAGCCTTCTAAAATTGTATTCGCTGAAGCTTACTGTTTGCTTCCTCTGAAAACAGTAGTTGTTTCAACATTTCCAGTTTAATAATGCATCCTAGCAGTGCCTTATGGAAGTAAAAATAAATTATAGAAGAGATTGTCAATGTTCTGTGTATTTTTCTTTGCTGAGCCTATTTCAGGTAAATAGAAATATCTATTTCATGAGAAATAAATATTTAGCTATCATCAAAAACTTATGCAAGGTTTCTACTTATTTAATTCTATTTTGTCATCTGAACTGGACCCAACATGAATACTGGTTTCTGAAACAGTGGTAAAATTTTAACAATCCTGCATTCCAGACTCTCCTTGCAAAAAAACTCACAACCACCTGATCATGTATCAACCAAAAGTCACTTCTAGTTTCAGTGAGTTAGAATTGTTTAACAATATGGTATGCAGCTAACATAAATAAGAAATAACATTTTAAGTGATGGGAGGAGGGAAGAGGATAACTCTATATTGAGCTTGGTACACCTTAAAAGTGGCTGTGTGAAAATATGTGTAGAAACAAGTTAATATAAATGGAAGCCAGTCTGAAGCCTTTATTTAAAAAAAGAAAAAAAAAAATCTGTTTTGATTCTCATTGTGACACATGTAGGTGGGGTCTGGCCTTCCCTCTCCAACAAGTACTGTCGACTTTTACAGAGGCTACTTAGAAAGTCAGTGTTTAGAGTTTGGCCTTTGGAAATAGGCAATGTTTTCAGCTCTCGTAGACCAGGGTTTTGACTTTACGGGGCTTTGCTTGTCTAGCATGCCTATTAAAGGCCAGTCTTGAGGCGTAAGTAGAGGACAAGATTGCCTAGCTCACTGAGCAGCTGGAGCCAAAAAAAATGTTTGTGCTTGTTGCTACTCTCAGGAGTCCCTGTCTCATCATTTGTTATCTCAGTGGCAGCAGGAGCAGAAAGCTGCTTCTCCGCAGCTCTTTCTCTGTTTATACCATTCCCTGCCTGTTCCTGCCTGCTCCTTACTCCTCTTTACTACCCCTCCAGAAGCCTCTGACCAATACAGACATGTATCCTTCATTCTCCTTATTTACATTTAACGTATATTCTTTATTTTAAGCCAGTTGACCCTAATCTTGCAAACTCTCAAACTCATTAGGGCCAATAATATTATGCATGTGAGTTTCCCTGATGATTTCAGTGGACCGGCTAATGCATGGAAGTACTGCCATGCTGATGTGTCTAATGAGGTTATTTTTAGGATGATATTTTTTATAAAGAACCATGATTAAGGTTCATTTGAATGTATCTTCTATCATAATATATCTTCTACCTTAATTATGGTGAAGTGTAATTTTCCTTTTACAGGGGAGTTTTCCAACTTGAACTGAGATTTCCAACTTGAAATACCAGTGCCTAATATCTCCATTCAGGAGGGGGGAAAAAAAAAAGAAAAAAAAATCCATATCCACAAACATCAAGAAGTCCGATTATCCAGTGTTCATGTTCAGATGCTTCTCCGTGATTTGTTTCTGGCTCCGTAGCCAGTTGTTGTATGTTAACAGGAGGCCAAGCATGCTGCAAGGCAAGCATCCGAGATTAATCAAATGTTATGTTATTCCAGCAAGTGTGCAGGCTTCGCTCCTAAAGTGGCTGACGTCACCGGGAGCATGGAGCCCTCCCACTCCTCCTTGGCAATTGATGGTGACGGGTTCTTGGCTGAGCTGTAACCTAACATAGGGACTGAATCAGATCAACAGCTGAGAGAGATCACCAGCAAGCAGTATCGCTCCGTATAGACCAAAGCTGGGCACTTCAAACCAGGCCTTAGACAGACAAGGAACTCAAATAATGGTTAATGCAGTCTGATTTGCTGAAGTCTTCGCTGGTGCTCTGCTTCGCGTCGGAGGTTTTGCTCCTGCAAGAAGCGTTGCTGCTGCTGGGAGGGCTGGCCCGCTTGGGGCAAGGCTGACATGCTTGACAGACGCCTGATGTCTCCTCAGACTAAGCACATTGCTCCTGGGGTAAGCATATGTTGAAGGAGTGCAGGCCAGATGCTCGGGAGCCCTTTAACTTTGCAATGCGATGTACAGGCTGGCTTGCAAGTTAACTTAATTACAGTTAAACTGTTTCACTTTGCTCTCATCTAGCCAAGCTCAAATGTTGTTGAAAAATGTGCCAGCCTTGTCGTGGAAGTCCAAATTATACTTTTGAGCTTCCTTTTTTAAAACATACTAACTTGCTATCACGTTGAAAAACGGCAAAAAACTAGAGTTGAGGGGAAGGGAAAGCACTCACAGGTGGCTGTTGCTGAGAGCGCTTCTGTCTGTAACCCTGTTAAAATAGTTAAAACGAAGTAGCTTGCTGTTTGTTCCGTTTTGGGGGATTGTGCTAAATTGTTTTCGCCTCAATATGAGAGCAATGGGACTCTCTGCTGGCAGTAGTCTGAAGTACAGTCTCTTTACATACACAAATGTTACACTGTATTATTTTTCATTTGTGTTAGGTTGTAACATGCTCCTGAGCTTTGGTTTGGCAGTGTTTGACCAGGTACGTGTATCCTGGGGCCAGGAACTTACAGTAGCAGATATCCCACTACAGCTGTGCTTGTGAAATAAAATATAAACAGATGACAAACATTTTTTAAAAGTTATACTTGGATGTGCTTTGTTTTCTTTTTTACACTGTAGAAAACAAAGAATGGAAATCAAAGTAATAAAAGTAACATAGGCATAAACTGAAGTGAAATGTTTGGCTTAAATTGCTGCTTTTTACAACCTTTATGAGAGATTTGCGTGTAGTTGCAGAGAAAGAAGTGTGCCATAGGCATGACAGTTGCTTTCCAGAGTTATTCTGGGAAAACCCAGGGACAGTGTCTTGTGTGATGGCTGCTCCACAGCTTTCTTTAGAAGGAAATCAGATTTGGACCATTCCTATTCCTGGATTATTTAGGGATCTCCACATAGGAAGCTGAGTCGTTGTTGCTAACATCCAGTCTATCCTTCTCTTATGGACAACTTCTCTTCACTCAAATTAGAACGCGCTCGTATGTTTGAGGTGGGGGGAGTAATGCAACAACAGGTCTTACGGGAATTGTGCCATGAAGCAGGAAGGTATACAACTACCATATACAACTCCACTGGACTTGTTTTCAGCATGGGTGTTCAGAAGAGCAGAAATCAGCTACTAGTAGAATCACAGAATCATTTAGGTTCGAAAAGACCCTAGCTATAGCTGCCTTTAGCCTTCTCTTATGTAATTAATACAGTTAAAAGCTTAAGTCTTTACGTTTTAATATGTATCTTTTCCAAGCAGTTCTTAAAAGTTCTGATGAATTAATGTGTTTTGGGGTTCTCTGACAACCCCAATAGAATTATAAATGGGGGAAAAATTGGAGAATAACTTTTTTGGTGGGAAAAGAGTGTAAAATGAAAAAAAAAAAAAATTGGAAAATATGGTTTTCCTGAAGAGAAGCTACCTGATGTTAGAACTTAGCACAAATAACATCCACATTTCCATGCAACATCTTCATCTTTCTGTCTACTGGTTGTCAAATAATATCATCAAGGGGAAGGTGAGTTTGACTTAGCTGGGCTATAGACTAAAATAAGCTTTTGCCTCATATCACACCATGAAGAAGTCCAAGCTCTATTTGGCATAGTCATAGAGGTTCTGGTGGATGGAGGAGGAAGTTGCTGTTTGGTGGGGTAAGGGGATCACAGGGAGTGGGTGCTGAGGATGTACAGCCCTTGTGAACTGAGAATCAGCAACAAAGCAGGACAAGTGGAGTAGAACACAGGTGGAAAGAAATAAAATTTGGCTGAAGGGATTCAGCCGTGTATATTACACAGATTTCTGAACATTTGGTCAACCCTTCTTTTAAAGTGATGGTCGATGACTGTTCTTTTCATGTTTCCTCAGTTTCTATCGTAGTTCTAGATGTGTCATAAGGGGGAGAAGACCATTTAGCTTTGCTAATGTGAATTTTGGCTGTAGTCACTTCTTGTTCAGAAGCATTGGACATGGCTTAGTGGGGGACTTGTCAGTGCTAGGTTAAACAATTGGACTAGATGATCTTATAGGTCTTTTCCAATCTAAGCAATTCTATGATTCTATTATTCTATTTTACAGGAAGCTATGCTTGAAAATGAGCTTGTTTTTAGCAGTACTAGTCCTCAAACATTATCTAATTGAAAAAGGAATTGTTTAAATGGCTGAGAGGAAAGTATTGGGAAGATTGGGAAGATTAAAAAAGAGATATAGCTTGTGAACTTTCTCTTTCATATTTCTTGGCATGTATAATTAAGTAAATTGACTAATGATGATAGTCTGTTAATAACAGATGTTGCATCAAAAGTGGATACAAATTGCATAATTGAACAGAAATTCAGATAAATGTTTAATGGGTACTTTTTTCTGAAGTGCCAGATTTTAGGATGTCCCTTGTAACAATTTGACACCTGAAGTATTCAAGTCATTTAAAATGTTATAGTAGGATGAAATGAAAAAATACTTATTGCATAACCACTGACATGTTTTCACCACCAACAGAGTCCTTTTGACATAGAAATTCTTCAATATGGAAACTTTGGTAACTGCCAGAAAGCATAAGCACATCAGGCACAGTAATTCCTTAGGGTCTCCTGAGACTTTAATTTTGTCCTTACCTCACTCACTATGCACAGAAGTGACATCCTGCCTTTTGTCAATTTATGCACATTTTCCTGAGTTTATGTTTTTAGCATCAATAGAATATATAACTGGTGCTGCTGGTTTTTATTCAGTTTTCAAATTGCAGTGAATGAGCCTAGGAATTCATAAACTTGAAAGGGCGGATTCTGCTATTTGCTTCCCAGGATGGATAGTGTAGAAGTGCAGCATAAAAAGGGTGTAAAAGGAGAGAAGGTGAAGTGCCTTGAAACTTCCACTGCATTCAGATATCCGTTTTGTAGGCTATTAAACTACTGGGATGCTTTTTTTTTTTTTTTTTTTTTTTTTTTTTTTTTTTTTGCTATGGGCCAAAATACAGAAGACGTTATAATTTTGAAAATACGTTTTCTAATTACATATGTGACTTTTTGCGATTTTTTAATTACTGATCCCTAAAGTCCTTTGTTATAAGTACAGTATTTCTTTGCAAATTTTATGCGCCACTAGTGCTGCATGTACACTGCATGAAAGCCTGTGGTTTATATCGTACTTGCAACTGCTTAATAACAGCAACCAGTATTCTGTGAAAAAGATAGTTTGAAAATTCTCCATATTGACTGACAGACTAAATGTTTACATTGCTGCTCATGCCTTCATCTTATATTTAAACAAGCTGCTGAGTATTAAAGCGTATGGGCAGTCTTTGTATAACAGCTCTGATTTTTTAGGTTGATTTCCTAAGACAAGATTTATGCAATCCCACTTTCCATCTGTTAGTTGTGCTTCTCCGTAACTTCAATCAATGGCCAATTTAAATCAGTCTTGCAGAGGTCTCAGAAGTACTGAGTGCTTATAACAGACCTTCTTAGCAGCCGGACGGAGGCTGCTAAAGCCATTTGCTCGACATACTGGTGTGTGAGAGTCAAGGCACTCTCTGGGCTCCTCTGGCATCCAAAAGATAGTATCCCGCCAGCCCATGAGCATGAGTTTAACTCCAGAGTAGCTGAAACAAATGCTGCCTTTTGTTCAACCAGCAACTCGCAGAAAGCGAAGGGAAGTTTGGGGAGGGGAACCAAGGGTACAGAGCATGTGGTGTGTAGGGAAAATGAGAGCGAGCTGAAGGTATTGTGGAGGTGTGTGTGGGAAAAAAGGCTTCATTACTTCTGCTGTTCACAAAACAACTTGTTTTTCTTCAGCTCATCATTAATGATACATTGCATTTTGCAGTATTTTAGAGGATATAAATTTCTATTTTTTCTGAATGTTTTGAGGCTGCCGAAAGGATGCTGACAGATTGACAACTTAGAATATTCACCCCTTTAAAATTATTAGCTTGTTAGTTAACGGTATTGGTAGAATATTCGTATCAGAAAAAAAATATCATTTTAAAGCTCTGCTAGCAATTCTAGGTATAAAAGCTAAATTTCACTTTGAGTAGGCTCATACTGATCAAAGGATGTCAGTAGAAAGACTGGCTCACTGTTGCAATAGTTGTAACTTAGAGTCTTCTCAGTTTGACAGAGGCCTCAGTCAAGTGTGTATTATCGCTTCTATGCAATTAGCACAGTCTTGTAAGTATGCAGTTCAGCAGCTCAGCTCATCAGGACAGAGTTTCTTTGAAAATCTGTGTGACCCAGACATACTTGGGCTTTATATTTTTCCCTCTTATTAACAGCCTTATGATTGAGGAGTTGGACTAGATGACCTTTAAAGGCCCCTTCCAACCCAAACTATTCTACGATTCTATGATTTTGCTTATTTGTATAAGCACTATTCAGTGACTGGTTTTTATTTGAAAGTTCCTGGTTGTTTCTTTTTACGTCACATTCGCATACACTTTATCATTATATGATAATAAAATATGCATATCTTTCTTGCCTTTTTGTAATGTAACAATGAAACAAGTATTTGCAAATCATAGTATTATTGGAAAGAGTAATCTCTTCAGTGTTTTCTCTCTAGAAACTAGTAAAAAATATATATAAGGCATTGGAAAAAGTAATGTTTTAACTTTTTAAATACTGCTTTTCAGCAATATTTCCAGTTTGTCTTGGAAACAGGGTCACTTTGGTATGTAAGAAACAGGGTAATGCTTAATTCTATAATAGGTTCAATAGCTTATGCTACAGTGGAATGCTAGAAAAGTCGTTTTCAAACTAAGCACCTTGATAACTTTCTGCCAAATTCAAAGTAAATCAATGAGTTCCCAGAACATCATGGTATTTTCTGGCTGAATATTTTCTGTCAAGAAAATATGATCAGCTTCTGTCACTGTGCTTTCACATGGATCTCCCAGCTTCATTAGAATTTGTATAGACTTAAATAAAGCAACTAGCATCGTAATGGCAGAAGTCTTTCATTTTAAGGGAAGCCTAGGGTGTTTGAACTAAACTGCTTGTGAGAATCATTTCCTTCTTAAATTTTAAAAGCAACTTTCTGCATTGATGCTGGTTTAGTGAAAATCCATTATTCTGTTCATGTCATGCACAACGCGATATACAACTTAGGTTCAGTTTTATGAATATAGGAGAGGAGAAATTCTTGTACCTTGGTATTCAAAATACTGTCTTTTTATAGATCACTACTATATTAAGATCAACAGTTATGGATTTGATCAGAGTTCTTACATTATTGACTTTTTCATCTTGGTAGGTCAATTGTCTAGTAAATTTTTTGTACTTAGGAGGAGTTTCTCAGTGACTTCAGAAATCCGCACCCAACTCACCTTAGTATCATGGATTTGAACCTGAAAAAGGTAGTGGGGGATGACTGCTGAATCACATGAACAGGTTCACCTTTAAAACTCTAACCAGGATGCAGAAAATGCTGGAGTGCCTTGCTTGGACTATCAGAGCCTTGCAGTCTCAGACAGAGAAGGTGAGCCCTACACAGAAATGCACTTTGAGGTATGCTCTTTGGTTTGACCCATGAGCTTTCGGTATTGTCAGCACTGGGGAACCAGGCTGTTCAGAGCATTTTTTTAGGAACACTGATTGTGAATCGTAGCAAGTGGGAGGGGGGAAAATGGACCATACAGAAAAATGTAATTGAAAAATAGAATTTTTACACCAATCTAGGAGAATATAACTGGGAAAAAATATGTATCATTTCAGCGTAGGAGAGGGAAAACTTTCCACCCTGCCCTAAGTATTCACCTTCTTACTCTCTGCTAACAAGATTCTGTTAATTTGAATGGACAAGGAAGATTGACTAAAAGTATCTTACCTTCACGCTGCATCTCATCAGGGCAGTTCTGAAATTGTCATTGTAACATGTTGAATTAGTTCTCTGTAAGGAACAACCTACTGCACATATTTCATCCATTACATTGCAAACTACTGACTCTGCTTAGCTAACATACTGGTTCTTCTGACTGTGTTTTCACCACAACGCCCTGAGAGTTATTAGCCAGGGTTACACATCTGGCTCCCTGGTCATTAAACTGAGGTACGTTTCTGCAGTGCCAGGGTGACACCCATCCCCATAGGTGAGAGAGGCCATTACGACAGCACGTGTGCTGCCTAAATTCCACTTAATTCCTTTTCTGAGCTCTGAAGTGGGTCTCAAGTGATACATAGTTCTTTCTGCAGAGATAAGTTTTCCAGCTTTCATGTTTCACCAGAACTCATTTCACTGGCGCTTGTTAAATTGTACAAGCCAGTCTTCACCAAAAATACAATATAATTAATAAAGCTTTTAGGATTGCCAAAAATGCAAACATCAGAAATATTAGAGGTTTCAAACATAGTAAAAATGAGAAATGGGAACTGAGATTTGTAGAAGTGATGAGGCCAAAGAAACCACAACATTTGTTGAAAATCAATAACTTAAACTGATGGAATTGTGGAATGACGGCTTGTGCCAAAAATGCATAAACAAATGGAAAGTGTGCCAAAATGCCTCCTGTGGCCTGCTGTTGTGGCTCTGCTGGTCAGATGCACTTTTGTTTCTGAAATAAGAACAGAATTTGGAGGTATCAACAGCTCAAGTTTTACAAGCACTTTTATAAATGCGATTTTGAGATATGGTTGGACTTGGTACATGAATTATTACCTCATCTTAAAAAACAAACCAGTTTTTAAGGATCAAGGGCTTGGACCTCTCCTCTGTGAAGTATCAGTTGATAAGTCAATGTCCCAAGTATGGGAGCTGCACAGCAACAGTATCCAGAGAACCTGTAACTCGAGCACAGTTTTCGGGATGTGGCCATAGCCAGAGATGGTTAATATCCCTGGTACTTTGTGGTAGCTCCTGTACGCAGCTACAAGCCAAAGTTACTCCTCAGTCACCAGCTCTGGGAGGTCAGCATCTGGTGACCATCGAGCTGCTCGTGGCATCTGAAAAATTTCAGTGGACCCAGAAGCAGATGTGCTGAGTGTGAGAATTAAAAGCCTTCCACTGAGACTAAATCCCAGTGTTTATTTAATGTAGCAGTCAGGGTAGCAGCACGTAGTGGTGACATTATAGAGTTATATTAGTTATTTTCAGTGGAAAGCTGTATTTTTTAAGGAACTATAGCCATCACAGGCTGTTTTTCCAGGGTTGTGGAAGTTTTATATATTTTACTTCAAGATCTTAATGTTATCTGTGAAGACTTGTTCCATTATTGATGTTCTTGTGCTCAAAAGCATATGCATTTCCCTTCTTGTAATTAATAAATACAGTAAAATGAACATTATCTCTGTTTTAATCTTCAGGGTATTACTTCTTTTAAATGTGGTTCTTGAAGACAGGTTTTTTCCAACCACTTAAAGCTTGGACAAAATTTACACCTGTTTCAGAAGTGTTTGGCTGCACATTCATTTGCAAGAGACTTGTGTGAGCGTCCTAGACCAGCAACAGCCTGTTGAGCACTTGATTGTTCTTTCTGTCTGTATCCCCATTCTCTGTGCTTTGCTGCTGCAAGGCTACAAGAAGACAATGTTCCACATGACTCTGCATTACATTTAAAAAATAAAAATAAAAAATCTTGCCCATGCATGGGAACAATCACCTGTGAGCAGATCTTCCAATTTCATAGCATTTATAGCACCTCTCCAATATCCGAGTGATGCAGAGGATCCATAATACATATGGTTTCAAACCTTTGCTATGTTCCTGACACTCATTTTGAGTTGGGTTAAATGTTTTAACATCTGACTGCAAGAAGAATGGCAGCTTGTTATTTCTGTGACACTGTGAGTACATACTCATGTTATCTCTCAGTGCAGGAGGAGATAGCATGTGCCCCTAATGTATGTATGTTTCCAAGTTGAGAAGTTTAGTCTGCTGTTAGTGTTATCACTGCTGTGTCCTGAAATAGAAAACTGCAGGCAGATTGGATTGTGTTAGAGAATGGTAACCATAATAACCAATAACAATCTGCAAATGATAAGCAGCTTCAGTGTTTAAAAATAATATTTAAATAGCATTCCAATAGTTCCACGGGCATACTTTCAGATTTTATTTTATTACTCATTCGTTTTAAGCTTGGTTTTGAGATTTAAGATGTGACATTAATCTTAAGGAAGTGTTTAATTATTGCATCTTGAATTAGTTGACATTGGTTTATTATATCCCTAAATTAAATCTCATAGAATAAAATGTTACTTATCAAGCCTTTTTCAGATGAACACCATCTGTAAAGGAGAATTACAGACATCCTACACGATGTATAGAATTTTATGGAAGGAGATGGACTTTGACTTCATGGCCAGATGTAAAACCAATACATTCAGAAAAGAAACACAAAGTCTGCTGCAGATGAATGTGGAGCATCTTGATGGTTTGGAATCTGCACCATGTTCTGGGATGCTGCCCAACACTTCTGCTAATATGAAAATTAAAACAAACAAATAAACAAAACACCTTTTAACTTGATCCAAAACATCTATTTTTGGGGGGTGCTTTAAAAAGAAAGGAAGGTGTCATTCAAAAGAAGTGAAGGAGGAGGTTCAAATCATGTCCTGGCCCCTCCATCTTCCTGCTCCCCCCCAGATAGGGGTGTTTACCAGCAGCCTGGGAAAATCAAACTGAATTACTTACCTGTCATGAAAGTGTATGAGCAACATGGTGCTATGATCAAGTTGTTAACTCTTCTGGGTTAACTTGTTTTCAGTCTCCCTTGCTGAGACAGTCCTATCGTTTTCATAAAACAATTGGATGTTTCTTAGAACACAGAGTCTTATTTCCCAGTTGTTCTTAACTGCCAAGACACCACCATACTGTGTTCAGAGACTAACAATGGCAATGAGAATAACTGGAAAAGACCCATCCTTCAGAATGCACTGATGTTCAGAGGAGCAAGAATATCTGGGCTTCAGATCCTTCCTGTAGCTCTTTCAGGGTAGTAACACTCCTGGAGGTGTAAGTAAGCCACAGTTTATGCAGCTGGAAGTGTGGTGCCCACAGTTATCCTGACCATCGCAGGAGAAAATCAATGGGAGAGCTAAAATTCCTAGGAAAAAGTAAAAAATTACTTGCTAATCATCATTTTCCCATTTAAGTAATACTGTTAAGCAATTATGTAGTACTGGTGCGTGATAGGATAGTTTGGATGGTAGATAATTAAAGCAAAATAGCTCTTGCTCTTTGGTCCCATATGCAAAAGGGGACAAGTTCTTCAGAGTTTTTTGCCACAGGTAAATGAAAAATGAAAATAGGAGCATTGCTGAAGTTCCCTTAAGAATGAAATACTTGTGTTTACAAGAGAGAATTCTTGTTGCTAGCTGTGCAAGAGTTACAAGCTGTTGACATTCTTCACTGGGATTTGAATTTGAATCTGAATTAGGCAAGAGAGAGTCAATTGCTTTCCATTAGAGTTCCTGAAGAAAAAATTGTTGATACTGTTGCATGCGAGTTGAAAGATTCTTGTTTATGGAGGAAGGTCTGTTTAGTCTATTAACCTTGACAACCATGTCAGCAGTTTTTTCTGTTTGTTTTCCAAAAGGCACTATGTTGAAGTAGTATGATATACAAAGTTATTTATAGACAATTCATAGCTATGCTTAAAAGACACAGGTCAGAGTTTAAATAGCAGAGTTAAATGCTATCCTCCTAGATAATTTGAAAAGTCATTATGTTTAGCCTTTGAAAATTAAAGTGGAGAGATGCGATCACTAAAATATCAATGTGAATCAGATATTTTTTGTATGAATTTGTTACGGTTTCACAGAGTGGTTGAGGTAGGAAGGCACCTCTGGAGCTAGTCCAGTCACCTGCTCAAGCAGGGCCACCTAGAGCCAGTTGCCCAGGACCATGTCCAGATGGCTTTTGAGTATCCCCCAGGATGGAGACTCCACAACCTCCCTGGGCAACCTGTGCCAGTGCTCAGTCAGCCTCACAATAAAATAAAAATAAACAACAAACCAAAACAAACCCCATCACCACCACCAGATATCCTTATGTTTAAATGGAATTTCCTGTGTTTCAATCTATGCTCGTTGCTTCTTGCCTTTTCACTGGGAGCCACTGAGAAGAGTCTGGCTCTGTCTTCTTTGCTCCCTCCCGCCAGGTATTATACACATTAATAGATTTTTACGAAAGGAATAAAATTTACAGAAACAATCAGAACAAACAAAGTCCTCACATATTGACACACCTGCATTTGTACCTGCTTGCCTCTGTTAACAGATGTTTAATATTGCTATTGCTGTCCTGGGTTCTACAGATGAACAAGGGCTACTCTAAAAGTACTTGTGTACAGTAGAAAGCTAAAGAAGTGATTTCTTTTATGCTTGTGATTTACTCATCATTTCAGACTGTAGTCTTGACTCTCATGGTCAAGCCTCCAGGTAGTTTGCTTTTCTTTAGTCTCAAGGCTGGTTCTTAAGGCCCAGTCTTCATCAAGTTAGGTTTGTGTACCTGTGTAGCTCTCTGTCATACATCTTCAAGTACATGTCCTGCTGGGAAGTACCAGTGGAGGAGAGGAGCAATTCCACCCTTACCTTTGTTTCCACCTTCTTTTTTTATAGAGCCATTGCTGTGGTTTTAGCAGTTTCTGCCTTTATCCCAGTTCCATTGCTATCCTAAACTTCACGTCTTGCTGAAGTCTCCACCCTACAGGTTTTTCAGTAGCCCCTGTTTGCTTGATCAGCCAGTTCAGCCCAGGCATTCCAGCTCAGCATCTCTGCCCTGCTCCTCAGTGTTCCCCTCTTCCCTGGTTACCTCCTAGCTTTAGGCTAGGCAGGTAGCGAGCTGTCCCTGTGCAGGTCTTTTCAAATCCTGTGGTGTTCCCTGTCTACCATGAACATTTTTGTTGCCTAATCTTAATTCGTGTCTTCTGGCCTGGCTTTTAGCATCCACTCCCTGTAGGTCATGCAGTCACACTGCTTCCTTCCATGTTCTGCACTCTGGTTTTCTGCCTGTCGCATTCCCACCACCTCTCCCATCCCATTGCTGCCAGATTCCTTTTTCCAACCTACTTCTCTCTCTCTCCCGTTTCCACTTCTGTGCTCACTTTTCCTATGTGGATCATGAGATTCTTGTCTGTACTGCCTCGTTGCAAGGGTCAGCACTGGCGAGACACTGTCCACCCTGTGCTGGCCAGTCCCATGCCACACTGAGCCAGTCGGGGAGGGAAGCACGGAGAAAACCCGCTGCTGTCGCTTAGCTGGGAGTGGAGCACAGGTCATCCTGAAGTGCTGTGCTAAGTTTAAACGCCCTCAACGGGGGTGGCGTTTTTGCAGACTTTTAACTTTCGAACCATAAAAACTATCTAGAGATTTGCTTTGTGAAGCCCTGAGATAGACTTGGGTACCTGTCATGATGTTTCAGTTCAAGAGAGCAATGAGCAATTCAGCTTATTTACCGTCCAAGCTGCCAGACTCTGGCTGCTTGTACTGTCTGTAGTGAGAATTACTTGTGACATGTAAGTCACTTACGGTGACAATCTGAATAATGCCCTAAGTCTCTCTTGAGTATATGTGAACTGCAATCCTTCCTGATTTCATATTCATGCCCAAAGTACAGGAGCTGATGAAACTGTTTAAAAAAAAAAAAATCACCATAATTTTTAATACATAGAGGGCAATATGTTTTCCTTATTCTTGATGGTAGGACCAGTTGTGACATTCCTGCTGATTTATTTTTTTTCAAAATTTAGTTGTGAGATCCATATCCAAGAAGGGAGCAATCAAGTTATGCCACCCAATTTTCATTTGCTTGTAAGAGCTGTATCAGACAAATGAAGTAGTGGGTGATGACTCTAGCTTTGCCTAGTATTGACAGGTGTGGTTTCACGCTAAAAAAGGTGTGCAGTAAAGCTTAGGCAATTACATTAAAACTAGTAAGTGTACTTAACTACACTTGTTCAGCATCAATAGTGGCAACGAACTTGGACAAGTCATTATTACATTCCACTAGCGGTGTCTTACATCTGTTATTTACGTCCATGCAGGAATGGTGCATGTTTTGTTTACTTTCTGGGAACACAATGTTATGCTATTACTTGTTTGAAGCGTAATTTGCAATTGATATAATGTGAAGTGACCAGTTTGGTTGACAGATTAAACTACTGCTATTTTGTAAACATATGATGGGAAGTAAAATCAATGTCTTCTGATTTCTAATTTGCTTTTTCCAAGAGTATGTAGCTTGGTTTTAACTCTGCTTGTGAATACATACAAGACCTTAAAAAATCCAGACTCACGAGTCACATCACATATAGTCAACAGAGGACCAAAGGTCTGTTTCAACAGAGAAGGCAGATTGAGAGGAGAATATCCTACTAACTCACGCAAAGAAACTGAGGTAGTCAAGACAAGATCTATTTAAAATAAGTGGGGGGCGAGGCGGGGTGCGCGAGGGGGAACAGGAGGGAGGATGTTTACAATATATTTGAACTACTTCATTTGGTGTTTTCATTAGGAAAGTGGTCTTGTCCAAGCTGAGTAGCACAAACTGTTTTTCAATGTGATATGTGTTCATGGTATCTTGTCATGATATGTTGTGTATGTTATATTAACATGATTATAGGTATAAATGGACAAGCATACACACACACATTTCCTCCTTCAGACATAACATATTCCATAATTTTTCCTAGAGCTTATGTATAGTTCTGATTATGGGATATAGTGAGAGCAGCAATATGAACTATAAAGGATTTAGAGGACTGAGCAGAGAGGGGATGGGTTTCCTAGTGCTGTTTTAAAGCTCTTTTGGTCGGGGTTGTGTTACTGGATGCCAACTGGTGGCCTCTTCCCCAGCTGTGAAGGACAGCCTTTCCCAGAGGGCAATATTTCTGTATGCCTGGCTTACTTTATGCTGTATTCCTAAACCGCCTTTAATGAAATTTATTTTTAGAGCTCCATTTTAATGTCAGATTGGGAATGCTGTCGGTGAATTAGTCTCTGGAGTCTTTTAGTCTTTAGTGTTTTATCCTGCCCTTTGGCTGCTTTTAATCTTCCTCGCCTGGTCTACCTGGCCTGGAAGTTGGCCGGGAGCGAGGCAGGGCCTCAGGCTCCTTGGTCATGGCGTGGTGTAGTAGGCTGGACCCGCTCCCCATGCTGTGCAGGTGACGGGTATAACCTTTCTGTTACCCATGTGCCATCGTGTTGAGGTAAAGTTGCACTGTGTTTCGCTAGGAGAGCAGCCTGGGGTTAATCAGCAGAAGGAAGCGATGAAGTGAGTGAAACACAGCAATGGCAAACTATCCTGGCCTGCTTTGGGTTTTGATTTTTTTAACAGGGACAGAGAGTGAGATAGCTCCGTGGGTTTCTGCAGAACTGTCAGAGGAGTGAGGGATAAATGTAGCTGAGCTCGGGTAATCGCGGTTGTGACCCGCCTGTTGCTGAGCTCCTCCACGTTAAACCCGGTTGTGCTTCACCCCACGGCAGCACTCGCTCCCCCCGCCTCTGGGCCACCACCGCGCCCGAGCGCCGCGCGCCCTTCCCGCGCTCTCCCCTCCCGGCCTCCCGCTCCCTTTTCCCCGCCCCTGCCTTTCCCCGCAGCCAATCGGGGCAGCGCCAGCAGCCCGTGACGAGGCGCACGAGCCTGACGGAGCGCCCGGCCCCGCGCGGCGCTGACAGCCCGCCGCTGCCCACGGCCGCGCTCCCGCCCGCCCCCGCCCCGC
>JAVKLA010000073.1:23165977-23198892 GCA_034782735.1 Sagittarius serpentarius
ACCCGCCGCCGCCGCCGCCGCCTCCTCCTCCACCGCCTCCTCCTCCTCCTCCTCCTCTCCTTTCCTGTCCGTCTGGGGAGTTTCGTCTGCCCGACCGTCGGGTCCTCGGCCCCTTGCAGCAGGAGGTTTTGTTTCCGTGCCCCAGAGCACTACTCAAAGAGCAGTCTGAGCGTGGGAAACGAGCGCCGGGACTGTAAAGCCTGCCGGGCTGAAAGGCAGAACTTGAAGATGCAGTTGAAGGTCTTACTTTAGGCGATTTGGGCGCTCTGGACGTCTGGTGTCAGGCTGTGAAGGTGTAGCTATGTACCTTTTTGGCAGTGAGGATTACGAAGTGGTAAGATGGAAACTAAGGATTTGTTGGTTTTTTGTTTTCTGTGGGGTTTTTTTTTGTTTAAATTATTACTTACTTTTAATGTTTCCTGCCTCTCAGAGTTTGTTGGGCAGCTCTGAACTTCTGTCAGTGCTGTTTCTTTCTGTAGTTGAACTTTAGTGCTCAGCAGTTGGATTGCTTTTAAAAAATGACGTATTTCTCCAAATTCTTCACGTAGTGAGATACTATTTGCTAGATAAAATTGAATTTACTTTCCTTGTCATGTTTATCGCATTGTGGTGGTATTGAAAATATTCAAGTACTGATTTTATTATTTTTGAGGCAATTCAGCCTTTGAGTTAAGCAAAACCATGCTTCCAAATAATTCAGAATTTGTCTCGTACTTTGTAATGTAGATAGACTGCAAGTAGCTTACAGAACTGCCCTTAATTTTATGTTTGTGGGGACGTTGCCAAACCATTTCTTTTGTACAGTTCAAAACATGTCATTGTAATGTAATGTAATGTCCATCAAAAGAGAGAGCTTAAAAAAAAGCCCAAACACACCCACATCAAGATCTTACACTTCAGTATTTGTGTAAAACGACATCTGAAATAAGTCGACGATGTAAGAGAAGACAAGAAGAAAACCACGAGTAACTCCGCGCTGTTGCATGGCATTGGTAGCTGACATAAAAGTTTGCAATTTTGCAGCCTGAGGCTCAAGTGCTACGTTGTAAGCAAAATGGATGGATTCTTCCACCCCCACACCACTTGTGACCGAGTAAAGACCTGAGGAGTTTTCGGGAAAAATAACGAGACCAGAAAATGTGTATGAACTCCACTATAGGGCATCAAAATAAATTTCACATGTTAAAAAGTGGCACATTCTTTGCATATAACTGGCAATTGCAAATGTTTTGTTTTGATTATTGAAGTTCCTCTTTGAAGTATGAAAGTGCCTTTTATGGCAGTCTGGGTTCTACAACACATTTCAAGGAATTAATTTAGTTATTTTAGATTTTTTCCTCTTTTCTTTTAAATTCCAACCAGCTATGTTTTTGAGATGCAGGAAACATAGAAGAAGTTGTTGAGGAAAATAATTTAAATGCAGCTGTCTGCACATTGAACTCATTTGTGTGTGCGATTCGCAGAAACTTTCACAAATCAAGCAAGGCAACTCAAAAGAACTTAGTTTCTCCAAAGCAGTAAACAACATGACATTGCAGTAATTATGCTATGAATTGATTACTTGTTTATAAAAATTGACAAGCAAGAGAAAGTTTCCAACTTTAAAGCTTTTAATGGACTGATTTCTTTTTTTAATCCTTTAGATCTTTGTAGATATTTGTAAAGGGTTGCAGATCTCTCTTAAGAGATTTTTGCCCAGTCTCTACATTCCATTGTACCCTGTGTAGTTGCTGGTTTATATAGAGAGTGAGGCTTTGAGTCTGAAATTTTAAAGTACTTTGAAAATAACCTAGATGACTGAAGAATGGTGTTAGAGTTTTGGACTCCAATGTATCTCTCAATCTCTTTTCCTGGTGCTCTTTCAACTTTTAAAAGTATGGCAGTATTCCGCTCTTTCAACTTTTAAAAGTATGGAAGTATTCTGTGTCATAGAAAATAGTTTAAGACACCTTTCCCAGGCAGGTGGGACATCGCAGTCCAGTCTCTTTTCTACTACATAATGAAGCATCAATAGAAAAAGTCCACCATGAATTGTGGGGGGGTTGTTTTTTTTTAATTTAATTTTCTTTTTTCTTTCTTTTTTTTTTTTTCCTCTGATATCTCTAGAGGTCCCTGAAACTGAAGTGTAATGATCTGTTCAAACAAAATATTTTAAGTCCAAATCGAAATATCATTTGGTTATTTTCTTCTTAGTTTTTCTTTAAAGCAAGGTAGTTCAGGGGAAAATACAGATGCACTTTTTTGGTGTTATTCTGGCAGTCAGACTTAACCAAGATGTTTGCTTTACTCAGTGACAAGTAAAATAGAGTAGATAGCCTCCATAAAGCTGGAAGAACAGTTTTATTTTTCAGTTAAAGCTAAAATCAGTATAAAACTTCTACCTGTACAGATCTGTAGTCCATGAAGCCGTATCCTCTGTACTGTGGGAAAGGCATTTATCTTCCCACACAAACAATTACTTGTGAGTTACTAAAGGACAAAGTGAGTGAAAAGAATGACAGGGAAGAGCCTCAGAATTTAATTCTGAGTTCACAATAAATTTCAAACAATTTTAAATTAGTTTGAGGCATTCTAGCTATGCATATAATTTTTTTTTATTCTAGAAAGGAGATTACTGATAAAATGAAACATAGGAAGATTAAAACATCTCTTAGAGGAATTTAATTAAAACTCTCTTTAGAAACCCAACCCTTAAATAGACTAACAGAGAAATAGAACTTCATGTGGTTATTGTGTGCATTTCATATGCACACGTACATGTCCACACAAGTACGCACACACATTTGCAGAAACATGAGTGTCTGAGGCGATATTCTAACTCAGTTACATTTAATAGCGGAACTCCACAGACTGGTACAACCAGCTTTTGCATGTGGTGTCCTCTTTTGCTTTCTTTTTGTTCCTGTGTATAAACAAGCTTGGATTATTAGCTTGCTCTGAATGTGTAGTAAGTCTAGATATCTGACAACACCGATAATCAATTTTTATATCATCTCCCATAAAACCTAGCTACACAAAGATAATATCGCTTAAGGATCAGTTATCAACAGACAATGCTGGGGTTTATGACCACTTCATATTTAAAAAAAAAAAGTCATTTCATGACATAGTGACAAATGCTGTATTTTTGAAATCATTAATAAAACCATGTAGCTGTGGTCCTCCCCTGTTTGAATGAGTTTTTGCATAAATATTCTGACTTGGGATAGTAAGTGTCTTTTACAATGCATTTTAGCACTGTAGGCAGATGCTTGTTAACCTTTTAAGAGCTGGTGGTATCTTTTGTGATCTCTTGAGGCATTTTTTTATGCCATATACCTGGAAACATAGAGGTGATTGACTATAGTAAGCGACTTAATTTCATAAATACAGGAAACTATAAAAAGCTGCAGGCCAAGCAATCTCATTTGTGGCTATAACTTGTTTGTGTAGGGATTTTCCGCTTTGTTTGCAAAGTAAACCTCTGATAACACAACTGAATTGGAATAGTTTGTCAAAAATGAAGCAGAAAGCGGGTGCTCCTTTTCACAGCTACCTGGTAAATCATACTCTGCATTAACCTCCCAAGCAAAAGCATCTAAAACTTACTCCCAGCAGTCTTTTGAGTTGCTGCATAAGGGGTTGATGATGGAAATGTAATGTAGTGCTTGCATGTTTGGGAGGCCTGGCTGGCTCTCCTTTGTCCCCAGGCTACACTTGGCCCAGCAGAGCGTTTCCCATAGCTGCAGAGGTGCTGCTCTTGCTCCATCAGGGGGCGTCGCCTGGGCTGTGGGCGCTGGGCCTCTCCAGCCAATAGGTAGAGCCAATGCCAGCCCGCTCCAAGAGGGACCCGCCCCTGGCCAAGGCCGAGCCCATCAGCAAGGGTGGTAGCGCCTCTGGGAGAACAGATTTAAGAAGGAGGAAAAAAAAACCTGTGCAACTGCAGCCGGAGAGAGGAGTGAGAACATGTGAGAGAACCAACTCTGCAGACCCTCAGGTCAGTGAAGAAGGAGGGGAGGAGGTGCTCCAGGTGCTGGAGCAGAGGTTCCCCTGCAGCCCGTGGGGAAGACCGCGGTGAGGCAGGCTGTCCCCCTGCAGCCCCGGGAGGTCCATGGTGGAGCAGGTGGATGCCTGAAGGAGGCTGTGACCTCATGGGAAGCCCGTGCTGGAGCAGGCTCCTGGCGGGACCTGTAGCCCCGTGGAGAGAGGAGCCCAGGCTGGAGCAGGTTTGCTGGCAGGAGTTGTGACCCCACGGGGGCCCATGCTGGAGCAGTCTGTGCCTGAAGGACTGCAGCCCTTGGAAGAGACCCACGCTGGAGCAGTTTGTGAAGAACTGCAGCCTGTGGGAAGGACTCATGTTGGAGAAGTTCATGGAGGACTGTCTCCCATGGGAGGGACCCCAGGCTGGAGCAGGGGAAGAGTGTGAGGAGTCCTGCCCCTGAGGAGGAAGGAGCAGCAGAGACAACGTGTGATGAACTGACTGTAATCCCCATTCCCTGTCCCCCTGTGCTGCTGGAGGGGAGGAGGTAGAGAAAACTGGGAGTGAAGTTGAGCCCGGAAAGAAGGGAGTGGGTGGGGAAGGTGTTTTAAGATTCAGTTTTACCTCTCATTACCCTACTCTGATTTGATTGGTAATAAATTAACTTAATTTTCCCCACGTCAAGTCTGTTTTGCCCGTGATGGTAACTGGTGAGTGATCTCTCCCTGTCCTTATCTCGACCTACGAGCCTTTCGTTGTATTTTCTCTCCCCTGTCCAGCTGAGGAGGGGGAGTGATAGAGCGGCTTTGGTGGGCGCCTGATGTCCAGCCTGGGTCAGCCCACTACACCATCCTTGGACAAATCACTTGACATTTTGATTCTTTGCCTTTAAATTTTAGGTGATGTTTGGTTCATTTCTAGTAAGGATAGATGTTTAACTTTTTAAAGCTTGTAAATTGCTTAAAAACTACCTGATTTACACATAACAAATGGTGGTATTTGATAAATTTTCAACTGCAGATGTTGTAGACATGTACTACGAATGGAGTTATTCATGTCTAAAACTGGGTGTTTAGTAAGAAGAGCTCTATGTGAAAGATAGATGTGCTAACATCCAGAGCTGGATGTAGGTTTGTGAAATAGTTACCCTCAGCAAGCCTTTGCCTGTGGATTCTCTGCAGCAGCCAAAGTGTAGAAGCAATACAATTTTTTCTTTCCTAAATTGGAAAAATGAAGGTCATTCTGTATTGCATTGTTCCTCATGACTGGCTCAGAGATATCTCAGCTGTCTTTTGGGATTCCCCCAAGGGAAGCCTGGGAGAGCCGCTGGCTTTGATCATGTAGCAGAATGGCTCCTGAAGCAGTTTCTGTTTGGGATAGGAAAACACTAGAGAGGAGAACCTTAATAAACCCACAGAGAGAGAGGTATTGGTCATTTCTGTGTTACTCTGAAGACACCCAGTGTGCTTTCCAGTTAGTGATATGCGCAATTGTAGTGACTATTCTTTTTTCCCCAGAAAAAACTGATGTTACTCTAACCTCCTGTAGTGTATGTGAAGTAGATTCTCTAATAATGATATTACTGTTTGACCTTCATATAGCTTTCTTTTCCTTGTCTCCTTTCTTTAATTTGAATTTCACTGACTGAGGATGGAGCCTTTTTGATTATTGACTGTATATTGAAGGGATTTATACTATGTCTGGCCTTCCTCTACCTCTGTCCCCACCATCCAACACATAAACAGGCAAGAAAAAGGTGGGGAGCTCTGTGGAGGCCATAGGTGGAGGCACTGAGCTGTAAGTCCTGTTACGTACATGAGTCTATGAATGATAGATCAGCCATCCCTCACACAGAGTGCAGCATACCTGTTTTACAACGTAGTGTCCTCGGGTATGCGGTGCTCTCAGATTAAAGACAGGGTTCCCCCCTCAGGAATTAACTTCTAGAAATAGGTATTTCCAACAGAAAATATGAGGCAAAGCAACAACTGCGGTTGACCTGGATCCTTTTGTACTGGTTTAGTGCTGAGTAGTGCCTGAAGGCAACGGAGGAAGGGAATGAGCTTACCTTATAGTGTGGAAGAGGATCACAGTTAGTGTACCATGTTTGAGAAGCAAGTTTGTACCTGAGGCACGCATGGGAGGGAGCCCTGTGACGTGAGCAAAGGTCATACAGTTTTCTGGCATTTAGAAACCAACCACACTGACAAGCTCCAGGTGATGAAATAGCAAAGGCGAAGTTTACTTTTTTTACAGAGCAGAAGGGAAGAGACGTGGAGTGTGGAAATTGGTCTGGGTTGTCAGGACCGGTGCGGTTCACCTTGCAAATGTGAAGACAAAATAACGAAACCAAAGTATTTACAAATGGCATGCACAGATGGCGTGGGTGAACAGCCTTGTGAACACTTTTCACAGAATCGCAGAGTGGTTGAGGTTGGAAGCACTTTTGGAGGTCATTTGGTCCACCCCCGCTGCTCAGGCAGGGCCACCTAAAGCCAGTTGCTCAGGACTGTGTCCAGACAGGTTTTGAGTATCTGCAGCCTCCCTGGGCAGCCTGTGCCAGTGCTCGGTCACCTTCACAGTGAAAAAGTGTTTCCTGATGTTCAGAGGGAACCTCCTGTATTTCAGTTTGTGCCCATTGCCTCTGGTCCTGTCACTGGGCAGCAGTGAAACGAGCTTGGCTCCATCCTCTTTGCACCCTCCCTTCAGGTACTTATATACATTGAAAAGATCTCTGCCTGAGCGTTCTGTTCTCCAGGCTGAACAGTCCCAGCTCTCTCTGACTTTCCTCATGTAAGAGATGCTGCAGTCCTTTTGTCATCTTTGTGGCCTTTCATTGGACTCTCTCCAGTATGTCCATGTCTTTCTTTTACTGAGGAGCCTGGAACTGGACACACTACTTCAGGTGTGGCCTCACTAATGCTGAGTGTTTTGTTTTTGTGTTTTTATTGTAGCTCCCTCCTTTGCTTCTCATCTTCATCTTCCAGCTCGTAGTAAGTGCTGGTGGAAACAAACCAAAGGGTGGAGATGCGTGCAGAGACCCGTCCCTGTGTGCCCTCCACCGAACTGCTTGAGGTAGCTCTGTACCTCTCAGCTACTTTTCAATTTGTGAGACAGCAACGGGAAGGAGGGAAGGAAATCTCGCTCAGGATCTGGGAACAGTTGGCTTCTAATTGTGTCGATAGCACCAAGTCCTGATGAAATCTTTAAATTGCTTGGCCTTGTTTCAGTTTTTTTCCCATTTGAAGGAAACAAATATGATAATACTACGTACTTCCTGGCAAAGGAAACCTGTCATGCTGGACAGTTTACCTCACTGAAGTGAACCAGCATGAACTTTTAAAAAAATATGATCAGTAATACTTGAGTTTTTCTTTTCTGTACTGTCATCTGCTCTACAGGTCTTAATATAAAAAATATGGCTATTTTTCAGGGAGGAACTTGAATGGAGCCTCATATAGCCGTAACAAGTGTTAACAGTAGGGGCAGTAATCTAGCTATGGCAGCACAGAGCTAGCAAGCAGCTAATTTATTGTACTTCTCTGATTTGCATAGCTGAAACATACTTAATTATCTTGCATTCCTCTGCACATATGTGCATGTGTATGTGTATGTTTCCAGGCTCTTGGGAATTATTTACAACTTGCTCCCTGTTATGCCACATATACTCATACTTCTTACTTAATTAGATGTCAGGAGACCTATGTAGCTAGAGAAGTCTTGTGGGTAAAAGATACTAACAGCATGCCTGTTTGAAGTCATCAATTATAACTCTCGGGGTGGAGCCCTACATGGAAAAGTTGTAGCTATTTAGAAGAAGGTAACTTGAATGTTTCTAGTGAAAAAAATGGGACTTGAATATGCTGTGCATGAATATGGTACAAGAAAATTCCAGATCTTGCAGGGGCCCCAACATGGTGCCTCTAACAATAGAGTTATTTTAAGTCTGTTTTCCAGTCCAGTATTTGTGACATGCATTTTGATGTCTATGTTGTTTAGCCTGTGGATGGATGTAAGTTAGCAGAAGGGGTATACACGCAAGATGTTTTATGTGAAAAATTAAAATCGTGACTCCTCTGCAACACATATGGAAAGCTACAGGCAAAAAGGCATGTTCGCGCTGTCTGCCATACGTGCCTGCCTGCCTGGTGTGGCAGACTGCCTGTTTTAGATGTTCTATCCTGGGTAGTACAGCTACTTTTCTCCCATCAATGGTGTATGAGGTGGTGTCTGGCAGCCTAGATAGCTCATTGCTCTCTTGACCTTTCAACACTATCCTAGTTATGACAGCTCAATTAAACACTCCTAGCAGGCAGGCTGGATAGAGTCCAATCATTTTGATAGGAACCTTCCACACAGGAAAACCATGGGCGAAAAATGCTGTTTCAGATTATCTGATCTGAAACCGTCTTTGATAATCTCTTCCAGGCACAATTCCTTTTTTTCCTTTTTTTTTTTTTCCTCCTCTTCTTTTACAGTTGAGATTGTGTGTTTATGTCTGTTTGGGAATACATTTGTGTTTTCCAGTTGGTTATAGTAAGTAGGTCTGATGAACAAGTTCAGAAAGAGCTGATCAGACTAAACCTATTATTAATTTTTATTCAATATTGGCTGTCAGGAAGTCTATCACAGAAAAAAAATCCATCTACCTTTTTACCAAAGCCACGGGCATGTCTTCATGAAGACATGCCTTCTCTAAATTATAAACAGCTCTGAGCAACTGGACTGACTAAATGAAGTGCTGTTTGTTTACTTATAATACATGTTGCTTTCCGGATAACAACTTTAGCTGATCAATTACGAAATGCTGGGGTTAGTTAGCTCATCTTCCATAACAGTCATTAATTCTTTTTTCAGCAAATCTTCTATTTGTATAGAAACAAGTAATGATAGCCATGACAAGCTTGTTTATTATTTTATGTATCTCTGACTAGATTGATGTCTGAGATTTCTGCAGGGAGAAAATTTAGCAAAACTTGGTTGTTATGATTGTTGTAACTACAGGCCTATAGGAACCAGCAATTTTAAAATCTTTCTCTGAGAAATGAAAGAGTGGAATCCCTTAGAAATTCTCCTGTGCACATTTCATTGTACGTTGCCATTTACAACACAGTGTGAATCTATAAATTTTAATGTAGCAATGCATAGGACTTTTGGGCATTTAAAATGCTAGAATAACATATACTGTATTTGATGATGTACAATAGAGATTTCGTGTTCTGTTAGATCTTACAAGTCAAGTGGAGTTAATAAGCATTGGGTTTAATATGGTTTTTACTTTTGTTAAGGCAGTTTCTTTCTGTGTTTTGTTCCAAATATCTTGGCAAATTTTCTTATTAAAAAGAAATTCTTTAAACCAAATTATTTATTTATTGGTAGAAGCAAAGCAGTGTTGGTGCAGAAATCCAAAATGAGAGTGCTCCCTACTCAGCTGAGCTAAGGGCAGGTAGACCATTACAGGAATTTTAAGCAGGGGGAACAATAGTAGGCCAGTTTATAGGACCAAGGCTGATACATGCATAGCTATTAGTAGAGTACTATAATATAAGAACATAACTGTATTGCAAAGCTATTCCTTTAAGGAACAACAAAATAAGACAGGAAAAACGTCTCTGCATGTCTTTCTTTTCATAAAGTGTATTTGCCTGAAAGTAAATGAGATACTTAATTTTTTCTTCACTGGAAGTAATTAAGGTTTTTTGATGTGCAGAAATGGGCTTTACTGAAATTGACTTTGTGTTGAACTTCATACAATTGTATTTGTCTTCTTACAGAAGCAGCTCAGCAGGCTAATTTTTGAGGCTAAATGTCATATAACTTCTTAGTTTATTATCTTAAGATGTTAGATTACTCTTACAATTTCCTTACATTTTTCTGGTGTAGGAGATTAACAAGTAAAATTCTATATAAAGTTGCAGAATTTTCATCCATGGAGATTTTCAAAACTCAACTAGTCAAGACCCTGAGCGAGCTAATCTGGCTTTGAATCTGGCACTTTATTGAGGAGGAGGTTGAACTAAATGTCTTGTCCTCCAGATGTCCCCTCCCCAACCTATTTTTTTCTGTTATTCTATTCAGAGAATACAGGCTTTGTAGAAACCTTACTGGCACCAAGGCAGAAATTCCCATGTTTTATGTTATAAATCAAAACTCACTCTTCAAAGTCTTCCTCTTGTCCAGCAATTGCCCATGATTTATCTCCCATTGCTGAAGGATGCCCTATATAATTGTGAAATTTTAGGCCTCTAATCTGTGATTCACTGTGATTCTTTTGTCTTCCTCTGCATTCCATGTAAATATACTGATATATCTATAAAGTGAGATCTGAAGGACAGGGCATTAGATTGTTGCTCAAATACAGTCAATTTATCATATGCATCATATTGTGGTTTACCCCATATATTTAAGAAAGTTGTGTTCTGTTTCCCTTAATTATCCTGTGGTCTTTCTGAGATGGAATTATTCGTATTGTTTGCTGTACTTCTGTTGTTTGTTATATGGACATCCTGGCAAGAACATGGGTGGCCTTCAGAGATGCTTAAGCAAAATCATAAGGCTCATTGTACAAGACTCTAGTACCATATGTGAAATTTTGCTTTCACTGATTGACATTTCACTAGAACTTAACAGCAATAAAATGCCTTTTTTTTTTAATAATCACCACATACACCTATTTGCTGATATCAGCTAATAACATAAACTGCTTTGCCTTCTGAATGTAAGAATTTTCCCATGCATGTGATTCGCCCCCAGTAACATGGATTTGTAAGGAAAAATGAATAATTCTGTTCAGCCATATCTTGTTAGTACAAAATAATGTTCTGATCAATTTGGATCCAGACGTTTGTTAGAGTTTGCACGCACGAACAACTGGGAAATGGTCTGGATGGGACTGTCCTTAGTGTGTTGAGGGAGAAAATACAATCCAACTGATACCATTTCCTCTAACTGTTGTTGCCTGGTCAGCGCAGGAATAAAATCTGAGATCTTTCTGTAATCAAATGCCTCCCAGTAAAATGCATACATTTAAAAAAAAGCCCAAACACCACAAGTTGTGCTGTTTCGCTTAGGGCTATTTTAAATAAACCTGGACATCTGTGTCTGTAAGTGTGGTGGGAGAGATTAGTCCTGCCAGTTACACAACATGTTTTGTGGATCAGCTTGTCTTGTGACAATTGACAGTGTTGTCCCTGCACTTCTCTGGTAGATTTTATGACGTGAATGAAATGCTATTCAATTTAAATAAGGTCTGTTTTAGCAAAATAAAAGAGGAAACAAGAAGGAACTGCTATTGAGATCATAGGCTATAATGATTTTGAAAACGAACAAGACATAAAAATACTGGTGGCTTTTCAAATCATAAAAAAGATCCACGCCTGCAGACAACTAATGAAACACTAGAGGTTATAAAAGAGCACATTTGTGTTACTGTGCCAGCTTCAGCAACAAACATTTCCTTTTCTTCTGCATGAGGAAAGAAACAATAAGCCATTATTTTTGTTTTACCCTTTGTAAAGTCAAAAACTTTGAACAGGAAGGGACATGCTAACTGCACGAATTACTGCTGATTATAGATAGAATAATTATTACAGAAGGAGTGATGGAAGGAGAGCAGTGCAAATCCAGAATGAAATTCTGGTTTTCTTAAATAAAAGTTTACAATACTTTTGTGACAAGTGTTTCAGCCTAATTGAAATCAGTTAAGGATAAATGTAAAATAAAATTAAAAAATAATAATTAAGATACTAAATTCCTTTTCTTTCCAAAACAGAGATGAACTGGAATACTATTGAAAGGCAGTAGAAGTCCAGCTTCTTAAAGCATGAAAAGCCTGTCTTGCATTTAGTCTTGACTTCTGACTTTAACCTGGTGAGGGAAGCCAGCATTGTGTCTCTGGAGAATCTTTGAGAAGGTTTAAGTACAAACATATTTGAATTGTGTTATAGCAGCACATATACAGTCTACATGACTACTGACTGGGCAATAGGCATGACCTGGAAAAGATGATGCATCTTGGGTTTCTCTGTCATTTTATAATTCTTACCTGTCCATGAATACTTTGAGGACTGACTTCTTGTAGAGCAAGGTGAACACAAAGAGGCTATTGAATGCTTATAAGCAGAAAAACTAGTTGTGGAATTAGCTTTCTGCTTATCTGCTTCAATTCAAAAGCCTAAAACCACTGGATATTTGCAGGCTGTAATGGAAAACTGCAAAGATGGAAGTGGTTAGATGTTATAAAAATGTATACTGTTTATAAAAAGGCGGATATTAGCTTAATATCTCTCCTTGTAGTGCCAGGCATATAAGCACAAAATACATCGAGGTGACAGTATTTTTATACAATATTTTTCATCCTAGAAAAGATATTTTTCTGCCTTTGTAACAAATTAAATTTTGTGATCCTCTCTGCTGCTAAACTGGGCAGTGGCAAGAACCAGGAAAAGTTCAGAAATGCTCATTGGCCTGTCATCCATCTCTTACATTCTTGAAATCTTTCTCTCGTATTTCTCCTCTTGAAGCCTTGTCCTTTGCTGCTTTGTCATAGGTGCTCCTCTTCTGTGTGGTATGGATGATGCCCATCATCTACCTACCTACTTTCTGCAGGCTCCTTGTTCACTCTTTTTATCTTTAGGAGTCTCATCCAAACAATAATTGCCTTACTAATTAGCACAGCAGAGCAGCAATCTCGGTGACATCTTTGTAATACTCCTGTCCCCTTTGCAGGAGTCCAGTGGTGATAGAAGCAGTGGTACAGTTGATAAGTTTGGGTGGTAATTCCTTAAGCAGAAATTGATTCTCTCGTAAACTGGAGGAAATATTTCTTTTAACTGAGTGTAACTGGATGAGTTTAAGGAGAGAATTAATTCAATTTCCAAACAGTGGAGTAGAGAGGAAAAAGCAGGCTTTAGCCAGTGCAGTTCCTGAAGAAAACAAATTGTCAGGGATGACGTGGGTTCATGTTTATTTTTTTGGTGAGATTTAACACAACATGTTTTGCGACTTTAAGGCTTGCAGAACTGGAGTTTCCATTCTTGTGTCTTTCATCGCTGCGGGTGCTGGAGATTCTCTTGTGACCAGAAACTTTCTAGGGATGTATTGGAAGGAATCTCTTTATCTGAGGGATTTTACAAAGCAGATTGATCCTGGTAGCACATTATATAATAATGTGAGACATTGCTTCTCTTAAAATTTCTGAATGAGTTGACTATTGTATAACACATCTATAAATACAGGTTTGCCCAAGGTGTACATTGGCTCTTTTTTGAGGAGAATTCTGTTCTATTTCCAAAGTGGCAGATTCTTTTGAAATCCTGAACTCCTGAGTCCTTTATGAACAGGAGCACAAGCACTGTACTCAGGGAGGTGTTCACCCCTCTCTGCACAGGACTTGTTAGAACATACCTGCTTTACTGTGACCCGTTTTGGTGCCCCAACAGAAGAACGATACAGATAATTGAGAGAGGGTTCATTGAAGGCCCCCAGGATGGTTGGGGCTGGATCACCTGGCCTGCTGAGGGCCTGGGGCTTGTTCAGCCTGGAGACGAGATGGCTCCGGGGGGAAACCGATGTCCCCCAGCATCTACGAGAAGGCTATCAAAAGCACGGAGCCAGGCTCTTCAGAGGTGCGTGGTGGGAGGGAAAGAGACAAACACTGGAAATGGAAAGAAGAGAGGTTCAGACTGGATATAAGAAAAAACATCTTCACTTTGAGGATAGTCTGTCAATGGGACGGGTTTTCCCAGAGAGGTTGTGCAGTCTCTATCCTTGCAGGTTTTCAAGGCCCAACTGGATAAAGTCCTGCACAAGCTGGTCTGGTCTCACAGTTTGAGCAGGAGGTTGGACTAGAGACCTCCTGAGCCCCCCTTCTGCCTTGTGGTCCTCAGAACAAGATGTAGTACATCATCATAGCTCTGACACAAGACAGGCATTCTTTTTTCAGATTTTGGATTTATCAGCAAATCAAACATGTATTTTGTGTCAATGTTCAGTATTGCAGCAATAGATAAAAGAACAACCAGTGGTCCAAAATTTCGTGCTTCTTCTAGAGAAAGAAATGGCTCAGTGAGGGATATGATGTAATGTGCTCTCCTGACCCAGACAAAGTCTGTTCTGAATCAGGAAGAAGTCTGTTCCTGATGTTTCTTTTATGTCTGAAAAACAGAAAATGTTTGGTCTTCTAGGTCGCAATAATTTTAAAAACCTGTGTTCACTTATTATCCTGGGAAGTGGCTGTTGTACTCTACTAAGCTTTGAATGTTCCAGAACACAAAACATATTCCAATATTGAATTAGGAAAGATCATAAGACTGTGTGCTGCTTTTATGATTTCCGTTAATTTTTCTATAGCAATTCATTTATATTTTATTTTCTTTCAGGTTAACATCTAATCATTGCCATCATCTTCAATAGCAGACACATTTTTGTTCCAGGTTATCTAAAACATATACTTCTCTTTTAACTCTCCCATCTTTATTGAAGTGATTGTATCTCAGTAGTGCTAATATAAATCCATAGTACAAGATCTGTTTTAGCTGTAAGAAAATATTCTTAGATTTATTCATTATTAGAGATTATATATATCAGATGGTTTCCTACAACCTTTTACTAATTTGTTTTTTGTAAATTAGTGTTTTATACGCTCTTTGCATTCTTGTGTTGTCTTGCAGATGGAAAACAGAGGCAGTAACATACAGAGACTTTAGTCTCACTTCTTAGTAAAGAGATGGGGATAGTGCTCTAAAAGCGCAGCAGGAAGGAAGGACTCATGACTCAGAATCACAAACTCCATCTTGCTCTCCCTTTTTCAAAAGGCAGTTGGTGGAGCCGTACAACAGAGACAGCCACATGGATTGGGATGGGAGAAGGCGTGGAGCGCCTGCTTTAGCTTCTCACCCTTGGATGAATATCATACACTGCACACTTGGTACCCTCACCCACTCTGCGTGGATGCGCTAGGTTAGGTATCTTTTACAGTCAAATCTAGAATAGCCAATGGATGTGAACAGTTGACATCATGAAATCTATACATTAACTGGTGTATTTTGGTTTTAGAACACAACCTGTGAAGATATATGCTGGAGAGAGAGGATTTTCCAAGATTATTGATATGTGATAGACGAGAGGGACAAACGGCCTTTCCAGAGACTTTTCCATTGATGAGAAAGTATTGCACACTGTTGTATTCTTGAAATCAGCTGAGAATAATTGGAATATCTACATGGTGTAAGGAGCCTCATCCTCTTAGGAAAATTGCAGGTAGTTTGCTTTGGTTTATGGTAGACCTGGAGGATAGGTAATGGGTATAAAGAAACAGACCTGATATTTTTCAAGCGGTGTACATGAGGATGAAGGCTGGAACAAAGGACTAACACCTGAAACGACAAGGACTCATGTGGCTTTGACACACCTGGAAACTGAGCTTACATTTAGCCCACTGACCAGGATATGTGTATTTTATGTAGCATTTTTATCCTGAAGTAGATGGTGCCATGCAAAGTGAAAGCTGCTCGCTTGGTGTTTCTGGCAGTATCACAGAAAGCAAGGCTGCAGATGCTTAAAGGATGATTGTGCCTGCCAGAGATACCTGGGCTGAGTCACAAATGAACTGTTGTTTGACAAGCTTGAGCTTTCAGTGAGACTGGGTTAGGGAAATTTGATTAATTAATTCCTTAGTCTTCACTGTGTATAATTTAACAAAGGTGTTGATAAGAAAACTTCTCCTAATATAAGCAGTGAGCAAATTGCAGTGTTTTATGTCATGACAGTCATTGATTGCTGTTAACAAAAGATCATGACTAGGAAATCAAGATTTCAGTAGTAGATAATGGGCTGGAAAATAAACTTACCAGAGGTTGAAAAATATTGTAGACAACTACTGTATGACAGCAGTTTCTTCAGAGTACATGCTTGCCAGACTATCTCATGAAGATATATGGAAAAAAGATAATTATTTAAACAGATTAATACTGTATTTACAGTATGGAAATGAAAGGTGGCAAGCAAAAATATGTATTAAAGTGGTTGTTACATTTGAGATAGTAAAATAGGGAAGACTTCACTGTACATACTTAACCTCAACATTTTTAACAAGTTAAAAAGCAAACAAGCAAACTAACCCCCAAACCTTCCATTTGTTATCTGGTGTAGATTAAAAATGTTATATTTGAAAACCAAGTACAGATTGTACATACAGAGATAATTCGATAAAATGCAAAGAAAGTTTTTTTTTTTTCTTCAAAATTCACCATTGCTAACAGAATTTTATGCTAAATTTTCAAGGAAGTTATTTTTAAGTATGCAGAAAATCTTAATGACTTGAACCAAAATCCCAGATAAAAATATACTGAAGATCTGGAACAGAGAATCTAAATTGGCACTTTTAACTGAGCTGAGACAAATTGAGATGATGGTTGCCATGCTTTCCTTCAAATTCTTTCCTTTTCTAGTTGTCTTTCTGTTTTCTTGTTGTCATCCCAGATGTGTTTTTCATTTTTCCTCTTTTTAATTGAGCCCTTGTAATTTTGTGGCTGGCCCAGTCTTTGTCTTTCTGTATGTGCTCTTGTATCGACAGAGTACAGTAGTATTTTATATTTTAAATCTTTTTTTTCTGAGTTGTCTTTCTGCAATTTAAAATCCTTCCTTTGTGATATCAGCTGTTGATTAATTGTGTCAAAAGTTAAAATTTTCATTTTTCCTGAAAGTCTTCAATTTTTTACCCGCTTCTCTCTCGGTAAACACCACCACAGTTTGGCTTGTTGTTACTAATAATCTTGGTTTACCTTTGCTTAAGGGCTTAGACATATAACCAAGTTACCAGAGCTTTAAAAAGTTATCATGAGTCAATCAAGTTGTGTTAATATCCATGTGTGTGCTGACAGTCTGAGACAAAAGTGAAATGATTCAGGTTCATGCAGCTTGCAGTCATTTTCTTGGTGTATTTTTCTTCCTTTGACACTTGTCTCTGAGTTGTTCCACTGGCAACATCTTAGCTCTGTCATTGCTCTGACTTTTCCTTACAGCTCAAAATCATCAATAATTTAATCCCATCCTCTAGATCCAATTAATTGTCTAAAAAAATCAAATCCCATTTTTTTCTTCATTTTGGGGGATTTTTTTTGTTTTTAAAGGTCTGAATTATGTGATTATATTGTTGATAAAGCTTATTTTGATAAGCTAGGAGACCTTATATTCCTGTTATTGCCCTCTTCCTCAAAAGCACTTTCTCTTGTTTCATAAGTGTGAGAATCTGTCAGAATATACAGAGCTACCAGATTATCCTCCTTCAGAGG
This sequence comes from Sagittarius serpentarius, assembly GCA_034782735.1. Lineage (NCBI taxonomy): Eukaryota > Metazoa > Chordata > Aves > Accipitriformes > Sagittariidae > Sagittarius > Sagittarius serpentarius. The sequence continues at coordinate 23,183,228 of JAVKLA010000073.1, forward strand.
TTTTCACAGAACTAATCCCTGCCATAATACATATAGAAAACTTAGTTAAACAACAACCCACCATGGTTATGCAAGGGATGAGTCATAATGCTGGGATTGAATATTTAAAAATGCTTTATTTTCTATTGCATTGCTACCTTGATCCCTTTCTTATTCCTTTTTTTCCTGCTCATATTCTCTCATCCTTTAGTTCTTTTAAGGAGGGTTCGTCATTCACTTTGTGACTGTACAGTGCCTAGTACAATAGGGTCTCAAGACAGTAGGGTCTCAAGTAGTTTTCCCTCTTAGATGTTTTTTGCAAAAAATGGTGAACCATAACACACCAGAGCATCCCACAGTTTTGGGGAAAGCTTAGTGCTGACTCTGAGGGGTCTGTCTGTTTGTTTGCTAACTAGGCTGAGCTGCCCTTTTAGAAACAATTTACATGTTGCCAAAGTTTTTCTGCAGAGTTGCCATGAAAAGACTATCATTCCTCTAAAAATACCTACTGATGCTACTTTTTCTTAGCGAGACAACAGGAGAGCAAACATTTAGGCTAGCATCATGAAATGTGAGTGCAAATGTGTGGGTTTTTTTGGTGTGGGGGTTATTTTGGTTTTTGTTGTTTTGTTTTTCCCTGATAAAGTACGTGGTACAACTGTTTACTTGGTTCATGAATGTCAAAATGTAGACTTCTGCAAACCTAAGGGCTATTTTAAAAAACTCTGCTTTCATCCAGCTGTCGACTGGATTAGCACCTTGGAAACCTGTTAACGTTGAGCTGGGTGCTGCGATCAAGCTTGCCAAAGTCATGTTAAGGGTAAAAAGAAGACTGGTTTCCTATATAATCTCCTTTTTAATCACATTGCCAACCTAAAGCTCCCAGCTGTTCTAAAATTTCAATCCTCCTGGTATTTGAGCGTCCCTCATGGCTATAGATGCCATAGCAATGCCCAGTTAGCTCTAAACAACAAACCCAACAAAATTCTAATCAACATTGGTTTTGTTTTATAAATGCAAACATAGAGGATTTCAGTGACTACTGTAGGAGCTACCAGCTACCAGCCCTCCTTGTATAGTAGTTGTGGGAGAGCAGAGTTTTACAGCATTTAAGCGTAAATGTGCGTGTGGTGGGCAAATGGCCAAGTGCTGCAGGGCCCACGGCAAGGACTGGAGAGGACATCAGGACTAGACTTGGCAGTTGCCACGCTATGAAGTGTCCATGGCCCTTATACACAAGGAGTCAACAATTCCTGCTTGATATCCCCTTAATGAATACGATCTCTTTCTTTTCTCCTTTGTTAAAATGTAGTTCTTCAGTTCGTCATACAGGCCAAATATACATGCTAAACGGTTAATTGGAATTAATTTGGTCTTTCCATAAAAATTCTGCCCTCAACTAATTAACATCAACATAACATTGTACAGCATTCTCAGAGCAGCATTTTGTGCTTTCTTCAGCATCATTCAAAATAATGACATTGCTTAGACATCTGGAGAAAACTTCATAGGTAAGAAATTTACACATTCACCAGCTGTGGCCGCTCTGCCGAACTGAGGCTCCTGCTGATGCATTTGTGGGAGTGCTTCTCATTTTCTAATTGTATGGTTCATACATTTCAGGTTGGTCAGTTTATGATGAAACAGGACAATCTGCATTCCCTGTTGGCATATTATAATTTGCCAATGTCAGCAGTTTCACTTCATGCTAAACGTCAACATTTCACATTTTGCCTTTGTTCTGAATCAGTTTTAAAGATTTTAAGTGAAACAAAAATTTTACGGAAATAACCTTGCAACATTTTTTTTCCTTTACCTTATTTTGTAGCACTCAAGAAGTAGTAGCACATAACAAGGACATAATATACCATCTCAAATCATATCCTAGCAGGACATGTGATGTCATTCTTACTATTTCAACAGATAAGAAGATAAGCACTTAACAATATCTCTCTATAAATTCTGAGTATTGAAATGAATTGTTCTTCTTATTGGCACAGTGAGGCCTGAGCTTTCCATATTCAAGTAGAAATTGAATGATGACATAAAGATATTTCTCCTTTTGGATTTAAAATTCCCTTCAGCATTAAATGAATGAAGAGATGAAAAATATATCTAGGAGAAGAACCCAGTATTATAAATGAAGAGTTTCTATATATGTGCAGTCACATGTATTTCCTTATTCCTTGTAAAATCTTGTTGTATTTTACTTACTGCTTCATGCCTTCATTTAATAAATAATAATGTAAAAAAACCTCTACTTGAAGGAACTTGTTTGATCTTTCCAAGAGAACTATTTGAGAATTTTTAGTAATTTGGAAAGTTACCTGCCCTAATGATATCCAGTTCATAAGTGGATTACCCTGTTAAAGAGAAACTCATGGTACTCAGAGGATCACTTCTATTTTTTATGAAGACATAATATAAAGTCCATGACTGAATTTGCAAGTGTAATGATAGCTATATTGACCCAGTGAGAATTTATTATAGTAACAGACCAAACACATCAACGGATTTTACATTATGTATGTAATGCTGCAGTCAAAACCTGTACTTAAGCTCCAACTGTACTGACCAAAGTCAAACATGGGTAGAAAACTAACAAGAAAAATAAGAGTTCTAGAGGCACCACCTAATTTAACTAAGGAGTTTCTACCTGCAAGTAAAGGGGAATAATAAAAAACCCCTCTTCCTTGAAGGACTCAGTCTCTTGAAGATGATGCACTTCTACAGTACTAAAGAAGATAAGACATGTATGGTCTGGAAGGAAAAGGAGCTCAAATATTATGACATGTGGCCACTAGCAGTGTGAAAAGCATGGGTTCATATTATAAGAATACCTCATAGAAGCTACTCATTTTATATAAGTGGTAAGATAGTTGATAAATATTTGTCAAGCATGTCATTAAAACAGGAAATTATTTTTTTAAAAAAACTGGGTTTGTAAACCTCCCAAGTAAGAAGGAAAAGAAAAGGAAAAAAGAATAAATAGATGGAGTAAATATTAACATGACTTACCTCACTTTTATTAGACAGTTTCCCATGAAAGATGAGGAATTGGGGGCTACAGTAGCATATATTACGAACATATATTGCTGCAGCTTTTCCATATTATGGTGGAAGGAGATGGAGAGCTGCAGAATCTCAGAAAGCCTGAATTTCAGAAGCACTTAGGAAAAGATCCTTACTGTTCTCCAGAGCAAGCCCAAAACCTTGTGTAACCCAGGGAGGAAATGTAGTTTCCTTAGCTGTCATGAATGGACAATGCATATACACTTGGCCCTATTTTCCTTGAATAGTCAAGGTATTTCCACTGTAGTTTCATCACATTTTTTATCAAAGTTTGAATTTTTTTTCATCTTAAAGTGGTTTAATACATTCTTAGCTTGCATAAAAATAGTTGTTTATAAAATGAATCAATTGTAACTGTATGCTCCCCCTTTTCCTGGATTGCCCTGATGTCAGGCTTTGAGGGGTTTTTTTCCATATTTGAGAAGCGAAGAAGCTCCCAACTTCTGCTTTCCACAGAAAATTTACATGACCATGTCCGTCCCACTGGGAGAATAAACGTAATGTTGAGTTTGATTCATGTGATTTGTCAATACAATTAAAATAAATTGAATCATTATGATTTTTTTGGATGTGTGTTGGGACTGTGGCCAACACAAGACGTGACCAGCATTGTAAATGATCTCTGTGGCCTGGAAGATGAAATTCCAATTTTAGCAATTCAGGCCTGACCCAAAAGGCATTTTGCCTCCTTAGGGGAAATAGGAATTATGTTTCTGTGCTTCATGACTTTTTTTCTTATAGAGTGAGGACGAGTTAGGCAGCATCCCTTCTGGACAGCAGAATGAACAATAGTAAAAGTGAAGCCATGCCACTTGGTCAGTGGAAAATATGTGTTCACTGTGGAAGTGCTGTAGAAAGCTAAAACCCACGCGGTCCATTGTGGGATTGCTGTGTCAGGCTTAATGGCTGGTTTGTTTGTTTTCCTCTTATTTAAAGGTAGTGTTGCTTCAGGGTTGGTTTATGACACTGTACCTCACTTGCGGGCAGAGCGGCACTGAGGAACCGCAGCGCTGGTGGTGAAGGGTTTGGATATGCTCCTTCTGAAGGGGGCTGAGTGTTGAGGGACCCCAGAGTGTCCTGGGGGCTGGGGGTCTATAGGAGGATTCATCACAGTCTCAGCTTTCATAATGCTGTGCTAACATCAATGGGTTTGACCACAGGCCACTGTTGTGTCAACCATAATAGGATTGAAACTGTACACTAAACTTCTGTCCCCTTGTTGCTGCTTGTCTTTTGCCACTGTTTCCATTGGGGAGCTGCGTCAGAAGTTGTGGCAAAGGGAAATTTTAAAGAATAGCCAAATTTGAAAGGTGCTGGGGAGGTTACAAGGACTTTAGGTATTTTCTTAGCGGACAAGATTTTTTGAAGAAGTCAAGAAAAGTTTGAGTGTATTTTCTTTTATTTTCTGCTCCTTTTGCTTTAGCTCAGTAGGCATTTTAGTTTTGGAAGATCACTGTAACACAGCAGATGTATCTGGACTCCTGTAAGCAAAATATCCCTTGGACAAGATTTTTCTTTGTGTCCGTTCAAAGACAGCTTATTAAACTCTATGCTGTAACTATTACGGGCTTCAGGAAATTAAAAAAAAAAATATATTTGGAAAGTAAAATTTACCTTTATTTTAAGCTGTCAGTTTAGTGACAACTATTGTTTGCTCTAATATTGGTTAAGCATAGGCTGCTGCATCCCTTGTGATGGGGCAATTTTGTTATTATACAGACACAAACCATGGCAGGATTCGGTCCTTCTTGGGACATGCTGACATACTGCAACACGTGCATGACCACTGTTCTCAGCTGTAATCTCTATTTTCTATTTTTCTTGCAACTGTGAATTTGTATCAAAGGCAGGAGCTGGAGTCAGCTACAGTGATCTTTTTCAACTAGAATGTTGCATGTCTGTCAGTGAATCTTAAATGCCCTAGAAAACCATGCCGTAGTGTGTTATTATGTTATCCCCATGTCAGTTTATGAAAGGATAGAGGGTGACTCTGAAAAGCAGAATATAGAAATTCAGTGTTTTGTTTGGCTTTTACCATATTAGGATCTAATATTTATGTGTTAAGTGGTATGTTGCAGCCATTCTTTTGCTTCTTTCCTCTGCTAATGTCAGAAAAATATAAGCAGTGACTAGAGGGTTAAATTCCTGCTCAACAGGCGTATTTTTGGATTTACGTTTTTTGTAAGAGAGCTCGGGTGTGGAGCTCAGTGCTTTGCAGCGGAGGGAAGCGCTGTGTGACAGAACCGAGCGTCCAAGGGAAACGTGGCTTGCAGCAGACATACATGACGGGAACGGGACGCTGTACCAGCTCTTCCCGTTTCACAGGGACCTTGCGCTTTCCAGCTGTTTACCCTTGAGATGTAAAATGGCAATTTGGCATAGGCTAACAACCTGGTGTGATGTGAGCATCTGCGTAAAAGGCTGCACATATGGAGCATGCCCAGTGATATGAACAGCCTGTTACCCCACCCCCAGCCAATCTAGGAAGAGATGAAATGAACTTTGCACTTGCAAATGTCACTGAATACATTTTGCACAGGATTTTAAAAGGTTCTCATATAAGCACTATTTTTAACAGCCAAATCCGCCCCCCAAAACAGAAAGGAAAAAGCCCTGGGTATTTTTCTGTGATCGATCTCAGTTTATGATCAGCTGAAGCATCTCTCACAATCTTTACCTGAAGTCTGGTTTGTTTTACATTTTTGTCATTCAAGTTGAGATTTTTGGAGGTGGTGTGAATTTTTGGGAGTTTTTTTTGAATTTTTTTTATTTTTTTTTTTTACTGGCATGAGAAAATTTGAGAATTTATTTGCAGTAGGATACTTGGAAACAGTGAGGCTACAAGCTTGAAAGGCAGAGGGAAGAGAAGGAAAGCTCTCGCAGCAGAGCATGGATAGGAAAGGAGCAGTGATTCTGCGGTGCTCAGTGTGCACATGTTTTATGAGATCAGTGCCGGGCGCTGCAGCTGCGGACAATAACTGAGCTGTCTGGCTAATGAAGGCCACCTGGATCAGGCTTCTGAAAAGAGCCAAAGGAGGACGTCTGAAGAATTCTGATATCTGTGTAAGCCCTATGTTTTCATTATCAGTATATATTATATGTATTGCAGAGAGGGAGAGGGAAAAAAAAGACGGTGAAGAGAGGACAGTTGTTTTCATTCTGATTGAATTAGCAGAACTCTGTTTTGTATGCAGGGAGATGCAGAGGGAAAGCAGAGCTGTCATTATTTATAGAGCTGTTCTGGCATTGTGGCTGCTTCCATTGTGGCGATACGGGGACATGTGTTGAGTCCAGACGGATTTTATTAGTTGGAAGTTGATTTGTGGTCATTTGCATGTTTTGCTGAAGGGCAGAGATGGATACGAGCCATTTGCAGTTCTGATGGGGAAAGTGTGTCAGGTAAAGAGGTTGCCCTAAAATAAAAATGTATAGCAGAGGTTAAATCTGTTAGCAGTGATATTGTGTAATGGTAATTATTGATACTAAATTTGCATTTTGATTATAAAAAGTCTCTTTCCTTGCTAATACTGTCACTGTTTAGAGTTTTAATTTTTATGGAGCCATCCTTGAAGCTGCTGTGTGTCCTTCAGCCCTGCACTGCACCACTGCTGTAACTCTACAGAGCAACTGGCTCTGCTTGCTGAAAAGCACACAAATAAGACCACAGGGATGGTGCAGGGAATAAAACACAGAGGAAGACACCTGCGCTTTTGGAAAGTCTCCAGAAGAAAACATTTACCTAGACATAATTTTTCTAAGTGACTTTCTCTTTTGGGCAGTTGTTCTCTTTTTAGGGATACAGATGTAAGAGAAAAGGCAAGGTGCATAACCACTTCAACTTTTTTTTTTTTTTTTGAACACTGAAACAACTTGTGACATTATTTTTCCTTCTCTTGTGCAGGGTTCGGCGGACTCCTACACCAGCCGTCCATCCGATTCAGATGTATCTCTGGAAGAAGACAGGGAAGCAGTGCGGAGAGAGGCAGAGCGACAGGCCCAGGCACAGCTGGAAAAAGCAAAGGTAAGGTGGTGTTTCATGTCACAGACTCATAAAATGTTTGGCTTTAAAGGAGTGTCATCTCATCCATTACTGATACAAATGTTTTTAATGTGTTGACATGTAGCATAAGATCTCTTATAAAGATTTTCCAGACAGCAGTAGAAAATGTATTTTCCAGGAAAAATCAGTCAGAATCAGCTTTCCATAAAGAACACTTGATTGGCTTGTATATTTCAGAACAATCTTATTTAAATGTATGCATTTCTTCTTTTATTGAATATATGCATTTATTGCAGTGTATAGTGTCAAAACTTTGAGTTCTTACTGAAGATGTTTGTGAAAGTTTGTCTGGGGATTGCTATGGCACTCAAAACTTACAGTTCTAGAAATCAGACCTCAAACATGCTATTCATCTTCCTTCAATGAAGGATTGGTCTGTACAAGTCATATGTAAATAGGGACAATCTGTTACATAGGTCTTTTTTTCCTGAAGACTTCACTGACTTTGTTTACAGTTCGTGTGTTAAATGACCCCGTGAGTAATATGCTCTAAGACTTGTTAATATTTCTCCTTCTGTCTCCATACTCTTGGCAGGTAATGACAATTCAGTAAGGAAATACTAAATGAGCTTTAGGTTCTTGCTGTGTGTTTATATATTTTCCATGAGATGCATTTAGGACTGTGAGGGTTTTAGCAGTGGAAGAGTACGAGCTTGTTTTTCTTTAATCCATGCTGTATCTTTAAAAACTATTGCACCTGTAAAAATCATGCTCATCTTATTTGTTATCATTCATTTATCACTTTGTTCCAGTTTTTGGTTTCTGTATGCTATCTGCCAGATCGCAGTGTATTACTATTTTCCATGATCTGTTTTCCATTTTCATATCTTACATTTAAATATTTAAATACAGTATTGAGTTCCCTCCTCAGATCTACCTGATCTGCATTTCTCTCTCACTTTCTCTCTGACTTCCCTCCTCCATTTTGCTTTGTTTTTTATTTCCTTATCTCCCTTCCGTCTCCCATTCTGTTTCCTTTTCCGCTGCCAGCTTTGCCTCTGCCCATTTATGCCACCTGTTTTACAAGGGTTCTTCAGAAATTCGGGAGTCCAGATCATTCAGCCGTACACCTGATCGTGTGGCGAGGACCAGCTCTATAAATAATACAGTACTATAAAGCACAAGCAGACAGCTTCATCGAGCCAGAGAACTTGAATAGGAAAGCCAAAGATGGTTTTTTTGGAAAATGTAGTTGTTGACCAATACTTAATAAGAGCTCCCAAAGCAGCTTTTTAATAAGATGCTGGAACTTGCCAAGAGATCCTGAACACCTCTTTGGAGTCAGGTCCTGCTGTCCTGGGATCAGTATAGCAGAAATGCCACAGAAGCGGCCCGTTTCTTCCCTTCCACCTTGTATCCTAGAGATGTTGCTGACTGTAATCAGGAGATTCAGTTTTTGCTTTTTCCTAGTTTGAGATTTCTTTGCTCTTGGGAAAGATGATAAAGGCTGCCCTGAAATTCAGGTGGAGCGTTGAATTTTACCAGTAAATGCACAGTCTTTAAGAGTCGAAGTAATAATACCTTGCAGACTAATCAGGGTAGCAGTACAGCACTTGATGCTGAACTGATGCATCTCTTAGTGATGAGTAAATCTATGCGAGTGTTGCTATGGGAATTTGGCTTACTGATCCTGGCTTGAATGCATGGACAGCCCTTATGTAATATTAATGACCTCTAACACAGCTGCCATTGTAGTTTGTAGAGAAACTGCTAGCAGACCCTGACTTTTTAAAACTGTATTTCTATACATCAAAGCAATGTTCTCACTCCAGCTGGCATAAGATATAGTCTTTAGGTCTGACACCGTCTGAAACTGTAAGACAACTTGTGAACAGTCAAAGTAGCAAAGGCACTGCCAAAATCAACCTGCTATAACAATGGGTAATTCCAGTCATATAGAAAACACAAAGTGAATTATTTAAATCATTTGTGCTTTAAAATGGATTAAAGCTGGAACTACATTAGTAGTTTCGTTTTTGGAGTCAAATGTTAAAAATCATTCCAGGCTGTAATGTACGGAAATAATTTTAGTAGTGGCTATAGTTGTGTAATATTTAGTCTGCTGTAATATTTAAATTAATAATGTTAAATAAAATATCATATGCATTTGGTGCTTACATTTGAAATAGATGTTTAAAAGATGGAAATTAAACCTAACCCAGTAGATCTAAAATATGACAGCGTGTGCTTTTCTGCCTTTATTGGTGATTCAGTCCTTCACCTCCCTGAAACACAGTAAAATTAATGAAGCTGTAACTTCTGTTGGTGCTGCCTGGCTCCTGTGTGCACCCAGACCTGTTTCCTGCAGGCAGCAGGTCTTGCTGCCTGCTCTCCATGGCTGCCTCGCCTTCGCCCTGAGCGACTATCAGGCAGAGCGAGTGACGCAGCTGCTTTAACTTTTCGCCTTTTAGTATTGTGAGTGGAAGTGTTGATCCTAAATAAAGTCATTACAATTGCATTTGTCACAGGAATTAGAAGAGGATGACATACATGAATAATGCAGCGGTGGAGGGAAAATGATAGTGAATTAAGGGCAGATAAAAAATTGTTGAACTGTGTCACGCACTTAATGAAAACAGTTTAATGACATCCATTTTCCTTCCTTACAGCTAGGGAAAACACCTTAAACTGAAGAGAAAAATATAGTAATAAAGCACACAATGGCAAATTGTTAGGAGGATTTTAAGATTTTTAAATTTGGATTTTTATGGATTCTAAGTGTTTGTGTAACATGAAGCCAGAATATAATATACATACATGATCCATATCCAAACAGGGAAAATAAAAACAAAAAAGCCCGTGAGAAAATATACATTCTGGCCATTTTTATTTATTTATTTATTTATTTTATACAAGGATTGCCTCTCTGGAAAATGGTTAAGCATATTTTGCTGACTCACTTTGGCATGTTACTTACAGTAAGGAAGGTGGAGCCATGGGCACATGTTTAGAGTCATCCAGGGATGGAAAATTAAGAGGCAACTGATAAGGCTACCTGTGGGCCAGCAGGTAATCCTAAGGGAAACAAACCTTCAAATGAAGTTGTTAAGCTCAAAGCTGAGATGAAATTTTCTTGGTTAGAACAGTTTAGCAATGCAAATGCAGAAAGGTTGGGTTTTTTTTTGTTTTAAGTAGGAAAAAAAAAAACATTTCAAGGCATTGAGGATTTCCTTGGTATCTTCCTTATAGTCCATAGCATTTGGCTATCTCTAGGATAAAGAGGACCTGTGTTGTGGCTGAGCAGGGCATGCTAACAATGCCCAGATCTAAGGGCTTGTACTGATATCTTACTGAATTTCGTATTTCCATGAAAACATGGATCTTAAGCATTCGTAAGCCAAAAAATAAATAAGGTGGCTGATGACATTAATTGCTTTAATGTTAATATTTTTTAAATTGTCATTTCTACAGAAAAAAAGCTTTTTAGTTTTGAAGGATGAGGATTAAAAACAAATGATAGTAAGTAAAGATTTTTTTTTTGTCCATTCCTTGCAAGTATTCAATTAATTATCTCTTAAAATACTGCACCAAGTGAGAGGGATGAGATCAAAGGAAAACTGTGAGGTACAAGTATTAGCGAGACCTTTAAATTCAGTACTAGATGAGCTAACGTTTGTACATAAGAAGGGGGACTTCAATAATGATTTTTTGGCGCTCTCCAATGCTGGTAAAATCAATTCAGATACTCCATTGATTTATTTTGCCTCAAGCACATCATATGTTATGAACTAGGTTTTGACTTACATACAATTAGTCAGGTGGTCTGTAAACCTCTTTCTTCTCTTCTGCAAGAATAACTTCTTTCCTCTCTTCAGTCTCTTCCCTTCAAATTTTTAGATTTTGCCTCTTTTTTCCTCCCATGGCTTTAGAGCTCCTTATGCAGCGACAATTTTCAAACAAGATTTATAGAATATTTTCAGCATTTTGGAAAATGCAATAGTTTTTTCCAGTTATTTCTAATACATTGGGTACTGAAAGTGCCAGTTAATAATCCAGGTTCTGTTTCTCACCTGGGAGTAAGGGACAGCCCTGTGCTCTTCATTCTCTGTTAAGGATTGTTCTCAGCACCCTTTGGTCCTGAACTTCTCAAACGGCTGGTCAATGTCAGATCATGGCCTTCCAGAAGTCAGTAACTGTGTCCGTAATAGGAAAACTCAGTTCCTCTCAGCAACATTTTGTTTGCCCTCCACCTAATGCTTTACTGCCAGCATCCTTTTACAAGTTTCTTAAAACTTGAAATATCCATAGTCCTAGCTTAAAATGCCATTTAAATCATTTTATATGAAGATGGTGAACCACTGAAATTTTGATACCAGACATCCCTTTGCTGGCTTTTAGGCAATAATGTAAGCTGTCATGTTTTGGTTTCTTGATGTGTGTTGTAGTACTGGTGATAGCTTTGTGACTGTGAGCAGTAATGCAATGTCTGAAGTGTAATGCATTGCCTCCATGCATGGGTTGAGGACCGCAGCTTTGAAACGTGTAGCAGGCTGGGATAATGCCTACATATCCCTGCAAGGCTGAAGGCATGAAAAAGACAGTCAGATGTAATTATCCAGTGCAGTGTGCCAAGACTAGTTATTTAAGTATTTATTCGCTCCCAGACAGGTTTCACAGTCTCTGAATGACCCCATGCTGCTAGCAGGCAGCTGCAAAGCTAGTTAAGGTATGTCTACGTAAGCTGCAGTAGCATTTTTGACAGACCAGAAGTGCCTATCACCTTGATGTGTGTCCTGATATTGTGTCAGCTTGTTCCATCATGGAGACTATATTTTCTCTCAACTGCAAGAACATTTTGGTGCTGAACAGCACCCAAAGCTATAGCAACATGGGGTAGTACTTTGTATTAGCTGTTGTGTATGGTAATATTTTTTTCTTTGATTTCTTCTCATTTGCCCTTTTGTTTTAGAATACTTCCACTGCGTGTTATCATTTAGATAGGTAATGCTGCATGTCAGAGTTGCTGGGATTACTTGGGAGCTGGCACAGTGGTCTAGCTGGAAGTAAATGAGTTGTTGATCCAAAAGTACGGTTGCAAATCCGGTTGTTGCTTAGCTGCAGGCGAGTTCTGCATTGCTGGATCTGCTCAAATCAGGTCACAGATACTCTTTTTCTTCATTTTCTTCTTTCATTTCTGCTGCTTTTTCTTAGGACGGCAATGTTGGGATGTAAAGCAGCTCCCTTAAAACTGTAGGTCACAGAAAGCAGTATATTCTTGTTTATATTCATGATCTATTTTGTTTTCAATTTAAGTGTATACACTTGTTCTACACTAGGGCCTGTCATTATGTTTTTTATTTCCCTGAAGAGTTTATCCGTTCTCATTGTTGGGCTGCATTGTTTAGGGGCTGGAATTGTTTCTTCCAGTGTGTTCTCATGTAACCTGGAAACAAATGCTCCAGAAACAGTACCCTCTCTAATAAAAAAAAAATTTGTCATCTCCCGTTCGTACTGTGATTACGGAGTGATCAGATCTGTTTCATAAATATCCTTTCCTCTTCTGCTTCTTGGGTATGAACAAAGAAAAAAAAAAGAGTGGAGGGATATTAACACAGCCTAAATTTAGATACCTAACTGTAGATAGATCCCTTAGTATCCTGATGTTCTTCAAATAACCAGCAGAAAGAGATAAATTGTCCCCAAGGAACAGAGACACAATACTGAGAAGAAGTCCTGAGGACAGGCGTAGCTCTTCTGCCCGCTTTCACCTGCTGCTTTCACACGTGCCTGCTTGCTTCCTTGATGAGATGTCTTTGCTCTGACTTCATCTGTATGGGTAAATTACCGTATAAAGTGTGGCAATACAAGTGTTACTTTTTGTAAAACTAAATCAGTTCTTTATTAAAAGTGTTGAAGAAATATTTTAACCAAAGTAAGTCCTGTAAGCCAGGTACAAACACCCGTCTGCATCTTAAATCCTCATCTGGACGTTTTCCTGCTCCTCCTCCCCTGGGTCTCTGTGGCAGACACATCCTCTTAGCTGTCGGCCTCTGCTGCGTGGCTGGCACTGCAGAGGTTACAGCAGAGCTTCCCAAACCATGATGTGCCTGTTGCTGGCCAGTTGTACATGGTGACAGCCACTTGCCACCTCCTACCTGTGGCCACTGAGCCAAGCTGCAGAGTTAAGTGTGCTCAGGCCAGCCCTCGCTGTGGCGACCGATGGGTCCGGGTGTCGGGCCAGATGCTGGTGTGGGGGTCAGCAGAGCTTGCAGAGGGTCGTGGGAATCATATGAGAAGATAAGTGGCTTTGGGGATGATCTCTGTGACTGGCGGGGAGTGAGTGTGGTTGATGGACCCTGGGAAAGGAGGAATTAAGGTATTCCTTTGCAGGCTGCTCAGGCTGGCACAAAGGTGAGCTCTTTTGCTGATGTTAGATAGAGGTAGATGCTGCTGGTCGCTCTAAGCAAAGTAATTTCCAGTTAAGGCATATATGACCTGCTTCATTAACTTTCTTGAGGTTTATAGGGTCTGATTTACTTTTGCCAACGTCCAACACAGTACACCGTAATCCAGACCTTTGCTTTCCTCAGCAGCTGGTCCAGCTATCTGAATGCTGTGGGTTTTTAAGCGGTTAACATTATGTCTTTTAAGTAAAAAGAGAATACTGATTCAAAAATAGAGGGGAAAATAGGATTTCGGGACACGGGCCATTGTTAAAGGTAGCTAAAATGTTTGTAATCACCTTAAGGTAAATGCTGAGCTTTTTGCATCTGTAATATCTATTTTGGGGATAATTTGCATAATTTTGTCTTTTCTACTCGTAACTGATAGATGTATGTTTCCCATTTCAATTCCAGCTTAATGTAGAATCTGTCTGGAGATTTTTTGGGGGGTTATCTTTTTTTAAATCTTTTATTTTTCTAAAATTAAACATGTACTTGTAAAATGTTTTCAAGGTAGGCATTACTGATTCAGGTTTTTACATGCATTAGGGCTCTTAGTTATTCTTGAGTTCAGTAAAAGAAAGGATTTTAAATGTCTGTGGACCTAGACCTGTGTTTATATCTGTGTGTGCTTATACATATATATATGCATTGTATATATGCATATACACATCCATCTGTATATATGGATGTACATTTGTATATATCTCTGCATGTATTAGATAACTAGCACTGGTGACTTGAACTGGCCATTTATGTTCTACAGCTGGTAACTTCCCATTGTAAAGCATATATTTTGTACTCGGGGAACTGTTGTACCAAAGGATTAACTAGTGAGGAAACAGAAGGGTTTTATCAGAGAAGAAAGTTATCCTGTGATCAAAGCTGGTAGTGGACTGCCATCGGCTTTTTGGAAGCAGGAATGAGATGGAGTAACAGCGGCTCACCTTGCAGAGGTGCCCCAGCTAACACTAACCTGTGGGATGTGGTGCAGTGGCTTGGAGAAAGACCAGTTTGGACAACAAAAGCATTATGCTTTTTGCTGTTGTACCAAAGTGGCTATTTTCCAACCAGTTCAGGAAGTAACCCGATATCTGTTAGAGCGGACACCTGGCAGACGTGTTCTTATGCAGGGAAATACTTGTCATCAGCAATGAAAACAAACCCCCAGACACGGTTCTTGAGTTCTTGGCAAAGATCTGAATCCCCTCCCTTATTGGTAAACCACTCTCCCAAAAAAAGCAGGAAAGAAGCAAAAAGAAAAAAACAGGTATCTGTAGTTCTGGTTTTATACTTAATCAGAAAAAAAAGTAATGGAAGGAAGCTTCAAAAATAATCTTTTTTTTCATAATTGCAACTTGTTTTATAACATTACATGCAAGATGCCAATGAGTTCTAACTATAGGTAGCAGTAGAGTGCTCTGGTACAAAATTAGACTCATGTTAGATGCCAATTTGAAAGTGTTTCCTTTGGAAAATTTAATATTAGTTACATAATCTAGTCACTGGTTGTATAAAACTTGAGAAAAATCAGTAGGAGCCTGTGGTGGGTTGACCCTGGCTGGGTGCCAGGTACCCACCGAAGCTGCTTTATCACTCCCTGCCTCAGCTGGACAGGAGAGAGAGAATATAATGAAAGACTTGCGGGTCGAGATAAGGACAGGGAGAGATTACTCACCAGTTACCGTCACAGGCAAAACAGACTTGACTTGGGGAAAAAAATTAAGTTCATTTATTACCAATCAAACCAGAGTAGGGTAATGAGAAATAAAACACCTTCCCTCCACCCCTCCCGTCTTCCCAGGCACAGCTTCACTCCAGAATTGTCTACCAACTCCCGCCCCGAGAGGCACAGGGGGACAGGGAATGGGGCTTGGGGTCAGTTCATCACACGTTGTCTCTGCCGCTCCTTTTTCCTCAGCGGCAGGACTCCTCACACTCTTCCCCTGCTCCAGTGTGGGGTCCCTCCCACGGAAGACAGTCCTCCATAAACTTCTCCAACATGAGTCCTTCCCATGGGCTGCAGTTCCTCACGAACTGCTCCAGCATGGGTCCCTCCCACGGGCTGCAGTCCCTCAGGCACAGACTGCTTCAGCGTGGGTCCCCCACGGGGTTACAACTCCTGCCAGCAAACCTGCTCCAGCCTGGGCTCCTCTCTCCACGGGGCCACA
>JAVKLA010000073.1:23207499-23228476 GCA_034782735.1 Sagittarius serpentarius
GAGGGGCACAAGAAAGTTGGGAGGGGACACAGCCAGGACAGCTGACCCAAACTGGCCAAAGGGGTATTCCATACTGTTCGAGCAGTATAGAAACTGGCGGGAGTTGGCCTGAGGGTGTGGATTGCTGCTCGGGAGCTAATTTGGCATCGGTTGGTGAGTGGTGAGCAATTGCATTGTGCATCACCTGTTTTGTGTATTCCAATCCTTTTATTATTCTTGTCACTTTATTGTTGTTATTAGTGTCATTGTTAGTTTCTTTCTTTCTGTTCTGTTAAACTATTCTTATCTCAACCCACAAGTTTTACCTTTTTTCCGATTCTCTCCCCCACCCCACTGGTTGGGGGGAAGTGAGTGAGTGGCTGCGTGGTGCTGAGTTGCTGGCTGGGGTTAAACCACATCGACAACTACAATAGCTCTATTTGGTAGTGGGTTTACCCTAATTTTCTCTGTCTCACTATATATTTTACCCGGCCTGTTGCTCTCTTGAGATTTCTAATTCTTTCCTCTCCCCTTGTCCTCACTTTCTCCTAGTTAGTTATGGTGATGAGGTGCATTAACTCCCAGGCAGCCTGCTCCCTTCCTCTGTGCCCAGCTGGAGCATCTCCGCAGGCAGGTAGTGATGCAGGGGGTGAGGAGGGGCTGGGAGCTGATGCCTCCCACATGTGAAAAAGAGGCACCAATCATCACAGTAAGAAAATGTAATTTTTGCAGATCTTGAGAGCTGCCTCTTGTGTTGAGTTTAAAGAGGGGAGAGGAAATTGTGAGGGGAAGGATATGACCTCCTTTGCAGAAATCCCTTCATCACCAGTATTTGGCTTCTCAGCTGTGGACATAAAACCAAGTGTGTAGACAGCACACATCATCTACCCTTCATGTCTAGTCTAGTTGCTGGGGTCTTTCTTAACTCCCTTCATTCACATGTTTGCCAATCAGTCAGCAAGTTGGGTAAAATTCACAACGAATGTTATTAAGCTGCATTGAGACAGAGCAGGAACTTTCTTCTTTTTGTCAGCAGTGAGAAAAGGGATCATCGAATGTGTGAATTCTTTCCAAATGCACACTCGTCTGATTTCCTTACAGTCCTTCAGTGGCTTTTTATATTGTCATCATAAATTAGGCATTTAACCCATTCTGCTTGCCTTTCTGTAACAGTCATCAACATTTTTCTCTAAATTCAGAATCTCTTTTGTCCAATGCCTGTTTTTAACTTGTAAAAAGTAGTTGTACTTAATATATGGCTCATATTTCAAAAAGATGGACACATATCTCCCTCCAAAGTTAAAATTGTGTGTCTGTATATGCATAAACTTAGATTATTTTCAAATAGCAAGTGTTAAATATTTTAAAAGTGGCCACTCATGTTTCACCTAGCAGATTGTCAAATCACACCTGTGTGGTGTCCTGTGGGAAAAAGTAGCTGAATTCATGTGAAATAAGTGACAAGTTCCACTTTATAGCATAAGAGAAAATCAGACTGTAAATGTAGTCAGTAAATATCTCAGATATAACACAACTTTTTTCACTTGTCTGGATTCCCTCTCAGGGCATGAACCTTCACGCCCTCCCCAAGATGGCTCTAACTTGATTCAGTGCTGAGTTCTCTGGATGTAGTAAAGATTTTCCCAGATGTTTCATAATATTTTATAGATCACAATTAGAAGCTATTCCCATATCTTTATAGAACACGTGCTTACCTTTATTTTAGGACACAGACTTTTGCTTGATGAATAATCTGTTGAAAGAGAGGAAAACAGGAGTGCCTGATTTGATTTAGTCAAGACTCGTGTAAGGCTGTAAGCTCTGGACACTGTATGCTGACCAAACATGAAGTCAGTGAAGCAGTCTTTGTGGGTCAGGCTTTGTAATGTTTGCTGCTTTTTTCTTCCTCTTACTATTTCCCCTGTTTGCATTTTTTAAAAATAGGTTCCTTTTTACATCTTCCTTCACTACCTAGATCTCTTTGGCTATATGCTACTCCTTCCTTAGCATGCATGGCTTGCTGCTGAACAGTTAACACAATTATACATTATAATATCTGATTTCATGTTCCATTTTTTGTATGTATGTAGAGTCTTTCTGGTTTGGTTTGTTTTTTTTGGTGTGGTTTGGTTTGGGTTGGGTTTTATTGTTGGGTTTTTTTTCCAGATAAGATATCTTAGCTAGTTTGGATGAATGATCTGGTCTAGCACAACATATGTGATGGATTCAGTGGAGACTTCTAAGTGAACTTGTCATAACTTTGGTAGAGCCGGGGTGACCAGTGTTTTTAATTCCTGCCTATCCACTGCATAAGAACTCTGCCTCCTACTCCTTAAGACTTGTTTCTCCTGGGTTTCGTTTGCAAACTTTTCGTAGTTCTCTCATTCCTCAATGATTTTAAAAATGCTGTAGTATTTTTCTTGTGATGTTCAGTACTCCTCCATCTTTCAGCCTATAGAAATACAATCTGAAAACTATTAACTTGTATTGTAGTACCTCAGATACCATTTTTTTGGTCATCCTGCATGTCTTACCTCAATCTATTATGTAAACATTGTGAGTTGTGGAGGGTTTCTTTTCTACTAAGCCACATTTTCAAGATAAAAAAACCTCTTGCATGATAGCATACAAGTTACCATACACACACACGCTTGCAGCTGTTCTTCTGTGCATCTTTAAGACAGTGAGTTGGTGATGACTTTGGTGATATTGCTTGCAGTGTAGGTTAAGTTAATCTCTCATGCTAAAGCACTGAAGCCCCAAAACCATGAAAGCCCTGTGGTCCTGATTTTTGGCACCTCTTTCTCATCATGTGTCATAGTTAAAACCTTGTTGATAGTGTGTTCAAAATCAGCTGTCAAGAAGTTGGTAGCTTCTTCAAGGTTTAGAGGCTCTTAATAGATTTCTACTGGTATTATATATTTTTGTATTTTTTGGCAGTTAATTGACTTTTTTAATCATCTTCCAATGTGTCAGATGTTCTTCCTTTCCTTGAAGATGACCACTGGTCCACAGTATGAGAGTACTGTTGCTGCTGCTGCTCGATTCTTTGCTTGCTTGCTTTCTTGCTTAAGGTCAAAACATTTCTTCTCCAGTTTGTGCATTATAACAAAGAATGCAAGGTATCTGCAGTATTGATAAATGAAGTAGTCTACATGTGTATTAAATGGAAAAGGACATCTTTGTAGTTGATAGCTTTTAAATGACAATGTTCTTTTAGACTAGTGAAAAATCACAGATAAGTTTTCATTTCTAATATTTTTAAAGTGCAATTTTTACCATTGCAAATAATGCCACCTCAGCCATGTCTGTTGCATTTGCTTTCCTATTACTGAATTTCCCTTGCCCTTTGCTTATAGGTTTTTGGGGTTTTTTTTATGAGGGAGGAATATTGTCTTTCCATACAAAAGTAGGTGCAGTAATTGCAAATCTAGTGCAATGGGAGGTATTAAACTGTTCATATAGCAAGTATATTTTTATAGATATCCCTTTCAACATGACTGAATAACAGTGCGATACATGTTGTATGTTTTCATGATTTATAGTTGGATCTCTGAGCTTGCAAAGGTACTGCCTTCCTTCACTCTAACCAGCAGACATGTTTTGTAAGTTCACATAGTGGTCAGCACTACCTTGCATATCAGGAGCTCTGGAAGGACTATTTGCTGTGCTGAGGCAGAGAATTTGCAAACATTAATTTTTGAGGGACTCTGATTTTATAGCCCTCAGCATTATACATGGAAAGGATAAAGACAGAGGCAGTATTTGCCTCTTGAATTCTGGATGTGGCTTTATCTTTATTATTCTGTTTAAGAACGTTTGGTACTTTCAAGAGCTAAAAATAGCTCTTGGCAATGTAAAACTGAACAATATTTCACCCAAAAGATTCCTCTTACTCTTTTCCAGATATATGAGCATGCACAGGAGAAAAAATCCAAGTGAAAATCTGATTTATAGTCCTGCACAGGCAAAATTTGTTACAAGTTTTGCCTTATTTTTATGGTGTTGCTTGGTTTGAAATTTCAGGAGATGAAGGAGAAGTTTAATTGTAGTGCCATATGTGTTTGGAAAAACAGCATTTCAAACTTAACTTTTTATAAAAGGAAACAGGATACAAGTACAGCTTAAGACACATGTGAATGGTTGGGTCTGTTCCTGGTGGAGTTGCTTTATATTTGCATTTAGTAGTTTGCTTTAAAAAGTACAGCTTTTTCAATAATTAGCCCACATTTTTACAAATGCAGTTTTGTCTGTACAACAGAAAAATGTAAGTATAACCCCAGTGAACTTTGGGTTTGGTTTATTTATTGGTTGTAGCAATAAAAAATGAATGCATTTTTGAGTCTTGAATCTTGAAAAGAGTAGAATAAAGATATGAGAAATATGAAACTGAAAAGATTTGGCTGGATGCTCCTTGGACAACTTTAAAGGAAATCATTTGAGTGATGTGGAAAAGAACAGTGATTTAATGCTGTCCATTCGTGCAGCTAAGTTTAGCTAACAACATGCATTTTTTTTGAGGAAGCAAAAATCTTTCAGTTTTCTCTGTTGTAATCTGTAGGAAAATAATCCAGTTTTTACTTTTCACTTCTTAACACCAGCGTGTTTCATCTGGGGGGGACTGAAATTTTGGGAAGAGGTTGGTTGAATTATTACCAGGTTTTGACTCATGAGGTCTTTGTGGACAAAAGGAAGCACTTTATATGGAAAGCCAAGAATTTACTGTTAGTTTAATCAAAGAACTACTGTTATTCCAATGTCAATAATTTGAAATTATATGCAGTTAAAAGGGTATGTACACAAACTTTCTAATATCTACCCTTTTTTTCCCACTGCACTGCCAGGTCCTAAGGTCAGTGGCACCTGTTGTGGTTAGGGTGGGGGTGCACTGAGTCATCAGCATTCTTTACGGGAAGGAGCACAGTGCTTATACTGGTGGTTTCTTCCTTTTCCGTATACCATTCTTCTTGGGTTGCTCTTGCCTGTTTGCCGGCATGCTTTGGGGCTTGCGTTGGGCTACAATTCCACGTTACAGCCAAAGGTGCTGTATGGGGTGTGCTTTACCTGTGCTGATGCTGGTTCTTTGTTCTCTTTTTAGCCCTAAGACTGGTTTTACGCATGGCGCCCAAAGTTGCGTTCGTTTGGCCATAGGCCACTAGGCACGTTGCTTCTAGCCTTTGGGACTGCAGGGTCATGCCGGGCCTCTGCCTTCATCCTGTGCCAGGACTCCTCTCTGCCACAGTTTATCGTAGGGTCACAGGCAGTCCACTCTGCATAGTTTAATTATTTGTTATTACTGTCTATTAGTTGCAAAAATATATTTAATGTGTTACACAACACAGTTGTACAAAGCTAAGCAAAAGGTAAAGCAAACTGCGTAGCAGTTACCTGGACTTAGATAATTTCTGTTAGGAGCTAAAGCAAGTCTGCAGGCAGGAGAAGAGAAGACCTTCAGGCCTGTGTTATTAATTTAACGATAAGACTGTGGCCTGTCACAAGAAACAGCAGCACTTTATTTCTTTGTCTCCAAGGCCTGTGGAAGCTTAGTGTTTATATACTCCCTCACATGCCAGGTGGCATTTCTTCCACCTTCTCCAGTGAGCCTTTGAAAGGAAAAGATTTGCGCAGATACCAGGCAGGCATCACGGTAGCACCGAGGTCTGAGGGGCCGGGCAGAGTTTCATCCAGTTTATCCTGACAGAGTTAGTGGGAGAAGGGAGAGAGGATATGGTCAGTGCCCTTTGAGAGAGAGGAAGGAGAAAACCCTGAAGAACTTCAAAAAAGCAAAATCTAGGAGATCTGAGAAGCGTAGTTTGTGATGAAGTGGCATGGGGGGAAGGAAATAAATGGGGAAAAAAGATCAAAGAAGTAAATGCAATTTCCCCAGTTGCAGACCTCAAGAAATCACGAGCATAACACTGAAAACAATGATGTCATTTATTAAGTGTGCTCCCAAGTTTCTGAGCCTTTAGGCAAGGTTTGGGAAATATTTCCAAGCCTTCTTTCACAACTGTAAAGACTAGAATATTAGCTTTAATTTTATTTTATTTTTTTAATGAAAGCTGAGATTGTAACTAAATCATAAAATTTTAAGACCATGGACTTTAAGAATACCGACTACATAATTCAAGACTTAAAATCTATGCATATTGGCAACACTGCTCACCTGCCTTCACAAAGCCATTAGCTGACAGGGAGGGGAGATAAGAAATGTGAACATTCCTCATCATTTCACCTTTGAAAACTGTCCCCGAGTAGTGCATGTGGCCATCTGTACATCTCCTCCTTTTCTGTGTTTCAAATCTTCTTATCTGAGTAACTTCAGCAAGTAACTTAGATACTCCAGCACATTACTGAATTCATGAGTCCAAGGGTTCTGGGAATTAATGGAGATGGTGAAGATAATAGGTGAAATGTTAAGTGATTAGTGACATTTAGAAAGATGATAGTATCTATTTCCATTTTGTGACAAAGGCTATGGATAGCCTCATTTATTTTTTTTCTTTCTGAAGTGAGTTTGTATCTCTGAAAACATTCTAGAAAACATCTTCAAAAGATACAAATGCCTGGAAAGGAGACTTTGATTTACCAAGAAGGAAATGAGCTTTGTTGTGAGCCTTCATTCTGTCTGGACAGAACAGTGACTGCACTGCCAGATTTGAGTGAAGAGCGTTACAGAAAAACCATACAGCATCTAGATTTAGTCACTGCTGTCGTTTCTATATTTAATCGAGTTATTATAGAAATACTCCTTTTAAAGTAATACCAGTGTCACATGAGGATTATTTCAGAGGACTGTTTGTATCTCTTACGGTTATGACCTAAATTATCTATATTTAGAGCACATCACAGATCTTAATACCTGTGACTTCACAGTTTCTACTGTGAACTTCAAGGTTCAGTCAATCGTGAATGCATGCAAGTAGCAACATACGCTTCTTTTTTGTGGCCTTTTAGACCTGTGCGACATTTATCCATGGTAAAATGCTCCCATTCTTTGAGCTGATTACACAACAGAGGGAGAATACAGACAAAACTGTTTGCCATGGTCTTAGTCTACGCATGCTCACTAGTTATCCTTGTTTTGTATTATTCTGGTAAGGAGTCGATGTGTTAGTAATTTTGTATTTATAAAGAAGAGGCTTACCTTTTCCTCCTTGGAAGATGTTATTATTCAGGATTTCTGTCTCACCAACCTCCCCTTTGAGACTGGTTCTTCAATGCAATGTTCTTTGCACTTGAAGTTATATATATGATTTCTTAATTACCCTTTGTAATGCTTGGTCATTTTTTTGTCCAGGACTAATGTCAAATTAAAGGCAATTTATGATTATTGCATTAAAGTAATGGCCTTCACAACTGATACATTTTAGCATATTAGTTGAAAAGGTTACTAATGGAAATAGTAACACTGAATGGAGGACAGTAATCCTGCTAAATTGGAATTAATTATATAGTCATATAATTGGATAGCTAACTGAAAATCAATAATCTTGTATTAAATGCAAGATTGGTACTGTGAATTAATGCAATGAAAAAAAGAGACTTTTCTGTCTTGAGCACTGTCATTTGATGATAACATCTTTATAAAACACATTTTTATTTTAAATTAGCAATAGGTATGATTTCAAAGCAGCTAGTTTATCATGCTTTGAAAACAGTCAGTAAGTTACTTATGTTCTCCTCTCATGACAGTACCTTAGAGGATACTTTGCTATTGATTTTTTCCCTATAGATTATTGTATCTTAAAGAGTTGTACTTCCAGTTGTCCTGGAACTTTCTGACAGATATAGAAGTTGTCTGCCAGGATGTGTCAGAGGCAAAATTGAGTGTCTGATTCCTTACAGGTTTGGATGAAAGTACTTAAAGAATTAAAATTATGTTTCTTCTTCCCCACCCCCACCCCCAAAGACTGAGAAGAGTAACTTTCTCTGAAATAGAATAACTTCTGGAAAATGATTGTTATTATTTATTCTTATGTAACTTAAGTAAAACTATTCTTATACTTTTCTAAAAGTCATTTGCTAATAATTTGATTAAAACCCATGATTCCTGAATCCAAATCAATTTTTAAGCACGATTTGAGCCCAGAAGTCTATAACTTTTGATCAGTACAGCTTAGTTACATATTGGAACAAGTAAATGAAATAAAATTCACGGCCTGTAGCACAACTTCACTTTTTATGTTAGAAATGGAAAATTATGAATAGAGAATTGGTCAAAAGGCAGGGGCAGAGAGGCTGGGGGTCTGTCATTCATAGACTGCTTGCGAAATTAGGAGATACTGAATTGCTTTCCCTTAGCTAGTTTTCAGTACTTGCTTTTCACATGCCATAACCAAGGTTGGAGAGCAGCATTTCTTCCAGCAGTTCTAGTGGAAATATCTGCTTAGTCTTAACCCTAAACAGTCTTGTTGATTAAGATTCTTTACAGTATTTTCTTAAATAATTAAATAATGCACATACTATCTGTTCAGTTTTGTATTTTAGCGAAGTTATACAAGAGGGTGAGAAGAGGAGTTTTGTGCCTGTTGTGGAGGCATGAGCCTCCCTGGAGGCTGAGCAGGCTGCAGCCCCCGGGAACCGCTGCCACGGGGAGGGGCACGTTTGCAGAGCAGCACCAGCCGACAGCCCTGTCACCCTGTCTGTCCCTTCGGGCAGGAGCTGGCCGTGCTCTAAGGATCTGGGCTTCCTCCTTTGTCACTTTGCCATTTCACAATTAATGAACCCTGTTAAGTTCAATAAGGATTTTATAACCTGCATTTTGATCAAGACAAGTACAGTGTTTCCTCAGTTGTTTTTACAGTTCATACTTGCATTTTTTCACCTGAGTAATTTGTTGCCATGGTTTGCTGTGCTGTTCAGACTTCCTTGGACACGCATGTGGAAGATGGCCATGCTTCAATATACTTTAATAAGAAGGTTTTGTCAGGTATTACCTTGCTGAAAGGGTGATGTAAAACCAAGACTGATCCTGCTCATTTTAACTTGCTATGGAATCACATTAACTTTTGTTCTGCTGCAAAGTTAGCAAGCAGAGTTCAGTAAGGTTGTTTAATGTTGGCAGGATGTTCTAATACTACAACCACAAAATTTAGCTAAAAAATTGCTATTAGTTTGCATCCTCTCTGAAACCAGGGAGCCAGGAAGGAGCAGGGATATGATCCTGAAGGGGAGGAGGCAGTCAGTGAGACCACTGCAGTAGTCAGTGAGGTTTCTGAAGAACAGGACTGCCAGAGGCAAAGAGAGCTGCCGGGTTGGAAGGGTGAAGCTGGACTGGGCAGTGGAGGGGGGGTCATGTCGTTTCCCCGCACAGCCTGGCAGCCAGGGGAGCAGTGGAGGTTCTGGCTGCTGCTTTGCCTTAGCCTGGAGGAATGGGGTCAGGGCAGTGAAATCCAGGAGCCTGTTGGGAACTTCTCTAAGCTGCAAAAAGGTCTGTGAGGGCCAAGACGATGCACGTAGTTAAAGCTGGGGAGCTCCTGGATGTCCAGGTGGGAAGAGGGAGGACCTACTGTGTGAAGGGCTACAGTGTTCATTTTGAGGACGGGAACTGGTGGAGTGCATAGGACTGGCAGATCGTCACTGAACTGGCATATCTTAATTGCTATTTTCATTTGTATCTTCTATCTGGGAGCACAGTTACCCTGTATGTAACTTGTCAGTAAAGGTAAACAGAAAATTCATACGTCTTCTGTAGCATATGTTAAAAAAAAAAAAGAAAAGCTAGATAAGTCGCAGTTTTCTTACTATAATCTCAAGATATTGTCATATTGTCTGTTCAGAGGATACCCTTTAGCCTGTACCCCAAAGACTCCAGGTACTTGTGAATGGTCTCATTTTCCTCTGTATGCAAAGGAAAGGGTAGCGATTTCTAAGCCTTGGAAGGTTTTAGTCCTTTCCTTCATATCCATTGCCCATTTACAGAAATGTCAGGTCTGGTTTAACATGGGAGTTTACTTTCCTGGCCTTTTGGCCTTTTTCTATTCTTGGCTGTGCGTACAAGTTTTATTGTAATGAACTGAATTGTTTTTTTCCTTAAAGTCAGGCATTGACAGCTTGAACTTCATTCACCCAGTGATGTATGTGTAAGATGAAGAAGGAAAAAAGTAAACAGACGTATACCAGTGTGATCTTAATAGAAAAGTTCCTTTATAATTTGAAAACAACCAACCAAACAAACAAAAAAAAACCCAAAACCAAAACAGAACAGGAAAGGTAAAATCTTCAGAATACTTGAAACAGTTCAGGAAATGCTGATGGGAGAGAAATGACAAGGCCAGAGGGTCTAGTGGTTTGCTAGGTTATGGAATGTGAAAGCTAGTCAGCTACCATTACCCTTTGGTTCACCACTTTGATACGGTGAACAAAAAGGTTAAAGGTTTTATGTCATTTGCTCCTTCCCTCTTCCTTCTGGGAACAGTTGTGTCCCTTTTCTTGGCTTGATCAGCAGTAATCTCCTGACCTCATGAGGCATTTTCCCAGGAATTAAAGTCCCCTCCCTCTGTTCCCTGCCCTCCTGCATGCCATGGGACGGTCTTTCTCTCAGCAGTCTGACTAAATATCCCCCTCTGAGAAGAAGGATGTGTCTTCCAAGGTCTTTTCACTGGGGTGGAAGGATTTTCTCTTTCCAGAGAAGGGACAGTATTTATGATGGAGGATCTGCCGGGTGCTTTTGTCTGCTATGCTTTTAAAGGCTCTAAGCTTTTCCTAAGCCTCTCAAGGGTTACTGGGTCAGCTACGGCTTCTGCTTCCTGAGGAATTCATTGGTTGGTTTCAATGCTAATGGTTCAAATCTGGTATAATGTACTAAGCCGGTGAAAGGCAGCATGCCCTGCTTGCTTGTAACACAGGACAGAAAAACACTCTCACAGGTTGCTTGAAAGAACACAGCTTTTTCACAGAATGTCTTGATGTTACCTTTTGTCGAGCTTAATGTTTAACTTAATTTGGTATTTAGGATAATGAATACAGTTTGTAGACCCCGGATCCTTTTTTTATACTGAATTTCTCTTTGTTGAGGCTGTCATGTTACTGTACTACCATCAAAACAAAGAAGTTCTCCAGTGCTACAATTAAACTGTGACTTTTAACTTCTGATTGATTGCCAAGTGTGGTTGACATTTGTGCTTTAGCTGCACTGTTTACACTTTTTTTGCTCTTATCTGCTCCCCTGTCATCACAAAACGTAAGAGAACTTGCTATGTATAGACCTCTACTCCTTCTATCAATTTTGTGTGAAAGACTGAAAACTTCCTGGGTGCAGAGGTCATAGTGTGTGGGATGGCTGCACAGGCGAGCACCAGAGCACAGTCACACGCGGCCTCCCATTATGATGCTGTGAGCCTCATTCCCTTGGGCACCCAGTGTAAAAATCTCAGAAACACTTTTCCTTTGGTCTGATGGTTTCCCATAATTCCAGTGATTCTGAATGCCAGAAGCAAAGAAAAATACAATCTCAATACAAAGACCAACATAAACCCAATCTCCTCTTATGCCTTCCGAATTCAGAAATGGCTCATTTGATCCTGTGTGGGAAAAAAAAAAAAGAAGTGTGAGTAAATAATGCTGGTGCTGGTAAATCAGAAAGGGTTGGCCTTGGATTTATGAGAACATTGAGTTACATGGCCAGAACACATTATACCGAGCTGGACTGTAAAAATGGGGGAATAAAATTGTTACTTCCAACTTAAACTCTGTTTCTACCTTTTGCCTTTGACTTGTTAGATAAAATAAAAGGCACCAATTTACAAAGGTAACTGATGAGAAGAGTTACGTGGTGTTTGTTTTGTACCTCCAATTGCAAAAGTGCAAACAACTGGAAAAGATAGGATTTATCCTGGAATTTTATTTTTTGTTAGTTTTATACAACAAAAAAGAAAAATCGACACATAGGGTGGCAGACTTGCTGCCTGACCAGCAGTCCTGCCACCTAGGGCTGCGCTTGCTGGGATTCGGTTGTTTCGTGCCCACCTGGCCACAGTGCTGCAGTCGGGGAGGAGAAGGGCAATGACAAAAATGTCTGACTGAGGCCAGGTGACTGTCCATCAAAGTGCCTCAGCTACTTTGATAGCTGCATTTCATTGTGACCCTGAGTTTTTTAAGATTCTGGTAACTTACCAGATTTTTCTTCCTCTCTGTGACCTCTGGGTCTAACAAATACACGTTTTAGCAGGAAGGTTCTCCAAGATGCATAGAGCAAGCAGACAGCGAACAGTTTTGCACTTTGGATATGCTTGGCACAGCAGTTGAAGGCAATGGGGGGCAAGTACAGAGGGAAAAGGAGGAGGGGGGACGAATTTTAAAGTGTATTTTGAGCAACAGGCTCTGTCTTTACTTTGCTGGCCGCTGTGCTTTTGCCAGTTGGGGAGAGCTCTGTAGTAACTACGTCAGAGGTAAAGCTGAAGGCCAGGTCTACCACTACTTCTACTAATTTCCTCCATGAGCAGTGCTGTGATGCAGGGTGGTACTAGCTCAGGTGCTGGGGCTGCTTCCAGTAGCCCAGCGAGCTTGGTCAGCTGCTGCTCAAAGACAAGTGACAGAACAGCATCCCATAAATTTCTCTCCTACATGCTCTTTCACAGCTTAAGCTGTCTCACTCCTGTCTTCTTTGCCTTTTTCTTTATTTATTTTTCTGCTGTGACAGTTTTATCAGTCCTCAGGGTGTTTCAAATGTCACTTTTCTGGCAGGTGTAAAAAGCTTTGGATCAACAAGTTCTAACACTTCCCTGTCTGGCCTATGGAAGCCAAGGCATGGTTACCTGACCGTCCTGTTAGCTTCCCTGCAGCAGATAATCCTAAAACAAAGTGCCCTCTGGAGTACCACCTTGTTGACATCTCTTGTCCTTTTCCCTGCCCATTTCTTGGGAGTGTGGTTGTTGAAATCGCTGCACTGTCTGGTGGCTTAGGATTGGGCCCAGCCTGGGAATAGCAGATACCTGATGCTTTTCTCTTGTGCCATAGGTTTTCTGGGTTGACTGTGGAGGCAGGGCTGAATACTAACATTGACTTCTTGGTAATGTCCTTTGGGTTCAGTGATTCAAGATGTTTGGCTATTTTTCTGGCTCCTCTGAGCTTCCATCCCACTTTGTTTCTGTCTTTTTGTGACCTTTCTGCTCACAGATACACCTTCCACCATCATGGTCGGCTTAATTTGTTTCTCTTCCCTACAAACACAGGCAGTCCCCTTATTGTGAGGGATGAAGGAGGGCTTTATGGGCCACTTTCCCACACTTTCTGTTGCTCAGTAAGTTGCTACCTGACCTGACCTACTACAGAGTGACATTTTCTCTCTGCGGGTCGCTCCCTACGTGTCCCTGGAGGGGAGTGTCTCTTCAGTATTCATCTAACCCTCTTCCTCACGAGGTCGGGGATCTTGGCCTGTGCTTCCCAGCAAGGCGTGCACCCTCCCCACACCATCAGCCCGTGTGGCAGCCTCCCGCAGAAGGCAGGCTGCCGTCCTGTACCTACAGCCCAGCTCAGTGCTGAAGGTTAACGTGCTGCTTCTCCAGTCACAAAAGATGCCCAAGTGCTTCTACATTTTCTTCCCTTCCTTTCTTTGCTGTTTTCCCAGATGTTCCTATAAACTGTAACTAGTTCTCCACGTTACCTCCTTACAGTTTTATTTGCCTAAAACTTAGTTCACACCGGTACAGTTCACACCAGAAAGTACTTCTGCCTGTGCTGGAATAGCCCCAGGGTACTACTGACTAAGTCCTTTGGAGACATGTTTAAATACATCTAGAGCCTTTTGTTTGACTATCACTATTTCTCTCTACTCAGTTTCACACAGTGAACAAACCTTTCCTATATTAAAGATAAATGTTAGTAGTAAATACTTTTTTATATCTGGGAAACAGCTTAGTGCCATTGGGGGCATCCAGAACCCTTGCATGGGGTTTTTCATACACTTGCGTGGGGTTTTCAAACCCTTTTCCCTATCTTTTCTCTGAGCTGCCGCACCATCTAGACGTTAAGTCTTCTTTCAGTAGTGTCATTTGTAGCGTCTTGTGATCTAGGTTGTCTAGAAGTGATGGATATCCAGGTGTTTGGCCTGTGTGCTGTCTTACTCCTCCACAGAAGATGATGTACCGCATTTACCGCATTAACCCAAGATACCTGGGTTGCAGCTCCTTCCATCTCTCCTGCGTATAGACCAGTATATATTCTACAGCTGCACCGTCTGCAGTTGGCACGGTCACCGTCTGAACTGAGCACCAGTTGCAGCAAATGGGCCTCGGTCAGCTTTTCTTGTAGGAGCAATCTGCCTGCACACAAGGGCTTGCCTCTCCTTTCTGGTGACTCAGTTCCTTTGCCATGGTCCTCTCTTGTCCTTCTTACCACAGTGACAGGAACAAAACAAAAAAATTCCTGCTGAAATCTGAGCCTAAAGTCTGCTCAAAACTCCCTAAACTACTTAAAACTGGAACAACAAACTTCATGAAATTGAGAAAACTCTAAATGAGAAAGGTGACTTCTGCCCTGAGCAGGCTTGGTCTTTTTTTTAAAGCTAGTTTTCTGCCCAGCAACTTAGTAACTTTTTTTGGTTGATACAAACCCTACCTTGTCTCTGTTAGGATCCAACAAAAAAAATCTTTCCTTCTGTCACTCTGGGTCTAGTCTTTTTTAATGCTTCTTTCCCTGCCTGCATGTTGCCATTCTGGGCTGCATATGAATGCTTTTATGAATTTTTATGTATAAAAAATTAAATGCCACATTAATAAACACGTGAGAAGTTCACAGAGTACCAGAAAAGGATAATTAACTAACCCAATATATATGTATATAAAGCCTGTCTGTTTGCTTTGGGGACAAAAGGTAAGTAAAAAATAATTCACTAGAAATATCTCTGTTCATAGAAAACAATAGTATGAGATATGCAAGAGAGAAGAGGTTAGCTGTGCTGGTGACTCCGTGAAGTCCAGCATGAATCTGACCAAGCAAGTGGAAGCAGTGAAACAGAGAGAGTTTGAGTGTTTTGTGAATGTTAAATTCTACAGTCCATTGCCTGGTGGTTGATGTCATTTTTCTGTTTTTCTTTTTTTTCCTTGTTCTTTTTTCTTTTTCTTTTTTTTTTTTTTTAATGTTTAAGTAGGGTTAAATGATCACACTTCTGATGTAATAGCTGGCAAAGACTGGAGATAAAGTCTAAAATTAAATGAGTTTAATAAGATTGATATATTTTGTTTTTTAAAATAAACTTATGTAAATGTGAAAAAGCTCACACAGTAAAATAAAGTTAAGACTTAAAGGGATTTCAAGGCATTCCCAAGAAGTCTGTTCTTCTACATCAACTCAGGATGAGTTGTACCTAAGCAATTCCTTATAGGTATTTGTGTAACTGATTCTTAAAATCTCTGGCAGTTAGAAATTAAGTAATGTTTCTGTGTTCTCCTTGCTGTTTTCTACACTTCCAATCATCATGGCTGCTCCTGTCCAAACTATTTCTCTTCTTCCTACACCCTCTTGAAGTGGCATGTCTGAGATGGTGCAGCATGTGCTGGGTGAGGCCCCAGCCCCTCTCAAATCGTGTGGAAATATTGTTTTGGGCCATGTGGGCTGTATTCTTCTTGCCTGGTCATCTTCCATTGGGTACTGTCTTTCACACATGTATGACAGTCACTTCTAATTGTGATCCAGTCCTTAAATCCTGTCATTAGAACAACTGTCAAGTCAGTTAACATTTCTTTACTTGCAGAGTTGATAAGTGCTGTCTGGTCATCTGCAGCTTTCCTGATTAAATTGTGGTTTATTCTTAATTTGGGTCATTCTTCTGGTTTAGAAAGGCAGTTTTGAAGTCTTGCTACTTTCTTCCACAGTTCTTTTAGTTTCTCCCAGTTCAGTAGAATTTATAAATTTAAGAAGGACATTCTGTATCCCATCATCCAAATAGTTAATGTAAGTACTGATAAAAAAGCTGCAGAAAATCTATTAATCCATCGTCTGTATTTGATAGCAACCTACCGCTAACTTTTCCAATCCATTTTGCAGTCCCCTTATTTCAGCCAAACTTTTAAAGCTTGCCTGTGAAACTATTAGAGGAGCAAAGTCAGAGCATGTCAGTCCAGCAGAGACAGTTCTTTGCTGTGTATTCTCATATAGAAAGAAGTTAAGGATGTGTGACATATTTTGTTATAGAGGTTTTCCTTGTTATCTTCTGCTTTCTCTGCATAAGCTTTTTATTTTAACTATGTTCTGGAAACTGAAGTTAGCTCGACTGTTCTTCCATTTGTCATAGTTCTTTTTTCCCACTTACTATGGCTCAGAGATCACCAGAGCAAAATATGCTATAGCTGGAGTTTTATTAAACCTCTGTCTCACCTGTGCTTTTCTTTCTCTACCCTTAATTTTTAATTCTTCATCCTCAGGGTGGTTTTGGGGGGGGGTGATTTTTTTTTTGTTTCGTTGGTTTTTTGTGTTTTTTTTTCCACTTTAAATATGTAGTAATAGTGAAATGTTTAAAAATTAAAGAGTAAACCAAATACACATGGTATTTCTGCTTTGTCAGGAACATAGAGGTTCAGATTTTTCCTTGGGGTGAGAGATCTCTTTTCTTGATCTGCTTTTTACTATTAATATACATTAAAGGCAAGAGGAAAAAATATTTTTAATATTGCTAACTAATTGTATATTTATTTTATACTGATTTTTTTCCCCTATTTGTTGGTTCTATTCTATTCATATTACTTTCCCTTTAGTATTCTTTCCTAAGTTTCAGGTTATGTACTTTCTATCTTTTTTTCATATAGGTTAGTTTGTGCTTGTGCCCTTAATATTATTTCACTGAACCTGTCACTTTCCTGAACTACTTTTTTCCTTGAGAACTGCTTCGCCTGGGAAGCAGTTATACTTGAGAATACACTGAAAGTATATTAAAATCTGCTTTCCTGGAGACCATTGCATTCATTCTCCTGTTATCACTGTTTCCTCACTGTTGGTGAGTTTTCTCACTTCATGACCACTTGTTTCTTTCCACTCTTATATTCTTAAACAGCTTCTACCAATTGGTTAGAAAGAAACCTAGAATAGCCTCTTTTATTTTGTTTTCCCCATTTGTGGTTTTGAGCACATTCAAAGGTGTAACTCTTAGCCTTCTTGGCTCCATTCTCAGTAAATGTCTACGTAGTTTAAATATGCCATTAAGACAATGACCTGTCTTTATATGATTGGTAATTATTCCAATAAAAACCCTTACCACCTTCTCCAGGCTTGATTGCTTATAATGTCTCTTCTGTTTCCCTTCCTTGGCTTTTTTTTTTTCCTTAATTTTATCCTTAAATCAGAGACTTTCAACAGTCTATCTCACAGTGCATTCTGAACCTTAGAGAAGGTCTACATGTTTGTTATGCTAGGCAACATCTTTCTTTTCCTTTCCAGAAAATGCAATCTCCCTCATGGAAATTCTAATTATGCAAATTATCACACAACTCTGTTTTGTTAATTAAGACATGATTTTTGTTATGCTGTGGACTTCCTGTTCCTTTCAGTTACCATATTGGTGAGAATGCAAAGTGACAAAAAAAATTGTGTAAATTCTTTAGTGATATGTAAACAGATGAGTTAGTTGTCTTTAGTTTTTAACAAACGAAAGGATGCTGATTAATTAGGTACACAATCTGTGTTGTTTCATGTGAAACCAACCTATTATAAACCCAGCACGATATCATGCGCCATTGTAAAATAACACTTATTTGAAATAAATATTTTAAAACTTAAGCTAATGTTGCATTAGAGTAATATAAAAATTACAAAGCTGCATAAAGTTAATGTTGTGTTTATGTTTATTTATTTTAAGTAGTTCTTATTCCCACTGTGCAGAAAAGGATTCATTTTAGATGAAAACCAGTAAAACATGCTTTTGTCTTCCAGTGTCTAACTGAAAAAATTAACAAAGCCATAAAAACAAGTACTAGAAATCTTGACTATGATACCAAGCAACCAATTTAAAAAGTTATTCACACTAGCAAAGAAGAGTATTTCTTTGGGATGAAATACAAATGTAAAACAAAATTAAAATACATTATTTAAATAATGCCTACTCATTTTATTTTGTCTCTCCATTCTCCATATCTTGTAAACAGGTTTTATTCACAAAAATAGAACATTTTAACAGCATTGCAACTACATATTCTACTTTTAAGCTCCACTCTAGTCTGTTAATTTCTTTAAGTAAATGTGGAAATAGAATATGGCTATTAATAAAATTCATTTAAACTAAAAGAATAAATGAAAAGCAGAATTCTGCCATCTGTTTTCCTGTATCCTCAGTATCACTGTGCACGAGTTATGCCATAATGGCCATTTACAACCTTCTGGTTGACTACCAGCAATTCAAAAAGGATTGCAGGTCTCCTTGGAATATAGACATGGATTTTATGTAATTTTGGTACTAGAAGAAAGGTATAGAATTTTAAAATTGTTCTTTTAGAAGCTTTAAAGTATGCAGAGTTTTAGTTGCTTATTAGCAAACCATATTTGCTGTCCACTAATTCTTTGTGTTGCGTGTAAATGGCATTGATGCACAAAGGGTGTTTAGGTATGCTAACATGCACAAAACTATCACCAGCTCCATAGCTGATGACATACATCAACATTTGATAGGAAAAGTTACTTTGGGGGGAAAATAAGAAAACAACAGGGCAGAGAAAGAAAGGGGGAAAAAGGTAAGGGGAGACTCCCATTGGCCAGCTGGAGAAAGAAGTGATGGGGTCCCCTGATGAGTGTCTTCATCCTCCTGTGGGTGTTCTCCCCTCTACAGTGCGTGGTGATGAGAAACTAAATTTAGGGTTTCTCTAATACAAACTAAGCCCTACAAAATAAAGGGCAAGACACATTGCAGGCTGGAGGGGAGAAAGATTGATTCTCATGCCAGTGGTAGTCACTGTGATGGTGCATTTCCCCCTCTCTGGGCTGATCGGAAAATTGAGGGAGTCTCGCTAGGCCTTAGCATAAGTGTAATGAGTTGGGCGGTGACGTGTCCCTTGACCATACCAGGAACCCTTGCATGGCTAAGACAGGGAGCTGCACTGGCCGTACCAAGGACTCCTATTGCCGGGCGGAGGCTAGGGAGTAGGGATAATTAGTCATTTCCTGACAACCTTGGGACAGATCTCAGTCCTCTCCTGACAGCCTTGGAGCATCCCGTATCTGAATCTTAAGTCATTCTCTGACACCCTTGGAGCCTTCCTTATCTGAATCGTAACTCGTGAAATGGTACCAATGCTGCTGGGATCCCAGTAATTTGCTGATGACTAAAGCCAGTCAGCTCACGAACCTATAAACAGCGGTACTGAGACCCTTTGAGCTCTCCTGGACTGCAGCGGGCTGTGACCAGCATCTCCCTTTGAGTGGGACACCTCTCAGAGCTTGCAAACTCCAGTTTGCGAAGATCGATCTGTTGCTGAAAGCCGACAAGACTTGGGCTGATACTCTTCGCTCCTTGAGGCTTAACCCTTTGCCCATTGAGAAAGATGCCAAAGCATTTGACGTGAATATTTTCACTGAACTCGAAGGGAATTTTTGACAGGTATACCTCTTTGATTGTGTATATGTGTATCTCTTAGTGTCTTTGTGCTCATGTGTGTACTAACCTGAATATTCTATAGCAAGTGTGTTACAAATACTGCTTTTCAAATCTCTGCATGTCACTGTTGTAAACTTTATTCAACTGTGATTGAATCTCAGGCTGCTATCATACTAATAATCCCTTTAGATATAAACTGTTGCCCAAGTCTGGGACTAGGAGTGGATCCAGCCACAGTTTAGAAAGCAAGGGGGTCTTCTCTGAACCTTGTGACTCAACAGGAGGGTCTCCCCTACCTTTTTACATTCCCTGTCTCTGTACAAATCACGAGAAATCAAGTCTAACTCTATTTTCCTTTGTATGTTTCTCTTTTACCCTATTACATCTTTGGTCTCTGTATACATAATTTTAGTTTGATTCCAACTTAATTTTCCTGTTTCATCCATCTGTTAAGTAATAGAGTGAACCTTGCCATCGAATTCTATGAAGTTGTGCTTTTATAAATTCCTAGTAAATCATTTTTGCTAATACCCTTGAAGGGGATCCTTTAAGCGGTTCAAACCACTCAAATTTCATGACAGTCACTTCCCATGAGATCCTGTTGCAACAACACGTGAAGGCACGTAAAGCCCTGTGTAATGTTGAGTGTGTAAATGACAGCTGCTTATGAATAAGATGCTAGTCTGTGTAATACCTGTTGTCTGGATAAAACAGCTGTGTGAAAGTAGGCAGCTGTATCATACAAGGGTATTGTCTTGCTCAGGTTGATTCCCTGGTAAGACTGAGCGCGGCCTACTCCACTTGCTTGGGTTCAGGCTAAGGAACTACGTCCCTGCATACCCACAGAAAATTCAGTCCACTGAGCTGAAGAAAGTAGAGTAAATTAAAAATGTCTAGAAGTCCAAATTAGAATTCTTACTGCCGCTTTGCATTATGGTGCCATGTCTCTTTTTCTTACAAAGAGAAAATTGTTACAATTCTGTGTCATTTTATTTCATGCTTTTGTAATAACTCTTGCTGCATCCAACCTGGAATTAAACCTTTGCAGTTCTACGGCTATAATAAGAGTAACGTTTATTGCCAGCTAGTGTTTCATCTGCTGGCTAGATGACTAGCTGTGCACCAGCTGTATAATATATTCTGTAAGGATATCATCGTCACAGCACTTCACTCTTGCATCTCATACACCCACCAGGAAACCTGTTTTATCTTGTGCTCCGGGGAAGGAATCCAAATGAGATGTCTTAAGGAAAAGTAAATAAGAATATTAGGAAATATTAAAGAGAAGTAATTCCATTTCTAGCGCGTTACTGTGAGAGTGTGTTTGTAATGGGTTTACGTGGCAAGGTTTTGGTTGGGGGGGGCCACAGGGGTGGCTTCTTTAAAAGTTGCTAGAAGCTTTCCCTGTGTTCATTATAGCCAATGCCAGCTGGCTTTAAGAACGGACCCCGCCACTGGCCAAGGCCGAGCCAATCAGTG
>JAVKLA010000073.1:23233374-23255724 GCA_034782735.1 Sagittarius serpentarius
GAGCAGGTTTGCTGGCAGGAGTTGTGACCCCGCGGGGACCCGCGCTGGAGCAGTCTGTGCCTGAAGGACTGCAGCCCATGGGAGGAGCCCAGGCTGGACAGGGGAAGAGTGTGAGGAGTCCTGCCCCTGAGGAGGAAGGAGCAGCAGAGACAACGTGTGATGAACTGACCTTAACCCCCATTCCTCATCCCCCTGCACCACTAGGGGATGGGAAGCTTGTAGAGATTTGGGAGTGAAGCTGTGCCCAGGAAGAAGGGAGGGGTGGGAGGAAGGTGTTTTAAGATGTGGTTTTATTTCTCATTACCCTATTCTGGTTTGATTGGCAATAAATTAAGTTAATTTTCCCCAAGTCGAGTCTGTTTTGCCTGTGACGGTAACTGGTGAGTGATCTCTCCCTGTCCTTATCTCAACCCATGAGCCTTTTGTTATATTTTCTCTCCCCTGTCCAGTTGAGGAGGAGGAGTGATAGAGTAGCTGCATGGTGCTTAGTTTCTGGCTGGGGTTAAACCACGACGCTTTCACACAGCCCTGAGCAGCCTGATCAAACCAGACCTGCTTTGGTCAGAGGTTGGACTAGGTGACACTGGAGGCCCCTTCCGATATCAATTATTCTGTGGTTCTGTCTTGCTACCAGACTTGTTTGATGTGTACACCCACGGCAATAAAAGAAGACCTAATCTTTGCTGGGAGGTGATATTACTGATCACTGCTTTTAGTGACAGCAGGTATACTCTAATTTTCTATTGGGACATCTGTGAATTCTCATTGCTTCCTTAGCATCTGCTCAGCAATCTCATTGCTATTGTTAGAGATTGGACAATTACTTAATTCTAATGAGGCTCCAGCAATAATCAGCATTTAGGATGTAAACTTCTTGTGAATTGTTTGTGTACTCAGGTGGGTTTGATTTTTATTTGTTGTGTAACAGATGTATGTATTAGTGTACAAAATAAAAAATTTAAAACAGGAAAGTTCTATTATTTTTGTTTATTTTTGCATTCTTGAGCTGCTTTTGTGACAGTATATATTTCTAACATTGTAAACTTCTTTAAAATAATAATGAAAATCATGTAATTCTGTTAAACATCTAGGTTTTGAACTGCTTTTGCTTTATATATTTGACTCTCTAGTCAACAGCAGGGCAAAATAAAGTGACATATTTCAAGACAGCAGTTATCAGGCCATTGCATTGCTATTGATCTTTGTCCTGTGTGGGGTATTAACATTGCTGATGGACCAAACACTATGTACAGGGCTACTCTGTGGAAATAGTGCCAAACATAGGTCATCATCTGACATATTTACTCCCTGCCAAGAGTACTAATGAAAAGTTCAGTAGTAGTATCGTCTTTCCTCAGCTGAAAAAAATTGTGTAGTGTTTTAAATTTTCAAGTGCAAACCTGGTAGTGTTTCGAGAGAGACCCATTATATTCATTACCCAAGAGAAAAATAATTCTTTGCTTTCAGGATAAGGTTACAGACATCTGTGAAAAGTGGATATGATGAAGGATGCGTAGCATTATGTAGAAATAGTGAGGGAGGAGACTTGCTTTGAGACAAATTTTCTGAACTTTAACACAGATGCCACCTTTGACAAGCACTTTGTCAAAATGATAACTGAACTCATTTTCTGAGTCAGTTCTTGACTTAGCTCGCATTGCCTTCATAAAAGATGCATTCCGATTAGCATTCTGGCTTAATTTAAACTGGTGTAAATGCAGTGTGCCTCTACTGTGGGAATGATGTAATAGAGTGAGAAATGAGATGGATCAGAGACCCTAGATCCTCATCACCTACTGCTGAAGAAAGTAAAGGCAGCCTTAAGCCTTGCTTGTATTTCTGTAGTGCTAAGAGTCATTGCTTCACATAGGACAACCTCAGGTGTAAAGGAAAATGGTTTGGAGAATGCTCTAATCTGTTTTTCTACATTCTTGTAGTGGATGGGGAATAGAGACACCTCGGTTATCAAGCAACATACCCAAAATTAGTGGCCATGAGGGAGATGACCTGTTCTGTGAGCAAATTCTGTGTCAGAAAATTTGCTCCTTGGCTGGGATCTGCAGGGGCTGCATCCACTGTGTTTATGGCACAGCATAAAAAATCTGAAATGAGTAATACTAAAAAAAGGGTCCTGTCATGTTTTAAGTACATTACTAAAAACCAGATTGTATTATTTTGCTCTGTTATTGGGTGAAATATTTCTTAAATACAAATTCAACGAAGCAGGTGCAAACTTGTTTAAATTGACAAATTGACTTAGACAATGTGCAAATGCTCATGTATTGCATTCAATACAAGTTAGTTGTAAAACAAGAGTTAGGGAATATAAGTAGTAGAGTATAATAATACCATAAATAGTATTGACTTAGTAATGAGGGTTGGCATGAAGATGTATAAAGTGAATGTAACTTGTGAACCAAAAGGAAGAAGTGAGATCCAGATGGAAAAAGACAAAATTAAGTAAGGTCTTCCTAGTCCCACTTTAATTTATGTCCGTTACCAAAAGTAGTATAGCCAAAGTTGGTTTAACAGTTGGTGAATAAGTTTTCGTTGATTTTTATTCTGAGTTTGAATCAGAAGCTGAAATTGGTTCATGAAGAACCCCACTCCAGAGTGTGTTCCCTGCTGTCCTAGTGGTACGGATGATGGTAACGATCATGGTCTGGTTATTGTTCTCCTTGTTCGGCCTGTTGAATGTTGTATCTTTACAGGGGAAAAAAGGAAGACAAGGTGGAAATACTCATTCTGAAGATAAGTGAACTTTTTCAGGCTATATTGTTTCTCTTGAGAGAGATGAAATGTTAAACTGTTTAACATCTGGGATCATCTGTCCTTGTAGTTCAGCCTGTGGATTAACTGAGTGTTAAACTGCCATCACATTTTCATGGAGATTTAGAGAATGAACAGAAAGTGCTTAACTGTTTTGACCCAGTCTAATTTTAGAACTGTAAAATACATAAGCAAATGCTAGATATATTTTAAAAAATACATATGCATATGCCAAAAAAAAAAAAATTCCTTTTAACATAATGCCCTAATTACATAATAATGGGAATTTTTTTAGTTCAAGACAATGTAGTTCAAGAAAAAAAGTAGTTAATTTGACAGTTCTCTGAAACTTTCAGAATTATTTATTTATGTAAAAGGCTAGCATTTAACTTTTTATAAATTAATTAGTTTTAAATATTCAATTAGATGAATTATTGTAGTCTAATCCCATGGTAATTCAGTGTCCCTTTCTACTAGCATGACAAGTATCTAAAATGGGACATAGCGTTTCTGTGAATATCTGTAGCTCAATGTTCTGCTTTGTTTTTCTATTCAGAGTTTTACATTTATTTTTCGATGACAGAAAATGGCAGAGGATTTTTTTACCTGCTACTTATCTTTCACGTTAAGATAGTTCTGGAGTAGTTTCCATTTTTCTCTTTTTTGGGGTAGTCAGGTGTTGCCCTCTAATAGGAAAATTTTAGATCACTTCCAGGAAGTATGTCAAGGACATTAACTTGCTGAAGATGTCTGTTTGTTGCAATGCAGCAGAGATTTTAAAGTCTTTAGTCAGCCTCAAGTCTTTCATCCACTGGTACTATTAGGAGTAAGTCACAATACTCTGTTGAGCAATTTTTATATTTGCAAAGATATAGCAAATGTGAGAATGGATAAGCAAGCATATTGTCCCCCCCTCAGTGTTTGGCAAAGATTGTTCCTTAATATTTCTGTTCTTGTTTTGAGATACATTTCTACAATGACAGTTTACTATGCTTCACTAAGATCATTCTTAATAACAATGAATGATTTATTCCATGCTGTACTATTCAATGATGAAGTATTTAGGAGATTTGACAATTTAATGCTTATTCATATCTGTATTTTCAGTATTGAAATGAGTAATAGCATTGAAAGCGTCAACTCTGTTAGTCTGTAATTTTTAAATTCAGGAAAGTTATGGGGTTTTGTATGAATATTAAAACCCAGTAATTTATGTTATCTTTTATTTTAAGGAAGATACATAATATCACTGAATTCAGTGACTACTTTTTTTCTTTGTGGAATGCCTAGTTCTGTAGTAGTCAGCTATGTTTTATGTAGAGTAACTGAGTGCTAGTAATAACTGAGAGAGTTGTAGAGAAGTTGAATAAGATACGAATTTGAGCTGCTAGGAAGTGGACATACCCGTGTTGTATCAACACTGCAAGGTTTTTAAATGATTGTAGAGGGATCGCGAAATTTTGTTTTTTGGATGATCGTTCTCATAAATGCCCATTTTCAGAAATGTAATCATGAATGCATGATCATATCTTGATGGCCTTCTAACAGTTCATCTCTGTAATGACAAGGTGAACTTATTAAGGACTTAAGGGACATGTGTGCCTAGCATTTACATACTCTTAATTTGTTAATTTTTTAAATTTTTTTTTTCTAGAACAAGTGACCTGGAAAGAAAAGCAATCGACTATTTGCAATATTCTAATTGTGGCTAAACACCAAGAAAGACATTGTACTCTTGGGAAGTGTTATTTCAACCCGTAAATATATTCAGCTGTATTTAATTTTTTAGTCTGCCGTAGGCTTTCCATTTTAAATAAGTGCCTGTTTAAAGGATACCAGTTTTAGTCTTTAAAGCCAAACCTTTCTTAAGATTCTTAAGATTTTTCCACTAATTCCAGAAGAAAGAACAGACAGGGTAGAGTCCTTTTCCAATAATTTCCTTATCATCTCTTTGTATGAATATGTATTTAGATCCAGAATATGACATAAACATGAAGCCCATTCTGCAGTCCCCTTCCAAAATTTATTTCTGCTGAAACTGCCTGTTTCACTTCTGGACACGGAGGCTCTCTTGAACCCTCTGTTATGAAAGAGCTTATTGTTTCTCCTTCTAAATTAAAAAGCCTTCCTAGAATGTGTGTTTAGGTGTAAATTGTTTGACCGTGGTAGCTCATTCATACAGGCCTATTTAAGGAGTTCTAGAATATGCTTTATTGGAACCCTGTGGCTTTTACAGCACATTAGACCTAAATTAAGCAACAGGGAACCTTCTCTCCCTTTATTTCCAACTGTCCTTTGCAGGCCAGGTGGCATGATACTGTCTTTAGAATTATTTATATATCCCCCTCATTATTTTATCATGTATTTTAATGTGGTAGATTTCTGTCCTCTGGCACTATGAAAGTTGTCAGCGTAATCCTGGATGGAGCAGGCAGGGACTTTTGTTAATCAGAAAAATATAGCACAATTTTTGGTTTCAGGTATTTGGGGTTGCTGTCTTGAAGTAGGGGATGCATTTTCATATTCTCTTTTTTGAGAATAAGTGGAAGCAGTTCCTTGTGTAGGAAATGAGATATATTGTTTTGCTTGTCATCTCATTAAAATACCATGTTTTTAGCCAAGCCGAAGTGATGATGGATCCCAACTAATAAAGCTAAAATTGTTGTCTGGTAGAAGCTTTAGTCTATTTTCAAATGAAAAGTTGTGTCATACCTTCCTCAATCACTCGTGAGCACCTCTGAGACTCTGTTCACATTTGAAAAAATATTTTACCAGCCGTAATGTATAGGGACTTCAGACTAGATCTAAGAGCAGCATGGAGGATTTTGGAGTGTGCTAAAAGTTTAGCCTGGTAGGACAGCGGTGGATCCCAGGGACACTGTGTGATATCCTCTGTCAGGAGAGCAAGCTCAAGGTGGTGTTTGCTGTAGAATAAACCAGAATAAAGGTTGTTCTCCTGTATGCTGGTTGTACCTCTGAGAAGAGGAAGCCCTCTATAGCTATAGGCTGGGCTGAGCTGGATGGCAGCTTTTACTGCGTGCTTAACCGTACCTGTGCAGAAGTGTGTTCAGCACCAGTGGGGCTTGGAAGGCGAAGCTGTGCACGACGCTGGAGGGCAGCTGGAGCGCAACTGGGGGGCCAGGGGGGCCACTGACTCTTCCTGCAACTGCTTCTTGAAAATAAAACTTGTGAAAACCCGGTAACTCACTGGTATCAACTACCAGTATAGGTTGTAATACGAATTATGGGAACCAGCAAATCTTTCTGTGGCTGGTATGTGGTAACGACCTGACGATCTAAGGGCACATTACTGCACTCTCAAAACGGCTCTGCAGTGAGATGTCTTGCTTAGGAGTCAGCGGCAGCTGCTGGCACTGCTCCTCCTAATTTGTGATTTCCCTGAAGACTATTTGGGGGCTGTCACATGCTCCTTCGTAGCTCTGGGCAAGCGCAGCAGCAGAACTGCAAGCTGAGCATAGTATATGGATTGCCAACTGGTTTATGACTTCTATTTACTGATCTGACTGAAATGAA
Source organism: Sagittarius serpentarius (assembly GCA_034782735.1). Lineage (NCBI taxonomy): Eukaryota > Metazoa > Chordata > Aves > Accipitriformes > Sagittariidae > Sagittarius > Sagittarius serpentarius. The sequence goes on from JAVKLA010000073.1 coordinate 23,239,678, forward strand.
TTCAGACCATTAGTAGCTAGAAAAAAACTTGTATTCTATCAAATGTGTTGATACTAAATAACTGAGGTAAGTAAACGTGATGCTTCATGATGTTTTACATGGATGCTTTGAGAGTTCTCTGTAATTTTTATGACTTTAAAAAGATAACTTACGGAAATCTTCCACTGTGTATGTGTTTATACATATGTATGTGTTTGCGAGGGAAACCTTCATGCTGTTTATCTTTTGTTTTGCAGACAAAACCTGTTGCATTTGCAGTTCGGACAAATGTTGGGTACAGTGCAGCTCACGATGATGATGTTCCAGTCCCAGGCATGGCCATCTCATTTGAGGCTAAAGATTTTCTTCATGTTAAAGAAGTAAGTAAAACTAGAGGAGTAAGTGAATCTCTTTAAGGGTCTATTTGAGTAATTGTGATACTATTTCTTAATGTTAAGATAACACTTCATGTTGTCAAAGCACTATACAGATGTTATATAAATAAGGTAACTGTGTATAAGGAACTGAATGTTCCTTGAAATACTATTCTTATAAAAGCAATGGCACAAATTCCTTATGAGCAAATTAATGAAGTTTGGAAAGCAAGTCTTTTCTTCTCTAGTAAAAATCACTTCTTTGGAGCTTTAAAAATCTACAGCTGCATATTCAATGATATAATATTTGTGGGTTTTACCATTCTAGTACTCTGAGGGTTCACTGTGATTCAGCAGCCAAGGGTTGATTCTCTTTTATTTGTGTGACTGAATCTCAATTAGCCCCCAAATCCTCAGGTCTCCTTTCTTTCACTGAAGTTAGTTCCCTGGCACAGACAATATTTTGTTAACAATTACATACTGAAGAACTGATGTGATGTTTCACGATGCACACAGAAACTGTCAAAAAAAGTGCTTTGCGTTTGCTGCATTGTTTTCTTTTCCTGTAGTCTGACTTTGAAAATTTTCAGGTTTTACACCTAAAGTCATTTTCTTTGTCTGCTCCTTGCAAGGCAATCCAAGGCAAACAACTTGGTAACTTTCCCATACAGGCCCTCTTTAGCAAGGTGCTGCTCCCTTCTGAACGATTCCCTCGTTTTACAATATTTCCCAGCTTCTGGTCATATTCCATCGTGTTCTGTCACAAAATGGTCCATCTGGAAATGGAGGTTTAGAGCAGAAGAACTAGGAAGTTAGCTTAAGGATGAGAGCAACTTAGCCATGCATTTGAAATTATATCTTTGCCCTATTTTAGATTATCAAAAAATCCCTCAGTAGTTATGATTGGTGATGCACAACGATTCTGCTAGTTCAGGTGCTTTGTGGAAGCAAAGAACATTCCTAATACACAGGTAGAAATACAGGTGGACAGAGAATAAGGAACACAAGAAATGGACTTCTAGTGCTTTCCTGCTGATGACTAATGGTTGTCATGTTCCGTTATCCCACAAAAAAGGGATAATTTGGATTCAAACTGTATAGAGTGAAGAAAATATGTTTTCTGTCTGATAATGCAAAAGAATTGCTCTATTCTGTCTTGTGACGAAAGCAGAGATGAGCAGGCACAGAGTCCTGGGAAAAGAAAACCATCAGCGTTCTCTGGTGAGTCTGGAAGCACTCGAAAATATGGCTCAGTTTGGTTAGATTAAATGATTTTATACAGTCATCTGTTCCATCTGCGTTTTGAACCAGCTGCTAATCTCGGACTTCACATGAAGTCTTTCCTCTGTTTCCATATGAGCCAGAAACACAGTGTTAGCAGGTTTTCTGTTATAATTTATGCTTTTTTCCTCACAGCACAACTTAGACAGAGATGTAAATATGCATGGGAGAAAATGAGGAAGAAAAATTTCCTGAACTTTTCTGGATCTCCAGAAATGCCTTGAAAGGAAGCTTAGCTCAGCTGAGTTGTAGTATTGTCTGTGGCTGCATGTAGCACTGAGGAATGGAAAAATACATTAAAATGCTCTTGCAGCTTCAGACGTAACAGAACAGGCGCTCTGCACTAAGTGCCTTTAAAAATACCTGGTTTTCTCTTTAAGCAGTTAAGGGAAGTTGGCTGTCTAGCAGTGCTAGGCCAAAGCTGGTTTGTGGAAGGGACCCTGCGCCTGGGCCAGGTGCACGGCTGGGAAGGAGAGGTGGGAAGGGACCCGCAAGGAGTCAGACTTGGGCTTGGACTCTCTGGTCCTGCCTTTGGGAGTGGCTGTTGCGTCTGAGCGGGTCAAGCCTCTTGAGGAGGGTGCCCGAGCAGTGGCCCTTCCCTGCACAGCTGCGTCCTCCCCCTCCGACTTCCATGGCCGTGCCCTGCTCACTCGCCAGGGCTCTCTATCCCACCAGATACTGCTCCTTCATTAATTTTGGGGCTCCCTATAGTTAATGCTGGGAGAACTGAAATGTCCAAACTAATTATTTATGCAGATGAAAAGTAAAAAAAACATATTTGACTCTAAAATGCAGTGTTACTTTTATATTTTATACCTAACTAATTGCCAGAAATAAAGGAATCTAAGTTAATCTCCAATAACTTTTGCCTGTATAGTGCTGCTGAGAGGGCTCAAAGAAGAAAAACTTCAGTTCAAAATGTGCATGGGCAACAGTGAAAAGTACTGCAGTGACCGAGTATGAGGGAAATTTATTTTCATTATTAGGTTACATTCAGTAAAACTCAGTACATACAAAGATGAAGGATTCCTTCTTGCATGAAGAAACATGTGCTGTACTGTAGTCACTCCTGAATCTTTTGAGGCTTTAATGCATGGTCATAATTCTGCTTTGCATTTAATTAATATTAGTGTTTTCCTTGCCACTCCAAGCACAAGTGAATCACAGAGAATCACTCATCCCACCCAGCACCTTGAGAGCTGGACACCTCGCTACCAAGATTTCCGCTACTGCTTTTTAAAATTAGAAAGTATTATGTGTGGTATTAATTACTTATAAAGGTATCATCTCCTCCTTTTCATATACTGACACAGCATTTAGCTTTGAGACTTTGCAGAAGTGAATTCCATGTGCTTTTATTTTTGTATGAAGAAAAAATTCCTATGGATTTAGCATTTCTACCAATTATAGTAAAATTAATGTTGTTGCATAGTAGTCTGTTGTACTGTAGGACAGCATAAAAAAGTAGTGGTTGTTCAGATTTTAATTTAATGGTGTTTTTTTATTTATCTGTCTTTTCCTTTTACCAAGTTAATACTACTTCTGCAGACTTCATGTATACCATAGAGCAGATCCATATAATGGCAACCTCCATTGGCTCAATTGCTATAGTCTTCCTCCATCTATATTATCCTACTACATACTTTAAATGCACATGCATATCTTTAGTTAGCATTTTGCAATAAAAACTTACGATTTTAATAGTATGTTTCAGTTTAATACAGCTTTGAGAAAGTGCTATTCCAGATTAGCTCCCTATTAAATGTTGGTATTCTTACTCATAAAGGCATCCCATTGGATGAATGTTATAGATCCCCTTCCTTATATTCTATGAGCGTTTATTTCAATCTTTGTTTTTGTTAGCTAAATATCTTAAAGTCAGTTTCAAGCATCACAACATTTCTGTAGTAGCCAAAATGAAAGATAATACTGCAATTTAGGCTGTGTAGCATTGATCCACCAATGTTGTATTCTTGGTGAAATTAATTCCTTTTTATGGGAACCCACACATTTTACATGTTTTACTTCTAACTGTACCCTTGTTAAAATTACTTATTAAATAATTAAACATGCACTATAATATCTATATTCATAGCTTCAGATTCAAGAAGGCAACTTCTCTTCCCATTCAGATGTTCTCTTACAGTTTCATAAATAATCCAAATTATCCAAAATTCATATTTGACAGTAGTTATTCCCGTGGAACTCCTAGAGTATTGCATGTGGGGCCATACATAGTACAGGAAAAAGCAAATAGTTCTGCTCTACAGACCTCTGCAAAAAAACAAAAAAAACCCTGTTTGTGTATGAATCAATATTAAATTAGAGTAGTCATTATCTCATATTTCATATAGCTAAAATTCAGGTAATTGGACTATCTTGTGCATTTGTATAACTGTAAAGTTTTTTTAGTTATCCAAAGATAACTAAAAAGTTTCCTTGTGGATCTATCATAATATGTTTAAGATGCAGATCACATGAGCTGTATGCAGTAGAGCATACATAAGCAGCGGAATGTAGTTGTATTTCATAAGATTTTAGTGAGTTCAGAGAAGTGGGGGAGTTTGAGAAGTAGTATTTTTATTTTAAATAGAGAACTGAATATAATGGAATAAGAAAAATAGGTTATTACAGAGCTGTAAAAATTGTTGTAGTGAGTAGGAGCAGATCAGAAGAAATCTCTAGTGTCCACCAAGGAGAAACATCAAGGGAGAACAAAAGCAGCTCTCATGTATGAGGGGAAAAGTCTGTGAAGCAGAAAAAAATAAACATGGGGAAACAGGTGGAAATAACAGCCAGGGAGAATCATGGAATCTATGAAGGAAGGTTTCTGCCTAAGTACTGTAGCATTTTAATAATTTGCAAGGTATAATTATTTTAATGTATTTCTGAATATTACCACAACTCTTCATTGCTGTGATAACAGTACAGTGATTAACTGCAGGGAAGAATTACATAAAATGGCTTATCTGCAAATTAAAAATAATAACAAAATGGTCCCAAATACGGTAATTTCTTAGTACATGACTTTTTTTTTTTTAATCTGTAGAAATTTAATAATGACTGGTGGATAGGACGATTGGTAAAAGAAGGCTGTGAAATAGGATTCATACCAAGCCCAGTCAAACTAGAAAACATGAGGCTGCAGCATGAACAAAAGGCAAAACAAGGAAAATTCTACTCCAGGTAATAAAAACAAATCATTAAAAATAGTAGCATTGACTGTGACACAACTTGGGAGTTAATGCTGTGTATGCTATAGTTCTATTTAATTATTGTAATTGGCATCTATGTACATTTTGAATCAATGAAAGAAGTAATATCTTTTAATGTAATTAATGTCATTGCCATGTGAGAGAGAAAGTAGATATTTAGATTGGTGGTCTGCGGTGGCCTACAATGGCTATTATTCCATTTTATTTTCATAAAATATTTGCAAATATACATTGCAGTTAGTACATTTACTGTGTGCAAGCACGATTTTTTGACTTAAAGAACGATATCCCTAAATACTTTAATGCTTGTTACTTGTTTTCATGATCTTGCAATTTCTAAACACTTCTGAAGCTGATTTTAGAAATTACAGAAAATGTTAAGATGAATTTATTTGTAAGCTGAAGCCAGTGCCTGTTAGTTAGCTCTTAGGGAAAAAGTGTTTCGGTCTTGTCACATTCATTGCCTACAAATACAGCTTTTAAGAATATTGCATTTTATGACGGAAGTGTCATGTCAAGTCATTTGTTGTCTCTGACCGCAGCCATCATTACATAAAAATAAAGATTTGGTGTCTAAATGTATTGAACAGTACTGCAAAATGGTAGTAAGGTCATCTTTACTGTAGAATTCTTAATAAAGTAATTTTCCAGTAAACATTAATGCATGTGGAAACAAATGCCATTTGCTTCCCTTTGAGTATATCGGTATATCGGAAATAAGTATTTCCAGTATGTCTGAGCGGGGTGGACCCGTAACTGAGAAAACAGCTGGGAAACATTTGGGAAGCCAGAAAGGCTTTTCTACTTCAATAGGAAGGGCAGGAGTGTTTGACGAGCATGACTATACTGGGAGGAGACCAGGGTGCTGCAGTGCTCACCCGCATTTGCCAGCTGTGAAATGCCTTTCCTAGGAGTGTGCTGTCCTCCACAGGAGGATGTCAGGTTCCTTATTCCTCTTGAGACACTTCTGATACAGCCAAATCTGACCCAGTGATTCGGTCCCTTTCCAAATTGTAAAGGCTTCTATTCTCCAGAACTTCTCACTGGAGATAACACTGTCCTATGCCACAAATGCATTTACTTAGTGCTAATTAATATTTTAAGATGGAGAAAGTGGAAACTAGTACTATCACATGAATTATTTGAAGAGTGAGATAACCTTTCTTACATTCTTTTCAGTGCTTTTCTTGTTAAGGTAACTGAAATAAAATGACTAAAAATATTGTTTCATTTTCACAACTTGGATAGGTTTTCACAAAGCAGAACTTGACAAAGCCCTAGGCTGCTTTATCTTCGTTTGAGAGACTTTTTTTTCCTAGGTGCTACCTTGTATTGAGACAGCAAAAGAATTTGTAGTTTAATTAAATTGAAAAGATATTAGGCAAACACACTATTATTTTCATTACGGAGCCGTTAATAGCTCTTCTGTTAAAGGAAACAGATATGCTCACTGGCTTAAGAATTAGTTTTAGTAATAAGTAGTAATATTAATAATTATATATCAGTAGCCATATCAATAATTGGATCGCATTAAGATCATGAGGTAGTGAGAGCATATGCAGCAGAATGAAGTTGCACAGCAGAACAAGGGGCATGATTGATGTTTGCAGTTCGTCAGTCTTCAAAACATACACACATTTTGTGTAATATGTATATTTTATACCACTGCCAGAAATACTGTTTGTCTCTTGCCTAGCAGCTCATTTAGAAGGCAAGTAATAAATAAAGTAGAATAAATACTGAGAAAGCTATGAACTTCAAACTAATTTGTTGCTTTACTCCAGTAAATCAGGAGGAAACTCTTCATCCAGTTTGGGTGACATTGTTCCTAGTTCCAGAAAATCGACGCCTCCATCATCTGGTGAGTAGGTCATGAACCCTTTGGTTTACGGACTCACGCACCTAATCTGTTAAAATTTATATACACTTAGTCCTATTTTTCTTATTCCCTGTACTTCACAAGTATAAGGTTGGGTGGTTGCATTGCCCTACAAGGCTGCTTTGGGTAGGTTGAAGTCATGGAGTCAATGCCATCAAGTTCAGGAAATGATAGGGCTGTTAACAATGCATAAAATCCCCTCTTTGCTTTTACCATGGTGTTTTATAGCAAAGACATAATAAAATGATGAGATTGTGTTGCAGCAGGATAGTTAGAGGTTTGGTTTGGTCTGGTCTGAGCACTCCTGCTGAACAGGAAATACCTTCTGGTACAGGAGAAAAGGCAGCAATAAGAACAAAGATTCTTAAGAGGTTTCTGCGGTAGCATCAAGAACAGCATTATTTTATAATAATAGGAACTTTAGTTTCACAGTTCTGATAATAAGAATGTGCTTCACATAATTCTAGCATACTGGATATTTTTTGCCTTTTGTGACAGATTTTTCGCAAATATTGTTTTGTATTTAGAGCATCAACAGACAGATTTAACTGTAGTTAGGCTGGATTCAAGAGGTATGAAGCAAATACACGGCAAGTTGGTGGAGGAAACTGGCATTAGCTCCTTGAAAAAAGCATAACAGAAGATTACAAGAAAAAAAGAAAAAGAATTCTACTAAATTCAGCTCCTGCATGGCTAGATGTATAATCTTCTCCTGAGAGAGAAAATGTACATTCTGAATACCCAAATTCAGAAAATATTAGTGAATGTTGCTAGTGACTTGTCTACTGAGGCAAAGACATGTATTTTCCAATCATACTAGTTTATATGGAGCCTAGTCTACAGAGCAGGCATCTTAAAATGATCCTGAAGATTTTAAAGTATTTACATGGACATTAAGAGAGACAGAGGAATTCAACTGAGTTATGGTAGTAGCTTCATTTGATTAAATTAATTGAAAAATATATCTGTCTTCCTTGTGAAACCATTAATTAGTTCGTAACAACCAACTTTATTACAATTGCAGTGTGTTTATCAAAATTCTGCCTAAGTTACCTACCTTTCCTTTTTTTTGGAAAATATATTCTTAGTTTACCAATATGTGTCCATCACAGATCTGTAGAACACACCTTAATCTTCTAATTATGATGGCTTTAAACTGTCATATTTACTGTTAAGGCCCACTTTTTCAACAACTGAGTTTTGCAGTAAAAGTGTCCATGGACCTATGTTGTAATTTTATAGTTAGAGCATCTGAAATGCTATAATATTCTTTTGTATCCTAACAACACTCGGAGATCAGTACATATGAAATTTCCAGAACATTGCAGAGGATTTAGAGGTAAGAGAACAGATCGCATGCTTAGGTTACCCACTGACTGATTGCTAGGCATCCTGTAATTTTCATTGCATTGAATTATTTCTTCAGACAGTAGTTTTCAGAAATGTGGTTTTGTGGAGAAAGAAGGAAATCTGTTAAAGTTTATTCAGTTACATTGAAGATTTGGAGAATATTTATGAATAGTGCACATTAGCTTATTCTGTGATCTTGAGATTTTGGGTCTGCAGTATTTCTTTTTTTGCTTATCTTAAGACATCCCAAGAAGGGGGAAAGAGGCATAGTTTGTGACTAACACAAGAACTCAAGTGACTTTGAAGTACAGCTTAATTATTATTCCCAGGCCTTCTCTTTTTGAAAGTATAATAACTGACAAATACATAAATATTTAATGAGTTGAAGAGATAATTTTTTGACTTTGAGTCAGGGATTTTTTTTTCAATATTAACTAGTGCCACAAAAACAAAAAAAAACCAGACAAGATGAAGAACCAGTGAAAAACAAATGAAAAGGAGGCTCATAGCCATTTAAATAATCTATACTGTATTGATATAGTAATCAATCCATACAGTCCTCATGGACCACCAAACAGGATGAGGATAATGGTGAAAACTACTTTGAAAGAAACCCAATGAACTAAAGATAATTAACAGTTAAAAAACTATCAGAGAAGATGTTACATAGTGTGAAGACTGAGAATGAAAAAAGGAGATATTGATATCTAGCTGATCAAATGCTGCATTTCTTTTTTGCAGGAAAAACTTAACAACCCTGATTTTTCTTCACTGATGATTTTAGTTGAACATAGAACCGAAGGAGTTTTAATATGCCTTATTATGAGTGATTTATAGAATATGTGCTGGCCTGTATTCAAGAAAAGATAATATGTTCTTTTTATACTTATGAAGAGGATGAAGGAACAGTGTTGCTAGAAGAAAAAGTTATGTGATTTCTGTGGCTGTTTTTAGGAGCAGGAGTACAGAAACAGGGTGTGGATCTACTCACAGGCTTTCCTGGCAAGGACAGGCTCAAAGGCATGGTTCTGTAACTCAAGGATTGTCAGGCGTCATGGCAGTTGATCTGTGGATAATTTAAATGGGAAAATACACTTTTCTCAAACAGAAGAGATCAATGTCCCAAGCGTCTCTTAAATCAGTAGCTGCATGTAGGCTTGACAGAAACATTTGTTGCATAATTTAACAGCACATGCCACTGTATTAGTTGATGTCCCACTCATCAAGCAGCTGAAAGCAGGTCACTAAGGTGGTTTCATAATAGTTTGCAATGATTAATTATGGATTTGGATAAAGTCAATGTAAACGATACTGCTTACAGATCTATTTAGAGTTAGATTCAGTTCAACATAATGGGACGGCAAGATAAGCATGTGTTACCGGAGTGTGTCAAGAGGCGGATAAGATCTTTACACACAAAGGTGGTGGTGTACAGCATGTTTGTGCATCGATTTTGTGTATGTACTTGCTTTCTGAAGGCAAATCTAATACATTACTTAAGATCAGGATTGAGCATCGTAAACAAGAAAGCTTTTTTTGTATGTTTGGTTTTGTTTTGTTTTGTTTCGGATGTAGTTAGCAGGTATCTGTTGGACTCGGCATTCAGGATAACCTGGCTTTGCGTTTTGAAAATGTATTTATTTCTGAGTCCATGATTTTTGCTTAAACTGTTGTTACTTACTTGCTAAAGAGGGTAAATATTTTATATTAATGGTATAAGCGTTGTGTGCTGTATATTCTTTTGGAGTAGAGGTTGAACAGCACTGGTTTATTGTATTCACTTCCATTTTGCCCTGCCTACATCCTCACTCTTTACCACAGGATCCAGGTCTCTGAGACAAGCTGGGATCAATTTCCTCTCTTCTGCTACCCATTCTCTTTAGTTTTCACTATTAGTAGGTCTGTTTCTATTAATTCTAATAAATGTATCTTATGACTATGGTGCATTTTTAGTAAAATGGTTGAAAATGCCGATTGTAGTCCACCCTGAGATAAATGTAGATATTATTGTACCAGTATGAAGCTGATTTTGTCTTCAAAAGTGATTTTTCTTCTGTTTCTTAATTTCCTATAGACAAGCTAGTGACATTTCAGATTTCAGTTGATGATACCTATTTTGAATTAGTGTTCATTGCTAAAAATAATTCAAATGTTGTTGGCCAAGTTCTGCTGTTTACATTGGTGAAAGTCTTATCTATTCCAGTGAACCAGTTTGGATTTACACTGGTGTAACAAAAACAAACTTGGCCATTGCTCTGTTTTGTAACAGTAATTCTGTGTATGTCTGACGTAGCCATGTAAAAGGGGATCAAAGAAAAATGTTATAGTAGCTGTTACAGATTGCCTTCTGTCTTCTAACCCTAAGGTACTGCACCTTTAAATTTTTCCCTTTGTTTTACTGTGTTTTGTACTCATGGCTGATTTTTTTAATTTTCATTTATTTATTTATTACTCTGGACAGTTTTATTTCTCTTTACCTGTTACTTCCTTTTTAACCTATCTTTACTTTCCCTGTCATCTGATAATTCTGAATTGTTTGTCTGTATATAGCTATAGACATAGATGCCACTGGCTTAGATGCAGAAGAAAATGATATTCCAGCAAACCATCGCTCCCCCAAACCCAGTGCAAACAGTGTAACATCACCCCACTCCAAAGAGAAAAGAATGCCCTTCTTTAAGAAGGTAACACCGACTTCCAAGCTCCCATCTGTCCACCTGCTCACCTGCACTGCGTCACATTTCTAGTCCTGTTAACTGTCTGCGTCCTTTGACAAGCCAATAACATGCATGCTTTGTTGTTCTTTGTTTCTTTTCCATGCTGCTGTAGCTAAGCAGAAGCAGAAATCGGTAAGTTTATATCAACATTACCTGTGTTTATCCTGCCACTGGCATCATTAGCATTATTACCCCAGATTAACAATGCAGCTATTCTAGAACTAAGGAAGAAATGTATTGAGCTGTTAGTGGATTCAGTACAAGAAAACAAACAGTCCCAAGTTCAGTGCATCCGTGAAGCTCTGCTACAGTACTTATCCTTTTTGATGGAATAACAGGACACACCTAGAAGGCCTTCTAAAAGTTTGAGAAATTTATTTCTAACAAATCCATATAATGCACCTCTCTAGTGCATGCTTATTCTTTCTGTCTTTCTTTCTCAGGTTTTTTTTTTCTTAAAATTCAGTCTATTGAAATCATTATTGGAACGTAATCTTTTACTCAGATTGTACTTACAAAACAAATAGTCAAAAACGTATTTTTAATTTAGTCAGTATTTATACTTCCAATTTACTAGGTGCAAAATCTGCAGGTGAACACGACCAGTGGAAAACCACAGGCTTGTTTTGACAGTTTGCTTTGAGTTTTTCCTGTTGTCATGTATAAATTATCAGCCAAATGTTCTTGCCATCCATCAGTCAGACTTTTTTAGTGTCTCAGCTATTGGAAATGGTACTGGTGGTTCCCAGGAGAGCCAATGTCTCTCCACAGATAACCCAGATAACTACAGAATTATGCAATTGGCATCCTGTTACAGCAAACTGCATTACGTTTCTAGGATCTTTGCTGGAATAAGTTAAGAAGACATTAGGTAGCGTCCAAACTATGCAGTGAAATACCACATTTCTACTTTGTTTTTAAATCTTTAGTCTTCATAGCTCTTATTAATTTGTTTTTAACCACTCACTTAAATCTACAGGTAACAGCAGACTGTTATAGTGCTTATAAACAGTGCCAAGTGACACTGTTGCCCATGCTGTGGATGCTTTCATGTTTAGTAAATGAAACTTCTTTTCTCTCTCTCTTTTCTTCTTGAACTCTTTTAAATAATATTGGATCCTTCTCATTTCCAAAGTCACCAGTATTTGCTACAGTAGGGTCTGTTAAGTACTGTGTCATTCACAGGCCACTATGGAAATAAACAGCAGTTTCTTGCTTCTGAGTAATTTCTTACTTAATCATATTTATAACCAAATATAAATGCTAAGAAAGAATAATACATTTTGACATGTATTGGATGCTATTTGCCTAAGCATGTCTTGAAGATGCAGCTTCTAGATGAACCACCTTCAACCTGGATGGTGGCTAGTCCCATCTAGTCTTCGTTCTCTGGTGCCCCTTTTCTTCCACATCAGAATCATTACTGGTTATAGTGAGTTTTGTAATACTGACACTTACAGTAAATATATAGTCAAACCACTGAGCAAAAGCTATATGGTCAAAACTATGCTAGTTTTTATTCTGAGTTCATATTTGAACTTGAATCTGCAAGTGAAAGCTGTATAGCTCAGTGCCAGTCCCTTAAAAAGTATTATTCTCTAATGCTAAATTAAAGAACTTAAATGCTTCCATTAGATAACTTTTACTCAATTTGCTGCTGACAGCTTCATTACTTCAAGCTGTAAAGATTAGAGGAAAAAAAAAAGCCTGTTTCAACAGAACAGATTTTAAAAATACCCCATATTCCATCAAATAAGGTAATTTCTGTGCTTTCCCTAATTTTCAAATTGCTGGTTAACTTCTAGCGTGAATACCTTCGGTTGAGTCAGCCACATTAAGACAAAGATCTGTTGCATCAGGACACTCATGCTATAAGCACTTACACATCTGTAATGAATTTTTCTTAGGATCTGTCTCTAACACGCTTATCAGATTATTAGTATTAGCAAGAACAGTGGAGGGCTGCATTTTGATACTGGCACAGCATAATTGCAGGGTTTTGCTTTGAAACGTGTTGAGTCAGATTCTGCACTGTGTAAAATAAATTTCACATGCCTATGATGCCTTGGGCACTGGTATTCATTCTTATGTTACTAATTATCTGGTGAAGCTACAGGTAACAAAAAATAAGATAAATCACATTGAAAAACAATCACAAAAATGTTTTCCATGGTTTAGACTGCTTTAGACTGCTGCTTGTGTAGCATTGTGTGCTGTCACTGTATTAATGTCTGTCTTTGTGTTTTTGTGTTTTGGAATGTATATACTTATTTTAATGTTATTTTGAAACACCTTGGGATATGTTGAGTACTGAAACAATGAACAATAACTGTATTCTGTGATCTTGACTGATGTATTTGTACTATGTAGGCATTTAAAAAATAGATCTGGCATATGTTTTTCCATATCACCCACACGTTCCTGGGTTTGGATTTCAATCATTTTTTCCCCAAGACAAAGATAAACCAAACCCTCCCTTAAAAACAAAAAACTCTTTCTGATAAGACTCATTCTCGGTGATATATATTGAGTAGCCATTTATTAAAGGAAAAAAAAAACAGTTTAATTTGTTTATGTTTTATTTTGATAATAATAAAAGTTTTTGCAATCTTTGGAAGCAGGCAATCTTTTTATCTTTGTATTTTAAAATGCTTTTTATAAATTGTGCACAATACATCAGTAAGTAGTTTGGTGAATATTGTACTAACAAGAATCCATTCTTGGGTGGTGACAGGAGCTTCCCAAAGTGGAAGGACTGCTATCCCAAGCTCTGTTTATAAAAATTTTCTAGAAATACTAACTTGATCAGTCATTATTTTGATTTCATTTGCAAGTGAATTGCGGATGTAAATGTGGAAGTCAGCCTATGAGTGCCCCCATGGGAATTTGCAGTGGTGTCACAATGTTTTGTCAAGCAGTAGGCAGATCTGAACATAAAAAGAGACGTTATGCTTTTCCCTATCTCTTTTTGTTTTATTTTTCTCTTTCATAATTTGTCTATATAAAATTTTTGTGGGAAACAGATGTCACAGCTCTGGAGTCAATCATTTCAAATCGTTAACTGTTGGAAATAATCTTTTCAATTTACCAATTAGGAATTATGGAGTGAGACATGTGAATGTCTCCAGAATAACAGTTCTGTAGCTATCCAGAGAAAATACGAAAACAGTAGGAAAACCAAAAGTCAAAGAAAAGCTTTTTCAAAAGAAATCCCTGAACGTGTTATGTCCTTATCTTCTACTACCAGTTTTTGGGAAAAGTTAATGAATCCGTGATTCCTATGTTGGTGACATCACTGGAAATTCAGATTTCCTAATATCGTAAGTAATACGTAACACTTTCTCTAGGTGTTGTGATGCTGAAAGCTTTTTCTTTTTTCCAGACAGAGCACATCCCTCCCTATGATGTAGTGCCTTCTATGCGACCAGTAGTTTTAGTGGGGCCTTCTCTGAAGGGGTATGAGGTAAGTGATTGTTGTGAATGGTTTTATTTTCCAAAAAATATGGTGCTTCGTTTGTATTTGAATGTTCAAAGGTAATTAAGCTGAATAGCATAATTTATATCATTGACAGAAATCTAGACAGTTTTTACTTCTACTAGATAGCTGCTTATTTGTATTTTATTTCATATCAGAATTCAGATTAAGAATAAATTATAGTCCAGTTCTATTGTTCAGATATAAGATGTACTGCCAACTTTATTACATATTATTATTAACATCAAGTATTATGAATTTCCTATGTGATTATTAATTTGTTGTTTGTTTGCTTCTAGGTAACAGATATGATGCAAAAAGCATTATTTGATTTTTTAAAACATAGATTCGAAGGGCGGTAAGTACTTTACAATGCAAATCTACTTGAGTTCAGGTCCTATTTAGGTGCTACCAGGTTTTTAAGAAATAATTACATTCTTTTTGTAGAAAATTAGGAATGGCAGCCAATTTCTTGATCAGTGGACTGTAGTGTGCATTAGAAGTTTCCTTAGCAGAGCACGCTGAGGCTGTGTTGCAGTGTGAGGTGTTCAGGGGCATGTATTTGTTGAGAGTAGAAAAAAGGATGTCGTCTTCTTGATGACCATGACATTCACACTCCAAATTGCTAGATATTTAGCTACAGATTTAATAAATGTGTACTTTAAAAAAGTTATTCTGTTTAAGTATTTTTCAAATGGTATCTCATCTCTGCTGCCTCTGTTTTGTACAAGCTGATAAGGGCAACCATTCCTCCTCAGCTCTAGTTCCTTACAGTGGTGTCTAACTTAGAGTGATAGGAGATTCAGACTATCTAATGTATATGATTGTGAAACTCTTCATCGCTCAAGATGGGAGCTTGGTTTGTCGGTAGTGCTGGACTCTATAATGGGAAGTCTCAAAAGGACTGCTGGAGGGGGGCAGTCCCCCACCTTGCTGAAATATGGTCACCCTCAGCAGCAGACAGGCTGCACTTTGCTGGATTTGATCTGAGTGCTGTTACAGCCTGTCCCCCACAGCATACTAGGCAAGGTCCAATCTGATTTCATGGAATCATAGAACGGTTTGGGTTGGAAGGGCCCTTAAAGATCATCTAGTTCCAACCCCCCTGCCATGGGCAGGGACACCTCCCACTAGGCCAGGTTGCTCAAAGCCCCATCCAACCTGGCCTTGAACACTTCCAGGGAGGAGGCATCCACAGCCTCTGGGCAGCCTGTGCCAGTGCCTCATCACACTCACAGTAAAGAATTTTTTCCTAATATCTAATCTAAATCTACCCTCTTTCAGTTTGAAACTGTTACCCCTCATCCTATCACTACACTCACTGTTAAAGAGTCATTCTCCATCTTTCCTGTAGGCCCCCTTTAAGTACTGGAAGGCTGCTATAAGGTCTCCCCGGAGCCTCCTCTTCTCCAGGCTAAACAACCCCAACTCTCTCAGCCTGTCCTCATAGGAGAAGTGTTCCAGCCCCCTGATCATCTTCATGGCCCTCACCTGGACCTACTTGAGTAGGTCCATGTCTTTCTTATGTTGGGGGTCCCAGAGCTGGATGCAGTACTCCAGGTGGGGTCTCACAAGAGCAGAGCAGAGTGGGAGAATCACCTCCCTGGACCTGCCGGCCACACTTCTTTTGATGCAGCTGTCATGGTTTAACCCCAGCCAGCAACTCAGCACCACACAGTCGCTCACTCGCTCCCCCCGCACCCAGTGGGATGGGGGAGAGAATCGGAAAAAAAAAGTAAAGCTCATGGGTTGAGATAAGAACAGTTTAATAGAACGG
>JAVKLA010000073.1:23255824-23314366 GCA_034782735.1 Sagittarius serpentarius
ATACCACACTGAAAACACAGCGCTGTACCAGCTACTAGGAAGACAATTAACTCTATCCCAGCCGAAACCAGGACAGCAGCCCAGGATGCAGTTGGCTTTCTGGGCTGTGAGCGTACACTGCTGGCTCATATTCAGTTTTATACCTACTAATGCCCCCAAGTCCTTCTCTGCAGGGCTGCTCTCAATCCACTCGTCGCCCAGCCAGTACTTGTGCTTGGGATTGCCCTGACCCATGTGCAGGACCTTGCACTTGGCCTTTCTGAACTTCATAAGGTTCTCATGGGCCCACCTCTCAAGCCTGTCAAGGTCCCTCTGGATGGCATCCCTTCCCTCCAGTGTGTCGACCACACCACACAGCTTGGTGTTGTCACCAAACTTGCTGAGGGTGCACTCAATCCCACTGTCCATGTGGCCGACAAAGATGTTAAACAGCACCAGTCCCAATACCAACCCCTGAGGAACACTACTCATCACTGGTCTCCATTTGGACATCGAGCTGTTGACCGCAACTGTTCGAGTGTGACCGTCCAGCCAGTTCCTTATCCACTGATTGGTCCATCCATCAAATCTATGTCTCTCCAATTTAGAGACAAGGACGTCACGTGGGAGAGTGTCAAATGCTTTGCACAAGTCCAGGTAGATGATGTCCATTGCTCTTCCCTTATCCACCAATGCTGTAACTCGTCTTAGAAGGCCACCAAATTTGTCAGGCACAATTTGCCCTTAGTGAAGCCATGTTGGCTGTCACCAGTCACCTCCTTATTTTCCATGTGCCTTAGCATAGTTTCCAGGAGGATCCACTCCGTGATCTTGCTGGGCACAGAGGTGAGGCTGACTGGCCTGTAGTTCCCCAGGTCTTCCTTTTTTCCCTTCTTAAAAATAGGGGTTATGTTTCCCCTTTTCCAGTCAGTAGGAACTTCCCAGGACTGTCACAGCTTCTCAAATGTGATGGATAGTGGCCTAGCCACCTCATCCACCAGTTCCCTCAGGACCCACAGATGCATCTCATCAGGTCCCATAGACTTGTGCACCTTCAGGTTCCTTAGATGGTCTCGAACCTGATCTTCTTCTATGGTGGGAGGTTCTTCATTCTCCCAGTCCTTGTCTTTGCCTTCTGCATCTTGGGCGGTGTGGCTGGAGCACTTGCCAGTGAAGACTGAGACAAAAAAGTTGTTGAGTACTGGAGCTTTCTCCATGTCCCAAGTAACCAGGTCTCTCGTTTCCTTCCAGAGAGGGCCCCCATTTTCCCTATTTGAGCCTTCAGGCCTTACTGTAGTACAAATGTCAAATGATAGTCTCTCTTTAAAATCAGTGGCATGTTTTGTAATTCAGACATCACGGACCCATGGACCAGAGACATCAGGTGGATTCTCCACATGTGATTATATTGCTACTGGACCAAGCCCCAGATTAATATGTGCTAGTGGGTTGACATTTGGGGGGGGGGAAATGAGAAAACAGGAAGCTCCTGTTATAATACCTGTAACTTCAGTGAATGTTCTATTTTGTTTGGAAGCGGGCGGAACAGTAACACTGTTCTGTCTGTCCTGGTGCTGTCAAACTTTCAAGAGGGAGCTTGAGGTTCTCTGTTAATAGCTTCAGCTCTTTAAAATACCAGACATTGTGGTTTAAGCTGTTGGATTTTCTCAGATGATGATGATGTTGATACCTAACCACTTAGTAGTCCCTCTTTATATTAGTCAGCATTGTCAAATCTTAGATATGTACCTTCAGAATTGGAAGTTAACAAAATAGTGAGTGTTGCAAGCAGAAAAAAGTTATTGTGTCTTTATATCTTAAAGTATTTTAGAGCATATCTAATTTTCAGTTGTAGATCCAATTGTGGCAGGGTGAATCTACCAATACTCTCAATACAATTGATGTCTATAGTAGCAGATTTGAAGCATCCCAGACTCCAGTAGCAATCTGAATTGTCCTTAAGAAATATGTATGGGAGGTTCTTAGATACATGCTACTTCTATCACTGCCACGCTGCTGTCAAGCTGTCCCCACTGTCATTGCAATTGTTTCACTATATGAACATACAAACTCTTTGTTTCGAGAGCAGACTTGTTCTTCCTGGTGCTACATATCTCAAAAGACATTAAAATAACCTTAAAAAGATGTTAAAAGATCTTAAAATGAAAACCAGCATTTTTAGACTGATAAATCTACCTTTTTTCTGTATACCATAATTGCATTTGAAAAAGGAAAAAAATATTTTTTATTGCATGTAGGAAGGAAGACTGGCAGGGAAAACAAAACAAAACAAAAACCAAAAAGCTGTAGAAGTTTGTAATGTTCATCAATTAGCAAATAAAGGTAACTAATGAGTACCCCAAATTACATGTTAGATTTCATTTTGAGACTAATGGCATTATCTGTGAGGAGCTGTGCCAGAAATCACAATCTTTGTTTATGCTTTTAGCTTAAGTTAAATTATGCCTGAATTTCCAAAATGTTGTTACTAATCAGTATTGTGCAAATAATTCTGGTTTTCCGTATGAACTTCTGGCTTTGTTACATTTTGTAGAGTTTTAGATAAATATATACACATGTTGAGCTCATTGGGAAATGACCTGTTTGGTTACATTTCAGACGAACAGCATCTGCCTGTGCTTGCTAGAGAGGAGCCCTCCCTGTTCCTAGCAAATCCGTTTCTTCCTTTTAAATTGCAAGTAAAATCATACAAGGAAGAACAAGAGAATATCATCAATCTCATTTAAGTCTCGGCACTGGAAAAATGTGACCCCTAAACCTCATTAGACCAGAGAGTTTGAAAGGGAATTAATCCAAATGGTGCATTTTGCCCCTGTAAAGTAAAACAAACCAAGTTAACTGTTTTCCTAGGAAGAAGAATATGCAGAGGGTTACGTAGCAGGTCAGTGCAAACAACTGGAAGTAACCACTTCTTTCTTGGCTGATCTTTTCTCATAAACACAAAACTGAGCTAGCCCAGAGTTTTCATTTGCATAGTTCTCTGTGTTGCAGTCCTCATTTTTAGATGGCCAGCATGTTGCTGGATCTTTCTGGGAAATTATAGGTAACTCTCACACTCTGTTTAAAAAAAATTTGCTAGTAAACTGAATAAAAACAAGAGTTATATGGCTGTACTAGTTTCCCTGCTAAGCCTTACGTTTACCTGTTAACTCTGTGTATCCCTATGTGTATTATACGTACAGTTAAAGTAAGCCAGGTTGTCATTCAGTACCTTTCAACAAATTAATCAAAATTAGGGAAAGGAGAAACCATCCTGTTCATACTGGGGATACTGATGCAAAGCCTAACCACCTCGGGCCTGGAGCCCCCAGGGAAGTCCCATCTTCTGCAGCACGTCTCTGACCTCCTCCTGCCTCTCCTCTCCCCAGACACATGTAGCTTTGCAGTCAGTGGTCGTACTGCATTTCAGTCCTGTGCAGAAAGGGGGATGTCCTATCAATAGTTCTTGTAACAGTATTAGTTAGATAAAATGTCTTCTCTGTTCACATTGTCAAAGCATATTGTGCTACTGAGAAGAACTTGTTTTCCTGTAGTCCTAGCCATCTTCTAGCGTTAAACGAGTCTCTCTTTCTCCCCACGTCCATGCAAGATAAATAACATTCTGTTCTATTTTACTGTATGTATTTTTTGCAGTATATCAATTACACGAGTCACAGCAGACATCTCGCTTGCCAAACGCTCAGTATTAAACAACCCCAGTAAGCATGCGATAATAGAGCGATCTAACACAAGATCAAGCTTAGGTAAGTACTTACATTGATGCTATCTACAAATTGGCTGTAAAGTATACTAATCTTAATTCCTATGTGTAAGCTAAAAATAGCCTTCACTCCGCTGTGAGAAAATCACTATTCCCATAATTCAGAAATCTTGGCACTAGAAGTCATTTTAAAATCACTACCAGGTAAACTTCATATAGTGCTGATTTTGGTTTATCCTGCTTATGTTCAGTTTTCATGTTTTGCTGTTTGCCTCTGTGGGGAGAAGTAGCCATCCATAATGTAAATAAAATCTGAAGAGATATTATTCTGGTTAAATAGAAGTGACGGTTTCAGAATACCTGAAATTATATGGATATTATTGATATTTTGCATTATCTTTGATAAGATTACTAGTAGTGATAGCTACTGATATTAGACCTGAAAAAAATTATTGAAGTACACATTTTCTGAATTTTGTATCAGTTTAAACTAATGCTGAGTTTGGTACAAAAAATGAAGGATGGAAAAGGGGAGACATTTTTAAAGAACTATATAGCTAGATTCATAGCATACATATCTGTCACCTTACATGAGTCTTTTTGTACTGAAGCTTGTCCAGTTGTGTAAGTTATTAAACATTTATTAGCCAGAAAGAAAAACAAGCTTAGCTGGGAAGATGTAACTAAATGTCACCATCGACAGTACAGGTGACTACACTGGAGTTTGTCATCCCAGGGTGTCCTTAGAGTAAACAGGAAAAGGTGGTCACTTTGGAGTCTCAGCTCATGTGGACTGACCTCAGCCTTTCCTCTAGCACGAGGTGTATTATATCGGAGACTCCGCTGCTGCCGCTGGCTCGTTCCCTGTGTAGGCACCTGGGGGTAGCCAAGGTGAATCCTGCCAGGAGTCTACATACTCATGTTAGGGCACTCAGCTGAGATATGGGACACCCAAGTTCAAGTCCCTGCTCAAGTACAAAAAAGGAGGAACTTGAACTCGAATGTCCTAGGTTGCAGGTTAATGCTCCAGCCAGGTTTCTGTCTTTACAAGGCTCTAGATTTTTCTTAGTAGCCTTTGAGAGAGCTTGGTTTCCTCTGAACACAGCATTGTATCTTCAAATCTTGTAAATTTTGTGGAACAGGAAAGGAGTCTCATTCATCCTACTAAATGGATTCTTTATCAGTTTTGTAACAAAATTTCTGAGTACGCCTGTACTTTGAATATTCAACATTTGCCTAATATAGCTGTCCGTAGAATGAGCTTCCCTGCCTTAAAACATTTGACTTCCCTTTCTTGAAAATTTGCTTCTTAAAACCCTTGCTTTCAGCTGTGTGGAGGCTGTGAATCTTCACTTGCAAGTAGTCTGATAGCTTCCAAGTATGTCTTAAAATTTTTAAATTTATTTACAATATTAAGTGTTTTCAAATATCAAAATGCAACATACTGTAACAACATAATGAATATCTTTACACACAAGAACATTCTTCTATGTGGGTTCCAGTCTTGTTGCCAAAGTCTGTTTAATAATCTAGTGAAAAGATAAAGTGTCACTTGTTTTGAATAGAACTGAAAATCCGTAATAAGGATGGAGGTGACCCAGTCATGGAACAAACAGAACCATCGTGATTAATTTCCCAACCTGAACATTAAAGCATGAGCAATTTTGTGGAATACTGCACAAATATATGCAGCAGTAAAAACCATACTATCTATTCCTCATGTTAAGATATTTTCATATATGTAAAACAGCTATCATAAAAATTTATACAGGAAAAAAATCTTTAAAAACTAAATGCAGCCAAATCATGTACACCTTTATCTCATGGAGAACCTTACCCTTAAGAACATCAATATATTTTCTTTGAGTCTAGGTATTTTTTTGATAGAAGTATTTAAAATGGAAGTTCTGACAGAACCTCAGTTGGAGACACCCAAAAGATGGCAGTGATTATGTATATATGTAAATATGTGGATACATAGGCCTCTCTAGTTTTTTTAACAGGCCTATTATTATTATCTAAGATTTCCTGCTACATATCAGGTTTTCAGTTGCTTATAATTGTTCTGAAAATTAGCTGATTTATAAAATCACTTTGAGTTATCTTGGGAAATATTAGTGAGAACAACTAGGTCATTTTAACAACGAAGTTAGGGCAAAAATTAATTTTACCTATGTTAAAATATTCTCAAAACATTTTATTTCAGAAGCTGTAATACTCCCATACTTCTAATAATCTGGCAGGGTTTCGAAATTTGGTAGTGAATTGAACAGTATTTGTTACATGTTTCTGGGCCTTTTTTATGAAAACAATGAGAAAACTTGATGAAATTATTAGAGGCTGCCATTAACACATGCCAAGCTTTGCATCTGGATTGCTTAAACACAGCTCTCCCTGGGCAAGGTCCAGCAATGATGGTGAGCAGAACCTGCCCTCAGCAGACTGGCTCAGGGCAGCCGGGCAGAACTGAAGCAGGAAAGTGCTCGTCTTTCAGCTGTCAATCCCTACTTTGCCGTGCAGCATGGAGTACGGAGTAAAAAGTTGTTTACTTTAAAGATGTTCAACTGGAAAAGCAGGTGGCTGGGCTAAGGGAGAAAGGCAAGTAGTGAAAATCCATTATGGAAAAGGTTGGAGTTTCGGAGCAGGAGCTGGGATAGTTGAACCCACTGGTGAAGTACCTCCAGGGTCTGTGCTCTAGACATGGGGTAAACCATGGGAGGACAAAAAACAGCCAGAAAGGAAGTCAGGGAGGGAAACCATGTGGAAGCAGCGGGTTGGGAGGAAAACTGAGGTAACGATAAAACAACCTGGAGTCAGAAAAGGGAACTGCTTTTGTAAGGCGATGGCAAAACCCTCGTGCAAAGCAAAAGAAAGTACCAGGAGTGTCGGAGCCTGTTCCCTTGCTTGCCTGCAATGTACTTCAAGGTAGATATAGACTCAGAATAAGAAAATATCATTGTAGCCTGCTGGTAGGTGGCCTCTTCTAGCAGTGGTTCACAAAGAAGATGACAACATACCACTGCTGTGAGTACTTGGTTGGCTCAAGTAGCAAAGGTGAGTGGCAATACCACACCGTATAGTGGAATTTTTATTTTTCAGTTTGTGTGACGAATTTGCTGTAAGTCACAAAAATGCTATTAATAGAATATTATTAGGTTTACAAACTCAGGTTGTGCAAAATAAAGGTTAGGAAGTCATAGTTAGAAGGTAACCTGTGCAACTTCTTAGTATCTTTAGGTTTAGTCTTTGGTTATGTGTTTGCAGACTACTTTTCCACCAGTCCTCTGCCTTATTTTTTTTGAAAAATGTACAAACTAATGTGGGGAATTGGAATTGCTCAGTGAATTGCTGTTTCACTTGCTATGAAACTGGTACGTTGTATGAGGGAAGAAACTTTAGCAAGTCAAATGAAGTTCTCTAAAAGCACAATAGGGCATTTTCAATTTAAAATTTGGGGGAGCAGGACAGGAAATAGTGATTTTACCAAAATGTTTTGTGGCAGTAAATCAATCAGTTTTAACAGGGAAGATTTCTTGGTCCAAGATTGAATTTCTGATCATAAAGAGGAAACTCCTTCATCACCCATCTTCTACTGTCCAAGGAGCTCATACCCCAGTAATTAAAACACACATTTGGGATGTAGGACACGCAGGGTCAAGCTTCTGTTGTATCTGATTTGGAACAAGGATCTGAATTTCAGCCTGAAGTGTACTGAGCACTGGTCTGTCTCTGTTGGTTCAGCAGATGTTGATTCTCTGTTGAAAAAAGGGATGGCCCCGGTGGGAGAGGGGGGTCTACTGCCTACGACCTGATAGCCTGTAAGCTACAGCACTGCAGCGTGATGTGCCATGAGCCTCTCTTCTGAATCCCAGCAGCCTGCACGCCTCACCCCGGGCTAACAAGTAGCCCCTCTTGGCACCACTGAGGGCTCGGTGCCAGAGATGGCACCCTGTAAAGCTCAGCAAGGTAGTCCGGAGCATGCCGTGCCGGTGGCGTGGCGGCTGCCCATGCCTGGAGCCAGGGTCGATGCCAGTGGAGGGTGGAGGCACGGAAGGAAGGGGCATCCCCTTGCTCCTGTTCCTGCCAGGCCCCTCCACGCTGCCTCCTGCCCTGCCGCCAGCAGTCCTGGCTCACCGAGTCAGAGGTGAGGTGCAGTGCTGAGGGGTGGAAATGGAGAATCTCTTTCCACCGAATTAACTGAAGAGCCCAAAGCAATAGTGGCGTTTGCTGCTTCTGGTACAGAATTCCTGTAGAGTTTTGGACTAGTTATTTACAGGCTTTATAAAGATAGCTATTTTTTTTCCCAGTTTTCTGCATGCCTCAAACATCATGGCATTTGTAGAAGTACTAAGTATTGTGGATGAAACTGAGAATCAGGCTTTGAACCTGTCAAACAATAATGTATGTTACCCAAATCAACACACTGCATGGTAATGCACTGATTTGGAAAATGCAGATAGAAACCAGGCAGCACTTTATGGACTGCTGGAGCTACTGTTGGGTACCTTGTGAAATACCAGCCTTATGGCTCCTCGTTCCCCAGAAGTCCTCTTATTTTAGGCTCTCCTCTTTGAAGACATTTAACTGGGGAGCTGTTCTTTTCATTCCCAGCCTAGCTTAAAGAATTTTTCCCTTTTCTCAAATCAGTACTGTGATCATGTACTACAGTACAGAGCAGCATCAGGAATGTCCTGAGTCTTGGTACTGACTTCTAAAAGAAGCTTCAAGGTTATGTTCCATTTTGGAAGAAAGAATCCCCAGAAATCAGGATTTCCTGTAGGATGGTTTCCATTATTCTATTTTGAATGTAATTTTTACTGTGGTAGTTACACTGAAGAATCAGAGTACATTTCTGAAATTGAACTCCCCCAAATTAGTGATAACTTGTGATTATTCTTTGTGATTCAATTTTCTATCTGGAAAATACAAATAATTCCAGCTTCTCACCTAACTGGGATGTTTCAAAGAGAAAAAGCGCCACAGTAAGTTCCATGAAATAGTCCACAAATAATTTATTCATTTTGTTTTCAGAGAGAGGTTAGAACAATGTGCTGTAAATGAGATGTGAAACACATATTTGACAATGAAGAGAAAGTAAATGATTCAATAGCTGCTTATCAGTTGACAGTGTATGAGTTGCGTACCGATTGAGACAGCAGCCCTACAGAGATAACTTTATGTTTCTGAGCATGCTGTCTTATAATACAGGCCACAAAAGGTTTGATTTAAGAGAGCTATCTTGGCATGTCCTACTTTAATAGTATTAGCTTTGCAGCTAAATAATGTAAGTTTCAGTCATAGATAAAACATTGAGTCGGGACTCAGGTTACATTAGTTCTTTTCTAGTATCTGCTGCAGGTCTGCTGAGGGATTCTGGGAAGTGAATTCTTTCTCTGCGGACATTTTCCCTTGTATAAAATAAGAATAATAGGGCCTTTTCTCCAAATCACTGCAAAAAAAAAAAAAATTCAGCAAAGACCAAATTTGTGCTTTTTGTTTGGTTGGTTGGTTTTTGTCCAGACTATCTACAATGACTTAGTTCTGGTCCAGGATTTAAAAATGGTATTTATTGCAATAAAATTTGATCCTGTTAATGAAAAACAGGGTTTGTTTTGGTTTGTTTTGCTCTGAACCAGTCTCCTGGCTGCCCAGCTGTGAGACATGGGGGAGTTGAGTTGCTGTCTGCCTCTGTCATCCTTGAACAGTCAGTGGCACGTAGACCGAGACCCATGTGTTTATTTCTACATCCGTCATACAAGAACAGCTTTTTATTATAGTAAATATAGCTCCCCAGAACTGCTTTATGTTAATCCAAATCCCTCCCACCTTCCAGGTTCAATGGAAAGCTATTCCTTTACTCACCCACCTTTGTGTAGTGGTACCTCATGCAGTTAGACTGTCAAGCTACGGATTTATGCCTCAGTTATGCTCATGTCTGTGAGCAGCAGTTGTAACTGCAGCAGAGAAGGCTATTTCTTAGACTTTTGGAAATACATTGTTGGGTTTTATGTAAGTATTATTTTAATAAGTTTTCTATCAATGAGTTAATATAGTATGAAGGTAATGTTCTTGTTACATTAATACCAAATACTTTTTTCTGGGAAATAAATCAACCTCTTTTTGAGAACAACTCTTGCTTTATCACCCAGTGTCGGTTTGCAGAATTGTGCATATTATTCATAATTGTGTATAGTACAGTAAACAGCGGAGTGAGTGCCATTATTTGGAACTGATATAATAGGTAACCCAGAATTAATTTCAAGGAGGCACAGACAAACAATGTGATAATCAGGAGTAGGAATTGCCATGAGGAACTGGATTTATGGGATTATAGGGAAGTCTCCATGGGCTTAATGCTACACACGCCTATTGACTGGAAGTTTGCTTCAGTAAAGGAATCGGTTAAAAATAGACTTGGGATTTGACTCATTGGAAACCAATGCTACCACTGAATATTCTAGTGTAAAATTAATGCATCCAAGTATTTTATAAAAATAGTGTCTGGCTTGTAAAGATTTAGGAGGACAGTACAGTCTTACTGCTTTCCTAGATGAAAGCTTGTTTCGTATATAAAGAGAAATGTTTGCTTGTCAATACTGTTGTCTGTTTAATGTGTGAAATGCTAGAACTAAATTTAAGGAAAAGGCAATTGATTCATTTCTTTAAAATCCTAGAAGAAATCTGTAATATTGAAAAGACTTTCCTCTCCAAGAAGGTACAGTACATGGTTAAATCTCATTCACCTGAAAATCTGTCCCAATTGGCTTAGTTAAATTTCTGTATGTACACATGCCACTTGCAGAAACTGCTGAACCAGCTTTGTGCTTTTGCTGCATTTCTTTGTCAAAAGGACCCAAACCTTTTTCTGTTGTTTCTGTGTATGTTACACTTGTTATAACCTTACCTCATGCTGTATGCTTTGTACAAGAACCTGATTGTCTTGGCTTTTTCCATTCTTTGCTTCATTAATGCTCTCCCTTTCCAGATGCTTTGGGTATGTATACAAGCTTGCAAATTACTTTTCCTGCTGTTTTGTGTTCAGTGCTTTATTGTGCCTCACCGTGTGTTCCTCTTAACTGGCTCACTCATAGACAAAAGCCAATACTGCATTGTGTTGCAAAGTATTTCTTTTAGAAAATCTTGCTGGTTTTCCTTATTTATTTTCAAGTCATTCTAAAAATAAAGTTGAGATTGACAAGTAAATGCTGAAGATTAGGTTTTCCATTGTAAATTTCTAGAGTGTGTGAACATAATCTGCATATTCTAATACAGACGTGAATGCTGATGTAAAATATGTCATCATGTATATGGTAAATTGATTGCAGTCAAATGGCTGGGAATCTGTTTATTTGCTTTCTATGTGCATACGCAGTAACCTGTCAGGCATTACATGCACACAATTTGCATGTGCAATTGAGTGCTTACCTTTGGAGAGTTGTCTCTAGAAAACGTATAGAGCTCCCATTCACATCATTACGTTGATATTCCAGAGTTTTGTCTTCTGAAAATGAAACATAAATGTTTGAAGAAATAGTAGTGGATTATCAGTGCAAATTTCAGCCTTGTATTTTTATTTTCTTGATATCTGTGTGAAAAGCCAGTTGAATGCTTGGAACTACGGTAAAAAATTATTATATATACACACACATACATATATATATGATAATGTTATTATGTATTCTCTGTGTTTGCTTATTTAATGACAGTTGTATACCGTAAGTTTCAAGTAAATGCTTCCCCAACTATAAATTAAAAGTAAACTTGAAGTAGTGCTAGCTAAGCCTCATAAAAATCCTTCCCTACTTAGAGGCCATGGAACAGGAATGCAAAACTGGGATTTAACCACGAGTGTATTTCCATTACAAAGTCTCAAGGATCTAATGTAGTCGAAAGAGAAGAAAAAAGGTGTTCAATGTGTTGCAGAAAATCCTGATTGTCCCTTCATAATTTTATCTTCAAGACAGATGGGACATATGTCCAGAACTCTCACTTGCAGGCATTAAATCCTCAGATATGGTAAAGTAATCTGCTAAACCTGAAGCTACCTTGAACTAGAATGCTGTAATATAGCAGCCAAGAGCTTTTGGGTAATCATGAGGATGTGGCTATGCTTCCTTTTGCACACAGATGGGGAACGAGTAGCATGAAGATCCTGAATCTGTTATAATTTATCTGCCTCACATGTCTCAAAATGCTCTTTTATCCTGCTGGGCAGGCCTTGATTTTGTTAACATCTAAGGTCAGAGTCTCTCTAATGAATTCTCCAGGTAGTGCTGCGTTAGAAGTTTGATACTAACTTTCCAATAATCTAACTTACAAATAATATTTTGATACAGTATGCCAAAGTATTTTAATGAAATTTCCTGAGTGTTTCCAAAGGATATATGGGGGAGGAAAAAAATAATTCTTGATTTCTGTACATTAGCGATAGCTGTCAGCAACATGTCACTATATTTTCTCATGATACTGCACTGAAATATGTATGATTGATAACTATATTGAAACAAAACATGTGCTACAGACAAAGCAATATAGCAATGTGTTAGAATAATTTTTAAGGTTACTGATATCTGTATAATAACTAAGACACCAGGACAGGTGAATTAAATATTTTTAGCAAGTTAGCTGTTTGCTTAAGAGTACAGTTTGCTTCCCTTAAAACTATTCACGCCTGTAGGATGAATTGATCCAGTATTTTTTCTTTGTCCTAGGCTCATGGAACTGATAAATAGTTGGTGTCTGTGTCCTCTTTTTATCCAAGACTAAGGGTTTGGATTGTTTAACCAGAATGCAAAGAAGTCTGGGTCCATTTCTGTTCTCTGCTAACAGAGGCAGGAACTCATAATCTCCATCACCGTGACAGGGCTATGATCACCTTTTATGATGGCTGTCAGTTGGTCCTGCTGAGTCTTACGCACTTTGCATAATAATTAAACTTTCCCTGGAGAAAGAACTGGAATCCACGTGTTTTGCCTCCCACTCTGAGCATCAGGCTACAGAGTCAGTATCTCTCCCACTCAGTGAATAAGCAAATGTTTTGTGAGTGGCACATGGTCAGTAGGAAGGGTTGGACAGCCAGCGATGGAGTGGTTCCACATCCTATCTGTGAGAAAGGCTGAGCATTTTTATTTGTATTTGTTCTGAATAAAACAACAGACCTTGGGAACACTTACTTAGCGCCTATGTATGGACCAGAGCTGTAAAAGCCTATAGCGCTCCACTGAGTAATGAGGCATGGTGCAGAAATATCCAAGTCAGTGCCAGCCTGACGTGATGATACCCATTCTGAACTACGCAGAGACACTTGCTTGGTCCCCTGGGCAGAATAAATGTTAGACTGCTTCTTTGCCCAGTCTTACTATCCCAATTACTCGCTAGCAGAGCGTAGGGGAGCTTAATGATGGGAGCAGCGCTGGGCTGCTGCATGGCACCTTCCGGAGCAGCTGCCATTCTACCTGGTGCAGTTGTCTCAGTGCAGCTCTCCCCTCTGCAGTGCTCATCCACTCGTGTTTCTGCTGCACTCTGCTGATTTCAAGCTTTTCCATTCATAGTCCATTAGAATTTACTTCCAGTTTAAACCTGGCATAAGAAGCATCATTCCATGAAGGCTATTGTTTTGCTAGCCAAGAGAAATAGGGGAGGAAGTAGACATTTTCATGTGCTGTTTAGTATTTTTAAATGACACTATCTGGTTTATATTTTCACATAATTACAGTATGGCATTTCAGGAGATACTGGTCCATTATAAATAGATCTTGGTTATGCTGAGGTTTCCAAACATCACATTGTATCTGTAAATACTGCTTGGGCGTGTGTGTGCATTCGAGGCCATCTGAATTCTGTCTAAACTGAGCCTCAGCAGGCAGGAAGAGGAAAACCCTGTTTTCCTGCAGCACCTCACACCACAGCTCCCCTTCAGCGGAGCCCAGACGGGAGCACCAGGCAGAGCAGCAGACATGCTCCCCTTCTTTCTGCCTTATCCCTCGCAGGAGCCCCATCTGTCAGGCATGAGTAACACATGCAGCCGCTTTCCCTGGAAAATATTGTCGTCCTCCCACTCCCACCCTCCCTTTTTTATGTAACAAGCTAGCGGCCAAGGGATTTGGTTGAGAGCAGGGAAGTGTAAGTATGTTCACCAAACTACGTTTATGTTAGAAATTTGATTAAAACACCTGTAATCCAGGTGTCTTCTGGCCCATTGCCTGAGGACTAAGCTAGAGCATTCCCTCTTGCTTGCTGATGTTCCCCTCCAAGACTCTTTTCCTTCTTATCGGGGTACGCTGGAAGGCAGGCACGGAGGCTTCTGCTCCCCAGCATTGCCACCAGTGTGGGGTGGGACATCTAATCCTGCCTGGCGATGATGGGGCTGAACCCCCCTGGCTGGGGAAGGGACGGAGCCAGCTGTCCCTTTGTCCAGCATGACCCTGTTGTTAGCTCCCTGCCTACCCAGAGCAACCCTGGTGCTTGAGGGGAGGAAAGGGGAAGATGAGAAGAAAGAGGCCAAGCACTTACATACGTGTGGGGTTACTTACTGGCTTGCTCCGGACTGCTCTCACACCACGTAGCTTTCTGGATCACCCTCAGCAGCATCTTGGTCTCTCCGCTTTCTGTACAGCGAGCACAGGCACCTAATGTAGTTTGGGAGAGCCTGCTGTGGCCACGTACCTGCATTCTGGTTAGTGCAATACCTAATGTAGACGCTTGGGTGATTTTGCCCACAATATATAAGCATGTATATACAAACACATGCTCACAAATTAAAACTTAAAATTTGAATTCTGTCAGTCCAGCTCATTATTTACTTCTGAATCAAGGGGTGTGTGGGCACAACTCAATATTCATCCCTTCCTTTTTGTTTTTCATTTTCCATTTTCTTGGATTTCGGATGTGAGCTTTACCCATTTCTCAGCAGTTTTTTTGGCGCAATACTTTCAATGTGCTTTTAAGGCACTGGGGATATATAGCACGTTTGTTTCTTTTGCCTTTGTTTTGGAATTCCTGAATTAGCATAAGAAAAATCACGGCTACTGATGTCTGTTCTTAATTGATAAAATTATTTGAAAGCCATTTGTACAGGGTGTTGCTAATCATTTTTATATAACATGCGTTGATAGAGGTACTTTCTTTTCGTGCTATACATCTATAATATCAGGAGCTCTGTTTAGAAAAAGAGAATGCTTTGTCTCTGTGGCTGTTGCAGTCCAAGTAATAATTTGCAAATCTGTTTCTATGAACAGAACAGTGCCACTGGTACCATAGACAAGCAGACAAGGTCAAATTGAATAGGGCATTAAAGTCATACTGTACTCAGTTGACAGTATGTGAATTTCACTGTTCCTGCTGAAGATCAAAACCTCTTTGCCGTGTATAAGCAATATTTTGTGGTCCTAATTTGGCCTTTGCAGGCCAGAAGTATAGCCATTTTGCATCGCATCCCCATCACAGAACGGCCACCTCACCCGGGTCTTCCTAAAACATAGTGCTGATGTAGCCACTGCTCTGTCAGGCTGGGCGTCCCAGTGACTCCTGGCTGCTATGGATGCTTTCGGCCCAGGTTTGAAGGAGGGTTATGTTTCTCCAACTGTGCCGGGCAGAGAATGTTCTTTTACCATGGCATTGTATCAGTGACCCTAAATTCTACCATAGTTCACCTTGTTGTCTAGTGCATTGACATAGGTGCAATGCAGTGTTGCTGCGTCTTTGCCTTTACTTTAGGTGAGATTATTGTAATGAACTGTTATTTTTTTTGCTTGAAATTCACTTGTAAGTTCCAACCGATGTAAAGAATATTTGTCTGCCCCCATAACAGGATAAGCCATTTACTTGTGCTCTTATTGCACTGAATTTCTGTTCATTTCAGCAGTCAGGATATTTGGAATTAATATATAAGGGCGCAACTTTAAGTGCAATATTTAAAGTTGTCCATGAGATGTGTACTTCTTGTTTCTTAGAGCTGACCCCCTATTGTATGGAATAAATAGTCAAGTGCCCCTGTTGTCTAAAATAAGTTCCCTTTCTGATTACCAAGGAGGCCATATCAAATAGATTGTAAAGGACACTTCAAAATTTGGTAGCTTGTTTCTGGGTTTGAGTGTTGCAGCTGGACTGCCACATTTCATGATGATTGTCACAGTAGTTCTAATTATGTTTATGCCTCTCATTATGATTGGCAAATATAATTTATTGGAGTTAACTGTTATAGCCTAGCTGTTATGCCTCTCCAGTACATCAGAAAAGACATTATTATAAATAGATTATATTTGTGGAGGTGGGAAGATTGCTAAGCTATTACTGTGCTGCTTTGAAGATACCACACCATCATTGTTCTCAGCTCCCTTTTTTAACTACCAGTGACATTTGTCTTACTATCCCCACATGACATTTAGGGTTCTTCGCTTACTTTGGTCAAAAGTCTGAGAGAAAATTTGTGTTTTCTTGTTGGGAAAGAATCTTTACAGGTATAGAAATTGTTTCTTGAGAGATGTTGCTAAATAAAGGTGAAAACCGAAGCTGCAGCAGTAGATAAAGCCTTTGTCATCTAGTAAGAGAAGCTACTATTATTTAAGTAATTGCAACAATCTTACATGTAGTAAAAAGTTCGAATAGGAGGAAGATTTCAAGCAAAATGCAGGCTTTTCCAGAAGCTGAAGAAGTACTCTAAGGGACAGGAGATCAGGACCTCTTCGGCAATCTGTGTGGCATTTTCTCCATCCATTCTTGACTGGAGAGGTAGAGGCACAACATTCACCAACCATGCGGTGTAGTTCCTTAACTTTTCTCCTGTATTCAACTTAAGAAAAATAAATATTGAAATACTTTTTAATTGATGGAAAAGATATCTCTCCATCTTCAGGCTCAGGGGGAAGCTATTGGGTCATAGGACCACAGTTACCTGCAATTATTGCCCTGAGTATGTTTCACAGCAGAAGATACCTTCAGGCATACTCTGCCCTGGGAAAGGGGTGTTTCAAAATGTATAGCAGAAAGGCTAATTCACAGAGATGTGTTCTATACTGGCAGAAAAGTGCTTCCAGCAGTGTAGCAAATACTGCTTCCCCAGACAAAATTATGATATGCTGGCAAAAAGACAGATTTTGCTGGTTATAAATTGTCTTGAGCAAAGGTTTTTAGCAGTCTGGAATGGTCTTAAAAAGATCTCTGCTATGTTTATTCTAGTTATTATTTGGACTTAAATTAGGGATATCTTCTACTAAATCACTGAGAATGGTATTCAGTCATTCCAACAATATCTCTATGCAGTGAAGTTGCAGAAAATGTAGTTGTGAATGTGCCAAGAACCATCAGAAGTTCTGTCTTCAAAAAGGTGGTTGTAATTCAGACAGCAGCTGGGCCGCAGTGCTTTTATCAAAAAGCAGGAAAGCAAGCACCAATGCTTTCCATACCAGCACACCGTGCACATCTCGCAATGTTCTCCGCTGTAAAAGACTGATTGGCAGGTACTCAGCCAAAATTGGAGATAAGTAGAAACGGATGGAGGTGATCTCTAACAGATCCAAAACAATGTCAACCGCCTCCAACAGAGAACATCATACATAGGTTTTCTGATGGCCATTTAAGATGTTACTTTATTTATAAAATTATTGTAGTGGTCACCTATTGGTTTGGAACCGAAAGACTTCGAGCTAAATGGAGACTAGCTAGCATGCTTTGCTTTCTCATGGAAATTTTGCAGCCTTATCATGGTACCTAATTTATTCAGTTGCTGTTCTAAGATAACAAAAATCAATCTTTTCACACCTCTTAGAGACCATTCACTATAGAAAACTCTCTCTAGCCAGACCAGATAAGCAGTCTTTTGAAGAAAAAGTAATGCTTGTGCCAGCATAATAGATAAAATGCTGGCAGTGTAATTTCAGTAAGTTTTGGTACCTCTTGTTGACATTTAAGTTTCTGTTGGTTATCTTCTAATATTTACTTTGAATGGGCTAGGTATCTAATCTGGTTTTGGTTCGTGGAGTGTGTGCAACCTTTAAAGGGAAACCTATATGAATTACAATCTTCTCTGGCTCTATAACTTTCTTTAGAGACTTGCACAAATCACCCAACTTCTGCAACTTCTCTGTGAAGTCAGCCTATAGCAAGATTTGAGCAGGAAAATGTGTTTCCATTTCAAGGATTATTTTGCTATTATAAGATTTCGTTTTGTTTCATTTGGGAATGAAGACATCCACATCACTTGTGAAAGTGGACACAGTCCATCTGTCTTGAAGAGGTTTGCCCTGGAAACTAATGTCAATCAGGCAAGGTGCTGAGGAGCTGAAAGCATGAGTTACCAGAAGACAAGATGATTTTTTCTGGGAAATCACCTTTCCAAAACTCCTGGGGTCGTGAGGAGGATACCATAGCATTATTTGGATTATTTAATTAATTTTTTTTTCAAGTGTTTTAGACATCGTAATCAAATTTTTAACGTGGTACCACACTGAGGCCAGTATATGAAGGAAACCCTGTTTTTCTGAGCTTTGATAAGTTGAAGTAAATGGAAAAACAGGAGCTTCTGCCAGTATAGACACCTCAGTATGTCTTAATGCCTATCTCTGGCACTCCAGTTTGAGGAAACTGATTATTATGTAAGATTGAAGTCTGAGCTGAAATTATTTACATGTAGGAAATTAATGGCATAGTAAGATTGCCATGTGATGCAGCAAGCATTTTTTTTTTTTCTTACGTACATGGACTGGGGTCTTGTAAGGAAGCATCTTTCCAGGCTGGGGTTGCAGGAAGCGGTGGAGGTGAGAGAGGCAGGCAGTGCTGCCTGCAAGGGCAGCAAACTGGGGAGGGGGCGCAAAATGCTCTGGTTAACATTGCGTTCCTTTCCCTGGCGCACCAGGGACGTGCACGGCTAACAACTCCTGCCAACCTGAGGAAGAGCAACGCATCAGTCTACTGCGTTTTTACATTTCTTAAAACTAAATGCCTTTTAATATTTTCCTAACTCTAATCTTCTACTTATCTGCAGCTGAAGTTCAAAGTGAAATTGAACGGATTTTTGAATTAGCAAGGACACTGCAGCTGGTAGTGCTTGATGCTGATACCATTAACCACCCAGCTCAACTAAGCAAAACCTCTCTGGCTCCCATTATAGTATACGTAAAGATTTCTTCTCCTAAGGTAAATATTTTACTGATACTCATGCTGTTTCAGTCTTGTTTTTTTTTTTGGTCTTAAATGCAGATAGTCGTGTCCTCATTAAAGTTCAGAGCTACATATTGTTATTGCTTCCCTTTGGGTGGTGAGATATTGTTAATCCAAAAAGTATCTTAGCTCTGGTGTTACCAAAACGTATTTTGGAAAAGCTGCTGTAGCTTCAATGGTGCTTTAAATTGGGATTGCACTTTTAGTATCAATCATGTAAGTAATGCTAACAGTTTGTTAAATCAAAATAATATAGAAATGAAAGAAAGATTTTCACATAATGAATATCGGACTGATTGGTAAACTTTAACATCTCCTGGAAATGTGCTCTTTCATTCTGTGAAAAAACCTGCACAGACCTTGTGAAGAGACATTTGAAAGAGGAGAACGGACTATGGGAAGAGAACTCAGGAGAGCAATTAAAGAATTTCAACTTAGAAACAAACAAACACAGAAGCAGCAGAGGAAAATAGGAGGGGAACATTTAAGTGCTTGTAACAGGAAAGGAGAGGTTGGGAAGTAAATGAAAATTAGCTTGTTCTGGATGTAAACAGCAGGGGAAATGCTCCTGAAGCTAGCAAATGAAGAATTTGATCTGTTCATGTGGACAGTTAAAAATGTAAACATTTTAAGTGGTTATGTGTATACACTAAGTCCGAACCTGCTCACTTTTATTAATGTCATATTTTTCACAGGTTTTACAGAGGTTAATAAAATCTCGAGGGAAATCTCAGGCCAAACACCTTAATGTTCAGATGGTGGCAGCTGATAAACTGGCACAGTGTCCTCCGGTGAGTTACTGTTAATTTATGTCTCCTCTTTGAAAGGTGCCTTTCTTTTCAAGCATGAGGTTAATTACGTAATTTCTGGGAATGTTTGCCCTCTTCTGGCCATATTTCACTATTGCTTTTTTGCAGAATGCCTCCTGAGGTCTCTAGGCTCTGCACATGGGTGCAAGGAAAAACAGTCCTAGTCACAAGCAGTTATTAGGATGTGTACTGAATACATTCACCAGTTGAACAAGCTGAGCATTTGTTTTACTTAATAATTCTTTTGGGTTTATTGGTCTAAAAATGAACCCTCTTAGTGACCGTGCTTTATCTCTGGCAGTTTAGAGTAAGACCAGTGGTTTGGTAGCTCCCCTTGGGCGCATGTCACCACAGCCCATCACTGCCAGCGTTCTTGGTCACAGTTTTGGCAAAGAGCCGTGGGGTACTGTGTAGCTGAGAGCTCTGCAGTTCTTCTGTTGATGTGCACTGAAACAAATTCTTTCAACTTCAACCTATAAAGAGGAGATCGTGAGACCCCAGCTGTGGTTTAAACATGGCAAGGAATATTACCTGCATACTCAACTGTCAAGGGTATGGGTAAGAGACCAGAAGATGAATGTTCAGTTCTGTTGCAGGTATGGGAATGGGCTATAGTTCTGGAGCTAAGTGAGGAGGATGTTTCCATTATTTAAGCTCAAGCATCTCAGTTAAGAGACTAGCCTCCTCAGGTCCCCAGGAAGTCAATGAAGAATGCTAAATACCTGCGTAGGGTCTCAGAGCTGCCTTCAGGAGGACTTCTGTCTCCCTGACCAGGGAGAGAATGGAGGAAGCATGCCTCCTAACTTTAGATGCCTAAAATTAGACCATGTGACTAATCTCTTACCTAATATTTGTATGGCACTTGGAAACTGGATGATTTGTATTACTTGTGTTTGTTACTGTTATTAGTTATTGGTCTTTGTCTTAGTTTTCTCTTAGTTATTCTAGACATGGGGAGTGAATCCCTTTTCTTGCCATTCTATTTTGTTCCAATAGCTAAAAACTTCAATATTTAACCTTTCTTTCTGGATATTTGAGCTTTAAGATTTGTTCAAGCTGCCTCTTCCTATCTTCACTGACTGTGCGTTACTAAGTGGAAGTCATGAGGACTTGTACTATTAGTATTAGTCTTTTGTATCAATTGTGTTAAAAAAAAAAAAGTTGAAATATCTTAACACAAGTATTAGGAATGTGGTTCATTTTTGATGAACAGGAAGTGTGGTCATCCATGTCTCTAGCTGATCTCCCTTTAGCTGGTGTTTATTCTCACCAAAACCTTTCCTTCATCAGGAAATGTTCGATGTAATTCTTGATGAGAACCAGCTTGAAGATGCTTGTGAGCACCTTGCTGACTATCTGGAAGCCTACTGGAAGGCCACCCATCCACCTAGCAGCAATCCTCCTAACCAGCTTCTCACTCGCACACTTGCAACAGCAACTCTTCCTATTAGCCCAGGTCCAAATATTAATTTACAGGTACAGTTTTTATGCCATCTCTTCTTTTTTTTCTGTCAACCTTTTCCTCTTCCAAAGCACAGTGATAGTCTGATACTAGAACGTGCTGAATATGTCTTACTGTTGTTGATAGAGTAAGAGCTGTTTCAGTAGACATTCACCCATTTTCCATATAAAAGGCAAATACAGGCACATTACTGTTATTGCTATTGTATTCTCAGTAGCATGTGTTCGCATATTGACTAGGGGGCTGGTTTTGATTCCAAGGACTAAGCCAGCCTGACTGAAAACATATGGTGATGTGAAGTGGAATACTTAAGATTTCATTGTGCCCAGGACACCACTGTGCCAGTAATACGCATACCAGCCACAAGCATTTTTATAGCTGGCCATATGTAATCCAATCAGAGGAATAAAACTGGGCTAATACTGTGCACGTTGCAGCCTCTGGTAACTCTCTGACTGATGGGCACGCTATCGCTAATAGGCAAATCCCAGCCCCAGAGGCCCTGCATGACAAATTGGGTTATGTACAGCGCAGATCCACAAATGTTGGAAGGAATCTGTTCCTGTCTTCCCACAGGCTATAGAGTTGTAGAGGTTGAAAATGACTGACGATACTGGTGAAGCCTCACGGTCAAAGTGGCCCTTCCAGTGTTTCCTTTGTTCTTTTATTCATTGACCATTGCTGTGAAATGTACATAATTCCTTCAAGCCAAACTCTTACAGAAACCCCGAGTCCCGCTGCACATTGTGCAGAAAGACCTTGAGAGGCAGGACGTTCTGAACAGCGAGGGTACTGTCTAGCGAGCTGGGAAAAACAGGCTTTCTTCCCACCTCTGCGCTGACCTGCCTCCTGACTTTGGTCACAGTCTGTCCTCTTTCTTCTCCCACAGCTTCTGCTTTCTGTAATTGTATTAAGGTTTTCAGCACAAGGAGGTCCTCTCCTTTGTATATGTGTTGCGTGGCATGAAATGAAGTTTTTAAAGATGCTACTTCATTATAAATAGTGCGTGACACCTTGAGGCCAAGGAGATCACCGAGGGGGTTAAAATACATCTGTCCCAGCAGAAATAATGGCTTGCTACTAAATTTCCACCTAAGTACCATATGTGCCCATAAGTTACATACCTATGTCAGTTAAAATAAATAACTTTAGCTAAGAAAAATGCCTCCTTCTAGAAAATCAAAGAAAAAAATTCATCTGCACCCAAATTAAAATGCTGAACGTTGCCTTTTTGTCTCTATGGTCTTGCAAAACAGATTTTTGTGTCAAAGAATTTCTTTCCTATTAGAAGACCACAGACTTGACAGGTTTGTTGTTTAACAAGAAAAATTGCTTCAGCCACCTTGCAGGGTATCTCCTCCTCTTGCTTTCAAAAGCAGTTGCAGGAAAAGAGACTGTAAGCTATAGCTCATTTCTGCCTTTTTTTCTGTCCTCAGAGCTGAAAAACCCTGAAAAAATTGTGAACTGGAAGAATTTCTGAGTATGAAATTCAGTATTGTTGTGTGCAGACTTGCTAGATAAACTATCTTTGCTTTGTAGATGTGTTTATTATTTTGCTCAAGTTTTTTTTATGCCTTTTGGGTGTGGATTTGTAGTTCACTTACTCATTTTATTAACCACATTCTCTGGAGGAACTATACAGAGTTTTAATAACACTTTTCTGAATGTTGTGCTATCTCCTTACAAACTAACAGATTTTTATTTTAAGGACTAAAAATGAGAATGTATTTGTAGTTTCAGTTTGTTTGTAGGTCTACTAATCTAACGGGGGGTCCCTTATGGAACATAGAACTTTTACGTTCCTTTTGTTTTATTTTCCTATGATACGTTTTCAGCTGACATCTCACACCTGAGCCTGTCACAGTCTTGGAACAGAGTGGGTTTATTTTCTAATCACAGTGGCTGAACCCATTCTCTCAATAGTGTTAGGACCCTCTATTTGGGGAATTTAAAGTCTATGTCGTTTTTGTGGACTGCTCTGCAGAGAAAAACCATGCCACCAGCCATTTGGCCTGGAGGGGCCACATCTGTGCCTCAAAGCACTTGAGTCATTCTCCCCTGGGTCCAATGCAGCACCCCTTTGCGGCGAGACATAATTGGGTTTTGTGGTTTTTTTAGTCCCGGGTGTACATTGTAATGAGCGATTTGTGTTGCCGGCTGCCGGAGTGGTGTTTTTATAGCATGATGCGGACTGCGTGCACTGCATGGCACGAGGTGTTTGAAGGTGTGAGGCCTCCTGGGACTGTTTGAAATGAAGCTGGTGAAGACCGTACACCTCCGGTCTATCTGATGGAGAGCTTTGGAGCAAACTGTCCTGACAACTGTTCGCAGGTTTCCTTTTGTGGGGGAATAGTTGGCTAATGCCAAAAAGAAGACTGGAGCAACCTCACACATATGGTGCAGGCGATTAGGGACCACTGGATGGAAATAGGGAGCAAGCCAAATTGACTCGGTGGACACAGACTTCTCTCTCCTCTTTCAGCACTGCTTAAACTTCTTTCCAAGAAACCCTACTTCTTTGAAATTACAGCCTGAATAATGAAACGGGCTTATCTCAAAGTTTCTCCATTTTAGGCAAAAAACCTTATGAGATTGGGCCATAAAATTCCTGCACTGCAGAATCTAATCCAAATCAGAGCCTTAATTTGGTTATGAACCACAAAGGCAGACCCTAATCCAGATTCAAACATTACCTGCTCAGTGTCCCTGTAGTATCTAGGGAAAGTTACTGTCAATGAATTTGCCCATAAATCCCAATAGCCCTAACACTATTCTGAAACTGCACGTGTTGGTTCTAAATTTATTCATTGTGCTTCTCCACACATACTCATTATAGCAGAGAAGGTGCATCTGAGTGTGTAAAAGTAGCATTCTGTTCAAAGCAGGTTCAAGTTTTGCATCTGTTCTCAAACCACAGCAATGACAGATTTTATTAGTCACTGTTATATATATAGGTACGTACATATTTGGCATTTGACCATATGAGAATTAAAGGGTTTCATGTGTGTACCCAGTTTATGTGCCTTAAAAACAGTCATGGTTGTGAACTAATAAAAATGTGTTTATATATCCAAAGCAGGCATTGCTTTAGCCCCTTTAGCTTTTCCCTTGATTTCATTTATAATTCACCTCCGTTGAGTCATTTCTGTTCTCCTTGAACACATCTATTCATGTTTACATTTACTACATTCCTCTTCTGGCAAATCATAATCACCTTGAGAATCATAAAAACAAGAACAAAAAAGAAATTCAGCGGTTGTTTCTGTTACCTTGTTCTCATCTATACCATTTGTTTCACATTAGAAACACATGGAGCAACCGAGCTAGTTGCTGGGAAGTCTACAGAACGAAATGTAGTCTTAGAAAATGAAGATTTGTCAAATTTGTTAAATTTATCAAATTGCTGATTTGAAATATGTTGCTTTTTATAAGTTTCTGATAAAATATAGATTTGTTCCCATCCAGTTTTCTGTCATTTTACTTTTTGGGTTGCTAGGAAACCCACCTGCCAAGATCTATGGCTGAAGGACAAAATTTCCTCCTTCCCCTAGCTCTTTTCCACAAAATAGAAAGACGGAAAGAAGATACATCCGTGAGCTGCCCTGGAGGCAATCCTTATTTTTAGACAACTCTGAACATAGGAGGGCAAACTTTAGACTAACTGTGGTAAATTCAGAACAGTCTCACAAACAAATGCCTGTATAACTCTATTAAAACCTACTCTAATTTTGTGCCAGTAGAGATGATTTTTGTCTTGACGTTCTTCACCTCATGTGAGAAGGATAATTCAATTTCACCATAAACTATTTCTTAAAATTTTGAAATTAAGCTTGAAAAGTCTTTGGCTGTGGTTTGGGAATAAAAGCAGGTTAATGTAATGAAACCCCTAAATGAGTTAAATAATGCCACTTGTTCGTTTTGCAGTGATTTCAAAGCATTATGCTGGTGAAGAGTAGGTTTGTTATTACCTGGTAATTTTTATTTCAGTCTTTTAATAGTAGTGGTGTGTTAGGAAATTCTGTAGGTGATAATATCGCTCTCCTCCTGCTTTTCTTGGCAATGGTCTGTATTCTTCAGCTCTTAAAGTTTTGAGTTCAAAGTTTAATTTTTCATTACCGTGAAGAAATTGAATTATTGCTGAGAAAAACAGAAGATCAGCGGTACTATTAGTATCATAATACAAACTTTATTCATACCAGATTCAATTGCATTTTTTTTCCTCAAAAAAAAAAAAGCTACTGTAAAAGAGCCAAGGTTATGTACTTTGGTCCTCTGCTGGAATCAACCTCCTCTGCTGGAATCCACCTCCTCAGCCCTCTAAAATCACTTTCCCATAGTGGCTGTTGCCAATCAGGCATCTGTAAACTCTCAACTGATACCTGCCCTCTCCTGGCATGATGGCGTCCTCTTTAATTTTTCTGCCCTTTGTCCTGCCTTTGCCTGCTCTCTTTTTGTCTGGTAGGCAGTGATTGCTAACTGGAATAGTCAGAAACATCACAGGAGAGGAGAAGGTGTCACAGAATAATCTGTTCTCCACCTTCCATTCTGATGAGAGTGAAAGGAATTGTTTGTATTATAATACTGAATTTTCAGTAAAAGTTGAATTCTAATGTTTTTTCTAGCTTAGCTTCAAAAAGTGGATTGTTGTGTACTTAAATTTTATGGGTTTCATGATACTTTCTAGTTGAATTTGATATTGGAGAAAGTTTTTAAAGGGGTGCTTCATGTACATGAACTTACTGCTGGTTGTGATAGCAGGGATCTCAAGGAGACCAGAGGAATGACCATTCAGTCCCTGAACGCAGCGGTTCACAAATTGAAGAGGAAGCACGGGTTGAACCCATCAAGAAATCCCAGCATCGCTCTTCCTCAAGCCAGCACCACAACCACCGCAGTGGTGTTAGAGGCCTTTCTAGGCAAGAAACTTTTGACTCAGAAACACAAGACAGCAGAGATTCGGCTTATGTAGAGCCAAAGGAGGACTACTCACATGAGCATGGTGACCACTATGATTCTCACAGGGATCACAATCATAGAGACGAGTCCCACGGGAGCAGTGATCACAGACACAGAGAATCAAGGCATCGCTCAAAGGAGAGGGACCGCGAGCAGGACCACAATGAATGCAACAAACAGCGTAGTCGTCATAAATCAAGGGACCAATATTGTGACAAGGATGGGGAAGTGATATCGAAAAAACGTAACGACGCAGGAGAATGGAACAGGGATGTTTACATCCGTCAGTAACTTTTGCCTCCGGCAGTCTTGTGTTTCTTTGAAGTCTTGTAACAATGCCCCTTGAAAATATCTTTGGGTTCTTCATTGCAGAACATATGGTATCCTTC
Organism: Sagittarius serpentarius; assembly: GCA_034782735.1. Taxonomy (NCBI): domain Eukaryota; kingdom Metazoa; phylum Chordata; class Aves; order Accipitriformes; family Sagittariidae; genus Sagittarius; species Sagittarius serpentarius. Next base: position 23,282,297 of record JAVKLA010000073.1, read on the forward strand.
TGTATGCTGATTTGTATTGCTGTTGCTTGCATAGCAATAGCATGAAATAGAATATTCATATACTTATTTTTTTGGTTAGTGCTATATGAATTAGCGCAGTACAACTGCAGAGTTCCTGATGTTGTACTATGCCATTTTTCAAGCTGTTTTTTGGTAGCTGCCACTTGAACAATATCTGTTGCCATCAAGGTGTTGTTAGTGTTTTTTAAAAAAAGGTACATTTGATGTTTAATAACTTCCCGTGTATTCAGCAAGCCAGAATCAGCACATAAAAAAAATCTAAAACTTTTTGTCTGCTCTGATTTTTAATTTGTATGCACTTGATTTGCATATTGATTTAAGAGCCACTGTCTGTTGCTTGTACCTCTGGTGGACTCCATTTGAAGACAGAATTCAGTCTTGCCTTACACACAGGGGATCATAAAGTCGAAATCTATTTTCTATGTACTGGTACTGTGTACTGTATATACAGTTTATAAATGTTATTTCTGCAGACACCTTCTTACTCTATTAAGTTTGATCACACTGTTTTAGAGTCCTAATGCCAAGTCAGCAGATTTGCTTTTGAATTACTGGCAACTGGAACTAGCCTCATTTAGGAAATCTGTAACAGTGTTCAATCTAAATACTTTTTCTTCTGTAGCAGAAAGCTTATACTTATTGTAAATACAATTGAGTGCTTGAGATAAAGGGTCTAACTCTTATACCTTACGCTGTCCTTGCAAACCCAATTTTGCATTTTAAACTTATGGTAAAGGTAACAAACTTACTTACCACTAGAAATTATTCTTCTCTGTACAGGTCACAAAACTGCAACGGACACGGCTTAATTTTCGTTCTATTGTCAGAATAACAGAGCACACATGACAGAGGTGTGTATGTATGTGAGTGGCTGGGTGGTGGATGGGCGTACGTGTGCATGTGCATGTTAGGCAGCAAAGTGTGAGAATCTACTGAAGAAAACAAAGGCTACTCAAAAGCCCGACACGTCTGTTCCTTCATCCTGTCTATAAATTTAAAAACCCAAATTGCAGTCAGGGAATATGAGGGAGTTTACTGACCCAGGTAATTGAGAAAGCATCAATCTGCTGGCTCTTTGTGGAGACTTCAGGAGAGTAAAACCAGGCAAATGTTACTGTGAGTTTTTCACTGGAAATGTAAAATCTTTGTGTTTTAGAGTATTTGTTTTAGTAAGAAAAGTTTACACAGCTTGTGGAGAGTTATTTTGTTGGAAAATAAATTTTTGTAGCTTCTCCACTTTTTCTACACTTGCCAGTTCCTCTGCATTCCCACCTTGCAGCCAGCTCACTGCTTTTCCTTCACCTAAACTGTTGTGCTGCTGGTGAGTTTAGAAAAATGACTGTGACAAAATACTCTGTTATGAGCTCGCTAGAGAAAATGCATTGAAATCAAAGGGAGCGAACACAGGTTTGTTTTGCATTGAACACCTGTTGCACTGGTAAGTGGGGGGAAATTCACTATTATTTTTTACTACAGGTTCCATACCCTTGCCTAGTGTAAAAGCTGTTCTGCATCACATATAGTCTTTGTAGTAACTGTATGAATGAAATACTTTTTGTATTTCACTGTAAATAGCCCAATAGATAAAGACTGTAGTGGGATAATAATGAAGTTAGCTGGACTTCTTTTTATTTATTTTTTCAATTCTGGGAATATCAGCATTGCCTGATTTTGAATATCATTTTAGTGAAATGGAAAAGATATATGGCAGGTGCATGTTTTCTCCTATCTCCTGTTCCAGCATCCAAGCAATTCAGTTTAACTCCCTTGAACATACTCTCTCCTCCCTCTCCCGCCCCTCTCCCTGATGCTTTATAAACATTTTTTACAACAATGTAAGAAAGAGTGTGAAATTCTGCTGTCAGGTATCTGGCCATTCCTCCCAGCGCTGCTGACTGTTGTGGTTATCCAAGGGTAGTATTTGGCTCAAAGCATGAACTGTGGTGAACACAAGGAAAATAATATTTTTCTAGAAATAAAATTCTCAGCATTTTTCTAAACATCATTAAATGATTTTGTAGACAAAGGGAGCATAGGTAAGTAGATCTGCTGTGTTACTAAATGGATATATAAGAGTATATAAACAGCGGCTTTTGATACGAGAGGACTTTCAGGGTATCAGTGGAAAACGATATTGAAAGACTCTGTTGTTTAAATGGTGTCAGATCACATGTAAATGGGAAGAGAAGTTACATTGTCTTGCTCTATATAGCCCGGCTTTAGCTATCTTACCAGCTTCAGTAAATGCTGTTGCTCCTTACAACAACTGTTACGTGACAGCTGTGTCCTCGAAGAATTGATCTATGGATTCCACTTCAATACCTTGATTTTTTTTTGTTCTTTTTTTTAAAAAAAAACCAACTTTTGCTCCAGAGAGTGTTTATTTTCCACCTTTCTTAAGGTATTTTTTTAAGGAATGTTTGGCAGAATTTCAAAGCACTACCTGTGAAAACCATGGAGTAGGTAGCCATGTACAGACAAACAAATGAGAAAATAAAGAGCATAGTCCAAGCCCTAGTATTTAAGTATGGCCTATATATTGAGTTATGGAATGTAAATATCAGAAAAAAAAGGCATGTCTCAACCCAACTAATGAGAGAATCATGTTTTGTATAGTGCTGCTAATTATGTACAGAAAACACACTAACAAACACATGCATTTCTTAGGCAGACTCGCTCAGTAGGTTTTTTTTATTAGCCTTGCTAATGTACTTTCGGTCAGTTATTGTTTTAAGAGTAACAAATCATTTGTGAGCTTGTACTACAGATATTGCACAATAGCACCTGCCTGCTGAGCACGACTGTGAAGAGCACTTTATCAGAATTATTTCAACAAGAAGCTTTAAAAGTACTCCAACTGGAGGACATATCAAAGGTTATTGAGATGAAATGTCTTTGCAACATTTTGCCAATTGAAAGTTTAACATTATTGTTTGCATTAGGATACTAATGGGTTCATATTTCTGTATCTGGTTTCAGGAGCTTTGAATCTGAGGAATGGTAGAGGTCCTAGTGAGCTCCAGAGTCTTCTTATGTATGTGTGGTACAAAACAACTTGTAAAATTTCTATTCAAATGAGCTAAAAAGATAATAAAACCAGTAAGATGGAAAGGGAGGAAGATAAAATAGTTAAGTGATACATAGGTCTTGTCAGCTCTCGCTCTGTATTCTTCTAAAGGATTTCAGTATATGGAAGGAATGGGATGCATTTTAACATTTATGTGTATATACGTTAGATGTTAACCTTATTTTTGTATGTCTTTTCAAAGGAATACACATCAGTGCTGTTCAGCAGCCTGAGTTTATGCTTTATCAGTTGTTTAGTGTCACACTGGAAGAAGGAATTCTCAAGGAGGGACTGGAAGGAGTGAGAGCAACAGTCTCCAGACCTGTTAAGGGACAGGACAGTGGGGATGAATAAGCAAACAGGTTTAGTGCACAAAGGCAGCATCAGTAGGAGAGCTGAAAGAAACTATTTTTAAATCAATCCATAAATTACTGCCTAGAAATTAAAAAATTCTTCTAGAGTACTCATGAATTCATATTCTGTGTCTGGCATCAGGATTTCAGAAGAGCTCTACAATTTTTGCTTCTCAAGGTGAAAATTAAATAGTTTCTCCTAAGGATTTGGCCCTAATTAACGAAGACCGGTTTTAAAGTCACAGTGAGTTTGAGTGCTTGTTTTCACAGAAATCTGTAAACTCTTAACCTATAGCCCTTATTATAAATGGAAGCTAAGGAAATGAAATTCTAGTCATCAAACCTCAAATAAAAGTAGAGACCTATTTTCACTTCTCCCTGCATATCTGGTTACTCATCCTGTACATGCCGTTCCTGCCCAGGCCTAGTACCCTGCCCCTTAATACTTACTGTCTTTTATGAATTTGTTAGTAATTATCTTTTTTAAGCTCCTTTGGTTTGTAAAGTCATATTCACATTCTGTGACACCTGCAGAGGTTTTTAACGTGGTCCATCATCATTCCCATAGCTGGAATGCAGTGAGTGGTCTGATTGGTTTTAATCAGCGTCTGTCCAAAGTAAAAAGGTTAGTGTAAACTACCTCCTGTGTTAGTTACTAAAGCCTCTTCAAGATTTATTTTGGTTTGTGGTTACATTTGACCTCTGATTGCTTTAACACATTGGGCTGAAAGTTATTTCCCCCAATGCTTTTGACTTTCATTCTATTCCATCCATGAAAATAAAGCACATTGCAAAAAATCTTTATTCCATAGTCTAGAGGAAGAACAGAGAAATTATTTTTCAGAGTCTAATATAACATTTCTGGTGTACATTTACTTATATTTATTACTTTATTGCAGATCTTTCACCAAAACTTTAGTTCTTCTATCATCTGTAAAATATGTCTTGCCATTTTTATTGTGAATGTTTATAATCAAATGTTATTCTATTGAATTTATTGCTTGGCAATTTGTCTATAACTTATTTCTCCAATTTTATATAACAAACTGTTACGTATGAGCTTAGAGTAGTTTTATAGAGAGTTTCTTTTTATAACTTACCACCCTAGAGATGTGTTCCTACGCAGCCCCCAAAAAGATTTATATCAGATATAATAGAGATTAAGCTGGTTCTTCTAACTCATCCGTGTTCTCTTTTCTTACTTTATTCTTGCCACTTTTATCTATCATGCTTACCTACTGTGCAATGAGTTCCAGCAGTACAAAATTGGATTTCCTCATAAATTTTTTTAGTCATGAACAATTAAACATAAAAAGAAGGTTCCTTATATTTTAAACTACCCACTCCAACGTAATTTCTCCTTGATCACCATCACCAGCCTATTGCTTACTAAAATGTTTCCTTTTCCTTAAGAAGCATATGAAATCCTATGATCTAAAAATTGGTGGACTCCATGACACTGAAACAGGAAAAAGCTGCATAATAATTCCATACTATACTAGGCTGCCTATTTTAATATCTTTGTATTGACCAAGATAAATATTTAGATTTGGCACTATTACTAATCACTATTTCTGCAAATAGAGAAAACTTACTTTTCAGACTTTCTTAAAGCCAAGATCTGATTGCATGCCTAATCTATCTATTTTGTAGGGTTAATCTTTCATTACAATGATAATAACTTTTTAAATTTAATATATAAGTATCTCATATAGTGTATATAAAAATATATATATTCAATTGTGCTTCAGCACCAAACACTGAAACAATGATTCAGTGTGTAAAGCATTCTTATCAGGAAAGTAATCCTATTATGTATTAAATATATATATACACACACCATACATCAGAATTGTGACAATGAGAAAGTATTCCTGCACTTCTAGTTAAAGTTAGGGTAAGATTGGAAAAAAAAAAAAAAAACCAACAAAAAAAGAAGGGCACCCATCCAACTTTAGTCATCTAACTTAGCCGACCCTGTAGTCAAAGGAAGGACGCTGGCTCCTTCAGGGGACGATTTGGAGCATCTTAATTGAGTTTCTGTTCTGAACTGCCTGATGGCGATGTCTCCCCTTCACCCTGCTCCCCAGTTACCAACAGAGAGAGGGGCCAAGGGGAAACAGCTGAGGCTTATCCCTTTAATATGCTAAGTGTGCTTGTAAGTCTAGCAGTTGACTTTTGCAGAAATAACTCTAGTATTTAAAGGGTTTTTTTTTCAGGTGAAGTCTGGTCTGCAATTACACTGGAATCAAACACAAGTCAATCACTCTTTCTTCCCCCCCGCCCCCGCCAAGGAACTTCTTGTATAAAATCAAGTGAGATCACCTTCTTGAAAAGCCTGTTTATCATTGAAAACTAAAGAAATCTGCGAAAGTCTCAACAAATCTTCCACTAAAAATTCAGTGATGTTAATTCTTTCAAATTCAGCATTGCACAAATCCTGCTACTGAAACTGGAGGCAAAGTTCCTTACTTTATACGCATACGCAACTTTCATTATATAGTCTAGGTGTGCTGATTAATGTTTACAGAATTTATATATTCTGCAAAAAGAAAATGCTTTTTTACTAGCACTGAGTTAAAGATTTCAACATGTACTCACAATAAAAGACTAATCCCTTTTGCTACCCAGTCATTATTTTAGCCATATTTAGACTAAAAAGACACTAATTTATTGTATGAGCTTTCATGATTCTAAATAGGATATCTCACCTACTACTGATGAAACAAAATTACTTTAAATCTTCTTTAGACATGTTGCAGTTAATGGCAAGGAGTGACCAACAAAAGCAGACAAGTGCTAGACAAGAATTCCATCCTTCTATCCTGCTAGGATAGGTCTTACAGAGGGTGTACTAGTCAACCTTGGAAGAACAGAAGAAGGGACATTTGTTTTAAGAACAGTAAAAAACATCAGTATCAAAATACATAGCAAACAAAAGTAAACAACCAGACTACTGAGAAACAGGATTGTATAAATTGATTGCGAGCAAATGCAAAAGCACTTCTGACAGTATAAAGAGAAGCGTTTCTCTTTTTAATCCAACCAACTAGTTATGTGCAAAAAGATAGACTTTTCAGATCATGCTTTTAAAAACTGGAAATTTATCAGTGAGAGGAAAAAACCCAAACACATGCAGCTGTCAGTTTATGTTTTTTAATTGTACTTACCTTTTCCTTCTAATTTTAGTGCTATCGTCAGTTCCAGCAGTACTGAGAAAAGAAAATACTCTCCAGAGAGAAAACATCTCTGGAACTGAAGCAGAATTTTCAAATACATCTAACACCTTTAAGAAATTTAAGTTATTAAAACTTTGAGCAGTGTATTAAGGCAGTTCTCACTAGCATGCTTGCCCAGTTTCAGTTTTCATAGGGTTTTAGCTGGTGATGCATTCTAACCAATAAAGAGTTAATATTCTTAGTTGTTTGAAAGGTGATTTGCAACATTTCAGATGGTATTATGCATTGTTTTCTGTCTTTTGATATATTAATCACAACTGTAGCCCCTTCTGTTGCAAATGTTTGATTTTAACATTGTCACTTGTCAGCCAGTCCAATAGGCTATTTCAGAACCAATACCGTTTATGCATGGGAAGTTTGATGTTGAAACAATATTTATTTACATTCCCAGAGTGAGATGGTTTAATATATTCATGCTGCTATAAAAGACATGCTACAAAGCCTAATCGTATTTTGTGTATATACTATGTGTACAGAGAATCTTGCTTGTATTAAAATAAAAGAGAAATGAGGTTCTAAGTATCAATTTATAAAACGGTTCTTTGTAAAATGTTACAGTGTTTTGCGAAGCACTATTTAATGAAACATTAACTATTGGTAAACCTCCATAGAAATCACCTTTTCCAAAATTCACAATAATAGTTCCCATCTATTTTATTTATGTTTGCATTTCATCAAGTAGCTTACTACACCTCCCAGAGAAACCCTGTTCCTACGCTTGCGGCGCTAGATAAGCGACTCGTGGGGAAGGACAGGAGCGAGCAGACTTGTCATTCACGCCCTGCCCTGCTGTAAACACAAAAGCAAATGGAGACTTAAAAATGACAGTACCCTTCCCCCCGCCACAGGCTGCTTTCTGCAACCTGCGGCTCCTTCCCAGCAGAGGAGCTGGCAGCTTTTGCGGCTGCCGCAGCAACCCTGCCCTGCCGTCAGCCCGTTGGCGTGGCAACGTTGCAGCAGTAAGAAACACACCTCGGGTCTGAAGGGTTCTTGGACTCACAGAAGTGTTCGCTCAGGTTGCATTCCTCAATGCTTATTTACTGTTTGATTTAATAAATTTTGCAATAAAAAATCCTATACAGTCCTTATTTGCCAGTGAAATCAGGTCATCTTGCCTGGAATCTTGCAAAGAATCCATATCCATTCCTTGCAGCGTCACAGCAGAGGGATCAAATCTCTGCAGCAGCTTCAACTGATCAAGCGACAGTCCCGCTCCCCTCATGCCTTCTCCTCCAACGTGAGGTTCCTTTTTAAGTAATAAAGAAAAGCGAATTATTGCATCAGTAAAGTTCTTAAAGTGCCCTGAATGTATTCCGCGGAGTATATGCAGAGCTGCCTAACTGTGAACGTGGACAAGCTAGGTTTGTATCATTCACGCCAGAGGAGGATTTAGAAGGAATGATGTGGCCCTTCTCTTCTTGCCCTCACCTGGCCAATATGTATACAAGCACGTATACAAGGTCCAAAGTACTTTACGGAGGTGGTGGTGCCCCTAATCCACTTTAGCCCCACTTGCTGAGGACAGGTACACAGGTCTAAATCAATTCATTACTCAAAGGACTGAAACATCGCAAGAAAGCTGTTATCACCGGACATTAAGAAGATCTAAAGGTTTTAGGTTGCCACCTTCAAATGATGCAGCGCTTCTGTGTACTAACTAATAGCTATGACTTAAGTCAAAAATTGTGATTCCTTAGCCAGTTACCAATACACTCAGTAACAGTAGTAGAAATACCTGGAGTCTTCACATTAAAAACTTCAGCCGGAGAGACTGAAAGCCCCAGTCCAGAATACTTTCCTGCCTGAAGAGGCATCATTTTGGAAGACGATGCAGCAGAAAAATCAGCCTCAGAGTTCCTATGTCATGTAATCAGACTAACAGGTAAATGGGACTAGCTTTACATTGTGTATGTATATGAGGCACAGAAAGGAAAGAAAAAGAAAGAAAGGAACAGCTTAGGTATCTGAATTCAGGAGATGACATTTAGCATCAAAATCCTAGAGAGAAGGGCTTAAAATCACAGCCCTTTTCTCAGCATTTCTTGTGAGTAGCCTTGACTGCTTTTTATTTAATACACTGATTCCTGGAAAAAATCTAATTCTTAGCTGGATTGTTCTTTCAACACATTCAGTAAGGAGATAGAACAAAACGTGCAAAAGCTGACATTGCAATATCAACAATAGATCTCCTCTGTAAATCTAGTCTAGTGTAGTCTGTAATGCAGCCTACAGCAGAGCATTTTTGAGCCATCACACTTTGCTAACGCATGAGCTCACCCAGTCAGCACACGATGTGAATTAGTTGCTTAATCACGTGCTGTGTGTTGCAAAGGTGGGCAGCCAAGAGGTTGCAGCCTGATTCTTCTCTTCCTTTCCCTCAGCAGGATTTCAGCGCTTTCCAGGTAAGAGACAAGAAGAGGTGTCCATTGCAAATTGAGAAAAAAAAAAACATACAAAGGGAGACAGGGGTAGCGACTTGAAGTAACATAACGGAAGGACGGAAAGGTAAAAGTCTAGGGAAAACAATATTACACAGGGTCAAGCGACTTGCTCAAGGGCAGACCAATTTTTTCCTCTACCTTTTCCTTTTTCCTTCCAGTTAAGTTACTGCATTTAAGCTGATACACAGCATCTCCTGTGTAAACCCCTAAGAGGAATTAAGTCTGCACAGACAACGGATCAGCTGCCATGCAGTAACCTCCACCTATGAGATCAACGCCTATGGCTCCATCTTCTGTTTCTTCCTTACCCAACATGATTCCAGGATCTGTTGCCACACTGAGAAAGTGGGAGACAGTAGATGGGTATATAAGGAGGTGTCCACTGAGAGACTAAAGAATATGGGAAATACATAAAGGAACATGAGGTAAGTCGACCCTAGACTCCAGTTTCCTGTTCACTGGAAAAGATCACCTTAGTTTACACTACTGGGGAAGTGGTTATAAGATACTATATACTATCTGTGGGTAAACAATTCAGTGCAATCTCATTTAAAATATGCTATTCACAAACTCTTCATTTTTACAGATACGGTATTTGTGTGTGAAAACCAGTGCTTTATTCAAGACTGATATTACTGGTGAGAGAAAGTCTATTAAACCAGAATTAATCTTACATTTGAGTTAATAGGGCTTGTGTTTTGCTTTGTCATTCTCTCGAGGACAATTTTTGTGCTGTTATGTAAAATGTATCATCTCAGTTGAAACAGGTGGAACTTAAAAATTCCTAGTAAATGGATGGTGAGAAAGCAGGCAGAAGAACCTTGACCTACAAATCTTTCAAGAAAAGCTTCAGTTCTGTTCTGCTAAATCTTTACCAGCCTTCATATAATTTCTTGTTGTAGACCCATTGTGTATATATTTTTTTTATTTCAGTTAAAAGATGCGTCTAAAACTCTTAAGACAGATATAAGTCATCACAGAATATATAACTAAGCTAAAGAGATATTAGAGTTAGACTTTTCCTCAAAGCCATGATGATTAACAACTAACCCACCCAACTCATCACATCAACAAAGAGGAAAAGAGACGCATACGCTCTGATGATAAAACTCTCTCAAGGTAGTAATAAAGGTAACAGATATTTTTTAAATGTATGCAGTATAAATAAAAAATGCTAGTATCTCCCTATATATTACCTCCTCCCAGACATCCTAATGGAAGACACTGACTCCAAAAAAGACAAGGTACATTCTTGGGACACTGAGCATGAAATACATTTGTTCCCGCATTCCTTTATGTAACACAAAAATAGCTCCCATACATATAAAATCCTCCTTCCTCAAAACACAAGGTTCTTTCCATTCATCCTTCAACTTTTACACAAGTCTTCTCTACTTTAGTGACATTAATAAAAAACTTTTCACCTCTCCTGTGAATGTGCAAAAAAAAGAGAATAAAACATATGCATTCAGAAGAATTGCCAGAGAAAATTTAACGTATCTGAACTATCTTTTGTCCCTGTTGCGTTTTAAATGACTGTTGTACAAATCAAGCACAGTATACAGTGGGAAACTACTTTGCGATCCCTAAATGAAGCTCAATAAAACACGAAAATAGATTTAAAAGAGCCTCAGAAATCCTTATTTCTATCCACAGCAGCTAAAATTGTCTGCAGTGAAAAGGAAATGTATTTATAGTAAATATAATGTGTAAATTTACAATGCCCAAACAGGCTCACTGGATTGTGCGAAGTACCCTGAAAACACTATTACCTGTGGCTGAAGCTGGAGGTATGGAAAAGTTTTCAAGGCCCAAGCAACTTGCTCCTCATTTTCAGAGAGCGTAATCGTACATGTACTATATACTAAAACACCTCCTGGCTTCAGCAATTTCACTGCCTGCAGGGAAAAATAAGCAATAGTTCAGTTTATTTTTAAATGCAAAAACTTTCATATTAAGCAACATTAACCAAGAAACCATTAAGCTATAATATTAAAACTTGGCACTTAATTAAACTCAAATCTTTCTAAGATAGGCATTTGGATACTAATTGTCAGGGAATACAGTAAAGGATCCCATGGATTAGAAACATTCGTCTTTCCAAATCAGCGCTATAGCTCATGCAGTTTATTAATGCCATTGAGATGTTTCACCTTGTAAGATTTGCTATTTGTACAGCTCTGCACATCCCAGACAGATTAGTTCTGTTTTCATCACCTGCTGCCAACCATGGATACACAGTATTTTTGTTAGTGATATTAGATGTCAACTGTTTCCACAGATTTGGCATCGAAGCTATAGCTATGCTGCTTTTCAAGCTGTGGTTCACTTTGAATACATATAATTCAGATTTAGACAAGTTCATGAAATCTTATATGTCAGCATCAGCCCAAGCACACTCCTATTACCATGAGAAGTTGTAATACAGCCTCCTGGCTTTGTACTCCATCTCATATCCTACACAGTACCTCACAGCACTGCTGCCTGGGAGTTCTATGCAGTGAACTTACAAGAGTCTGTGCTGCTGCAGAGAAAAGACTTCAACCTGCTCCGTAACTTGGACCCTTGTGATTACTATAAATTAAAACTGATAAAATTGAAGGAATAAAAAAAAAAACCCAACCCACATACACGGGGTTTTATTTACTATGGCTTACATACACCTTTCCCATGCTCCAATGAATTGAATTCACCTAGCAATAAATATGAGAGGTTAACTGAATCCTAACACTATCATCTTTACTTAACTGCTGAAAAGGCAGGGAAAATGAGGCACCATTTTTCGGTATGAAGTTTTATGCCACAAAAGCATTTATGTTCCATTTAGCTTATCTACACAATGATTAATACATACCACAGTGAAAAGCTTGCGCTGTAGCGGCTGATAAGAAGTCACTTCCTTTAAAGTCAGGGAATAAGCCATGTTTGGTCTCTGTCCCATCCCACTACATGGAGCATCAAGAAGAATTCGATCAAATGACTCTGGCAAGAATGGAGGCCCTTCTGTAAAAAGCAGTTAATAATGTAAAATGTGGCTGTTTCTTTCCTTGAGACTTCACCATAGATAAGGACAAGCTATTACTGCTTCCTTGACATAAAACATTTATGTTCTATAGATAGTGTCTGCGAAAGTAATCTCAGCTAGAGACAAGTCTCAGCACCGCTGGTGGTAGATTTCACTGTCCAGAAAACTAGAGTTTTAGTTCTGTAGGCTCAAACAATACATGATCCCTTCAGGCAATAACGTTTTCTAACCTTGATTTAATAATTTGAAAGTAAAATGTAAAAGTAATCAGACAAAAATGTTGAAATATGATTGGTCAGAGGTGCTAGGTACAGAGTTGTACATACAGGCTGTAATGAACCACAGTTAGCTCATAACTGAACCAAGTGTGCAAATCTTTACTGAGAGAAGCCTGTAGTTAGCCATTAAGACTGCCTTAAATAATAGTTGGACTGTCTATATAATAACTATTTCTTGCGATGCGTATATATCTGTAGAAAGCACTTAATAATAACATGAAATATTACAAGTTTTAATGTGTGACACATGCTGTCTCCACAATTCAGCAAACAAGGATTGTGAAGACAAGAACAATTTCTGAGTATTACCTGGATAGGTAAGGGAATATGGAACTCCTATATGCAGAGACTGGCCTTTCATCTGAATCCCATTGGCTCAATAGCCCAAAAGTTTCTATTGCCTTAGTGCTAGAGAGACTCTTCAGCTCAGCATCACCAAGACAAAAGTGGCTCCATACATGTCTGTGAGTAACCAATGAGGAAGAGAGCCATATATATGCTTTACCTCCTTTTCTCCTTCTGTTCCTCAAATATTCAAGTTAGGTCACAAGTCAAAACAAGTGAGTGACTTCATACTAGCTACTTCATACTGCTACCTAGCTTGTTCCAGCACTACCAAATGAGTCTATCTGATTTATCTACCTCTGATCCATTACTACAACATTTAAAATACGTCATGTCTTACTTGCAGCCCTCATGATCTCTCAGTATTACAGCTAGCTCTTGTTCATCTGTGTAAGTGCTACATACCACCTATAATATTTTATGTTCATAGAAAGACTATTAAAAAAGAACCTTTATTCCTCCAAAGCAGGAATAACTGCAAGGCATAGGGACAAGGAAGGTGAATTATGCAACCTGATTCCTACTTAGGCTAACCAGTGACTGGGATAAAATAGAGTGAGAAAGAACAGCATACTTTGCACTACAAACTAAAAATAATCAAGATAGCAGATACCGTTTAAATCGTTCCATCATGGGAACAGAACCAGCATCATAACTACAGCACTTCAGAAAAGCAAATGAAATGAACTTAAAATAATACACTGTGCTTCTATAGAACTTTCCCCTGAACAGCTGAACAAACATCAATGAACTCCTGGGAGTTAAGTATTAATAACCCCATTTTACAGATGAGGATTCTGAGGCAGAAAAGCCAAACAATTCTGCAAAAATAATTTTTTCCTCAGACTAAGTCAAACGATTCAGAGTATGGGGTTAAACGTTATCATGAAAGAAGCTGTAAGGCTTCTTCAGTCTTTGATATTATCTGGGAAAGGAATGCATTTCCTTTGAGCATATTAGGTTGTGGTAAGGACAGATAGTTTGAGTCTTGTATTTGCTTCACAGAGAAGCTGATAATCACAAAAGAGCAGAAAATAAAAGGGCATTCACAGTGCTGAAGCAACTTAGGTATCTGCCAAGATTTCAAGGGCTTGTAGACCTGCAGCAGGTTTAATACTATTAGTGCAAAACTGATTACTGTTTTTGTCTACTACTACCCAAGTTGTTTATTTTACCTTGTTCATCCTCTCTCTTCTCAGCTGAAAGTGCCTTTGTTCCATCATAGCAAAATGCCTTAATGCAACTCAGCTGTAGCAATTCAGCATTCTGCTTAATTTTTTTGACCTTGTTGGCTATCTTGTCCATGGCTATTACTTCACCCTGAAAAAAACAGGTAGTTTTTATCAAAAGCATAGGGATTAAATGGATGTGCAGTTCCTGATTTCCACCCCCCGCCATAAGCAGTATAATGAATGAGGCTTAGTTTTTCCTACAGAATTTTTTTTATTCTTAAATCCACACTCCGGTAGTCCTTGTTCACCCATATTTTCCATGATACTCACATTAGGCTAGATACTAGTCTGAAGCTGTGTGCACTCTGACTGGCACTAGCTGCTTGGCACAGTCACTCCCTAAGGGACCCTGTAATGTCTGACTTCTGGCAAGGGTTTTTTTTTGTTTGTTTCTTTTTGTTTGTTTTGAACTGTTACTGGGCACTAACTTAGGTAAAAATTTAAAGATCTGAAAGAGGGTAGAAGTCTCAAATACATGGTAAAATAGGTCAACAGGTTTTAAATTTGCATGGAAATGGTAGGAAACATGATCACATAACAGCTCAGTCCTGAGGAAATGAGGCCCACAGCCATCCCTCTGGCTTGTTCAGACTCATAACATACTGTTATACTTGCAGTAGTTGTCACTCAAGTTACTCTGGGAAATACTGCAAATACTAGAATAAATTTAGGCGTGGGGGGAGGGGAATCACAATTGCACATTATTCCTTTTATGTAAGAATAAGATTTCTCTTTTCCTCTGCCAAGATAAATCAAAACAGACACACTTCACTATCTGCTAGATGAAACACAAAGGAAAGTAAACAGTAGCATCAGAAAAATCCAGAACAATAATACTATCTTCAAAAAAACTACAAAGACCAAAAACCTCTAACAGACTTGCTATAGCAAATAGAACCTGCTGAGGAAACACTACAACTTTTTCCTGCTTGGTGATGGTTCTCTAGAGGCTTATGGAAGGGTAACATGACTAAGACAGTGTGGAAAAAAAACCCCAAACCAAACCAAACTTCAGTAGAGATAAGCTGTTGGCTGTATGTCATGCTAGCCAATACGCAGATCTAGGACTGAGAAGTAGAAAAGGATTTATGTTGTGTCAATGGTGCCCAGCCTTCATCTACTGTGAGCCAAATCAGCTCTCACAGGAGCACGCAATGACCGCATGCCACTGCTGCTCCCCTCTCAGCATTCAACCTCTTGCACATGCACGCGAACAACTGACGGTGCTTGAAAGTTAGGTCTGTTGCTAAAACAGCGGATTTGCTGCACATATGCTGTACTGTGAATATAAAGAGAGAAGTCTTCTCCTGAGAGACTCTCAGAGAGAAGAACAAGCTGCAAGACAACAGTTCTTCCCCATTGGCCCATGCCAGCCACTGCCAGAAAAACTTCCTGAAAGACATCTGGAAAAAATGGTGGGCTGGACTGGGATCCAGATAATAATAAACTCTGAAGCTTTAACTATTCCCAATTGCTATTTAAAAGCTCTTAACAATACAGAGTAATTTTCCATTTTGATTACCTCATCTAAAACCAACAGACTCATTTTTACAATTAAATCACAAAAAATACAAGATTGATTCAAATATTCTGAAATGTTAATGATTTAATATACTGTCTATGGAAATTTAGTATGGAAAATCTGTGAATGGAACTTAAGAACCAAAAAGCAGTGCAAATTTACTAATATATTTTTTTCCATATCTTAAATTAAAATTATATACTCAGGAAAGGAAAACCAATTCAGATAAATTTCAACATCTGTATTCTTAATCTTTACCACTTCAGCTAGAGGCACGCACAATCAAAATATCAAAAATGACTAAAGAAAAAAAAAGTTATGCAAAGTTATACAGAATGTACATACACAGATCGAAAAAGTACAGATGTAAATCGATCCATGACAGAAATACATGCTTTTACAGACTTCCTCTATTTATCACACTGAAATTCTTTACTGGAAGCTTTATAAATCTATCTAATAAATGCCTAATGACTGTCTAATGCATATTTGCAAACTTTCCATACTGAAGGACGAAACATTTCAATAAGCAAACTGTCACAGAACTGAATACATGGCTTTTCTAAATACGTTCGCATCATCACCCACTGTACCTTCCCATTAATGCACAGACAACCACTGAAGTACTGCATAAAGAAACAGCAAGATTTCTAAACAATCTGATATATTCTAATAACCCTATTCCAATGAAAATAATAACACCTTACAACATTTTTAGAGGCAACATTACACATTTTTCCCATCTGCTAGAAAAGAGTAATGTGCATTTCTGTCTTTCATTTTGCATATAGCAATTTAATGTACGCAAATTGTTATTCCTATATCCACATTCTTTTTGGCTTATTTTCCTTTGTCTTTCGCTAATATTTTTTTGTTTCTTCTCATATTGTTACTTTCTTATGAGAAACTTTTGGTGTTCTGACCTTCTACCTCAGAATGACAAATTCAGACTAGAAATTCAGTCTAAGATCATATCTGTACCGTGTACCAGGTAATTTTTACTGAGAAGGAAGTTAATTGGATTAATTAGTTTTTGTAGAGTTGTGCATTCTTTTGGCACACAGTAGTAAAGTAACTCCTGCTTTCCATGTATTCTCAGTTCCTACATAAATTTGCCTTGCATATTACAAATTCTTCCATTACAGATACATCAATAACATTTAAAAAGTGAAATCAAACATACTTCAACAGGCCGATTTGCAGCAAATAAGGTTTTAAATGTGATGGTGACTATTTGATAGTATGTGCCCATTTCAGTAACTCTGATGTATAGCAAAACATACTGGTAAGCAGAACATTCAAATGTTAATTGCTTGCTGTTGTAAACTATCTGTGCATTCTGACAGCTAAGTGAAGTGAGCTGTGCAAATGAACAGTGGTGAGACCTTCCTCACTGAGACAGAAAATGCTCAATGGCTACTCTTACCTGGTCATGCATTAATGTTGCAAGATGGGTTGTTTTTCCTCCGGGTGCAGCACACATATCCAAAACTCTCTCTCCTGGCTGAGGGTTTAAAATATGGCTCACAACCACAGAAGGCAAATTCTATCATAAAAACAAATATGGGAGAATTTAAACCTTACATCCTGTATTAAGGAATGACAAACGCATTGAAACAAAAATTCATTCAGCAGTGAAGATACCTATGACATTGCTGTTGGTTCCTTAACAGAAAATGAACTATTGGGATTACATAAAAGAGACAGTATAGGTCAGAAGTCTCCAGTGGCTCCTTTTTTATTTAAAGCTATATATCAGTATGACTGAAGTTTAAGGGTTCATGACTACGGACACTACAGTGCTAAAAGTCAAAATAAAATAAGCTGATACTATCACAGACACAGAGCAGCTCTGTATTTTACGAATATTTTATATTGACCTGTTTATTGGAACATTTACTATATGAACATACTGGTGTAGTATAATAACGAACAGTAAGATCAGTAGGCAGGAGTTTAAACTTGCTGAATTAAGCTACCAAGAAGCTGAACTGTGCTATTAACTGTTGTCCTGGTTTTGGCTGGGATAGAGTTAATTGTCTTCCTAGTAGCTGGTACAGCGCTGTGTTTTGGGTTTAGGAGGAGGAGAATGTTGGTAACACCCTGATGTTTTCAGTTGTTGCTAAGTCATGTTTAGACTAAGTCAAAGACTTTCCAGCTTCTCCTGCCCAGCCAGGAATAAGGCTGGAGGGACACAGGAAAGCTGGGAGGGGACACAGTCAGGACAGCTGACCCAAACTAGCCAAAGGGGTATTCCATACTGTGTGATGTCATGCCCAGTATATAAACTGGGGGGAGCTGGCAAGGAGAGGAGCGCTGCTTGGGCATTGGTCGGTGAGTGATAAGCAATTGCACCGTGCATCACTTGTTCTGTGTATTCCAATCCTTTTATTATTATTGTCACTTTGTTGTTGTTATTAGTGTCATTGTTAGTTTCTTCCTTTCTGTTCTATTAAACTGTTTTTATCTCAGCCCACAAGCTTTACCTTTTTTTCCGATTCTCTCCTCCATCCCACTGGAGGGGGGGGAAGTGAGTGAGTGGCTGCATGGTGCTGAGTTGCCGGCTGGGGTTAAACCACGACAACTGTATAAACAGAACAGATGCACTGAAGAGAAATAATACGCAATAACTGTGCACAGTGTTGCATCTTACACAATATGGAAATATTCTGAAAGATTATCTTCTAACTTGGTTCAACACAAAGGTACAAAAACCTTTTAAAGTTGTCTTTACTACATGTTGTCTTTGGACAGCACAGTTTCAAGTTCCATGCCACGGTGTTCAAAAAAATGAATAATTATCTCACACATGGCAAATTCAAGTCAAAAAAGCCAGGCTCAAAGGGTTGTGATCAGTGGCACAAAGTCCAGCTGGAGGCCCGTCAACAGTGGTGCACCCCAGGGGTGCACATGGGCGCCGACATCGTCTAACCTCTTCCTTAGGGACCTGGATAATAAAACAGTGCACCCTAAACAAGTTTACAGAGGATACAAAACTGGAAAGAGTGGTTGATAAACTGGAAGGTTGTGCTGTCATTCAGAAGGACCTTGACAGGCTGGAGAAATGGAGAAACAGAAACCTCATGAAGCTCAACAAAGAGAAATGCTAACTCCTGCACTTGGTGCACCCCATGCACCAGTACAGGCTGGGGCTGACTGGTTGGAAGGCAGCTTTGCAGAGAAGGCCCTGGGGATCCTGGTGGACAAGAAGTTGAATACGATCTAAATTCTCATGTGCAACAGTCTCTTAAATAACCTCTCTAACAATTCTTTTCCTTGAAAGCAAGTACTCTAATAAGCTGAATCAGGGGAAAAAAGGCCTCTCCTTTATGGCAGGCCATGAGACAATATATTGCTTGATAAACTATGGTTTGCCCGCACTGGAAGACAGCATTGATGCTGATTTAAAAATATTAAGATCAATTACAAACAGATTATATGCATAAAAATAACTCATCTGCTGGACTGACTCTTCTGACAAAAGAAGTAGTGACTAAGACAATTCACTGTAACAAAGGACTTACCTTACTGAGTGATAGTTACGCAAATCAAATGAGGAGATAACTTAGAATTTCAGAGAATATCTCTGAACAAGGGTTTATTTGAGATAAAATTTACATTTGCTTTAAAGATTAAAATAACTTTTGTTTTTTGAAGACTGAACAGTTTGATTTTGTTTTAAACCCTGCTTCTAAATTGTCATATTGATATAAAAAAAATACAATACCATTGTTGGCACAATAATTGTCTTAGAAATCTAATTGAGGTGTTCACCTTATCTTTTTATGTCATCAAACTGAAAACAAGAATTTTATGTGATCTAAGAAAACTAGAAAGTTCCATGATTTCATCATCCTATGTTTCAACACAACACAGGTGGCTAATTGTCATGTCTGAGTATTGCTTTTAATTAGTTTTATTGTGGAAGAAAAGGAGTACAGGTATCACAGAAATTAAAGACGCAAAAGGAAAAGCTATCTTGAAATAAGTTCTTAAATTTTACAATAAAAACTACACAAAAAATTGTCATTCTTCAGAAGCTGTGCAGTTTTATGGTAACAGGTAGTGAAAGCTGTGCTATTGTAAGAATTTTCATGGTTATTTTTTTCAGGTGGGTTTTTTTCATTAGGGCTAAAAAGATATGGTTTTTATCTTCAACTTGAAGTCAACCTAATAGTTGCAGACTTTCCTGATTATCTACAGAAGGATGTACCTTGAAAGAGGCTCATATTTCAGAGTTTATAGGCAGATTCCAAAACCTGGAAGTTCTATGCAGACTACCTGTGCAAAAAGAATTTCTAAGTTTTTTTAAGTCACTTTGAAGTCCCTTACCATATCTCAGATGCAGTACGATTAAACCACCTACATGTACATACCCAATTCATTTTAAACACTTCGTTTTCTTTAAATCCAAAGAGTTAATTAGGTGCCATAATACACAATGTATGTAAAATATTAATGTACGCTTAGAGGATATTTGTTATTCTGCAAATAGTACAGACTTCTATTTTTGTAACTATCATACCTGTAAAAACAAATGACTAGGCAGCACATTGTCAAACGAAGGACTAAGGTAGACTGGCTCTATCATTCTTATGCCCATCCCACTGAAAAACATGAAAAAAAATATTTCAACTACTCAGATTTATCATTTTAACAGTGTTCAATTAAAATCATTATGCTTACAAATAGAAACTTGAAACAATAACCTTACAAAAATGAAAGCACTTACAAACAGACTAAGAAAAATACTTTTACAATTTTGTAATCTGATATTCTTTAAAATTAAATCATTAAGTTGGGTAAACCATAACAAAAATGTACGACATTATAAACTGGAATTATCTGTAAGAACTGCATAAAGCAAATTTATCTTTTTTTGTACACAAGACAAACTGAGGTCTAATCCAAACCTTGATAATGTAAAGAAATGCTTAAAACCAGATTTAAATATGTTAATTTCAATCCATAACTGCTTTTGGCTAGCCATGGGGCACTGGCATATGATCTCCTACTTAGATCTTCCTCCATTTTTCTAGACTGTCTGAGATTTCAGTCAAATAACTAAAGAAATTCTATTTCAAAAGCCTTACAGGAACATTGATTTGCCCGCAAAGCAAAGGTTTGAACTTAGAAGCAACCTAAAACTTTTAAATACAAAGTTCTGACACAGATTTCATTAAGATAAGACAAATGTACAAGGAAATGGACAACAATAAAAAGAAAAACAACAAAAAACAATACTGAGCCTGAAAATAATAGGTTACTGAAGATAACAAGAATGAGTATTATTTTGCATATGCACTGCACAGTCCAGCAAGAAGAAATGATATGAGAAAGCAAACTTGCAGACACGAGATTTAATGTTACATGTTGCCATTCCATGTCATCAACTCAACAGGTATATACTACGACTAATTCTACTACATTTAAGCTCTAATAAATCAGAAATCCTCTGACAATGTAATATTTTTTACTGTATCTTTTGTAGTTTGTTCTCGGGATGTAAAGCCTCGGTCATTAATTTGATGTTCATGCTCTTCTACACTGCTTTTTATATGTATTTTAGATGACAGAAGAGGAACCGTATGCTTTGGCAACAGAACAGAAAAGCAAGTAATCTTGAAATAGATAACTACCTTGGCAAATGCTCTCGATTTTTTTAAGATATCCGACCTTATGTTCTGTCCCCCTGCCCCACCAAAAAAAGCCCCTACAAATATTTTTAGGAGACAGAGAAATCAACAAGGCTGCACTTCTGTTCCATCCAAATAGGAAAGTGGTACAGAACAGCTTACCAAAATGCAGTTTTGCCACAGTGAGAATGTTTGTCATTTCTGTTTGTTCTATATTATTGAAGTCATATGCTAAATATAAATTCTGAAAAGGCTCCCATTTATTTCCTCCTACCTCTCAAGTAAACTGGTATCTGGATACTATTATGAAACTGAATGTTAAGTCTGCTAATACTTACTGTAGTACTTCAATCATAATTGCCATCACATTGCCGCTACCTTAGCAGTGAAGTTACAGGAGACAGCAGGAGGCACAATTCTACTATATTCCCAGAAACTAACACTTCCTAAAAAATACTGGAAATCCCAACATGCAACAGAGGTCTCAGTCAAAGCCATCTTGTGGTTCCACATAGGGTACAGAACATTTCAAAATGTCTTCCCATCTTCTCCCTTCCCTTTGCAAAGTTGTAGGTGTAGATTGCAGTTACTTACTTCAATGGGCCACTTGAACTAAAGATTTCACTGCGACTCAGTTCTGAAATTCCATTTCCAAGGAAAACTTTGATTCCTTCAAATTCTTTGGCTCCTCTTTTACATTTCCCTTCAATATCTGAATACACTGAGACCAGATCTCCAGCTTTCATAACTGCGCAAAGAAGAATGAAAATTCTGACATTAATGTTATACTTGACAAGACAGTAGTGACCAAATAATTTAGGATTTTTAGTAGACTATTTACTTCAACTCCTATGTCATAGCAAAATTTAAACTTTCTTAATGTAATCAAAGAAGATTACCTGATACTAGGCTTGAAAGTGTACATGGTGAACGATGGCTACCAAATGACTAGAGCTATTGAGAGACACAAGATTACAAATCAGACAGCGTGTCTTGTTTTTTAAGAGGCTAGACAAATCTTCACTTTATTTATTTTATCACCATATGGTCATCCATAAGTTTTAAGCACACTTCAAGATTCAGTCCTCTGTGTGGGCTCCAAGCACACAAGTACATCAAACGACACTGGTTCATACTTACTGTACAAAGACAATAGTACTAAATTTGTCTAATGACCTCTCAATAGCTAGGTAGACCATAGCTATAGCTGCTTTTTCTCTAACTATTGTTTTGACACAAGCGATGATACATTCCTGTTGAAACAATTTTTCTGCTGTGGCTTTGTCGCAGAATGGAAATGCATCACTACAGGCTCTCTTCCCTCTAAGGCAACTGCTGTTCTCAGTAATCCTCTAAAAGAGCTTTACATCTCCAAACAAAACTCTCCAGATCAGAAAAGTATGTAAATACACACAAAACTCTAGAAGTGTAGTCCTAGGGACTTAAACTTTTTGAGCTAGAACAAAAATAGATGGAAAAGGAGGATGGTTTAGGTGATTTTGTAGAATAGTGAGCAAGCTCTGTGCGCTGACTGACTGAAAAATATGCCTAAAAATAAAGGCCTACACTGACAGCAATAAACAATTTTCCAAAATTGCATTTCTGACGTGTCTGACTGGCTGGAGCAACCAGAAGATGTGACAAGTAAGACTAATAACAGTTCAGCTTCCCAAGAATTCTTTGAATTGTATTTAGGAATCTTTTTTTCCATTTTCAAGTGGCCTTCTGAATCTACACAAATGCCCTGGAATTTTTAAATGGTAATATTTGTTGGATAGCCACTAAACATTTATTTTTTTTGCATAGCTTCTTTTTACACAATGTGGCAGAGAAAAAAAGACTACTGTTACTATCTGCTTAAACTTCACTGAACAAAAACTTGCAGCATTTAACTCTTCCATCAAGCATATTTGCCAATGATTTTTTGCAGTATTCAAACATAAGGGATTTTATTTCACTCTCTGCTGACACGCATCCTTTCGAAATGCATTAGTATTGTGTACAGGGTTTTTTGTAGCTTATATTGGCATTTCATAGACATAAAGCTTAGAGTTTGATTAGGTAAATTAAACTCAAAGCCCCCTGATAATTAGTTTACCCTCATTTAGGCTGCAAGTTCAGTGATTAAATGTGTGTTCTTGCTCTACTATTTTTTTCCCTAGTTAGACCATCTGTGCTTAATACAGCCTTATTATATTTGGCCTCAAGTGGGTAGCATGCCCTTTTATTTTATTTTCCTATCTGCAATTCCCCTGAAGTATTCCTAAAGTTTTATAGTATCTTTTCTTTTCTTTGAATTGATGTTGCATGCATAATTACATGCAGCAATTATGATAAATCACTAGCTGACTCAAAGAGGGATTTGAATATTTATGAGGTTGTCTAAATACACAGTTTCAACAACTGCTACAGCAATATACTTATTTCATTATCAAATCCGAGATTGAAAAACATTCCCGTTCAGTGAATTGGACTTAAAACACATGCTTAAAACTTCTTGACGGTTTTTTCCTGAAAGGCAATGAAGTTAAGTGGCTAGGTAAATGCTTTCCTGACTCACTTTGTTTAATAATAAGAACCATGATGATTAGTAGATGTCATCACAATAGAATAATGAGGTGAAACATCCAAAATTATACCGGTTTCACGTAAAGTTAATTTGGCCTTTAAATAAAAAATAAATAGGCTGCTGAACACTAAGCATGTATATGTAGATTTTTTATGTTGTCTCACAAGCATTGAAACAAAAAGTTTCATTTCTTAAGAATCCAACACTAAAATTGAAGTTTTTTCTCATCAATAGAAAAAAACCCACCTTTTTACTAGAGCTCTCATACAGAAACAATATCAGATGAATCGCCAATGGATTAAGAAAAAAGAAAATCCATTTTTTAGATCTGTAACTTAGAATCTGACAGGATCATGAAGGCAAGTGCCTCTGTGATTGAACGAAGAAATAACACATCTGGAAATAGTATCTTTTAAATAATCAGCATACATCCAGGTGCCATCCAGATGTATCTTTTGTGGGATTCCTTTTATTTTTTTTTTGTGACAAGACTGGAAAGCTGAAAACTTCTGTGAGTTTATTCTACTGAACAGCCATATTAAAAGTTACAGTATTCAGTAGTAAAAAAAACTCTTAAAAAGCCAGGTTTTACTTTGAACATGCTCTTTAAAAAGATTTTCAAATGAAAACAAGAAACTGAAATACTTGAGAACTAATACTTCAGCTAGGAATTACAAATGGAAAAGGAACTTAAAGCATGCCAGGTGAGAAATAATTACATATAATTTATCACAAGCATAATGCAAAAATAGTGAAAATCTCAAAAAAAAGCCAGAAAAACTTTAAAAAATGTATTTACCATAAATTACAACTGTAAGCTGTGAACAGAAAAAAATTAATGTCACTACTTATTGGAAATTGTCATCAAGGGGTACCATTTTTTCCGTCCTCTTTACAACTTAACTGGGTGTATTTAGAGAACTCTTACATCTTGAGGTAGATACAATTCCAGGAACATAAACGTGTGCTCCTCGAAGTACTGCATATCCACAGTGGGCTCCAACAATGACTTCAGATGCATGTTTTTTTAAATCTCGCCTAAAAATACAAAATGTAGTTCAATTTAAAAAAAAAAGTATCCGGAAAAAACACCAAATACCCCCCAAGTAAACTTTAGTTCATAAATACTGTTTTTGTCACAATGTAAGAGAAAAAAGTTCACTATCATGTATTACATTTAAAAGATTTATTTTAGTCCCAGAGGAACCAAAGGAAAGAACCAAGAAGGAAATCAGTCCTCAAAATAAATCAGATTCTGACACATTTCGTCACTATTATGAACCTGACACAGGAATACAAATAAATGTATTCCAAAAAATGGAGAAATAATCCTCTACCCCTTCCTAGGCCAGTTTATTGTAAAGTGATTTTCTGTGTTTAACAACTGCTAAGTACTTCTGTAATAAATGTATAACCAGGTGCAAGGAACTTTGCCAGTAAGAACTGTGAATAAGACAGGTACTTGAACTTATTAAAGTGTAAACGTATTTGAATATAAAAAGAACAGAATGTTCAGAAAAAGGTGCTACAAAAGAGAAGTGAAGGAATGAATGAAGAATAAATAAATGCATTAAATGCTATTTTAGAGTGCGCGGCATTTACAAACTAGTACTACTTGTTACCGATCTCTACCAAATCATGGTATAAACTGAATCTGAAATATGTTAGTCTTCATTGTGAAAAAGATACTTTAAATAAAATGTCCACAAGTAAATTCAATAAAACAATGACGAAACTCCATAGGGGCAGACATAGATGCAATGTGGGAAATATCCAAACATATCTTAAGAATGAAGAATGAATAGTCATTTTGTAGGGGATAAAATTGATTCAGGAATCCTCTCAGCATTATTGATCTAGTCTAAGTCTTGCTCTGGACTTGATTCCAGTGGAAAAAAAACCTGCCTGTATTTAGCTATAGTTCTACATTCCACTGCAAAAGTTTAGTTCTTCTGTCTGCCACCTACCTGGCTTTCCAGCGAGGATGTATTCATGTTAAGTTTTCCCTATAATAAGTTAATCTCCTAAATAAGGAAAGAACTCTCTCTCTGTTTTCTTACATCTTTTAAGGACTAAAACTCTGACCTGCTTAGGATATGGACTGTCCACTAGGTCTTAATATAAATGAAGTTGTGCTTCATTTATAGTGGGTTAGTTATCATAACTGTTTAACCAGAAATCTGTAAGTAAAATATGTGTTATGACATTTTAAGGCTAAAGACCAAAAATTTCAAACCTGGGTCCAATGACAGGAATTAGTAAGATGTCCTGGAGTTTCGGGTGCTCAAGAACTGGAACACATAGTCCTTTAAACTGCTGTTTCATTAAAAAACATAATTATTAAGCAATACTAAAAAACCCTAATATTTAAGTACTTAATTAGATTGAAAACTATTTTTCCATTCATACTTTATAGCTATAGAATACAAAAAACACATGTAGTGAAAACAGTTAAAAGAGGCTGGGAAATAGTGTGTAAGGAGACACTCCATATTAAAAATACTGGTGTAAAAGACTAAATATTTAACAAATTGAGAAGTACCAAGGCCACAAAGGGATTCACTGAGAACTGACTTCAGGGAGCAGGACAGTGTTCTGACACTCACAACGCTACCGCTGGTTTCTGCTTTCTTCTGGAAGAAGGTTGTGTCAAGTTGTCATCAGATCACAGTAACACCACTAGAGAAGCTTCGGTCTCATCTGTGCTATCTTTTTGATGTTATTAATTATAAACCACTGTTTTAACTCTACTTATGTATTGCCTGTCTTACTTAATATGCCAGGTTAGTAATTTTTTATTTTTCTTTTCATCTTAACTTTGATGGGGTACTGAGAGCTGAGTTGTGCATATCGTTGAAAAAAATGGCAGCTGGCCATTTTAAAACTGTTCCTGGACTTTAAAAAGATTATGTCTTCTCACCTGAGCCTTCTAAAATATAACCTTAAAACACGCAAAAACATAAATTAGTTTGCATCTGATAAATAAGTATTTTCTCTCAAGAAAGAAAACAATCCATGAGCATAATTTTGTTAAAAACGTAGTTTCATTTTCTAATATAACCACAATCCAAAATACAAAAAGTTTATGAAAAGCCAGCCTTAATTCAGTTTTCAGCAAAGCATTTTCCCTTAAAGTAAAATATCATACTGCAATACCCATTTCCAGATTTCTACAATCAAGCTAAAATTAGTATAACTCATTACCATTCCAGCCAGCAGAATACTGTCAACTGCCTCTGCATCACAGAAACGTCTCGGCTCCTGTCATGCAGTAGTTCCCTGTACACCCACTAGCATTAACAATTTACTTAAAGAAAAACTGGATCTTTTTAGACAGACTGAAGATCTAGGGTCCAGTTTCAAAATAATCTGCTTCTTAAACATAATGGCTTACATATTATCAGACAAATAAATGTTTAATTAAGGTAAGAAGAAATCCAGAAAATCATATAAACATTAAAAACAGGTTTAAAAAAGAAAATACAGCAGCTGCAGGGCATCACTCTGCATCTGCTTTCTAAAGCATACAGATTTTCTCACTATCCTAAACAGTTTGTGCAATGAGACATACAGCCATTCCACTTTAATCTTAAATAAAAATGTTCTAAATGTGCTGAACACAGCATACTGAACTACAGTTTTTACCTCTTTCTACCATCTTCTCTAGACTTATGATGCCTTTACAGTATTTACTACAGTAGTAGCCCAATCCTATCTAAGGTCTGGATCTGCCATATGAAAAAGAGTTGGTTGTCTTTTCCCTCTGTTACTGCCTTTCTTGGACGTGTTAGATGAGGAATACTGCTAGACAACTTTCATTTAACATTTAATGATGACAGAAAATCAGTATGATTGCATAATATTAATACCAGTGGACATGTATTACGTTAAGGAACAGTTTCCAATAATGAAAAGCTCTCATAATTAGGCAAAAGATGAACTATCCTGTTATTTTTGCTGTAACAAAGAAATTGCACAAACCTTCTGGATCTCTTCAAACAGCAATTTTTTCATGTGTTTCACCGAGGCCAAGTGGGTATTAACTCTAACTGTTGTGAAACCTGGTGGATGAGATAGATGACTTAACAGAGATTGATATTTACTCTCCGCCTCCTGCGTACCTAAAGCAGTGATAAGCTGAAAGTGATAGAAGAGATTTTATATTAGAGATTCACAAAGCAGCCTCTTGCTCAGTGCAAAAAAAGCACTGAATAAACATTCTGTAGAAATGGAGGAATATGGTTGTGTGGTGTGCAATAGTGAGGAATGCCTATGCCTGGAGGCCTAATTCCACTGAAACCCTCATAAATTTCTTGAAAAGGACTTGTTGGAAAAACAGTCGTATTAGCAAGATCATTGTAAACAGGCTGCAGCAAGTACCAAAAGTAACTGCTAGCGGGGCCTGTGATACTGTACAAAGAACAGTCCTAAGGAGATGGAAGAGTAGATTCAAAACTATGAATTAATAACTCTTATCTCGATACACAAACATCATTTTTGTGTCCTCTGACATTAGGAAATCATAGATTGTCTATAGTATTTTTGGTTCTACACTGGGGTAAGGGAGTGTTTCTTGGCAATATTATGTGCTTTATAAGTGGTTAATTTTCTCTGTGATCATTCTTCAGTGGGATCGAAAACTGAAGTCTCAAATTTATGCTAAGTTTAGTTTAAATATTTTTATATTACTTTGAGCCAACAGCCATAAAGAATAATTTTACATTTTAAATAGAACTCTATATAAAAATCTGTGTCTAATGTGAAGACAATACCTTATTGTAAGGTATTAAAGTCACACAAAATATTAAATCAAAGGAGTATTAACAGAGTCCAATTAGTGAATATTTATTGATGATTAGTAGTATCTATTTCACATACCTCATTATTTCTGAACACTTTAGTGAGATACTCTTCAACTTCACGGTGGAAAGAGATTTTGGGGAAAAAAGACATCTTCCTTTAGTTTTTAAAATCTGCAGGTAAAGAAATAAGCAAAATATTTTCTTAGCAGTTTTTATCATATTCTATAAGTTTATAAAGGTAATGTAAGATGTACCCACAAACTAAGCTGCACCTTCTCATTCTTCTGTTTTAATAATGCAATTTTACTGTACTCAAAATTCCAAATATTGCTCAGGATATGACTGTAACACTACTGTTAATTACATTTCAGAATATGTTCATTAACATGTTTACCATTTGCAGTTACTCTACAATGAGGCTACTGGTTTCCTTCCTGTCACATCCTTCCCAGCCATACCTTCCAAGGCTACTGTATCACTGTTTGAAACGTGAAGAAAGCGTCACCCTGTCTAAATCCTGTCCCGTTAAACCTCCCCTAGCTATCCTTGGGCAGAACTTGCTATTTAGTCCTAGAATTCACTCACAAAGGCTCCTCCCAGAATTTAGCTTTGACTCTTCAAAGTCCCATCTTTGAAAATCTTACTCTATTACATCATCATATCTGTTCATTTTTAGAGATAATCTAATTTTTCCCTGTCAGATTTCTTTCTCTCAAGCTTAACTTCTTAGGTTTCCTCCATAGTTCAAATTATCCAAACTTCATAACAGGGAGGACAAGTGCATGACTGTAGACAATGATTTTTATTTTTTTCCATATATACTTAAAAAAATTAAAGAATGACTATAAGTAACAGTTTTCTCTCTTGGGTCTGTGTTTAATTCACAGTAGGAATAGTGAAGCATTAATGCAACAGAAGCTCTGCTGATCCTTACTGAAAATCTTCAAGCTGTCTGGTGAAAGATTACATGGCTAAAAGGTACAGGAAATTTCCAGATGTTGCTTTAATTCCTTCTGCAAAGCATAAAGTCCCTACTGTAGCTCAGCCCTGATGCAGCTTTAATTCTTTGTCATTATTCTCTGTAGGTAATAAAGTACAGTTATCTTCCCAAACTGTATCTGCTGACCTCTATATTGCCTGTATTTTCAAAAGATTATATACACTTTAGACTGAAATGAAACTTCCTAAAAATTTTATGGCTTGTTTACACCAACTTAAACGGAAGGATAGTGAGAACAACCCCCCATCAGTGAGGTTCATTCCATCCATAACAAGGAAATTTAAAGTACTAAATTTTAATTGTACTAAACATACTTGGGAAAATACCTCAGAAAGTTTGGTATTCATTCTATTTGAGTAAGAGGCTATTTGTCACTTTTATCATACAAAACTCCTCAAAAATATCTTGTTTTGATATTTCAGATTCAGTTGCAAGTTTTAATGCTAGAAGAATGTTATCTTTTTTAGATTTAACTTTCGAGCCCAGACAAAGTAAACTTTCAGTTTCATGGGTAGGAGTTTCAAAGCCTTATTCCCAACATTAGCAGCCTCTGAAAAAAAGAAACTGTAATGAAATTCTTTTTAGAATCTAACAAAATGCCCAAAAGTATTTACCTTGATATTTCTACTAAATCTAATAGTACTACAATAGTTCATATTACAACCGAAATTACCAAAGTTCAGTTTTAACATTTCAGACTGTGTGACATATCATGCCCCTGAGCTGTTGTCCTAGGACGCCTAGATTACAGGGGAGGGGGGGAAATATCACCAACACCCCCCCCGCCCGGCATATGGCTCACATTTGGAAAGCTTTTTCTTCAGAAGCATAATAAACTAGCATTTAAAAAAATCTCACACTTGTGAATTTTTTAAAGACTTGGAATCCTGAAAAGAATCAAGCAGGCATTTGAAAACTGGTAGAAATATGTGTTCTTTATAAGCCCTACGAGTTACTTTGGTATCAACATTATGAAGGTATCCTTTTAGGACATTAAATGGGTATTTTATGATAACGGCAAAATCCCACAGAACGATTGAGGTGATGTCACAATTACAGTCACTTCTTCGCGGAAAACCAACCAATGATTTGACAGCACGCTGGCAAAAGGACTTGCTTCTGTTTAATTTTCAAAATGTGACTGAATGTTACCACAAAACATGAGACAGTAGGTGGTCAAAACCAAAAACTCTCTTGGTCAAAAACACTGCACACAAAGGACAGAACTGCAACAAAGTTCCCTAAATGTGTTATAAAAGGGAAGCTAGTCCCACGATAGAAATTAATAAGACAACTATGTCAACAAATAATGCAGAATCTCTATGGTTTGAAATTTCATATCAAAACAGAAAAGTTATAATGTGTTAGAAACCACCATCCTTCCAAACAGGATGGCAAGTATATTACAATGCCTGCAATATAATGAGGGCCAACAGAAAAACAAGAATAAAACCAGGGAGATTTCACTTCTCCCCGTATAGACGTCACACAGAAGCATGATGCCACATCTGTGCTTTTAACCACAGTTAATGAACACTTTAGGAAGTCAAGGAGCACATAAGAGAAGAAATTAAGAACTGACTCCGACTACTTCATAGGGCCTGGTATGAAATGTTACTGCAGAAGAGCTGCTCTGCCACAGCAATTATAAGGCACGTGGACTCAACACACCCATTCAAATGACAAATACAAGAAACCCACTATCATTGTGCTTAGTTCGGGGACAGGAACAACACACAAATGAAAAGCAATTCCTTGGTTAAAAACAGCAGTCAAATGAATAAAACTATTGTAAGCGGCCTGGAAATTTTAAAAGCACACACCTGGGGTTTCAGAGCACACCCACACAACTTGCAGCTTCAGCTCTGTGCGTGTGGATTTCAGTGCCCATTATCTTGGAAAGGATACAAGGTAGCTTAGAAAGGTTCAGGGAAAGGTGATGACCTATAGATAAGGAACGGCTTTCAAGGAAGGAAAGACTAAACAGTTTGCAGTCTTCCAGGCTGGGGAACAGGATAAAAGCTTACAAATTCAGATGTGGCAGGAAGAAAGGCTGACGAGGCAGACAGTTCAAACAGAACTAGCAGGAGGCAGGTTCGAAACCAAAGAGAGGTGTTTTTTTCCACAGACCTGCTGTGCAGGAAAGGCGTGCTGGACTTCAGAAGAGAGCCCTTGAGGGAGCATCACCCCCTGGCCACCACCTCCCCACGGATTTCCCTGGGCCTCTGCCGGGAGCCGCTGCGGGGGATGAGATGCTGGACCAGGGCTTTGATCTAGCTAAGCACGTAAGCACGGCGAGCTGTCAGACGTAGCCAGCACCCAGAGCTGCCGAGCAAGGCTGGATTTTCAAACCTTTCCTTTCCCCACCCCTTCCCACAGGAGGAAAAACTCAGCCGGGTCATTGCTGTGGGGAGCGGAATTTGGTGCTCCCTCCTTTATTCCCCCACCCGCCCCGTTACTCACAACGCCAAGTGCGTGTGTGTGTGTGGGGGGGGGGGACAACGACGAGGACACAGCTGTTCGCGGCCTCCCGGGGGCCC
>JAVKLA010000073.1:23323749-23353054 GCA_034782735.1 Sagittarius serpentarius
GTTTAATTAAGGAGGGGGAGTGAGAGAGCGGCTTTGGTGGGTACCTGGCGTCCAGCCAGGGTCAACCCGTCACAGGTGGTCACTTAACAACTGGTTATTATTGAGCCTTGAATTTTAGGCTAATATTTTGTGCAGTCTTGGGATGTTCCGTGATGTGCTTGAGACGATACGCTGCTATGAGTTACATTTTTTCATTGTACTTTTCTTTCTAAAACTAGGGTTTTTTTTAATGAGGTAATCATATTAGTAATCATGCCTTTATGAAGACTTCTATTACTGACTTTTCCTAAAACTGTAGTCTCAAGAGAAGATGAGTCTTTGTGGATTTTTTTTTTTTTTCCTGTCCTGAAGCCACCAGTATTCTGTGTAAGCTATTGAAATAAGACAAGCAAGCAGTTGCATTCTTCAGTAAGGAAAAATGATTAACCAAAATTATAATTATTGCTGTTTCAACTAATTTATTCTTGGGTTTTTTTGTATATGCAGAACACAAAGTAATCATAGTGGGACTTGATAACGCTGGAAAGACTACTATTCTTTACCAGTTGTAAGTATATGAACTATTTTGCTTTTCTGTTTACATTTTCATATTTGTCACTGTTTAATCATTGAAAATTCAGCTTTGCAAACTGCAGAATCTGTAGGGTTCTAGATCACAGTTTGTACATTAATGGTATCAGTTGTTCTAAACCAAGCAGATATTTAAACAAGTGCAGGAACTTCAGTGTTTTAAAACCGAACTGTAAATTGAATAACAAAATCGTACATACAAGGACAAAGTGAACTGCACGTTCTTTTGCCATCAGAGCCTCTCTTTATTTGTAAGCATAGAAATGATCCTGTTGCCAAGATGTGCGGAGAAGAAGGTGATTTTTAAATTAATGGAAATTCTAGCCACTCTGCAAAAATCCATAAATGTTTCCAAATGTTTCCTGATTCCATTGTCTAAAATTTACAATGGAGGATTCCTAAAAATAGTATATCATCTTGCCTGGGTCCTATCTTAAGCATTTGCTATAGCATCATTGGACCCAAATCTTGCTAGCATTACAAGAATAGCTATGATAAATTCAAGAATATTGGCAGGAGCATAATTACTATTGTAATTGTGGAAAAGGAGGAGGGTGTAACCGAATTACTATGCATATACTTGGATATGAAGGCAGCAGGGGACGTTTTCCAAAAAACTTTTTTCGTAAGCACTTTTGACGAAGCTTAAGGGTAGAACTGAGAAATTTTCAGCTATGTAAACACACAGTCCTTTGGAATTTAATATTGAATTACTAAATTGAGTGCTCTGTTAAAATTATTTTCTGGTTTATATTTTGCTCAGTTTAATGTTCCCCTTCTTTGGGATCTTTAGAACAGCAGCTTCTACTTTGAAACAAGTGCATTTTAAGTATCTGTTAAAGAGTGTCTTTTAAAAAGAGAAGTCTCTTAAAACGCAGATGCCTATCCATTTGTTAGAAGCCTTTTATGTGCTTATTTTTTGTTGCTGATGTCTTTAAGCATTTCTACAGTCTCAGCTACAAAAGCACAGTAGAACTTCAGCCACAACTTTTAGTCCAAATTAAGACCGAACTATTCTTTTTACAAAAGAACTGCTCTTAAATATTTGCTTAATTTCTATAAAAATTCAAATGTATAGCTCTTCGAAATATGCCTAGTTTTGTAATCTTTTTTTAATCAATTACACTTGCTTACTTTTCCTACAATAAATTTGTTGTAATTCAGCTGTGACAAGCCTTGTGGATTTTACTAGCTGGTCTTTATGGTGTGATATTGTTTCCTTTAGCTTAATGAATGAAGTGGTTCACACTTCTCCAACCATAGGAAGCAATGTAGAAGAAATAGTGGTGAAAAACACTCATTTCTTAATGTGGGATATCGGAGGACAAGAATCATTACGGTCATCGTGGAATACCTATTATTCAAACACAGAGGTATGAGAAGCTGCTTTGAAGTCTGCGAATTCAATAAGTTATTTTGAAATTATATTTATTTATTAGGAATATCGGTAGATTTTTAAAAAGATTGCAGCTGTGTTGTTTTTAAATCTTTTTGAGAAAGAACAAACCCCAAAAGTATAACGTGTCTCTGATAGGCAGTAATTTTCTGGTAATATTAGAAGTATTTTTCCTGTACTTTAAAGTAATGTTGTTTGATCTGTGTTATAAACTGTGAGGTTAGACTTTTTTTCTAGACAGTCAAATGATATCAAAATACGTTTCAGATCAAATGGGGGTTTTGCATGTTTTTTCAACTAGATTAAAAAGAAAATTTTGCAGTGTACTTTGCAAATTTGATGCAGATTTGCAGTTGTTAGCCTAACTGTACATCTAGTCTGAAATGTTTTTGAGGTAATGATAATTAAGGATGAGGAATGAAACTTTCTCTAGGCAGCAGTATTTAAAAAGCTCATCAGCTTGTGGCTTTTATCCAAAGGATAAAGGAAAGTCTAGCTGTGCAGTACTCGTGAGGTACTGGTAAAGCTGCCATTGCTAGAAGGGCTGGAGTAGAACCCGGCAAGAGTTGTCTTTGGGGGTTTGTTTTTTATGCCAGTCTTTTTCATGCCAAAAGGTTATCAACACAACATGCGCATAAAATCTCTGTAGACTCCCTTTGAGGCTTGTACATTGATGTTAAAGATTTTAGACTTCATTTCTTACTGTTTCTACTAAAAGCAGAGATCTCTTGTAGATATTACTCATTACATTGACGTTCCATCCTCCTGTAAAATGAGGATTTCTGTCCTATGCCCCCCTTTGAGAGAGGGAAGATTAGAGTGATCCACCCTAGATGTTCAGAAATTTTTTATCTACTCAGCGCCTGGTGATGACATCTCAACCTCCATCTCTAGTATTTTAAACTTATTTTTAATTTTATTTAGAAAAGTGTGGCTACATCTAAGGCACATACACATGAGGGTGGAGAGAATTCTGTCAGTATTATCTAGTACAATAACAATAAGTTCTTGACATTTGTCCACTGAGCATCTTTGATTTTGGAATTTGGGGAGAAGCATGTATTAGTTCTTTTTTTGATTCTTTTGGGATGTTCTTCATCATATTCTGGCTAGTAAGTGTGTGAAATCCAGTGCTTTCTAGCACTTGGAAAGAACAACTTTCCCTTTACTTAGAAGCTTTGTCTGCTGGAAACAGTTGAGGAAGAAAAGGGGTCTGTTTACTATGCTAATCCTAGCCTCCCTGATATGAATAATTCCTTTACTGTTCCTCCTCATCTGCTAGACATTGCAAAGTCACAGAAGCATTAAATTGACTTAGTTTTTCATACTTATGGTCATTTTCAATGGGCAATGAATCTCCTTAATTTTATAAGGTAAAGTGATTTGGAGCATGTGCTGGAGAATTATAGCGGTGACTTCTAATCCTACATTCTTGTTACTATCTCTCTTTTCTCTCTTTCATTATCTGTAAGTTGAAGCAATCTAAACAAAACAATTGGAGTAATATAAAAATCCCACAAATAAGATTTTCAGTGCATACCTGTCCTAATTAGTTTGAACTTGACATGGGTAATTCTGCAATTCTGTTTTTAGAGTCAGATAGTATTCGTACAGAAAGGATGTTGAGACAAGCTTACATACACAAGATATGGGGGGAGAGGAAAGGGGAGGGAGCTCTCATGGTTAAGTTAGTGGAGGTGGGGGCAAACAGAAAGACAGCTACAGTAAAAGAGAAAAGGGATGGAAAAGTATTCCCATCTGGAAATAAAAGTGATGGAGTCTCTTGGGTGAATGTAATCTCCTTGGTTTTCATCTCCAGTGCAACATGTGTTCCCTGTAATTCTTTTTTTTTTTTTTTTTTTTATAGTATCTGTATAATTTTCATCAGAACATGCTTGATCTCCCTACTCATTGTTCCCACCTATGATGCTGTTAGCACTGCTTGGAGCACATTCTGGGCAGGGCAAGTGTTGAACACTGATGAGTCGTTATGGTTTGTGTACACATACTATTGTGTTATGTTTACAAGCATTTACTTGAATATTACCTACTGTGTAACACCATGTCTTTTTCCTGTCTAGTATAAGGCTATAAAACAGAAGGTAGAAAACAAGGGGCAGAAAGAGTAAGGCAAAGGAGAGTGACAATGGGAGACCTGACGTACCAGACCTAGCAGTGTCCCAGGATTCAGAAGTACTTGGCTGTGAGAATAATGTGTCTGGCAGAAACAGTAAGGGTAAAATCACTGCTGTAGCCTTCTCCAAGTGCCTAGGTGGAAGGGTGCAAAGTTGTGAGAGGCCAACTGCACAGGCCCCTTACGTTACAAAGGTTAAGGTGTTATGCAACAACATAATGCTAAGCCCTACAGGTACATAGCTTTCTGAGGTCTGATGTACTACTTCGAAGTAACATTTCTTAAGCCTTGTGAGTAGAGATGATGCTGAATTGCTAACAATGCTTCTTTCAAAATAGGGAATTTCAATTTCAGTTTTACAGTTTTCTGAGTATGAAGTAGTAGTGGACAGTAATAGCTGTTTTGTTGCTAACTAACAAGTTTGTCATTCGCATTTTAAATGTAATCCACTATCTGTAGGTGCTTTTGGTACCTACATCACTATTTTGCTTATGATGTAGGGACTGAAAATCCGCCAAGGAGATTTAACCATAGTCCATGAAGGTAGATGTTAATAGCAGTGCTGAAATGTACAAGCACAATCTTTTATTTTTAACTATAATCTTCATGTATGATTCCCAGGGATCTAGCAAAAGACTGTAAAATTAAACCTCTTGTTCTATTTTCTAGTGTGCTCTGAAAGTCTATGTCTCTCTTATATAGGAAGACTTGTGGTAGTGGTCTCTTGAAAACATGCTTTCTGTAATTTACACTTTGTACTTACATACTGTACTATTGTTTTTTTCCCCTAGTTCATCATTCTTGTTGTTGACAGCATTGATAGAGAGCGACTTTCTATTACAAAAGAGGAACTTTATAGAATGCTGGCTCATGAGGTATGGTGGGGAGTTGGGACAGTAGTTTTCTTTTGTTGTGAACAGTCAAATAACATTACATGCTTCCTATGTTAGCAAAGATTATACCATCACAAAAAAAATTCTGAGCGTAATGTGCATGCATGTTGGTCACATTTTAAAACTATGTAAATTATAAACAGGAAAATTATTATGAAGCAAACTTCTAATAGAGCTTGCTTGATTGTAATCAAACCACTCTTTACTTTGCAAATGTAGAACTTGTAAAATACCTTAAACTTCGTATTAATGTAACTGGGTATTATTGTTTTCCACCACTATCTCTCTTCTTTCAGTTAAACGGTTAAAATTTCAAGAAACTTTTTTTCTAGTTTTTATTTTAGAAAGTAGGCAACTCCATTTCTCCCTCTTGTTTCTTTTAATCTGGTTCCTTAAAATTAAGGGGCATATCTAATACTGTGGGTAAATTAGTTTCAGTTCAGTTTCCTTCTGAATGATTTTTGTAGTTTTATTAATATAAGTTGCATTGAGGACTGTTCAACACTGGGTCAACTCCCTCAAACGTCCTAAATTAACATCTACACTGGATTAGCTAAAGTACATTAAAACCTTCTGTGATCCGTCTCATGCTAAATTCGGGTTCTTTTAAATCTAAATATCTCAGGTTTTGAAGGAAAGGGATTTAGTACAATGCAAGTAATTCTGTGGAGTTCATTTCTCCAAGAGGTTTGCATTATTTCAAATGAGTGACGTTTTTACTTTATAGTTAATATTAATATAGTTTGTGTCTGGTAGTAAGAAGCACGCACTACCAAAAAAGGTGGAAAGACGACTTTTTGTGGTGAAGTTTTCCCATGTAATTTATTAGCTTCCAGTGTTATAAACTCTTACAAGATTGTGATCTACCATCTCATGAAAACAGTCGGTAGGCCTAGACTGGACGACTTGTAAGAGTGAATTTTTAACTTTGGACCATAAAGGTTTGGGTTTTTTTTCTCTTGATGGAGAAATAGTCTCAAAATTTATTATATATTTAAATGTCTTGAACACTTTTAATTACAACTGTGAGCTTCCGGAGTATTGCGTTTGTTTACACTTCTGCACTTCTAAAACCATACATCCCAGTTCTTGTCTCATTGCTGTGTGGAATCCTAATCTCCATACAGAAACAAAACCACTTTTTATTAGTTTTTGTTTTTACTAAAGCTGCTGCAGCATTATTAGAGCTCCCTTTTTGGAACAATAGGATAAAACTTGGAAGAATTTAGATAGCTTTCTTGAATTGTTACTGCTTTAATCACTACAGAACTTGTTTAATGAAGTTGAAAGTAATTTCACGGGAATGATATCTAGCAGGCTTTTCCATTTGAATAGTATCTAATGTAGATTTTGGAATGTTTATCCAGTAATAATTCTGCTGGCTGGATGGTTTGGAGCTTTATGAAATACATTTTAACAATAATTTAACTTGATTTGGTTAACATATGAACATGTGGTCAAAACCAGAAGGATAGTCGTATAATACATTATAATTTGATTCTCTGTGGTGGAGAACACTTCTGAATAAATTGGTTTCTTCAGTCTTAATGTAATTAATTTTTAATGCAGTAAGTCTGTTGAAACTCTATGCTGCTGTGTAATTGTAGATTAGCTTGAACACAGTTCTTTTAAGAACTTCAGTTAACACAATAGCCTTTTAGTTCTTTATAATAACTATTATGAATACTCTAAATTACTTTTAGGATTTACGGAAGGCTGCAGTTCTCATCTTTGCAAACAAGCAGGACATGAAAGGTTGCATGACAGCTGCTGAGATATCTACATACCTCACCCTTAGCTCCATAAAGGATCACCCGTGGCACATTCAGTCCTGTTGTGCTTTGACAGGAGAAGGGTAAATGCTTACTGCTTAGTATAGTAATATATGGTAAAAGAGAATTTAGAGGCTTATTGACACTAATGTGGATTTCCTGAAATAACATGTTTTCTGATCTGTGCAGTGAGAGGGACATTTTGAATTTTTCCTTTTCTTTATTGAACCTTGTGGATTTTTTTTTTCATAGCTCAGACTCCAAATTTTTATGAAAGTCTTTCAGCTTATTCTTAAAAAACCAAACCAAAACAAAACCCAAACAACAACACAAAAAAACCCAAACCAACACCCTCTCAACCAAATATGTGGCTGTTGGCATAATTGTTTACTCTTTGTGCACTACCCTCTCATTCTGTGTGTCTTTGTGTAGTTAAAGAAATAAGCTACTGTCATCTTCCTTTACATTCTGATCTGCCGTAAACTTCGAAGTTGTATGGGGGTTTGGGGTGGTTTTGTGGGGCTTTTTTTTTGATTGTTTGGGTTTTTTGATAAGCATTCAAACATAGTTTTGATGAAGGGTTACATAGATCTGGCATAAAACAAAATTGTTGCCAATATTAACCTTTTATTTATATCTGGCTGATGGAGCTGATTTTGAAACTTGTATACTTATGCCCGGAATTACTAAAAAGGAAAGCTGAGCTTTCCTTAGATCCTTTGTCTATAAAGATCAAAAAACATTTTTGGATGCCTGTAACAAGTTGGATAGTGTCTTGCTTACATGGTTTGAAGTATGCTAATTTTTCAGCTTGATTCTTAAAGCTATCTTCTAATGTGTGATAGTTAAAGGGTTTTTTTCAGCTGTGTTGTACAACCTTTACAATAATGTCGTCTTGTGACATCAAAAAATGGTGAATCCAACTGAGTATTTGGGAAGTGAGAGCATCTTCCTCACTTCTAACATGAAGTATTTTCTAATGGAATGGAGATGTCTTGTAGAGTGTTTGGGAGCATTCACTTCCTTAGGGTGGGATGTGTTAGTGAAAACAAACTGTTTTTTTGATTGAGTCTTTGGATTGTATTGTTTCATTCTAAGAGTTAACTCTGCTTTCCTCCTGCAGGTTTTGCCAAAGTCACTTTTGAGCAATTCGTTTGTGTACTAACTTAGATCTTCAAATCATTTGGTATTTGGAGGAAGGTAGAAATTAATGAATATGAACTTTGGTTTAGAAATGTTGGCCATCCTAGGCTGCTCTTTCTTACTTAAAAAAGATGAGTAATTAGAATACTTAAAAGGGTGACAGTAGTGAGATGAAGTCATAAAAAAATTTCTGAAGTTAGATCACTGATCCAAGTCTTCCTTGGGAAGATCTGACAGAAGTCTAGGGAGATTAGCCCCATGTGAGTGAAGCTAGCCCTCTTGGATAGCTAAGTCATGATTTATTTTACAATGGTAAAGTTTAAAGATGGCATGAACTAGGTAACTAGATCCTTAGAACATCAAAGGGGAGCCTGTCTTCTGAAATCAAGACTTAAATAGCAATGCCAATTGAGTCAGTAAGCAGATTAGATCCCATGCAATCTTGGTGCTGAATATAAACATATTTTTAATTGTGTAATAAGATTTTTGAATTCTTGATACATTGCCTTTTTGTGAACCAATTCAGGCTGCGTACCTGTCCTTTGTCTTTTAGTATTAGTATGTAAAGATGTAGCTTTCAAGTAAGCGGTCTTTCATCGGAAACCTGTAGAAAAAGAAAAACTTACTTGGTTCTATGTACTTATGAGTAAGCATGTTAAGAATTATGTCTTTTAGATTTACAAGGGGAAAAACAATGGAAGGAGTGCTGAGCTTCAATACAATAGCATGCTTGACCATCTTCTTATGGTTAAAGCCTAAGGAGACTTAGTTTAAAACACTGTTTACTCAAGTTTCAGTCCCAATTCCAGC
Organism: Sagittarius serpentarius; assembly: GCA_034782735.1. Lineage (NCBI taxonomy): Eukaryota > Metazoa > Chordata > Aves > Accipitriformes > Sagittariidae > Sagittarius > Sagittarius serpentarius. The sequence continues at coordinate 23,332,468 of JAVKLA010000073.1, forward strand.
TGATTTTATTTATTTTAAGCAGATGGTTTTTAAACATAAAAACAAGTAGAAAATACTTTAAAGATGTTGGAATAGAACTAGTACCAATGTAACATCTCTTATTTTTCAGATTATGCCAAGGCTTGGAGTGGATGACCTCCCGTATTGGAGTGAGATAGCTTCCCCCCACCCCAAAAGAAGAGACTTCTATTTATCCTGTGAACATGTACATTTTTCTGTACTTCTGGCTGCTGAGGCAGTGACCATGTTTAATTTATATCAGCCAACCCCCAAGCTGTACTTGAATCAAGTGCAGTTGAACTGAAACACAAAGTATTTTCTTAACTTTTTTTAATACACTAATCTTCAACTGGATGAACATAAGTGAATCTGTTTTTAAGCATTGAGATTCCTCTGAATGTGTATTCTAACTTTTTCAATGACCTTTTTAAAATCTGTTTCATCATTGTCAATATTTCATACTTACTCTTTCTATATAGTTTATATAACTTACTAACATAAATGAGTGCAGTTTGTTTAATAATGGAAAAGTAGTGAGTAGGTTGACTTTATACTCTGGCATAGCTTTAGACTCTAAGGATAACCATATCTCCAGCTGGGTTTCCTGAACATCAGTAGAGTTCTAGCCAGCATGGGAATTAATAGTTATGAATGCAAATTTAAAAATGCTGAATCAGTTAGTTATAGTTAATATTGTGGTGGCTTTTAACCTGCTATATAATTGAACTTCTGCCTTAAAAGAAATGTATTTAATTCATAGTTTGTCTGGTAAGTAGTTCTAGGATGTGATTCTTTCTCTTTTACTTGAAAATACGTCTCTGTACAGTGGATAAAAAAATGCGTTATTAAGTGCTGGTTTAGTAATTTAGAACTCAAATACCTTTTTAAAAATAAAACTCTTGATAATTAAATTTGGAATCACAGCAGCCAGTGTTATGTAGACTTGCTGTAATCTGTTAAAATATTAAATACTGTATACTTGAGCCTTTCTCACCTTGTAGTGAGAGTGCTGTTTTCTAAATGAATGCAAAATCAAAGGGAAGCCAGATCTACAAATAGAACAAAATCACGGTGCTGTATCTGTAGACTTCAGAGTGAAGCTAATCTTGACATTTATTTACCTGCTGTCAAAATATGTTTCCAGATTCTGTTGCAGAGAAAATATTTTGCCTTAATTTTTGTTTTTAGTCTTATTTGCAGGAGCAGAGAGCTTTTGATGGTGTTCGAGTTAGATTCATTCACCTGAAATTTAGGAACTGAAAGCTGAAAAAGTAGAGAGGTTCCATTTGAAAAACAGGTGTTGAAAAATTGGACCTAGTAACTCCATTACTCTAGTAATTCAATTTGAAGAGGATAAAGTTAGGTCTGTAAAGAGACTCTAAAGCTATGGATGAAGTTAATTGAGAACATTAGACACCAAAAAAAAAGCCCAACCACCAAATGCCGAAAAAATATCTGAGAAAAAAATTAAAAAGGAAACAAAACCAATAGTGGACACCCAATTCCTGGTGAAATCCCAGCATCAGTCAGGGATGTAACCTACATAAACGCTTGGCAGGCTTTCCAAAAGCACCATTCTGCACTTTTGCATGTCTAAAAACCATGTGGATGCTGGTTACTAGAACCATTATTATGCTAATTGACTAGAGACCTTTAATGACAAAATGTTTTTGATAGATCTTGTTTTGATAATTCAAGTACACTGAGTTTTCTCTAATAAAATTTTAAGTTTTGTAAATTTCTATTTGATTCCATTTTTACTTGAACAAAGATTAATGAAATTTTAAAAGTATCAGCAAGTATGTTGTAAGTGTTAAAAAGAAGACTTTGAATACATGTGGAATCAGTGATTGCTTGAATGAAGTTATATATTAATGCAGTTTAGCAGAAGTCACATTTAGGAGAAAGACTATGTTGAGTGTCAAGTCAAAATGCTCAGAAAATAATTTACATTAGCGAAAAGTAGTGCTTAAACAAAAAAGAGGAATGCAAGACAGTTAAAATCTGATACTAAAGCTTCTTGTTCTGATGTTCATGCTAGCAACTGTTCTAATGTGTGGAAATAAGATTTGTTTTGTTCTTAGGGAAGCAAATTATAAATGAAAAAAAAATTATACTGTGAATGAGGTTTCTTGTTTGGCAACTTAAAAATTTCAGTTTGCAATTTAGATTTATGTTCAGGTTTATTTTTTTGTAATTCAGAATGTAGTCCTGAATATTTATAAAAAGCACTATCTGGATGTATAGCCCTTTGATTGTTTAAAAAAAAACCAAACAAACATGATTTTATATTTAACACTTCCCAGGTAAAACCATTTGTAAATATATAGTTTGATTACTAAATCCAGTCTTACCTGAGGTGATACACCTAACTTTGGTCAGGAGGAAATGGTCATATTGTAGACCTTAGAATATCAGAATAACAGAAGTTTTCTTTTAATTCCTTAACTCTTTAGACCTTTAAGTACCTTTACAGAAGAAAACATTCTTGACAATAGCTATGATTTTGATCACCTTACTACTTCATTTTCTACAACAGTTTTCCATTTATATTGGTATGTTCTCAGCATTTATGCAGTGGTTGGTTGATATGTTTGGGTTTTTTTGAAAAAGGCTTGGTGTGGAATTTTGGGGGAGTTATTTTTAATCACTTTCAGAGACTGTTAAACTAAAAGTGGTTTGATTAAAATAATTTTTACAATGGGGTGCATTAGAACACTGCATGTGTCTTTGCACCACCAAACACTGCATTATTTTGTTAATCTGTATGTAGTAAATATACTGCAGGTAGTTTTTGCACTTTGAAAATATTCTGCATTTAATATACTGTTCACAAAGAACACTATTAATTAACTTCTCAGAGGAAATTACAAATGTAAGGAAACATTTTAAAACATTCTTGAGTAAAATATCACAAAGACTTTTCTCCTAAATAATCCACTTTACTCAAAGTACAGGATACTGTAATAAAGTCATAGATGTGCATGTTATAGTCTTAATTTATAAAACCAGAATTGTGTTAAGATAATGCATCATGTTATGAGAGAAATAGTTCCGACTTGTTTAGCAGCCTCTATGAGCATCCACCATTTGAGCAATTTTTTGTCATGCTTGGATGAGATTGGCAGGACCCACTTTTTGAAAGCAGTCTTTGCAGACTTTTAAGCTCTTTTTCTTAATTGAATTTGCTTAATTTATTTGAAGTGGAATTAAGTTTTATAATAAGAGTTTCCCTTCCACCTTCCCCAATGTGTTCATCTGTAAGCTAGGTGTTGTTACCAAGTAGATACAGTAATAATTTTAAAGTTTCCCTTCCTGTTAATCACTTTAAGACTGAATAAAGCCTTATTGCATAAATAAGTACTAGAAAAAATAAGCTGGTTAATTGAGTAGTGAGTGTGCTATCCTTCCTGTCTTTTTTGCCAGCTAACTTTTATCTGCTTCAATAATATATGGTAAGTGAAAACAATTTACTGAGGGAAAAAATATATTTTGTGATCATAAAAAGTTGCTTTTCCTTTTGTGCTATTTAGCACGTTAAAGTGGGTCATTTGTGGTTGAGAAGGAAACAGTTTTCTTTCCTTTCTTTACCCTACAGTTCACAGTTACTGTAGCTTGCAAATACTCAAGTGTTCTCTACTATTATTTCATATATTGAATTTTTGAAAAGTTCATTTGCTCTTTGTAAACTGAAATGCTCCCTGTAAAACATGCAATTTGAATTTTTCCCAGTTTTGAAAATGAAATTCTACAGTTAAACTGGTAGTCATTTCACCATGTAAATACTGCAACAGACACTAAAATAGGGTTTTGGGGTGGAAAAAAGGTCTGAATAAAAATTACTGGAGTGTTTGATTTTGTGCTTTTCAGGTGACTTTTTTAAGAGACTGTACTTTCATTTGTGTCCTGGTTTTTTTTGTAAAAAAAAAAAAAAAAACCACAACACCTTTTGGACAAAACTTGACTTGTAGATAGATCAGTAATTTGTGTTGAGTTGTAAAAGTGGAGGTGGGGGGTGAATTCTTGTTTTTCTGTTCAATCCCAACACTATTTCATAAGGATAGGCTTTAAACAGTACATACTTTTTCAGTGTCTTCATTTCGACTTTCTTAATGTAACATAATTTTCCTTTTACCCCAGCAATTCCAAAAATCTTCCCAAAAAATAAAGGGGTTTGAAGATGTTCTCAGAGTAGAAGGGCTGAAGTAGGAAAATAAATATATGCGTATATTTACATGCTGTTACCTAGACATGATGCATCTCTCACATAGGAATGCACCTCCTAAAACACTGAATAAAGTTTCCTTCCTGAAACCATACTTTTTATCACATTTAAAAAACAAATCTAGAAACCTCACATGCCTATTGGCTTTAGTTTTTTAAGTTAAAGATAAACGTACGTTAAATGAAGAGAAAACTTTATAGATACAAGCCAACAAATTGTGGAATTTAGGGTGGTTCAGAACTTCTGTAAGACTACACAAATGTCACTGTAAATAGTCAAATCTGACAAAATTGCTTTGTTTTCAGAAAACTAAAGCTGGAACATGTCAGCTTTCAAAGGCACAAAAGTTCTCTTTTGGCTGAATGCGACTTCTTTATAATTTACTTCATTAAGTGTAATGTTCAATCTGTTTGAGAGGTCCTGAATAGGTATCATAGGGGTTTTTTGCCATTCACAAGTATGTTCGTGGCAGTTTGCATTAAGGGTGTACCTTATCCTAGTCTCTGTATTCACCACTGGAGGTCAGGCTTAGGAAACAAGCTGTCTTGATTTCTTGATGGTGCTTTACTACCTTTCCATCCTGTCTCTAATGTGAGCCCTTGTCCTTTTGTTTCTTTTTTCTTTTTTCTTTTCTCCCTCTCTCTGAGGTATTGTTGCCTTGTACTGTCTTGTCTGAAGATGCTGACAAAGGCATGTGAGGTACTGTACAAAAAAAAAAAAAAAAGGTGGTCATAAATAAGCTGCATTTTCCTCATACAGCTGTCTTGCTAAATCCCATCTCATTTCACTGTTATCTCCCCTCTTTTTTTTTTTTTTAATTTATTTTCTCTCAGTTTGTCTGTGTTCATGTTTACCCTCTAGCCCCGAGCACTCTGGCACCTTCTCTGGGGATCTAAGAGTCCCCTAGCTGGTTGTGCTACAGAACCTGGACAACAGTTGCTGGTACAGGGGCACCGATTTTCTGAAGTTTAGCCAGGCAGGCTGTACTAACGCTTGGAATCCATGTCGCAGTTTCTTTCAATACATGTGGGCACTAGCAGTTTTCTAGTTTTAATCTCTGTAAATTCTTCTGTATCAAATTTAAGGCTCGCTATTCACCACTGGGATTTTTCTTCTGAAACGCGTGCTGTTATCCTGATCTTGGGGGAGACCTTCCTTTTTTTTCTGTGAGTAACAAATTCTGTAAATATAGTATCAAGAGGTTTGGGTTTTTTTCCTCAGCAGCAGTGTTGGGTCTAGTGTCAAACTTTTGTTTGTGCTGTGCATGATACTATTTTCTGCTTCAAGAAATTAAGGTGTCTTATACAGATTTATATTATACTGCTGTAAATGGGTTGGCACATGGCTTTTTATTTGTTTATTTTTTGGAATTTCTTGCCTAGGTGTAAAGAGCTTCAGAATCCCCAAGCCAGTGATTCTTTCCAGCTATTTAAACACACTGCACACAGTAATGGGAAGAGGACTTGGGCAGAGCTGCTCAAAATTTTTTTTATCAAAATAAAATTAATTGAAGAGTTGTTCCATTAAATTTGGTGGGTTTTTTTGTTTGTGTTTGTTTTTTTGGTGAAGAGGTATCGAAGTAGTGTAGCACTCGCTTTAAGTGTAGTGATGAGGGAAATCACTTCAATCCCTTCACTGGGGCAGAATTGGGGTTGTGCAGCTGTAGCCACTTCACAAAACATCTTGGTTGGACACCTGCTTCCTTTCATCCCAGGAGAAGCTCCAGCTTTGATCCTACAGAGACTTTCACATCGTTTCAGCCATGGGAAGCCTGGGTCTTTGTTTGTTTTAGTGAAGGGTGTTTGTTTTTAGCGGACTGTTCCCTTTCAAAGTAAAAGCAAAACAAATTCAAATGGAAGAGGAGAAAAAAACTTGTTTGGGTTTTTGTGCGTGCATTTGACTATGCTTAGCATTTAGCTGAGTTTGGTCTTTCCTTTTGTAGTCTGCCCTGTGAAAGAGCCTGGAAGGCAACAATGAAGAGAGCAAATACGAAAAATGTGACCGCGATGCCAACGCTCGCTATAATAGGAACTTGCGTCTTGGAACAGCCTTTAACTTTCTGTAAAATTAACTTGATGATTTTTCGACACTAAGTGTTTCTATATTTTGCTGCTTAGGGTAGAGCAACAGAAAGGTGCGCTGTCTGCACAGAGCGTGGGGCACGTTGTTGCATACTAAGTTTCTGCCCTGCCCACCGTGCAGGCAGCAGAATGAGGCTCTGAGAAAGTTTGTGCTTCGTGTAAATGATGTATCGAAAAGCAAGCTCTGAGGCTGAGCGAAGTTTTCATAATAGCAGGTGTGATGCAGCTTTGCTTTTGCTCACTTACTCCATTTCTGGGACCACAGACATCTCGATCCTTTCTTTTTTTTCTCTGTATTGGCTGTTGATGGCTACACACTGTTTATAGCAGCATAGATCTTGCTCTCTTGAGGTATCCAGGAAAATCAAAAGGCTGAGTAGCTCAGAAGACATGGCTGTGTGTCATAAAAGCGGGGCATAAATTGTCAACTCAATATTTTTGGTGGGCATTTAACTGAAATTTACTGTAGAAAATTTTAGGGTTATGCCAGAATTAAACTGTTACGCATCTGGTCTTTAAGAAAATAGTTGTGCTACTTTTCAGTTAGGTTTGTTTCTTGGGAGTTGTACTACTCTTCATTTCAGATGATTTTTGGTTTGCTGCATTGGGATAAGCATTTCATACAGAAAGTTTTCCTGTATGCTGCTGTGAAGACAATCCTGCGTTTGCACACCAAGATGTGTCCCCTAGGTGGCAGGAAAGGATCACTGTAACTGTGCCCAACCTCCGTGCACTCCTGGGCTTCAGCATCCGCCCCAGAGATTTGAAAAATACCTCAGTAAAACAAAGTTGTTGTGTATCACTAGCTAAATCATGGGGACCATGCTTAGCTACAATGGCGAAAGCACAGAGGAGAGGCAAGTTGAATCACTTCTTCTGCGGGTGGAAAGCTTATGGTGCCTTTTAAATAAACATGGAGCTCAGTTCTGTAGCTTAAAAGCATTTTGTCTTCATCATTTATGGTTAGAATTGTATTCCACACCTTTCATTGTTGCTCCATCTGAGAATGAAGACAACAAGAAAATGAATACAATTCCCGACATACTTCATTTTTATAATAACCTCTGTCTGCTGTCCACGACGTGCCGTATTTTCTTGAGCTTTGACTGATTGACAGTTGTTCCTCTAAGGCTCTGCAAAGTTGTACTACTACTACTCAGAAATTGCAAGGAAAATATCTGTAACCTTTGGGATCTGTAACATTTGAGGTCAGTTGTACCCCTAAAATATACCTTGCTGTGTGTTTAGCTGTGATGATGATTTGTAGCCTTTCCTATGTACTTACTATATATGAAGGCTAAATTCAGGTAAAGTGGCAGTTTCTTTGAAAGGTTTAGATCATTAATGGTAAGCAGTGCTCAGAATAGCGGTGGTCCCGATGTGCAGTATCACCGACAGTCTCATTGCCCATCTCATTTCTGTTGCAGTTGATGTAATGCATGTCTCCTGTGAAATGGTGCTTAATTCTCACTATTTTGTACAATTGGTGATAAGTGATTCAGTATTTATCAAAAATGTATGAAACGGAGAGCTAAGGAATGTAGAGTGGTACCAAATGTTGCAAGGTTCATGAAAATAAGTGAATTATCTGAGAGACAGTTCCTGCAAGATTTTTTCTTTCTCTGAAATTCAGATAAGGGTGAGAGGAGAAAATAGAACAAAGATTAAACTGTAGTGTTGAAATACTGCTTCCTGCTGAGGAAGGGTTGGAATGGAGCAAGGAAGCACAGCATGGTGACATGTCATGCTCCTAGTTCTTCAGTAATTATGTCATTTGGAAAGCTGTGTGCATTTGTTTTAGATTTGATAATTCATAATAAGGAAAAAAAAAAAAAGATGTAATGCTGTTTGACAGAATAGGATGCCGGCTTCTACTAAGAGTGTGTCTTATTGATGACTTTGATGAAGACAGTAGAATTTGGGCAGTCCTGGGTTGTACCTGGGGCTTGGTTGCCAGTGTGAATTCTTGACAAGTGTTCATGATCACCTCCTTATGGTGGTGAAATGATGATCTTTTGTATAAATGGAATTCTAGATGGATTAAAAAGACCCAAACAAACATCAGTACCTTTTTAGCCAGAAGGACATTTTGGACACAGAAAGGACCCTGTTTTTCTCTGACTAACCCAGAGGAGGTACTACACCACACCCACCCCTGTAGCATCCACCCCTTGGACACTTAGAGCTGCCTTTTCTCTAACTGTTAATGAACAAAATCAAACTAATCTTAAAACAATTGTTCTTGGCTTGTTTGTAGTTCACAAGTTACTGTTTCTGTTTCAGGCCTGAAGAAAAATTTATACAAAACATTGACAGTCTTCCTCAAATATAAAAATATTTGGAAAATTTTTGGTCTAATTATATTTTTACAAAGACATGAGCTATACAGGTGAATGTGTTAGTTCAGTGTGTATGTTTAACGTCAGTATCCTAGGAAGACAGCAAAATAGATCTCCTCCTGTCCCTGCTAATCTTTCCTTCATGACTTTTCAAAGCCCGGTGTCATCATACTTAATCATGGAACAGTATTCAGTCCTCAGCTGGGCAGCATGTGAGCAGAATTTAAAATTATTTTCCGTAAAATACTTTGAAATATGCACAAGAGGAAAAACAATCTTATATAAATGCAAATGGAAAGCTGTGATTTTTATATTTCATGGTCTCATGTTTTGTGTATTTCCCTTTATACAGTTTTTTAAAAAAACTATTTCCATGATTACCATTGACAAGAGTGTTGCCTAATAATTAGCATTCATTTTTATGTCCGCAATGAAAATTACTGCTGGCCAAGCTTCGTTAGGGGTGGAATTGACTGGCATGGTCTCAAAGGGCTCATCCTCCATACTGAAAAAGAAGAGAAGTGGTAAACAGTGGGGGGCACCTGGGGAGGGACCATAAGTTCTTTCAGTTCTTCTCTAACGATATTCTTTAGTGAAGTGATGAGCAAGAACTTCTTGAAACTCACTTTCTATCTGTTCTGCAGCATAACTTTCACAGCAAGTTGCAGAAGTAACTTTTATGTACAAGTTGTACCAAAGAGTTTAATGGATAAAACTGTAGACATCTGTTTGGGTTGGTGGGAGCAGCCGTGACCCAGCTCAGTTGTGCTCTGAGCCCGTAGGGTGAGATCCCATTCTGTTCCCAAAGCTGCTCAGATGGATGTGCTAGCCCAGGATCGTGTCAAAACCACACACCCTTCAAGATTTGAACACGCTTTCCAAGAAAGCTGACCTGTAGATCGCAACACCCTGATCGCGTAGGTGTACCCTTTCTGTGGCTGGATTGTCCAGACCTCCGAAGCCCTCTCCGAAGCCCCACACGGAGGCTTCCGTACAGTGGCATAGGGCACACTCACTGCGTCCACAAAGAACGAGGTGGATCTGCCTCCAGAGCTGACTTGGGTCTCGCTGCACTGTTCTCCAGAAATGGCCGTGATTACCAGTGAAGACCCTGGAAGCTGAAATGAAAGGTACAAAGATAAAACATAGTGAAAGTATTGGTTAAAACTTTCAGATGTAACCACCGACCTTTTGGAAATCAATCATTAAAAAGGCACTGTTGGTCAGGAAAATGTCTACAGAGTTCTTCCAAAGAATCTCAGAAAACGTTTCAAAAATAGTGCTGCTAAAACTGATAGTTACTTAAGAAAATCTTGGTAACTGGCTAATACTGGTCAAAATCTTCTATGACAGTTTTAAGAAAAATATGGCCATTTTCTTTACAAAACAAAACTCTGGTTTCTGGCCTCTTATTTTTCAAGACTACACTTTTTAAGCAGTGTTTTCACTGAATCATTTGAGTGCTTATCATTTTTCCATCAGCTTCTCCCACGTTCCCTTGGAAGTTTTATTCTTCTGTAGACAACAGAACTAGAGCAGAAAGTTCACATGTTTGACCAGAGTCAAAAAGGAAGTTTCTGTCACATATTGGGCTTGGAGGTCTGTTATTCTAATCCCATGTTGAGAAAAGGGGGCTTGGGTCAAGATTTAAAGTTTGACAGCTATATATCTTCAGTCACTACCAATATTCAAACTCCAGTGTTGGGAAAAACTCTGAATGCATTTTTTTTTAAAATGGCATAACTAGAAATTTGGTATAGATTTAAGCTCAGTACACTACAGTTAGAAGCTGAAGAAGCCAACTGAAAGAATAAAGTTCAAAGTTGTAGGAAAATATGAATGACTAATTTTTTTTTTTAAATATGTGTATATATATATAAATTTCTCTTGCACTTAAAGGAAATTGATGCAGATACATATTGTAGTCTGTCCAGTGAATACTGAACAAAGTTAATAATTCTATGAAGGCCCAAACACTCTGTTCTTAACCCTGCTTTTCCCATCCAACGTTTGCTCATGGACTTGGCACCTTTCAAAGATGAATATAAACTCTTGAAATATTTTCCCTTTTCTCTTTTATCAGTAAGTTGCAAGACAGCAGCTACTTGATAGAATCCATTTTCAGTTTAGTAGGAAATGTAACATACTTCTGCTGTGGAGGAAAATTGGGAAGTAATTACTGCAGAATTAAATCCTATTGCTTCTCTGAAAATAAACACAACATAGGAAGTGTCTGGGGACTTGCAGTAGGATACGTAATCCGACAGTGCTCATTCCTCTTTATAGAACTATCTCATTAGGAGTTAATGAACAAAATACTGGACTGCTTGCAATCCCATACGCTGATTCTCTGCAAGTGGTGTAGACAGTTTCCCTTGCTTCTTGTGAACCTTCTCTTTTTGCTTTGCTTTTTGGCTGCAATGAAAATGGGATCTTGCATTAACATGAATTGTGTATATCTGGACAACAAGCGATTAAATTCAGTACCTTCTTAATTCAGTTGCTTGTCTGCTTGTCTTTTCTGTGCAGTCAAGACTGTTTCTGCTGGTCTCTGTATAGATTAATGAATATTTCTAAAAGAAAAAAGATTAACTATATATGTGTCGAAATAAGGAGGGGGCAAAAGTATTCTCATCTAAGGTCAGACCATTTTTGCCTCGTGAATCTGTGTCTGCCTTCTGCTGTGTGACTAATTTAGAAGCTTCTTTGGGAGAGAAAGGAAGTTGAGATTTTTAATTGTGCTGAACCAGTACTAGACAAGGGGCCCATGTGTGAGCCAAGGGCTTTACATTCCAACCTTTTTCTCTTCAGTTGTTGTTCTATTGACTTCTTGTCAGCTGGGATTTCTCAGCGCTGAACAGAAACTCTCTAAGATTCCTGAACAGAGACTATATTGGTGACAGAGTTTTAAACCACGGCACACTGCTGTGCCCTGTTTTTACTCTGCCAGGATTTCTGGCTTAAGCCAAAGACCCACAGAGTCTCCCAACCAATTATAAGCTATAGACATAGTTTTAGATTAAAAGTTGTCCAACACACTTACAATGCGACAAGTAAAAATTAGCTATTGAACCTATAAATCTACTTTAGTATACATACTAATGAATTCAGGTTTATGAAAAAAAGATACTTGCAAGTTTCATAAATATTTGATTGCTTTGAAACACAGATGTTGGTGGCTCTATTTTTAAAGCCTAGTACTAGAATCAGAATTTTAATATTGCTAAAATTATGCTAAAATGCCATTGGAACTTCAGGCAAATCAGATCTAACTTAGGCTAGTAAATCTATTTCATTTCAAGGGAACAGAGCAATAAAACCCTTGAAGCAGGCATTACCTAAAGGTAATTGACTGCATCTATGAGTTAAATGTTCCAAGGAAAAGAGAAGACTGCTTCTAGCTGACAAGGTCAATTATCCCCTCACTGTGTCCTTTTCGGGTGGTACTGGCATTCTGAACACATCCGAAATTGTTGAATAAAACCTTTGAGAGCAGAACAATGTTTATTTTTAAATAAAATTGCTATTAACTATTTTTAAAATAGAGACATTAAAGAAATTTCCATTAGAGTAATGCACAGAAATACTACTAATCCTATGGATATATGCACTTCACTTCCAAGTAGCGGTTATGTATCTGTCATCACTTGTGGTTGGGTGGAATCTCATAGCGCGATTTTTGCCTTTTGTTTGTTTAAAAAGCATTGACTGTAAAATGGCGTTGTGTGATAAATGGAGTAGTTAAAGGCTGGTGTACAGATTTGGTTTTTGGGCATCTCTGTAAAGCCCTGTTTCTGTCGTGGGTGAAATCCTGATGAAGTAGAAACAAATGAATACGTACGTGGGCCAAATGAGGCAGTACTGAACTAAATAGGGAACTGTTAAAAGGTCAGTCCGCCGGTTCAGGAGCCAGTAGGCAGTGGTCTTTCTCTGGTTTGTTTCAGCTGCCCAAGTTCAGCTGGTGAGTCCCGGCAGACAAGAGCAGGCTCGCCCGCTCTCGCTGCCTGAGGAGCATGAAGTAGACGGGCTCTCTCTCAGGTCCTCTCAAACTCTTCCCATGGCTGTTTTGGCTTGATGCCCCTCTTAGGGGCTTCCTGGTGCTGAAACACAGACCATGACGCATCTTTTACCTATCTGAGACTTTTTTTTCCCCTTTGGTAATACTGCGTATAGATTGTACCCTTTCCCTTGCCTTAGTTTCCTGTTCACTTACTTCATGAACCTCGTCAGTTGGGAATAAAATCTTTATTACAACATCTGAGTTTCATCCGTTTTCCTGGAGCTTTTCTCTCAAGAGCAACAATTACCGTGTCCTGAATAACACCAGGTTGTTCCTCTGTGTCCAATTTGAAATTAACATTCTGCTTTCTTTAAAATTGATAGCCTATTCACTTTTTACCGCAATGTTGTTCATTCCTTCCAATGTGTTAATAATGCTGTTTCCAGCCCGGCTCATGCTGTTTATACTCTGCTAATGTTTTCATTTGCTTGTGAAATCATGGGATCCTCTCTATTGTTTTACTTTTATTTTTAAATGATGGGCATTTTCTCGGTTTGTGAGTCTGCCACACAATTTAATGTTCTGTGCAACTTTTTGTCTGTTTTTGACTCCAGTATTAACTTCTGTGAGTCCTTCCGCTTCTCTGTCTCTCTCTTTCCCACCGCCTCCCCCCCAGCTTCTGGGTTTCTTTGTCATGTTTGTAGTGCTGTAGGTTGCTCTGTACATCGTAAGCTTCATCTCTAGTTGAGTGATATTTGACTGGGAAATTTATTATTTTCTTAAAGAGTAATGCTGAGTCTAGTTCTTTAACATTTTGTCCCACACTCCGTTTTCACCTGATCCCTTCTAGATTATCTTTAAAAATCATAAATTTATATTTTCAGTCTTTAGTTGGAGACGCCTTCTGCCTTCGCTTATTTTTCGTACTATCTATTTAAAAGTGTGCTTAAGCTATTTCAGAACTAGTTGCTTGCAAAAATAGTGTCCTGTGGCTGTCTTCCTTTCTTCCTTGAACCCACTTCTAGTAGCCAGAAATGGAAGTTCTGTTTTAAACCTTCTTTGTTGTCCTTCACGTTTCCAGAATATTTCAGCTGCTAACAGATATACAGAGTATTTTCTTAGCTTCATGTGCTCCCCGATACCTTGTTCAGTAATTGTTCAAAAGCAGATGCCTGCTTTGCTGGCTATCTTATAGGGTGTTTGAGTGCAGAACGGTGCTGCCTGTGTGGTGAAATGAGGAGGGGAAAAAGAGAAGGGAAAAAGCCTTAGAGGTGGAAGTGCGTTATGTCTGCCTAGGCGAGGAAACGTGGGAGTCTGCTTGAGTCAGAGGGTGCTGCTCTGTGGCAACTGGAATAGTATAATAGAGGCCAGAAGGTATCTTTAGAGTTTTAGTTCAGTGCTTGGCCAAAAGCAGGGCCAACTTCAAATTTAGGCTTAAAGCCTTGTCCAGTTGTCTTTGTCTGAACCTCTTTGGGCACCAAGTGCGAGGGCTTGCCCATGTTAGCCACTTCTGCTGCAGTCATGTCTCCGTGCCCAGGGCATCAGTTTGAGCATTCATGTGACCACACTGAGAGTCAGGGAGCCGATTTGGCTAAAAATCAACTATTAAGTGACTTCAAGAGAAATAATGACAACATTGGTCTTAACAACATCCTCTCATGGCTATTCCTGAAGAAAGCGAGGTGGAGAGACGCAGGAGAAAAGCAACCCCTTTGCAGATGCGAAAACTGTCCCTTCTTCCTTTCCCCAAAGATGCAGACACAGGCGAGTGATGTAGGAAACCTCCTGCATTTAAGCATCTGAGAAACTTCATCAGTGTAAATTGTGCTTTGGAAGAATGGACAACACAGTCGGAAGCTATTCAATTCTTTTTACTTCCTGAAACAACCCCAAAACCCCAAATTTAAAAAATGCGTAAGTAAGTTTCTCAGCAATGTCTCATATTCAGGCTCCATGCAAAAACATGGCTGGAAAAAAAGGATTTGCTTTTATTTTCTCAAAGCTCACTGAAAGCTACAGTTCAATTCAACTTATGAGCCTGGAGTGGGTGTGAAAAATGTATGTAAAATCCAAACTCTGCTGTTTACTAAACAAACAAAAGCCTCTCAAAACCTTCCTGTCCCAGATCTTACTCAGCTTTTCCACAGCCTGATATTAAGCTCAATGACAGCCAAAGTCTTCACTCTGGTTTATTCTTTGTTACAGAAAAACCTTTAATTTGGCCTCTAGGAGATCTGAACTTGTAACAGAGAGCTGTCACATTCACTCTGATTTTATGTGCAAATCTGCTAACTCTCACAGCCGTTCAGTGCTTTATACTGTTTATAAATAACCTTAAAATGTTTTCTGCTGCACTGCATCAGGTTCTTGAAGCACATAGCATGATAATAGGACAATCAAACATCATGGAGATCAAGTTTTAGCAATAGTACTTTGAATTCAACAACCAGCTCTAGTTCAGAGATCTTGTGTTTCTGTCATTTAAATCCTTGGATTTTCCATCTCAACAAGGGTAATGTTGTCAAAGGAAATGGGGGAGTGTGTGTTAGAAGGGGAAGCTTTCGGTACAGTAAAGCTATACAAGGTGGTATTCTATAGATGGTATGCAAAAAAAGAAATGGAGACTGAACTCTGATTTTTTTTCTGTTCTTTGTCGTTCTCAGAATGTTTTTTCTATGGTTTCTTTGTTTCTGTCCTTTCCTTCCTAAGCTTCTAAGTGAAGCATCAACTTGGAAGATTTTGAGTTTTCTTTTCGAGATATGTATAGTACAGTGGAGCTGAAGATAAGCTTAATAAATTGGGCTATTTGAATAGCATCGAGTATTATAAGTGCCATTCTCATATAAGTAACTGGTATTTTCTGTGTATTGCATGCATTTTTCATTTGAACAGTTTCCTCAACATAAAATAGTGCTGTGCAAATACAGACAACACATATTTTAAATTCTTCCTGCCTGCACCAGTCCCACCTTCTGTTCTTCCCCCACAGTATAGTGGATGAAGTCTGAAGGAGATGGACTTGTGATGTAAAAGATCTTTTTCTGAAGATTTAAACTAGTTTATTCAGTAGTATTATTCATGATCTTATTTGATCTTGGTTGCTTCTTCTATGGATCAAAGAAACATAGTTCCTTTTTATCAATTTATTTCAACCAGTATACCATACTATGCAATGCCGCCCAGCTTCATTGGGTTTTTAAAGTTTAAAGTCTTGAAGATGTTTGGTAAATTTAACTATATTTTTATTCAGCCTATTTTTCAAACTCGCTTTTCCTTCCATTTGCCATCAAAATACAGGAAGTGTCAACGCCTATTACAAACTGGTTCCCTGGAAGAAAGGACCTCTCTGTATTGTCACAGAACAATTGGCCTCTTATATAGACTTGTTCAAACCACATTCTGTACATAAATGTCTGGTTGCAAATGAGTACAGTAAAATAGATATTTTTATTTCAGACTTGTGAAATATTATATTTATGAAAATAATCATATGGTAAAAACTCCTCAGGTTTCTATTCTCAGTCATGACTTTAAGAAGATGAAAAATACCAATGCCATTGGAAATGCAGCTTGAAATGAAGTTAACATTAGATGCATATTTTTATGACAGCAAAATGTGTTTTGAAAACATAAGACACAACATAGGTCCTACGAAGATATTAAAGAAAGACCCTTCAAATGGCCAGCAATTTAGACTCAGTCAGCGACTTCAACTCTACAAATTGGAAGCTGGCAAACTTTGGGATTGAGTATCTTGGAGGCAATAAAAGTTAAAAGCTAGAAGAACAACAACATATTAACTGCTACAAATGGTGAAAATTACAGATGTCAAGCGTCCGTAAAAAACATTCACACCATTATAGAACAAGGATCGCAGGAGTGATTGATATGCCGAGTCAGCTCCTCTTTCACTTGAGAATGAATTCATTATTCAGCAGATACACTGACAACATCTGCACGTGTGTAATGAGATTTCTGACAGAATTTGCACCGTTTATTCTGTGTGCATGTAATGCTTCAAGTTAATAATCTAAAATGTATTCAGTTCTGATGACCCTTCCACTGAAGCTGTAGATTTTTATCCCTGTTACTGATCAGTGATGTTCCATGATAATCAGTGAATTACTTTGTCAGCTAATCATATTTTGTACTGTATACTGGATTATTCAAACTGCAAAGGTCTCACGTAAGATGGTCTGCTTATCGCCGTCAATTTAAAGAAACAACAATGAGCAGGAAACAATAGAATGAAATCAAATCAATGAAGGAAGCACAATGTAGTTTTCTATCACTTGTTGAAAAACTTAGGTCACATTGGTGAGATAAATAACTTGTGAAAATTAAATATGCCGCATTACTTCCAGTATCTTAAATATGCTTTTGTGAGCTAGAGAGTAAGTTTACCAGCAGTTATCAACCCCCTTAAAACTCTCAAGGTTCTGCTAAACACAGACCAGAGCCAAATAACATTGCTTTTCTGTTTTGGCATTGAGAGTTAGCAAAAGTACTGCGTCTGACTTAATGTATACTTGAGTGTCATTTCAACTGCCCAAACATCAAGCATGCATTTTTAAACTCTAAGTTGATGTTAAATAATAAAACCTGTTTTATTTTTGTTGTATATACCACCTAATGCATAATGAATAGCTTTAAGGGATGTTCTCTAGTGAGCTTGCTTAATGGGGAGGTGCATTGTGTAAAAGGAGCTTCATCTGAAATGCGTACTGGCTTGAACTGTGTGCAGCTGTGCTGAGTTTCTTGGGATTGCAGATTTTACTATCTGTAGGGACAATGTCTTCTTAAAAATACATAATGCATAAATTTTAAATTGTGTTTGAAAATGAACAAAATAATGAATAAACACAGCTGTGTTTGGATGTGTATTCTTTGTCACTACCTCTTCCTGTAGGTTTATGTCTGTCTTCACTCCCATAAGAAAAGAGGAGGAGGAGGTAGTTGCAAAGAAATAATTTTATTTGCTTATTTAAAACACATTAACAGTTCCACTACTTTCTGTGAGAAAATTAAGACTCTGTCACCCCCAACCAAAACCATGTGACTTAGCCCAAAATATTTAAAATATGTAGGATTTCCTTAAGGGAAAGTAGTGGGTCTAGTGATGGTGAAAGTATTGCACTGAAATGTCCCTAAAACTGCTTGGATAGTTCCTAAACATTTACGTTAAAGCCAGCATATTAGTATATTCATTGCTAATTATGTTTTGAGTCAGTGCAGGGATGTTCAAGGTGTATTTCATGATGAGATTAAGAGATAATCGCTACACTAAGGAGAGAATTGTCTTAATATAAACATTACCTAGCAAGTAAGAGTTAAGGTAGTGGACTAGACTGTGATGTTGTAATTCTTACTCAGAAAACTATGTATGAATGCTGATGGCTCAGTTCATTTTCTTTTCTCAATTTGGCTACTTACTCTCCCATTCACTTCTCTTAGTGAAATGTTCATTCAACCATTTCCTTATACTGGTGAATGTTATATGAAAGCATGTGACAAAAATGTCATGTGAAAAGGCTGGAGATATAACTTATGCATCAGAAGTCTTTAGAGCGGTTAGGAGTTACTTGCAGGCACAACTGAGGCTTAGATGACCTCACTGACGTGACGGAAATCAGCTGCTCTGAGGGGAGTGGGGCAGAATTGCGTATGAGGAGCTTTCCCGGCTTGGTATATTCGGGTGCCAGCTCGAATGCAAATCTGGATTGGGTCACAAGTTAAAATGAGTTTGCATACTTGTCCCCAGGGGACTTTTATCTATATGCCAATGCCACCTTGTAGTTTGGCACAGTAGTAGTGTGAAAAATCTTTCTCAGTGGCTGCCTGCCCTGTATGTGCTTCTCTTGCCATGAAATCAGTTCTGAGTAAATCAGTCTCATCCATCATCAGGATGAAATGCTAAAAAAAAAAAAAAAAAAAAAAACAGAGAAGAAAGGAAAAAAGAAGTGTTGCCTAAGAGGAATTGATTGTAGTTTTTTATACAGAGTCATTTAATTATTTAAATACCTAGGTGATTTTATTTTCTTTTTAACTTTTTAAGCACATAGCTTGGTACACCACTCGAGAAGGAACAGTAAAATAGAATAAGTGTTTTATCTATTCATTGTATCTTATCTTATTTTTGTACATTAAATCTCCTTCAAAATGCCACGTAAAATTAGGAAGTAGCAATCAGATTCCTCCTGAGAGTAGGCTTTTATTTCAGATATAATCCAAATCCAACTGGTTTCATAGATTTCTTTGTATACCTAGTACAGATATTTGAAAGGCATCTTTTAAAATGTCCCTATAACTAGCTCTACAGCACTTTGTAGACTCTGTTCAATTATTATTTAGGTTGTTGTCTTTGCCAACCAGATGAATTTCAGAAGCAAAGTATCATAACAGAAAATAACAGCAGCTGATGCTATATTATGTAGAAGTAGCTGCTGTGGCTGGAGGATGTCGCATCTCCAATATTCAGGACGGGGACAGGTTCTTACACTTTCTCCAAGTTAGGTCTGCATCTGGTCACAATGCAGTTGCCTCAGACCAGAAAACTGCTTTCCTTCACTGAACAAAGTGAGACGGTTCCTAGATATCTCACCCTGAGAGATTCAGGCATGCTGACATGTCTGCAACATGCTCATAAAATCTGCATAATTCATTACCTCCCTGCCCATCCTTCATCATTTTTCCGATACTGGCTCCAGCCTCCCTCTCAGAGGTGCCCGTTCCTTCCTCGCCTGTGAAGCAGCCGTTACCTCCCTGCTTAGGAGGGCCAGAAAAAGCAAATGCATCCAGGAGTGACGAGACGGTGCCAAGGACATCGCCTGAGGACTGGTCAGCCAAGGGAGGGATGAGGCAATTACAAGTGCAGTAGAGCAGAACACCTATAGTGAAGTTCCAACATAACAAATTCTCATCTTTGTGAATCCTCCCACAGCCTAAGCCTGTGAATTTGTCTACTAGACTGCAAGTGGAACAGCCTTTTTTTCCAGATTATCCAGCTTTTCATCATTACCTACAATTTCAAACCCTGTTTTTCTTAAGTGTCTCCATGCTGTTGCGTTGCACAAAAAGTAAAATATCTCCTAGACCAGAGTCCAGCTGTTTCATTTTTAATGAGGGTTGTGGGTTTTTTGGTTTTGTTTGTTTGTTTTTAACTTATCTTGAATGAGTGAAAATAGGAGAATGGATGTGGGGGGATGTGGGACACGGCACTTTCCAAAAGATGAAGTTCACCAACACTTTTTAATTTGCCCTTATTACTACTGGGGAATCACTGCCTGAGAAGACTTTCTAAAACTACTGTTATTTCTTTCCTAAATGTTACTTGCCATACAGGTAATTCTTATGCATCAAAGGAGACTGTTTTTTTTTAATTTTTTTTTTTTTTACTGTTATTTGTTTTAGAGTACAGAGGTGCTGTAAAATGGAGATGTTAAACAGGCTTTCAGCTGACTAACTTTTCTCTCACAAGCAGGTGACAGAAATTTCTAAAAGTGGGGCATAAAGGGTTAGTACAAGAAAATATAACTATATGGTGAACTGAGAGTAGGAAAAAAAAGACCAATAAATTAATTATTTAAATCTTTCTGAAAAGAAAAGAAGCAGCAAGGTACAATTCTTCAAAGGGAAAAAAGACTTGACAAAGCTTAAAATGTAAGCATTTTATGATACAGCCTTTCTGATGCTTATTTGGTTACTTGAAACAGTTTGTCATGGTTTAACCCCAGCCGGCAACTCGGCCCCACCCAGCCGCTCGCTCACTCCCCCCGGGTGGGATGAGGGAGAGAATTGAAGGGGTAGAAGTGAGATAACTTGTGGGTTGAGATAAAGACAGTTTAATAGGTAAAGCAAAAGCTGCGCACGCAAGCAAAGCGAAACAAGGAATTCACTCGCCACTTCCCATGGGCGGGCAGGCGTTCAGCCATCTCCAGGAAAG
>JAVKLA010000073.1:23353154-23371613 GCA_034782735.1 Sagittarius serpentarius
GTTATTAGTGTCATTGTTAGTTTCTTCCTTTCCGTTCTATTAAACTGTTCTTATCTCAACCCACGAGCTTTACCTTTCTTTCCGATTCTCTCCCCCGTCCCACTGGGTGGGAAGGAAGCGAGTGAGCGGCTGCGCGGTGCTGAGTTGCTGGCTGGGGTTAAACCACAACAGCAACGTATTGAATAACTGTCTTTAAGAGATAGAACTTTACTGGAGAAGGGAGAAGAGGAAAAAAAAATCAACTATAATTATGGGAATCTGAATGGCCGATGACAGGTAAGATTACCGGAGTCTTTGCCCTTTTCCCTCACTGTGCTGGACAGCCATGCTGTTTGGTGTGCTCAGCGCTAACTGGGTTCACCCTTAATTGTGCCGCCTAATATTGTTCCTCACCGGCTTCTCCTGCCTGGGTTCACTGTTAGCTGCTTGTGGAGCACTGCACATAGCCAGCCCCGTGGTTTGTCAGCAGTGGCAGAAAGGAACAACTTGCTGAACAGAATCATTCTCTTCCCTTATACCCTCCTATCTATATACCCTCCTATCCCAGTGTTATTCACCTGGAGGTCCGGCTGCACCTTCCACCCCACAAGGGCACACAAATCGCTGGTTAGGTGAGTATTCTTTCCCTAACTCTATTGCAACTACTATATATATCTATATATCTCAGAGCCAGCAAAATCTGCCAGTGTAGCTCTTGGCCACCAGGCAAGAGAAAAAATGTCTTGTTTTCTGTCTCCCCAGTGAAACTTGTACGGGACATGAATATTCTGTTCTTTCTCAAACATCAGTCCACACCCAGAAATGACACTAGATACCGAATTCCCATTGATTTCCAGTTGGTTTCAGTGCAAGTTGGTCACCCAAACAGAAATTAGATTCCCAAGTACCTTCAGGAACGTAGAACTTACTTACTTCTTGTTCTCTCAAGACCAAATTGAGAAGGAGAAAAGGAGAAAGAATAGTAAGTTTTTTTTTTTTGTAACATAAACTTATTTCCTTAGCTGTTTTCCAGGTTATTTTGAAATTTATTTTGAGGCATTTCAGCCTCTGCATACAGAAAGTGTCATTCTAAGTGGCTAGTGTGAATTGTATTATTTCAGTCACAGATGTGAAAGGCAGTATACAAAAAACTATGCCTGTCATTACTGAAATCTTAATGTCAGGTTTCTAGGGATTTACGAGTGGCTGGGTTTAATCTTGAAATGGGAAGTTCTAACGTTCTGTATGTAGATGTTATAGGTAATTTATAAAGATACATATTTTTAACAGATTGCCAGATTAGGGGTTTATAGAACAGTTTTGCTGTTATTGTTCAGAGTGACATTGCATAATTATATAATTTGGAATTCAGAAGGACAAAGTCTTCTTTTTCCTTTGATAATAGCATATTTAACAGGTGTATTGTAGAACATTAATTCTTCCACATAAATGCCTTCTAGCTTTATCTAGTAGTTTTTATGTCAAGTTGAAAATGAATGAGTAAAACTTGAAAGGGATAAAGGAGAATGATCATAATTATGCAAATACAACTTTGCAATGAAAGGAGGAGTTTCTGCTCTCTAGTGGGGTCTGGCAAGATTTTATTTAGCAGAGGTCTGGAAGATTGTGTAGATAAATGGTAACGATCTCCACAAATCAGTATTTAAATCTGCAGCTCATCCATTTTAACAGGTTTCTTTGGATAGAGGACTCCTTTGAAACCTTTGTTTAGAGTTCAGAAAGTTGAACATCTGATTGAGCCAAGGTGTCCCACTGAGCTACAGAAAGGCCAGTTTTCTGACAGCACACAGAAACCAGTATGGCTGTCACCACATCCAGCTGCCTTTGATGCCTCAGGTCTCTTAACTTTGTGTTATTTATAGCTTCATAGAGCAGGAGTTTGCTTCATCATGAGTCTGAAAGGAGGCCTGAACTCTTGCCTCTTGGTCTGTAATAAAAATAATTAAACTGTGTTGTCGCAATATCTTCTTGCTCCGGGGTTAGTGTGTAAGTATATGAATGTTATGTGTACAAAAATTATCAGTGTACACATTGATAATTTTATGTATCACAGTCTTGCTTGAATAGATCATGTGTCATCATGCAGGCAGCCTGGAAGGTTTTGTGTTTACTATGTCATCATAAAAATTATTGTTGTCATTGAGGGCAGATTTTAATTTTTAAGTTGTTGATATATATGAATGCATGTTATTGCAAAAAGTTTAATGGCCACTCACACAGAGGACACATCCAGTGTTTTGAGGGAGACTGACAGAAATGGTGTATCTCGGGAAGATTTAGTGAACTCATTTTAAAGCGGTCAATGTATAAGATCCTCCCAGTGGACTTTATTAAATATTTTGACAGGATTCAAAGTCAGGATTAACACTTCCACTTTGTTGCAGAAAGAATGCAGAGGATCAGATTCCTTGGGCTGCTCTGGCAGCTTTGCACTGTGTCAGCAACACAAAGCAATAATAAAGCTAGTTTAACTGGCCTGTTAAACCTGGTTTACAGCTGCTTCGCATCACTGGAGTGGTACAAAGCAGCCGGCATCCACCGGTGAGTCTGGCTCTACATGCTTAGTAGTCTGCTGCTGGTGCTGGTAGTGGCAAGACGGTTGTGAATGACCCCAGCGTGAACTACGTGAGTGATGTTTGGTCATGTTAGGGTTGGACTGCTGGCAAGAAGTCGTTGCTAAATTCTATTCTCTGACGAGTACATAGCTAAGAGCCCTTTCTGAATGGCTGTTTCTCATTTGTTTCCCTTTGAAGCAAAGAAATGTATCAAAAGGCAGAGAAAAGCTTTTCTGGTGCTAGAGCTGAACTGACTTGCAGTGAAACTTAAGGTCACTTTTTCTCCTAAGGTTTCCTGTGTCCTGTCCAGTGTTTCTCTGCTTCACAGAGCTCTTTGCTATGAATCCCTTTGGACCAAGTTTCTCTTAAGACAGAGCATTTTTCAATAAAAGGGGAAAGCCTCTATGTCTAGTGCCTCTGCCTTCTTTTCATGGCTTCTCTAGTCTGAAGTGGCTGAGACAGCATCACTCTGCGCATCAACTCTTACCAAAGCACTATTTTGTTCTTCTGTGGCATTCCATGACCTGAAATCACAGGCATGCCAAAGCTGTGCATGAGTCAGGGGCAAACCCCTGCGCTTGACTCGTGACAAGGACAGGTCGCCTTGTATGCCTTCCCTGTAGATTTTTTTCTGGAAATATTTGCTTCCTAATGCAAAACTCTGTGGTCCGTGTTTGTGAATTCTTGTGCGGTGAACAAGTCCTCCTTACAGGCAGGGTTGTAGACAAAAACTTTAAGTTCATGATGCTGAACTTCTCTCATGCCTTTGTTAAATTGCTGCTTTGTGAGCTGAGGAGGCAATGTTAAATAGTGGCTTCAATACACTTCCTCCGGGTGGAGGATGCTGAAGGGTGGAGGATGCTGATGGGTGGAGGCTGTGCCCCAGGCTGGAGGCTGGTAACACCTCCTTTGAAAATCTCTTGCAGGAATCTGCTGTCCCAGAATGATCATTGGTTTGTTTAGAGATTGGATGAAATGCGGTGGATTTAACATCCACAAATGCTGTCAGCCTTCAGCTATTTGCATATTCACTAATGAGGCAGCTAAAAAATCACTTTGGCTCTAAGAAATCATCTTTTGGCTGAGCAGTGGCCGCTTCAACTAAACTGGACTAAAATGGAGAGAGAAGGCACTGGAAGACTACCTGGGACCTTGTTTCTCTTCCTGTGAAGCTCCCATTCATCAAAGCGCACAGCATCTTGCTGGCCTCCTCGCTAAGCTGGGGTAACTGGGAAATGTCAGTGTTTAAAATTGCCTTTTCTCACATCCAGCTTCTCAAGAAACAGCCCTTCTTTTCAGGCAAAGAGCTATCCACAGCAAATACTGAATGAGCACATTTGTCACAGCGAGCCATTTGTCAGCTCCAATTGGGATTACTGTATAATGCTCTTCCTGCTGGTACACAATATGGCTCAGGCTACCACGTACTCCAGTTCCCATAGTGATTGCTGGACTCCTGGTGACTGTTTAGTGTAGTGGTTCACTCTCCAGAGCTATCGGTGCAGCAAATCTCGGTTATTTTAAAGGGTCTTTTCCAGTTTGATTTTTCAATGGTCATAGCAGACCAAGAAAGAAGGACAAGGTTTATAAGTACCTGGGTCAAAGTTTTCTCTGTTGAAAAAAAAAAAAATTAGCTATGAAACCAAGTTTTAGAGCAGAATAGATGAATCAGGTGTCCTACTGCTCCCTAGAGGTGGGTGCATAATGTTCCTCTCTCTAACATGGTGAGAACGATGCTCTCAACCTCTCAGCATTGGCAGCCCTTTTTATCCTAAGTCCACTCAAACAAGAGAGGAAAGAAAACATGGCAAGCAAAAAAACCCCAAAACGAACCAACACCACAAAAAATAACATACAAAGATACTCTTATCAGCATTTTGATGATGGAAACAGGAAAAGCGTTGAATACCGCACAAAGTCATCTGGATACCTAGACGCAGATACGGAGTGTGAGATAATTAGACACGGTGATGATGGGCAGCAATACAACACAATACAATAGGTTAACAATAGGTTAGTAATTCTGGTATCTCTTTTGTAATTGTCCTGTGATGCTCTCTCCTGCCTGTTAGGTGGGATGTTTGTGTGGGTATATACATGTGTAAGAAAGAGAGAGAAACAGAGTAAAGTGAGGGACCAAATCTCTCATGTTAAAACAAGTTTGCTGACAAGGCAAAGAAATGTGTGAAAAGCCCCGCAGCAAACATTCCGTATGCTCTGGTTTACACCGGAGGACAGCTGGTACACAGATGGCCTGGGATCAGAGGAGTACAAAGCTGCTTTAAGCCACTCATGCTTTCCCTCGTGAGCTGGCGTGTGCGCATCGTAGCTGTAAGCAAAGTTTTCTCCTGCCGTTCCAGCCCAGAGGGGTGGGACAAGGCAGACCATGAGGAAGGGGTTGCATTGTTGCCTAACAGTCTTTTTGACACTCCTGGTTAGTTATATCAGGTTTTGGAATACAGTACCATCTTGGAAAGCTGGCTTGGGCTATTGGCATTTCAGAAGAGCTTTGTCTTTTGCGTGCAGTGTTTCTGAAGTAGGTTGGAATGCAAATGATTTTGCTTACTATATTTTGTTTTTAAAAAATCTAAGATGCAAAATGTATACTTCAGATGAAGGGTCCTAGCTGAATAGAGCTGGCATCAGTCTGATTCTTCAAAGATTCTTCAAAAAGAAAAGGACTGTGCTTATTTTCCTTGTCCATAAGTGTTGCACAGGAGTCTTTGTGTATTGAGATTCTCCGCAGAGACCACTAATCCTGAGAGACTGCAATGAGAAGGAGCAGATTTCCACATCCTACGTATGTGCCAAGGACGGATAAGGCAAAACGCTTCTCTCTGTGCCTTAGGTTTTCCTGTGGGGACATAATTACCTGATATGTAGTAAAATTTGTAGGGCAGTGTGTCCTGTTCTGTTCTAACCTTACCTGAGAATGAATGACCTGCCTGCTTTCTTGATACCATCTTTGCACATTTGGGGAGTTTATCTTCTTTTAATGCTTAGAGGCAGTGGAGGGTGGGAGGATGGACCGCCAGTAGTCAGAAGGTGCCTCTGAGCAGGGATCATTGACTCAGTGTGGTAACAGGCTTTCACACCCATGAGTTAAAAGGCTTATGGGGTTTACAGTGGAAAGATAGTAATGGCCAATGATGCGATCCAGATTCCCATCATAAAATGCCAAGCTCTCTGTTTCTGATTTCACATCATCTGTTGCTTTCTACTGGCCTTTCTATTCCAAGAGATATGTACAGGCAATCCTGGCTCTACATATAAAAGAGCAGAAGTGTCATTTTTCACGTACTTAAAAAATGTAAGTGCAATGACACTTGCAGTGGATAACTGCTGATTTTTATCAAATAATCTTGTATTATCGAGCAGCATGTTGGTGACATATACAAGGAACCCTAAAAAAACCCCAACCTTCATCTGAAATTCATATTTTTTTCCAAAACAGGTACAGCTGCTGCTGTGGAAAACACATTATCTAGGCTATGTTTCACAGATTTATTATCCAAGCCACAAAAGAACAATTTTTCACATTCTTCTTTTTTTTTATTTTTTATTTTTCTCCCAAAGATTTTTGATTTGTGCTTGCTAAGGAAAAAAGTCTCTATCTCTGATCTTAATTCTGTTTGCTTATAGTGAGTCAGGCACCACCTCGGAGAGTCACAATTATTTTGATGGAGAATTTGTGGACAATGTGTATCAGTTGTGGAATTAATTCAGTGCATATCTCAATTAATGAAAATAATAATAATACTACTCTCATATTTGTGTTCCTGTCTTTCATTTTACAGCATTCAAGAATTTGCTTGTATTATTCCTAGTGGCCAAAGTGTACTGGGGTGACAATTCTCTTCTCAAGTGTCGCTTATTAAGTGTACTGGAGCAGACTTTGGAGTGATTCATATCAACTGCTTTGTGGTTTTTGGTTTTTATCTCTATAGGGTACCTCTAAGGTCATAAACCACTTGATATTTAGACAGCTAAGTACATATTTGCATGTATTTTTATGACAATTCTGTGTGAAATTATGGTAAATATATTTGCCAATGTAGGCAGAAGTAATATTTCGAACAAACAGAGCCCTATTCATACCTGAAGTAATGTATCTGTGTAATATTATTTTGAATAATGTATCTCTACCACATGTACAGTTTTTACAGTGTCTAGTACAACCGGAGTCTCTTGGCTAGTTAGAGTAGTTGTGGTGATTGAAAGATAAAGAAGTGAAAATGGAGCAGCTATTCTGGCCTTGTAAAAAACTTAACCAAAAAGAAAATAATCTGTTAGGCTGCAGATTGAGAAGACGTGGCTATATATTACCAAAATCACAACAAGTTTTGTTTCCCTGCTGGCTGGAATAAATTTGCATATGGACGTAATTTATGTCTTCATTTTGTAGCCCTAGAATCTTAAAAGAATCTGTGGGTTTTAATTTATAGGTCACCTTCCCTTACTGAAGACAGGAGCCTTTCTCTTACTTTTTTCCTCTGCTTCTAAAGCTATGAAATCATCTGTGGATACGAGATGTTAGGAATGTTCCTATCGCTGATTAATTTAGTCACTTCCTCTCTGCCAGAATTTTGCCAATAACAAGAGGGGTGTGGGTATGAAGTTACTTTAAAGGAACACTGGGGAAACTGCAGTGTTAAACTTGAATTTCAGTGTTGGAATGTTCAGAGTGGAATTACTCTCGCCTAAATTTAGGCATCTATAGTAGAGATGTATGTTTGTGCTAGTGGTCAATGGAGAGGAATGAGCATTTCTGGGGTGTGTTTCAACTGGTTTGTTTTAGATTTCTTAGGCTCTTAGATCTTCGGGTGGGATGAATTTCAGTTTAAATGTAGTTCCCTATTGACATGAAAAGGAGTCTGACTTGCAGGTTCGGAAGTGAATGTCAGACATTTGCATTGAACACATTTACATGTGGCGGCATTCCATTCTGAATTCCCATCCTGTGTTACATTGCACGAACTAATCCAGCTAGGTGGTGGGAATACTTGTCATGTTTTAGGTAAGGCTGAACATGAAGTGAAAATACCAGGGCTGATTGTCCAGAGTGGTATACAGCCTTTTTAAAAAATACTGTAATGGAAAAGATATTTCCTTGAAGAGATTTCTTCAGAAATATAGCTATATGTGAAAAATTGGCATTTAAACATTTGGCAAGCAAAATGTAAAGCTGTGGTTTTTCATACCTGTGGGCTATTAACCTTAGAATCAATAATGTTGATTTCTCACAGGGTCTGCAAAACCAACTCATGGCAGCAGTTTCCAAAGAAATGCGCGTTAAAAAAAAAGCCTTACCCTGTAGGCTGCAACATAATAACTGACTTCAAAAGAGTGGTAATCAGGTATGGACATTTTAATGTAGAATATTCGCTTTAATGGGACATCACTCTAGATGTTCACGTTAGCTTCATTATGCTCAGCAGACACTGTTGGCTGCAATGGTTTAATGAGCCAATGAGCATTTAATTGTGGTCTGCTGTCAAAGTATGTGTGATGAAGTCCACACAAATTAATGGCCATATGCAATCTCTGAAGCAGTGTAGTACAAAATATCTGTGATAAGCAGAATATTAAAGATTAATATCAAAGCTTTGGTAAGGGCAAATATGGCAAAACCTGACTTCCTTATGTGTTCCCTCCCTCATAAACAGTGCATTCTTTTAATTCCTTTGTCACATTTCAAAATGAAATGTTCAGAAAAAAGTTACCTAGATGCACCACTAATATCTTCCATTTCTGAAGACATTGAATCCTATGGAAACGATTCCTACGTCGTTGTAACATGTCTGGTATGTAAAAGCATTAAGCTGTCTTTTGTCAAGAGGAAAACATTATTCTTGCAAAAGTAATCCTAAAAGTTTTGCTTTCTCAAGAAAATGACAAAAGTTCTGTCCAACTAATTAGAAGGCCTGTTTACTTTTTTATACTTTCCTACTTGTAGTAGATATGTGTTTCCTCAGCAGAAAAACGAGGGATGTGCAGGATAAGTAAGATAAATGAAGTGCATATGGAATAAAAAGCAGAAAGGTAGAAATAATTAAAAATGTTAAACAATCTGTCTAGTAAACAAAGAGACGAAAAATATTTCAGCAAATATGAGAAAATGAGTAACAAATGTGAGCAAACTGGAAAAACATTGTTAAGTAAAAAATTACATAACATAAAAATTTATTGACCAAGCTAAAGAAGGCTAAGCTGACTTGAGAAACAAGTTCATAAGCAGCTGAGCCACAGGTTTACAATTGTCCGAATGTAACCAAGTCCTATTGACCCTTTCTTTTCAGTGCCTGCACAGAAAATAGCATAGAGTAACAGAAAGATTTGGGTTGGAAGAATCCTCTCGAGGTCATGAAGTTCAATCATCTCTCAAAGCAGGGCTAACTTTAAATCTAGATCAGGATGCTCAGGGCCCAGCCCAGTACAGGTGTGAAAAACTCCAGGGATGGCAATTCCACAGTCTCTCGAGCATCCCATCCCATTCCAGTGGCTTAGTCACTTGCATGGTAAAGAATGTTTTCCTATGTATAATCAGAATTTCCCTTGTTGCAGCTTGTAACCATTGCTTCTTGTCCTGTGGCTGTGCACCAAAGTGGAAGTCTAGGTTCCTTCTCTGTAACACTCTTTCAGGTCGTACATTAACTGCAACTAGATTCCTCTTTCAGCTTTCTCTTCACAAGGCTTAACAAAACCTGATTTTATAGAAGAGTTGCAGTAATTTTGATCTAACATTTAGATACAAAACCAGGATTCAATACAGGACATTAAATGGAATTCAGTTTTATATAAAATACCTTCAGAAAAATCTGAGCAGTGCCCATCCGAGCCCATGAGAGCGTAGACTTGCAGCAGACGTCCTCTTTCAGCCCCAGACCTGTGCATCTATATTTGCCCCATGGCGCAAGTTTTGCCCAGTTGCCTCATTCTGGAAATGAGGTCATTCACTAAGTGCTCTTGTGAAGGAGGATTTCTGGGGGGGATGCAGAATCTTTGATTGGAGAGGCTGATAAAGGACTCCAATCCACCGGATAGTCTCTAAGTACAAGTAACGCTCACTTATAGGTTAGTAACTCTGAGAAAATGTAGCTGTATCGTAGCATCACAGAGTAATCTAGATTGGAAGGGACTCTGCGGTCTTCTGCTCCAGTGCACGGCGTAACGCAGGCCATACCATCCTGTTAAAACTAGGTGTGATGAAGGCATGTTGGCTTTACCTAACAGCCTTGGGACTAGGGCACGCTGGAGACTGAGGAGTTCAGGTCTGTGCCCTCCTGCATCCAGGGATGCTCTGACCTACACATCTCCTCCCCCTGGACGGGTCTGTGATGGCCAGGCTGTAGGCTCAAGAGGCATAGGAGCACCCTCTTTTGTGGAAACTATGCTGTTGGCAAAAGGGAATCAAGCTGCATGTTCTGTACCAGTGAATGAAACGGCTCCAGGGAGTGCTGCCAGGTGTTGGAAAATCAGTGTTTTCTCTTGAATCCTCTAACTGGGCGACTGTGTGGCTGTGGCCTCCTGTTTTCCCAAACAGTTCTACCTGGTTTGGGAGCTAGTGCAGGCCAGGGACCTTTCCCTGCTGGCAGTTTGCATGTGGACATCTTGTTTTGGAAGTTAGGAAAGTTTAGAAGCATGGATGTGGGTTGTTCCATGCCACCTAACCTCAGGGCCAGGTGATGGTCATTAATACATCTAGTTTACTTACAGAGACATCACTGCTTGCTTAGAGAAAGATGGTGTGCATGAGAAGCATCATGATTCAGTCCTGGGGCTTACTGCAGAGATCGTCCTGGACTCTTGTGTCTCTCTGCTGAGTGGTTTCTACATTTTACATTAAACAGTTGGTTGCTAAACTATAGCAGTAGAAGCTGTGACCACAAATACAGATATGCCAGTCCTGATTAAATGACATAAACTCTGGGTTACAAAGTCAAACCCTTACTTGCCATTGCTTCTTCTTTCTCTGATGCTGTAAATTTTCATTTTCAGCTCAGTGCACATACCCAATAAGGTCTGCATTCCCATTCATAGATGTTTATAATTGACAGTTTGGGTGCTTTCCTGGGAAGTGGTAATTGCCTGGACAGTATGAAATGTAGGTTCTTATCTCTTTAGGCAAAGAAGCTTATTGAACCTTTGCTTCCCACTGCCAAGATGAGCACAGAAGCAAGTAAAAGCTTATATGACAGCAACAAGTGATGTGTCCTTCTCTATGGCATTTTAAAGGAAAGTAGAGGACACTATTGCAGTTTTGTGATACTGATTTATTTCTGTGTGGAGGAGGTGTGCTCTAAAAATATCTGCTAGATCACTTATCAAAGGGGCTTAAATAGGGAGTTGACTGTCATCTGAATCAAAACAGGTTTAGACAATTATGTTGGCTGCTGAGCTCTACAGGTTCGCTGGTCTGCACAAAGTTACAAGCCCAGGCAGATGGCTGGGTGTCTACTTTGTCAGCTGAATGCAGTTTTTAGAATGACAGTTTAGGGACAGACACTTAACGTCATTCATGTCTCTGGCTCTCTGTTCTTAAGTACTTTCCCAACCCACTCCTGCCAAAGAGCGAGCAGTGGCCCACATGTGTACCTTCTGTGTCCAGGATGGCGTGGTCTCTTGTCTTACACATGACACACAGCCTGCAGTGTCTAAGGTCATGGCTGGAAGACTGTATGGTAATGCTGTAAGCCAGGAAGCTAGCCAGGATTTGAAACGTTAGGATCTTAAAATGTAAGGTGGCTATATCCATATCTAGTAATCAACAGAATCAGTTGGATTTTAGAGCGTTTGCTTAGGCCCTTGCATATGGAAATGGTTGCCTAACTCTTTTTGGGATTTTACCTTTCAAAATCTTGGCTGGAGTCCCGAATACAAGTGAAAGAGCAAACTGAGCCTTCTAAACATGGCAATTACCAGTTGCTGAAAGCCCATGCAGCAAAAGCGGTGCCAAGAGCCGAGCTGTGAAACAGTTCAGCTCAACAGCAGTCATCACCTGCAGCTGCTTGTCAACTTGTTGATTCTAATGTGATAATGAGAAATGCATTGGTCTTGACATTAAATACTTGTGCAGGCATCCAGAGAGAGGATGTTTAGGATCTTTTAGGATCAGAAAAGAGAGACGAGGGATGGAAGCTTGTGTTCTTCGTGTTCATGGCAAACTTCAGTGAATTGTAAGGAAGACAAGGTAATGATTGGGTAACAAATGATAATGAGTCCATTTAGTATTACTGAGCTGTGCAGGCTAACAAAATTAACATTTTCTTTTGCTAGAGGGATGTGGCTTCAAAAGACTGTTGAAAAGTATCACTCTTTGACATGCAAACTGGGTTGTGCTGTCGAGACGGAAGTTTTTATAATCCAGATCTAGCACACTGCCCCCAGAAAAATGTGAAGCGTGAGGAAACCTGTTTGAGTCCTTTTGATTTAAACCACCATCTGATCAACTAAGACGAAATAATACAACAATGTGGACACAAGGTACCTGATTTAGTTTTTTTTTCCTCCAACAGAACATTTTTCTGAATTTTGCATTTCTTTAAGTGACACCACTATATAGTTAAGTTTTCTTTGTGAATGAATAAAAGAATTTGAATAAATTCTGTCACTGTAGGGTGATCACAATGAAAATGATACTTTTAATCAGAAAGCTCTGATTTGTTATAGGATGATTAAAGTATAGCACCAAATCTCCAGGTATAAGTGCACCTATTAACACTTCTGAGTTTTGTTTAAAAGGATCTGGAAAATATAATAATTTTCGAAGTGTTCGTTTTTGATGTGATTACATTCAAGCAAAACCAGCTGGTACTGCACTATTTCTTCTCTTCAGGATGGTGAAAACCTTTGAAAATTTTTGTTGTGAGATTTCTAAAGATCATGCCACAAAGAGCAAGAAATCTTATAAGAACTGCTAAAGAGATTTCAAGCACAGATATTATGGACTGGATTCACTCTCATGCACACAGAAAACTGCACACATGGCTAGAATTAACACACAGTTATCTCTGAATACACACACGTATGTGTCTGATACTTATCTGATAAAATTCCTGGTAAGAAGATTTCTGACACTTACATTCTAAAACTTTTCAAAATACTGTATCTCTAGACACTCATATACACATGCTTTCAGTCTCTTTATTGTGCACCAAATAGCTTTCTTCTTCAAATCTTCAAGCCATTTCTCCTCCAAAAGCCACAGCTGTAGCTTGTTAACAACATCTTGAAAAGACATGGTTGCTAAACACTATTTACTCTGTCTAGTCTATCCTCTTTGTATTGAATTTAATTGCTTTGAGTTTATACTAAGTAATTAAGCAAGAATTAAAATGATTTAAAATTTTGTGCATTTTATAGTTGTTCTATGATGTTGCGAAAGTATTAATAGATACTGCATATACTGTAGACACTAGGTTTTAGATGTTTTGTAGCTGGATTCTTAGTACCAATTACATAATTATTACGATATTGTTTCTGGAGGTGTTCACAATATGCGGTTAGTTTGCAAGCAGAGTATGAAATGCAGTAGTTTCAGCTACAGCCCTGGAAAATCTGTTGGGCTCAGGATGTTGCTAAAAAGCTACAATCCTGGCTGGTGGAAGAAAAAAACCATGTTTGATATTTGGTGTGAAAGAAAGAATCCAAAACTAGCAGGAAATTTATTGGCTTCTGTTCACACAGGTTCATACTCCTGCATTTCTGAATGCGCTTGGGATTTAAACAAAACTCCACATGCAAACTAAAATTCTATTGGATCTATAGATTTGTTTTTTTAAATGTGCTTTCAGGTCCTTGAAGCTTTTGATCTGCATTCATGTGAAATTTGAGCCAACTTTGACATGTGGCTTTCAAACTCTTGGGTGAACCTGAGTTTACATTCTGGAACCTGATAATAGAGCTGCAGCACTGTGAAAACTGGCTTAGGAGTATTCACAGCATGTAAAGTTAAGCATGGCTTGAAGCGAAGGTATGCTGCACTCGTTTTCACCAACAAATTCTTCTACTTTTTTTAAATTTTTTCTTCTTAAAGGTAGGAGAGCACTAAAACATTGGACTAAATGGGGTGTCGCAAAATAACCAAACTTATCAATTGTCTGAAACAGGAGTCGAATAGTCAGTGTTTGATCTACACCAGGCTGGGACTGGATAATGTTTTTGTTCATACGCACTGATTACCACCAGTACACAAGGGAGAAAAAAAAGTACATCACAGGAAAATAAAAGGGATATTTAAATGTAGAAAAGTGTGAAGGGAAGCAATTTCTTAACTGCACTGTAGATGTCTACCTCCAATCCCTGTTAATTTACCCTAAATCAAGCACTAAACATATGGTATGTACAGATGGCTCATGCAGCTGCTCACGCCTAGAAGCCAGGTGGGTGTTTCTCTGCAGTTCTATCATATTTTGTTCCAAAATGGTGTTCCAATTTTTGATGAGGAAGTTTATGAGAATGCAGTAATAAAAACTGCTGAGGTTAAGAATGCTGAGCAATAGACAGCATCCTCATTTGGGGCTAACTTGCATTATTCTTAGGTGTCAGGCCCTTGATCTGAAATAGGGAATCTCAGGGCATTTTTCTCAATGGGTATTTCGGCATACTATTCAGGCTCTTACACATTTGCTTACTTACACATCCTGTACACAGGTGCTGAGATTCGTGTACCAGCTCCTGTACATAGTGTGTAAAGATACATACACAAGATTTATTTCCCTAGAAGGGAAGATACCAGTGATGAAGTACTCCCAACAGGGCAGGAGGCCAGTGGGAGTTGTTTGAATGAGATAGTTATTTAGACAATTTGTAAATGCTTAGTGTTCATCCCAAGACTAACAGTGGTGCCTCTGGACAGTGTTTTTTTCCCTTTGCAGAGCAGCAGACTGAATCAAATATGTCTTAAGAAACACATGATCATACAGGGTCATCTTGTCCTTCCTCTGTTGATAGCTCTGTTCTGTTCTCAGCCAGTAAATTACTCAATATAAATCATGGCTGCTCGGAGACTTTAGTACTGATGCTTCCTGCATCATCACCCTAACTTGATTCCTGCCTTTTCTGCAGCTCTCTCTTTCCTATTTAGAAGTGTATCTGAAGGGCGTCTGGAATTCTTCTCTCTCTAGATACTTGTATCTTGCTTATTACATTGGTATTGTCTCTTTTATTACCCTTGTGTGGGTTACATGAAAGAATCATTAGTGCCATGCTGTCTGAACAATCAGAGTCTCACAGAGCTGGAACCAAGCCGCTCTGTGTATGGTGGGCTGCAGTGGACCTGCTGGGAGGGAGGCTACATCCCAGTTCACTGAGGCACTGTGGTCTTAGAGTGGTGGCTGGCTAAAGGCCTCAGAAACACGGTTAGATTAAATACAATCTCTGATATTATTGTCACTGAAATAAAGTTGTAAATTTTACTGACTATGGGACTATGTCTTGTTGGGATAGTGCTCTCAGGATTGAAAGACTGAAGTCTAAAATTGCAGTCCTCAGGATCATACTGAGCAGCTGCCTAAGCCTAGAGCTCTCTAAAGTTCAGGGTCTGAATAAAATATACAGTGAAAGTCATGAGTCAAAATGTGTAACAGAACTGGCCAAACACCCATTTTCACCCCACTCAGTGGACTTGAGAGTTCAGGACTTTGAATCTTGAACAAAGGAAGGTTTCTTCCTGAAGTTCAGAAAAAGATGAGCCAAGAAGGCTTGATCTAAAAATTTGGTGCTGTAAAAGGGGCCAACCTGCTGCTTCTCCCTTCTCCTGCTCTGTGTGCATGCTACCGACCTGTACCTTGCACTGGTTCTGGAGTCTGTCAAAACAGTGATTAGTTTCACTAAATTTGGCAGAAAACTAGCTGAGCAATAAAATGAATATTTTACTGAATTCAGTTGATCACTGGGGGACCAGGTAATTATCAGAACTGGAAGAAGTGAGAGGAGAAAAGGAAGGGAGGAAGGGTAAGACCCTCATTCATGGGAGCAATTGGCAATTAAATCTAAAGTTGGCTCAGCTGTCTCACTAAAGCTCATCTTATGGAAGTGATGCCTCGGAGATGGTCGGGATTGAGGACCTGTGCCTTAGTTCAGTGTTTCTCTGTTCACTAACTTGGATTGCTTCATGCTTTGTTTCTGAGGATTTTATTCTGAGGTGCTTTTCTCCTTCTACTCATAGACTGTGTATAGGACACTGAATTCTCTCATGTAAGTCAGTTTTAGGCAATGTGTTGCTAATCACTGCAGTCTCTAACTCTATCCCAGATCTGTGCCTACCTTCTCTGTGGGGTGGACATTGAAATCTTCTTTGCTTTTCTCTGAGGCAAAATTCACATAAAATAAAAGTCAATTCATTTTTTTCCTGGATCTGCAGAGGATTAGTAGAAAGAGGACAAAAAATAAAACAAAGAGAGAGGAGATTGCTAAATCGAAAACCATTAGCTAAAAGCAATGGAGTTATCCACCAGCTGGGGATCGTCTGCTTTATTTCATCTTTGGCTCAAACCATTCAGATTGTGATTTTGTTTACCTGTGTTTAAACAGGCTCATCTCCACTGCAATTTTAAACGTATGTTTGATTGAAAACAAAAGAAAGACCTCAAGATCCAGGCTTTTGTTAATTTAATATAAGTCCTTTTAGATGAAATCGCTTCAAGATATGGTTCCTTTCTGCTCTTCAGTATAATTTAATTAAGTGGCTCAATCTAAAATATTGGATGTATTTCTTTCAGAGTAAACATTTGGTTTATCCCTTTCAAAATAAAACAATTCTCTAAGGAAAAGATCAAAAGATTACTTTCTACTGATATGGCTACAGTGTAATAATAATTGAGGTGATTCCTAGACTCTTTGTAATGCATGGCATTTTTCTGCCTGGAAGGTTTCATGTAAATACATTGCCAATGCCTATAAAAGAAAGCCTCCTCAGTCTAACCTGGTTCAGTTCAGTCAGGAGCCAGGGGAGCATGCCTTACAGGAAATATTCCAAACCTGGAGTCATTATTATGAAAGAAGTGAAAGATACAGGGAAGCACTTCAGGTGAAATGTTTTGCCGCAGCATAATAGAATCCAGGTTCTGTTGAGAATATAAGACTACAGATCATAAGCAGTCTTGTTAAATTGGAAAATAGAAGGTTTGTTGATTATTTTTACAATAACGTTGTAGCGTGCCTCGGTGTAATATTAACCACAAAATTTTACCTCAAATAAATATTGTCATTATTGTTTTACTTCTATTTACACCATTTTTTTAAAGTTGAATCAACTGTTTTTCAGGAACTGGTCCAGGCCAGGAATCTGTAGTGTGTAGGAGGCATTAGGGGCATGTACGTACTAAGCATTTATGTATCCGTGGTGAGATGAAAGGATACTAAAGTTATTTAGAATGTTATAGCTCAAGAATTATTGCTCAATTTATAATTCACATTTTAGGATCATTAAAGAGGTGACTTTCTGTCATGGTTTAACCCCAGCTGGCAACTCAGCCCCACCCAGCCGCTCGCTCACTCCCCCTTCCTGGTGGGATGGGGGAGAGAATCGGAAGGATAAAAGTGAGATAACTTGTGGGTTGAGATAAAGACAGTTTAATAGGTAAAGCAAAAGCTGTGCATGCAAGCAAAGCAAAACAAGGAATTCACTCGCCACTCCCCATGGGCGGGCAGGCGTTCAGCCATCTCCAGGAAAGCCGGGCTCCATCACGCGTAAGGGTTACTTGGGAAGACAAACGCTGTAACTCTGAACGTCTCCCCTTTCCTTCTTCCCCCAGCTTTATATGCTGAGCATGACGTCATATGGTATGGAACTTCCCTTGGGCCAGCTGGGGTCAGCTGTCCCAGCTGTGTCCCCTCCCAGCTTCTTGTGCCCCCCCAGCCTCCTCGCTGGTGGGGTGGGGTGAGGAGCAGAAAAGGCCTTGGCTCTGGGTAAGCCCTGCTCAGCCATGACAAAAACGTCTCTGCATTATCAACACTGTTGCCAGCACAAATCCAAAACATAGCCCCATACTTGCTACTGTGACAAAAATTAACTCTACCCCAGCCAAACCCAGCACATTCTCCACCCCTTATTCCACACTATTTACCTCACGCTCAGGTCCCACACTATCCAATACATCCTCATTACCCACCACCACCCTTGCCATCCTTTGATGTAATAGTCAAATATAGTCAAAGCTCCAGTCAATAGTCAAAGCTCCATCCAAAATATATATATAGTCAAATACACAGTCAGTAGTCAAAGCTCAGTCAATAGAGTACTGTTGTCAATAGTCAATGTATGTTGTCACTTGACTATAGTCAAGAGTCAAAGCTCCATTCAAAAGAACTTTTTTTCATTGGATTAACTGGTGCCTGAGGTGGGAGTGGTGCATTATTTCATCAGCCTTGAGTTAAGCAGGGTGGGATCATTTCCTAGGACTGTTTCGTTGCTTCCATTATTTAATGTAGCAACAGTAAAGCATAGCAGAGGCGCTTCACGCTGTGAGAGAGCTGCAGCAGGCTGCTCAGAAGGCTTTCAAACGTAAAGCTGGAAATATGCACTGGAGTTCTGGGGAAATACCTGCTGGAGTTCTGGGCTATGGCAAACGGACTTAAAATCAGAGGTATGGAAGAAGGATCTGATGCTTGTGTCTGTGAACTCTCTGGAGGAGTTTTCAGCAGGTGTCTGAGCAATGGAGGGACCTGTGTGAATGAGGAGAGGTTTGTCAATTTGGAAGCGGGCTGAAGAGATGAACATGACAGGCTGCTGAGCACTTTGTAGAAGGCTTAGCCTGTGGACCCCAGAAAGGCGTCTTGGCTTTGCTGGCTTTACCTTTCCTTCCTGAAATGAAAGACTGGAAAACATAGACTGCTACAGACTGTCAGTGTTGAAAGCATCGAGCAGCCTGGCCTCGCATCTGCGAACACGCTAAAAGTGAAG
>JAVKLA010000073.1:23371623-23402218 GCA_034782735.1 Sagittarius serpentarius
CCTCCCCCCCCCCCCCCCCCCCCCCCCCCCGCCAGTGCCCTCAGCTGCTCCCCCGTCCCAGCGCGCCCTGCTCAGCGGGACTTCAAATGCTGCCAGGGAGCCCGCTCCAGCCGGGCACGGCCGTAACAGCCAGGCCTGGACTGCCAGGGCTCTGCGGCTGGGCTGCCGCGATAAACTCTTCTGTCTGTCATACAACTCCCCTTCGGACAGGCCGCCACGGGTCGTGAGCAGTTTTGCAAAAATTAAGGGCAGCGCACAGACCAGTGCACAGACCAGTGCTTGTCAGTAATTACATGTTTATGTTAAACTTGTAAATTAAAGTGACACTCGGAAAACTCATTCTAACTTTTTGTCATGTAGCAAAATCACAATGAGGGAAATCTTTGCAATTTTGTTTATTTTGTTTTTAGTTTGAAGCTTGCGGTCAAATTGCTAAAGGCTGACCGATGCCTGTTAGAGCCAAGTAATATTTTGAATCAGAATGCAAGGTGAAATTGCTGAAATGTTATTTCCTAACATGTCATGTTGAAGACTTTGTGTTTTGAACTGTTCTAAGAAATTGCTGTTCTTAATAATGAAGAATAGCTATTGAGGTAGTAGAAATAAAAGAAATATTAAGACATATTTTCCTTCTGTTTTTGTTCCCCTTGGGCTAGCAAGTGTTTTTTTTTACAGCAAGTAAATAGGTAAGATTAATACTTTATTAAAGATGTAACCAGTTTCTTGATCACTTCTAAGGAGTCAAGTAACTAGGAAAAAAATTACAGTAACGACGGAATTTAAAATCCTTGTATTAGTAATAGCACCTATCCACTAGTGTGACTGACTTGGTCTATGAATGTCCTTCACCTCTCTGACCTATTTCCCTATGTGAAAAATAGGGAATAATGATAGTTTAGAAACTGCTGAGAGAACTAAGGCTGATAGGTGCAGTAGAGCTGCTGAGGGGATTTTAAATCTAATCTGTGTGTCCCTTCCTAAGACATCACTACCCTAAGAGATGTTGCTCCCTCCTCCTCTCTCTGTCTCTGTTCTCCTATCATCATGTGCATGTTGGGACTGTAAATTCAGTTTTTCTGAAAAAAGTAAGAAAACGCCACATTCCAAACAGGAATCTGGTTGAATTTATTGCATGGTTGTTCTGTCTGAGAAAGGCTGTTGAGATGTCCCAGAAACCCTGGACATATGTAAGCTGTCATAGTAGCTGACAAAACTGCAGGTAACTTGTGGGACATGTTGAGTGAGACTGTGACATTTGGAAGCTATGTCATCCTGTGACATTTCACCAGCTAAGGAAGATGTCTGAGGTCCAGATGCTGCGTGCTGATGTTCCCATGCTGCTTTTTCTTTACCTTTTCCATTTGCTTTTGATCAACGTTTCCTGCAACTCTGATCTTTCCCAACAGCCTCTTCTCCAAGATCACACTAGCAATAGTATGTCAGTCCGTGGTACACCGTGGCTGTAGAATTACCATATGTTGTGCTTTGACCTGTGTATACATAGAAAGTGTTTACAGATTACCCTGTGTATCTACTGACCTGTTCCAGAACCAGTGATCTGCCTGAATAAAATTGTTAAATTCTTAACAGTAAACCAGTGGTTGTCTGGAGAGAAAGCTCACTCCTCTTATTGCTCAAGTCTGTAGTGAAAACGCCTGGGAAAAAAAGAATTATTACATTTAACACATTCAGTCTTCCCCAGGCTACAATTGCTTTTTTCTTCTCAGAATCAATTGTTGAAACCCCTACCTCACCGCTGCTGTTAATAAAACTTAGTCATCATTTTAGCGGGCAGTGAATAGGCTTTTAATTTTCATTCTTGTTCATTTATAAAGACATGAATTCTCAGTCTTGCTGTTTGCAGTTAAAGATGTAATCTTGGTCAAATCTCAAATAGTTTACATACGCCCTTTTGTCCCAGAGAAGTTCCCCAAAGTTTGATGTGGGAGGTGTTACAGACTTGAAAGGATGCTTATCCCAAGGCTTTCCTGGACATTTCAGAGTCAAAAAGAAAAATCCTTGGAAGTTCTTTATTTCTTTCTTCTTCTGCCTTGATATGTACAGGACAGGCCTATTTTATTGCAAAGTGAGCCACTGGACAAGAAACAAAATAATAAACTCCATTCTCTGCCTTCACTGTCACGCCAGCTTACCCCTCCACCTTCCTGCTTGAACCCGCCTGGGAAGCAGTGAAAGGTCTGACTTGCTCCCTCCGGTATC
The DNA here is from genome assembly GCA_034782735.1 of Sagittarius serpentarius. Taxonomy (NCBI): domain Eukaryota; kingdom Metazoa; phylum Chordata; class Aves; order Accipitriformes; family Sagittariidae; genus Sagittarius; species Sagittarius serpentarius. The sequence goes on from JAVKLA010000073.1 coordinate 23,373,844, forward strand.
CGAGTCCTGCTCGTGGTTAGGCTGTGGCAGCCTGAAAGAGCCAGACGGAAGCACCGGGCGCACATTCTTCTCCTCTCAGAGCCAGAGGAAGAGGTGACACTTACAACAGGAACATCCCTCGTCTTTGCAGGTTAGATGCTATCCTGGTCCTCAGATGTTCAGGACATCCAGTAACATAACCCAGTGGCATAACGCCGCTCTCTTTTCAGTCTTCAGATCGTGACACAAAATCAATGGGAGGATTGATTGCAAAGCTAGTGCTGTTAAAAGTTACTTTTGTTTTGGTTTTTTTTTCTCATGAAGAGAGGGAGATGCCCATGAGCATTCTTATTGGCTTAATGAACTGCTGAAAATTTTCAACCAACATGACGCTAAAATTACTTTTTCTTCATGACGACAGGAAAAAATAATTCTTAATAGCATGCTGCTGCTATAACTGTCTGCATCTTGAGCTTACACTACAGGTATTTTTTAAAAAAATAGCATCAGCTATGTATGAGAAAAAGAGAAACCCAAGGTGGCTTAACAAAACAACTTTCCTGTACTTAGCAAGTTTCAGTTTTCTTGTCTATTTTTAATAGACACTATTGCATTAGGTCAGTCAAAGGCATCACAGGAAGGCACAAAGAACTGAAAGAATTTTCAGGTACCCATATTAGACTATGATACAGGCTTTATACCCTCATTTGTGTAACAAGCAAAGAGAAAAATCAAAGCTCTGTAACCTTTCTGAAAACATACAGGAAAAAGAAATAGATAAAGGTTACTTATTAAACGTATTACCACCAAATATTAATATATGTTGCCTAGATGACAGGAAATGTCAACAAAAATTAACTAGAGCTGACTTTTTCTTCCACTATACATTTTCAGTTGGATTAATATACTTGTTTCTTTAGTAGGAAAGTTACTGTGAACAAAAAGAAAATAATTATACTTCTCAGTTGTGAACTTACTCAGGAAATGCATGTCAGCTGCTCCTCTTTGACTACAGTTCTTTGACTAAGATCTACCCTGTTATTTCTTAAACTAATAAATTATGGAAGAAGAAATGTGTGCTTGGTATGTTACAGACCTGACTTACCTCTCCTGTTTGAATAAAAATGTCTCAATTTGGAAACCATGGAGTTGGGCTTTCTTCTTCTCATTACATACATTATGTAAAGAAATAAAATTATGTGTGTTTCTTCTGCTGTCTGCTTAGACCATACCTTCCCTAAAACAGAGAGTGGTTTAGCCTTACCCTATTTTGTATCACATGGTAGGGAGTATCAGGCATTAATATATGCTGTGGGAACTAAAGCCCAGATCTTATCTTGATGAACCTATATTTATCAGAGACTCCGGAAAAATTATTTTTTCCTGTTCAAATATAAAATAATTTATCTTTACTTAGAATTAACATATTTCTTCTGCGTGTGAGTGTACTGGCTTTGTTGGGTTGGAATACCCGTCTGAGCGAGGGCAGCCCAGTGTGGAAGAGGAGGTGAAGCCCTGCTTGGAGCGGGCTCAGGGGAACTCGATCCCTCTTCTGGGAAAAGGAGTGAACTTTTTTTTTTAGTAGTCATGAATTACATTCATGAAGTTAAGCTTAAATTGCTTATTACTTTTTTTAGGCTTATTTTTTTTCTAAGAAAGTGAACTACCCCAAACCACTTCCACTGTGCTAGTAATGGCAGTGCTCTCTGCAGCGTGCTGCTGAAGGATCACCGGAAGGCTGGTGTTTGCACAATGACCGGGCAGCAGGTGTCCCTGAGGTCATTTAAAAAAAAACAAATAACCCCACACAATGAAATCTGTTACTTCACCCAGAAGCTCGAAAAATGAGAAAAACTACAGTGCTTTGCATAAGTATTTGCTATTGCTTGTTTCAGCCTGGTTTTAGTGGGTTTAGGAACATGCTTAAGGCAACTGTGCTCATTAGACCCACAATTACCACACACACACACACACACAAATCAAAGTATCACCATGACTGAAAACTTGACAGTTAAAAACCAATTGGACAATTTCTGTTGCTGCAACTGTGTCCTTCTTGTAATGGATTTTTTTCCTCAGTATTTTCATGAACTCAAAGGTTTTCCTTCTTATTTGCTAATACTAACATAAACTGAAGTTTGCTACTGATTCTTCAGTAAAAACAATTAAACTGACCTCATAGAAAGGACTATTACTTATGGAAATACATAGAATTATTTTTTTCCTTTTATGTTTTTGTTCTCTGGGTTCTAATAGCTATTACTTGAAGCAAATCTCAGTTTTAAAGATATCTTCAGAGTGCTGTTATTCAAAAATTAATTAAACGTCTTTTTCAGCAAAACACAAAGTTCTGTCTGCAAGTCATAGTTATGTGCTATCTGAAATCCAGAGGGCAATCTCTCTGCAGTTTTATCTACCTTTCAGCCCACACTTTTAAACTTAAAGACCTAGGCATGAGGGGGAGCAAACTTCTGCAGAAATGGGAGATGTCAAACACTGCTGATCTGTGACTAACATGAGTTTTAGAACAACTGAAATTGTCACTCTCATTCCAGCAATCCTTACGTGCGACCACACTCTTTGGGCATTAACAAGTCTGCAACAAAGAGTAGATAAATGAATCCACACAAACAGAAAAAATGCCTGGTGGACATTGTGGATGAGATTCACCAATCCTAAATTTAGACATTTAAATATTCTTGTTAATAGTTAAGCTAATTCCACTATGCTCTTTCTGCAGTCATCTGAAAGAACTAGCATGTGATTCACTTCACCTGTGTTAGATGTCAGTATTAGGATGACACAACTGCTGCCCTGCCCTCTTCTGATTATACCTACTAGCTGTCGCTTGAAGGTAATTGTGGGTGATTAGCTCAGGTGCAGACATTTATACTAAATGAGATCAACCCCACCCTATACCACCATTAGTTTTTTGAAATCAATGTCTCATTGAAAAGTATGCATTTTTGTTACTTTTGTTTTTGTTTATCAATAGGTGGGCTTAAAAATATGCTTCATTTACTGCGTTCGTGTACAATTCATAAGCATTTGAAGTTTGGGGTTTTTTTAAGGAGGAAATAATGGCCTTTTTACAAGGAATAATATTTCCCTAAGGTAAGTGAGACCATCTTTAAATGCTCATACTGTATTGATATGTACTACAGAAAATTCAAGTAAGTAAATTAATATACTAAAAGCACATGATTTGAAATGGAAAGCCTACAATTCTGCAACTACAAATCAATGCATAGAGCATTTCTGTATATCTGATTTACAAGTACACATTTTATTAAAACAGAGAACTACCTAAAAAATATTCTCTTGGCAGTGGAAGATATTGGTACTAAACCAGAAAACTTGGTAACTGCTCTGTCAATCTGCTTTGGTACCATTGGGGACGCATTTAACAGGTGTGCATTCATAACTAAAATGAAAAATAGAGTAAAAGTAATTGAAATGGAATTATCTTCTTTTATGCCTTTGGCATCACAGATATAAATGACACCACGTTAGGAGATTGCCCATTCAAAATAGTGTTGCAAACAATCTCTAAATCTTCAGTGATCGCTTTTTCACTACCTTTGAAATTTTATGATATGCTGATAATAATTATCAAATCAAACAGTGACTGATCCTACATGTTACTCCTCCAGCATATCTGCTTCTCTCAATGGAAGGTAGAAAGGGAATTAATCTGGAACTCCAAGTTCATTTTTTCTTCCATTTCTTCACTGTTACCACCCACCCTTATAATAAACTCCCTGAAACAAATTGTAAGATCTGTATATCGCCACTTTTATGATCTATCTTTTCAATACACCTGAAGCCGAAGCTGCGTACATGCACCATGGTAAGATGTATGTCCTAAGAGATTTATGGTTTTGGTCAAACATTGTAAGATTGTTTCTAACACAAGCAAATGGTGATAATTAAAACAGTAAAGATAATAGTGAAGAAAAAGATTTCTCCTGATGGCTTGCTTAGATATTAGACCAAAAGGCTTGTAAATCCAGTTTAGTCAAACTTCAATGAGAAGTATAAAATTGGAAGAGGAAAAGGTCTGAACCTTGGGTGTTATAAATCATCAGTATGGTGTAAGCATCGTGGTGTTTGATACAGTGGTCCAGCTCTGTTGTCTTCAGTGTATGAATGGCAATGAACAAAACAATAAACATTCAGTTTGGATGCATCTCGAGAGCTGAATTAAGGCCTTAATATTGCCTCCATCTACTCGTATGTGCCTCCTTAACCATCTCAACCCCACAGTGCCAGTGCAGGAGGGCCTGTCATTTGTTCTCTGAGGGCTCAAGTGCTGCTCTTAAAATAGAGGCCTTGCTGCTCACTACATCATCCAATATAAATACAAATCAAAGGCCCATGAAGATGCTAGAGCAAAATAATACCTGTTGCAGCTTCCGATAAGATGATCTGCAGTAGATGACCAGCTCCTTAAAATACTGTCCAATAAATTACATCTGTGGCTAAAAGTACCTTGCTCAAGTTCTAGATCACTAATTGGCAATGCTGAGGTTTGTATCTGCCTAGCAATTATCTTCTACTTTTGTCATTTTCTTCTGCAGTAACTTGCAGCTGACTATTCTTTTTCACTCTTTTACTATTTCTTACTTATAAATAATTTCTCTCTAATTTGCATGAGGGTAGAAGAGATAAGTTAGTAACTTTTTTCCTTGCATTAAGAGGTAGCATAATCTGATTCTTTTTAGTCACAGAGGCTTCTCTTCGCAGCAGATTTTACTAATCCTTTTGAAGCCCCTGAATTTCCATGTTCTACAAAGTCTAGTCCATTTTTTATTTCATGCCATCAGGCTTAATCTTTTTACTGCTAAAAATTGTTCCACTTTGATAATGGGCATGTCAGTCTTCATCACACCAATGTGTATTAGCTCTCATCTCCTGTGCTCGTGATTGACTTATCATAGTTTCTTTTTATCTTTTAAGCAATCTGCCTTTTCCACTTTCAATCATATATAAAACCATTTGGCTATTTTTATCTTGAATTCAATCACTGGATGGGATAGCTGGCAGATAATGGTAGCTCAGATTTTCATTTGATGATGTTGCATTTTAGAGAACTGAAGAACTAAAAATAATGTTGTTAGAAATGTGCCCATATAAAAAAGAGAAAGTGGGCTGAAACCTAGACAGAACAATGTTTGGTACTTGGAAATGCATCCAGAAATGTAAGACAATTTTGCAATAAGATAAACTATGGATTATCCTGTTATTTTTCCAACAGTCATCTAAAAAAAATGTAAGAATCTGATGGGCCATACAAAAATTTTTGGTTATCTTCTCATTCACATGGGAAATGTTTAGTGCTCTTCAGATTTTTTTCTTCCTTGATGTATTAAATATTTTTTCTTCTTTTTTAAACCTGATTTTGTAGAGAAGCAAGACTTACATATTCACACTGCCAGCTAAATTCAGTTGCCAAAGCATTCAGTGTCATTTTCAATACCTTAACACTTCCCATTTGGCTTCTAGCTGCCACTCCAAAAGGGAATGGAGTCCAATAGGTCCTGCGTCACATCTGCTAGTCCTGTGTGGGTATTGTGGGTGCTCCGGGTGTAAAAATGGCACTAGTCACCAGTATTTAAGCAACTGACTCCCCTGCCGTCTGTTCACCTGTCAGTTCTTGCCTAATAACTTCAGAGCCTATTTCTTTTCCAACAGTCTGGCAGAGTGATGAAAACCTGATAGGTTCCACCTTTTGTATGACTTCTGTGAAAACTGTCATCCAGGTAGAGGAGAGTCCCCTTCACCAAAGGAAAGCAGTCCTCGAAGGGCAGCTTCGGTCAGCATGCACCCACGGGGTGGCCTGGCAGCACCTGGGTGCTCCTCATCCGCTCCAGCTGATGGATGCGGGGGGCACAGGCAGGAGCTGAGGCGGGGGGGCTGCAAGATTTCCCATCAAGTCTTTCTACTGAAGCCAGCGGGAGATCAGCTCAGCTCAGGAGATCCTACTGAATTCAAGGACTATGTTTTATCTGAAGATGAATAAAGTGATTCTTAAAGAAATCTTCCTTGAGACACGTGGTTAGAATTGATTTACGGCACTTAAATTTTCTTTCACTTCAGATGTTGTATGAGAGGGTAACTGCAGCACACAGAATATGTCCAAATGTTAAATTGCCGTCTGATCACAATATGTGCATCCACATTTTCCCGTTTCATTCATTTTCTTTTTACATGTGTACTTCTCATTTCCCTCTATTTCATTTTCTTTTAATGATTCTTCTCTAGTACGTGTTCGTGCTCTTTACTGCTCTTCCTGAATGGAATGCCTAAATCTGCTTGCTCTAACTTACACAATAGTCTGAGGCACCAAAACGTTATTTTGCCAGCTATGCTTCAGATTTTTTCTGCCCTCTGCTCTGGGCCTGCTATCAGTTTCTGTTAAGCAGCTTCTTGTGAAATACTCTACCACCTCGTAGTCTTAAGTCTCAGGTAGCACACAAGAATACTTTTGTCCCTTGTCAACAGCACAGTTTCAATGTTCTCAGACCTAAACTCAATGCCGTGCTGGTGATAATACATTGCGTAGTGTCTATACAACAAATATTATGCAAGAATTTGCAATAATTTCTTGTCACTGTGCCTGTATTAGAGAGATGTATTCATCATGTTGTGGGTTTGAAGGACTTAAATATTTATCCTGAAATCTATTTTCAACACATAAATTTAAATCTTTGATCCCATTGCAAAATATGCTATAAATACTGATCTGAACAGCTTGTAGTTTGCAAAGAACACTGGAAAATTCAGCAGTAAGACCACTTGTTTGGTCCTTCTTCCACTTTAACTTGACCATGTACTGTGTTTCACTGGCTGCTAGCATACCAGAAGATTAATTTCAGGTGTTTGACTGCAAACTTTTATAGATTTAAAATTTCTGAATATGGCCCTTTTAAAATATGTGACAGAATCTAGAAAGATTTTCATTGGATTTAAGGGGAGTTGGGCAACATTCCAAATGCACCCATTTTTTCATTCTTTAAATAGTTTAACAATAAATATACACATATTAGAAAATATGGGAATTAATACACAAATAAAATATAACTGATTTCTGTAATGATACTGGAAATGTAAAGGGCAATATAGAGGGACCTGTTTGATCATCCAGCTAAGATTTCTTGCACGCTTTACTGGAAGTCAAAGGGTTACGTGATTATTAGTGGGTAGATTAACTTGGCCTGCACTTCTTGGATTATTTTTAAATTTATTGCAGACTTTTGTACTTTACAAAAAATGAAGTGCTTGGTAGATATTTGGGTTATATTCCTTGAAAAATTCTTGAATAGAAACATGCAGCAAAATACACACAAATTTTTGCATTTTCAGCTTTGGTATAGTTGTTTTTACGTTTCATTGTTGAAGTTATTAGCCAAAAAGCTTTTTGCTAATTAGATAATGAGGTAATAAATTATTAGTTTGCACTTTTTCCAGAGAGTAATGGTAGCATTGTGCCACTAATCCTGTTTCCATATTGCCCCGTGTGTCTGCCATTTGGAACAAGGGCTTTCTGTTATTATTCAAGAGTGTCACAATATTATCTTTAGCAGTAAAGACAAAGTAGAAAGTTTAAAAGGTTTTTAAGGGCATTTTGCTCAAAACCTGGGTTTCTATGCCAGTGTTTATAATGTAAAATGAAAATATAATTTTGTTTTAATAAAAGTCCTTACATTTTCTTGCTAGAAAAACATTTCAAGCTAGATAAAAAAGTTGCTCGTACTGAAACAATTGATAGCTGTCTGTTGTCTGACAACTGGCTTGCAGCCAGCGGGGCCTTGGTGAAACTTTTGGGTGCAGAATGTCAATTAGGTGGCTTTTCTCCTGTTATCAAACAATTTTTGCAAAACCAAAACATTTTCTATCAGTTTTTATGTCTCTAGTTCCTTCAGTTATTGTGAACTGGGCTCTCACAGTACTATAGGATCTTGCCAATAATTGCTTAGGCGAATTTTGGCGCAGCCCTCATATATGCTTTATCTCTGTATTCGACACTGCAAGTTCATCTGTTTTTGAGAGAAAGAAAAGGAGAGTAGCTTGCAAGAGCTTTACTTAAAGAGGACGTTTCTTTTGCTGTGCAGGTATATCTCCTGATGTGCTGAAGGGAGTTTCTGATAATATTTGATGCCAATGCTTTTGATTTAAAAATATACTATCCATATGAAAAGTAGGTTGGAATGTATTTTCTGACTTTGAAGCCACTTATTACAGCAAGGTCTGAATTCAGTTTTGATGCTGCCTGAAGCAGTAGGTTGCATTAGATGACCAGCTTATTATCAAGGGAAGCCAGTAGATGTGTTTCTTTTGGATTTTAGCAAAGCTTTTGATACAGATGCTCACAATATCCTTCTGGACAAAATGTCCAGCACACACCTAGACAAATCCATAATGCATTGGGTAAGCAATTGCCTGATGGATTGGGTTCAAAGGGTTTAGCAAATGGGGTTACATCAGTCTGGCAGCCAGTCACCAGTGGGGTTCCCCAGGGCTCAATTTTAGGGCCAGTGCTCTTTAATGTTTTTATAAATGATCTTACGTTAAGTAAGTTTGCTGATGATACTAAACAAGGACGAGCTGTGGACTCCCTCGAGGGTAGAGAAGCCTCACAGAGACATCTGGATAGACTAGAGAGCTGAGCAATCACCAACTGTATGAAATTTAATAAGAGCAAGTGCTGGATTCTGCACCCGGGATGGGTTAATCCTGGTTACATGTACAAACCGGGTGAAGAGAGGCTGGAGAGCAGCCCCATGGAAAGAGATCTGGGGGTCTGGGTTGATGGCAAGTTGAACATCAATCAACAGTGTGGCCTGGCAGCAAAAAGGGCCAACCATGTGTGATGGTCTGACAAATTATAGCGAGTATCTCAAACATTCTTTAACGAACTTCGGTGGGAAGACGGCCTCCGTAAAAGCACCGCTGTTGTGTAAACAGGAAGATGTGGCTGGAGGAGAAGGCCCCACGGGGGCTGCGACCGCGCTTCTCCAAAGCCACACTTCCTGGCCTTAAGCAACCATGAGAAGAAGCACAACGCATGCGGTGGGAAGAAAGGTCAGACAGTGGTCACGCCTGCAGGGAGGGAGAAGCAACTCCCCGACGAGCCATCAAGCCCACTGACCCATTTCCAGAGAATTCCAGGAATGTGAACTGTGCATGTGGAGACCACTGGCTCATTTCTAGAACATTCCTGAGCTCACACCACACTTGCTCAATGACAACAAAGCCCCATCTACAGGGGCGGACCCTGCAGGTATAAAAGAAGGCAGGACAAGTTCTCTGCATGCGCCCTACGGAACTGGACCTCTAGACTGGCTGGACTAATGCTGGACCCAGGACTGGTGAAATCTTTTTCTTCTCTCTTTCTTCCTCTCTCTCTCTCCCTCCCTCTCTCTCCCCCCACCTCCCCTCTCTTCCACAGTCCTTACACCTCATCCTTTCAAACATAAATTGTCAACCAAGTCTGGGAGTAGGAGTGGATTTAGGTGTCCCTAGGCTCCTCTTTGAGAAGGAGTCTAAAAAGTAAGGGGGTCCACTCTGAACCTCATGCCTCAATGGGAGGGTTCTTCTTATTTTCTTCTCTGAATTGATCCTCAAATAAGTAAGGCTTAAGTACGGTTAACACATGTTGTAGAGTTTACTGACATAGTTTCATGTTCCTTTTTCCGTTTCTTTTTCTATAACAACCTTCTCTTTTCAAACGGCAGCTTAATGACATGGTGCAAGGTTCATAATGATAAGTTCACTTATTCTTGGGCAAGGTTAGCTTGGTTGAATAAATGTTGATTGTTGTTTGAACTCCCCTGGTGTCATTTCACCTCAATTCTAACAAAGGAAATCCACAACCTGAGTCGCTCCAACCTTGGGACGCGACATCGTGTCCTAGGTGCCATCAAACGTTTCACTGAGAAGTTGCTAGAACTCCATCTTTACTTAAAGGGAGGAAAGGAGCAGTTTGCTTCAAAAGACTAGAAGAGAAGCTGCTCTTAAAGTTTCTTGAATTCTTTTGGGATGTTTTTAAAATACCATCTAGAATACCCAAGTGGAAAAGGCCAGTAAAACAAAAATGAAGATGGAAATGAAAGGACCAAATACTGTTAATTTGATCAACAATTTAGTTTAAGTCCATTAGTGTTAGAATTCAAAAAGTTCTTTTTTTTTTTTCCCCCCTAAATGGGCTCAATTATCCTCAGATGCATGGATCTTATTTTCCTCTCTTACTTAGTGGGTAGATATTCCATTTATACCTTTAACCTATGCCTTCAGCTTTAAACTGAAGTAACCAATGTATTGCCAAGCTGAAGCGTGAGTACTTAAAAATCAGCGTGAATAGTCTGAGTGCCATGAAGCTTAAAACAAAAAGACATACTTAATAAACTGATATTGTGTTTGCCTTCAATGTTTTGATCCATTTCAACTTACTCAGTTTTGTCACATTTAATGAAGGAATAGAAGTGCATTTATTTTTTTACTTTTTAAATGGAATTAATTGAAATTCACACTTGATTCCCCAACAGGCTAACCCGAAGTGTTGCCGGAGTTATGACATAATTTGGAAGCTGACAAAGGAAGAAATCTTAGTGTTTGGTTGGTTGGTTGGGTTTTTATTCCAAGAAGCTATAAGAAAAAAAATCTTTCAAGAGTCAGCCCCTGGGTCATTGATATCCTGTTATGTCTAACAAGGGTGTAAGATAATGGTTTCTGAAACCACTGTGCCTTTTGAAAATAGGTATTAGAAAACAGATTATGGAGCAAAAACTCTTTAAGGACATAACATTTTCTATAATAAGTGGTATAAGCTTGTGCTTAATGGTTTTGTTTCTTGTATGTAAAATTAGCTCTATGAAATACCATTGTAACATCAGAATAATCCTAAATGCTGAGTTATGACGTGTCTTCTGACACAGGCCTCTAGGAATTTCCTACCGTGGCGTGCACAGCAGCAGCTAGAATGTTACTTCTGGGAATCAAGTTTTCTACCATGCCTTTCACATATTCCACTCATTTAAGTATGAAGTTCGGAATTACAAGATGTTTTGCATAAAGACATGCTCTTCAATTAGGAACAGATGAGGAACTGATTAGGAATAACTCCTATTTTCTCCTTTGTGTAAGTACATAACTACAGTAGCACAAAAATACTCCTCTGCCTCATGACAAACAGTGCTGTTGATTCTCAAGTGTGTGCAGTCATTTTGCATAAACTTGTCTTGATCTTTAATGAGAACCAAAAGGGAAAAGAATGTATTCAACAAAAAGAAAAGATGGCTAACTCCGTAGCGTGCAGGTACTGAATCTCTGTTCTCTTTCTTTCCAAGTGAAAATGATTGATTGATGTGGCATGGCGTGGACTCAGCACAGCTGCTGTAACTTGGCCTACATCGGTTCCCTCTGAAGACAGGAATAGCAGGTTCACTCTAGCCATGGGCTGCACAGTTCTCTGCAGTGAGCGTTCATGAAAGCATTCAGAAATCAAAAAGGGAATAAATTAGTTAGCTGGTATGGAACTCATTTAGCATCAAGGATGCAAGAGAAAAGATGGTCAAAGAAACTGATGAGAAATGTATACTTCCGGTTGATGTAGAAATACCTATGCATTTTATTTTAATCTCTCTCCCCTTCTTTATTTTGTATTTTCCTTGATCCTTCCTAAAAGTGGCTGTATGGAATTACACTAAAAATTGCACCCAAGTATCCTCTTTATCACAAGGAATAGTAACAGATACCCACAAAGGAGTCGGAGAGCTGAGTAAGTATAAAGTGTCTTTTACCTCCTATGCTCCTCCCATTTTCAGCAACCTTCATGTCTTTGAAAGTTATCCTGCTTTCCAGCATGTTTCCACCTAGATTATTAAAGTTTCCATGAACTGACATATGTAAAGCAGATGTTGACCAGCAACAGGTCATTCTTACCTCTTGCAGACAGTGTCTACTATCCTCCTTTTCTACAGTCCTGAGTGTCTTTGATGCTCTTCAGTCACAGCTCTCCCCAGCAGCAGAGCTGGAGTGAGCTTCAGGCCCCATACTGGGCTTAAAAAAACCAGAAGGATGAAGTACAGACAGTTTTTGAACAAGCAGGAGAAAGATGAGCTTACTGGAAAAAGAAGCTGCAGGAAGGTCAGAGAGAAGGCAGCATAAAAGTTCCTGTGTCCTCTGTTATATGGGGTACCCTGTACAATCATTTTAAAAGGAAACAGGTTGGATTAGTGGTTTGACTGCAGTTTAAGAAAGGATGAAGACTTCTGAACACTGGAGATGACAAGCAATTTTATTCCCTCTTGGGTCAAATACTAGGATTATTTTAATAGAAGAAGCAGAAGTTTAGTATCAAATTAATACTTATTCATCATTCTATATTAGCATATTAAGACCAATAATCCATCTCTCATCTTTCACCTTGTACTCAAACTCCTACTGCGCTTTCTTCACTGCCTCTTTCCTCTTTTTTATAATCTTAGTTTACAAAAAGGACTGAGGAAATGCTGACATGGTTGTCTTCTCAGCTGACTTTTTTTGAGGGGAGGGGCATTTGATCAACACAGAAAGATTCCTCCTGTCAAACATCTTCTAATTAGGTAGCTTACTTTGGACTGTAACCTTCCTTGAATTGCATTAAACAGACTTTTTAAAAAAGGTCTCAATCTAAAATAGCTTTCCCAAATCTGGACTAGTTTTTGCACCTCTTTTCTGATTGTTTTCCAATTTGTCAATGTCTATTTTAAAGCATCAGCAGAAACCAGATGTGGTATCACCAGGAAAAGGTTCATAAGTGCTTCAGACAGTAATCTAAGCTTCTTCCATTTTCTGTTCTTTCCAATTTATGGTATAAATATGCAGTGAATAGCATAAGTCTACAGTGTGGCTGCAGGTGCTACTGTAGAATAACAGTAAAAAACCACAGGGAAATCCTTTGTATCTTTTGTGATAAAATCCTCAAAGTCTTCCTGAAAAGTAGGTGAAAAAGGCTTTAGTTTTAGGTCTTGATGCAGTTACAAAGCTACTCTTTTCTAGATGAAGTGACAATTCTGTACTTTAAAAAATGGAAGTCAATTTTGATTTGGAACCTTAAAAAAAAGCTTCTAACCTTTCTTGTTCTTAGTGGCAGATGTCATTAAAATTCTACCAGGATGTCAGGTATCCGGATCAGCTGTATCTCTGCCAAGGCACCTTACTGATTTGTCTCTGATATAAAACAGCATTTATTCTGATGAATGTGTAATGCAAGATTTTTTTGTACAGAAGTTGTTCAAAGAACTAGGACTCTTTCAGAACTCATTAGTATATAAAGTTATAAAATTTACATTTTTTTTTTTTTGGAGTGTTTCTTACTAGCTTCAAGAGATGTAGCATCAGTTCAGGTTTATTTTCTCTAAGTATTCATGTGATGGACAGCTAGCACGGAGCAAGCCTGGAGCAGCCATGGCATGTAGATAGGAGGAATAACAGGTGGTCACCACTGCTGAGGTGTCCCGCTGGTTCAGAAAGTGTGCTGATAGCTCCAGACTTGTAACGGCTGAGAAAAGTAAGGGAGGAGACTGAAGCATCCAGTTAAAAGGCATGGAAGAATTGTATTTTCTGTATTGTATTGTGTACCATTTATGAGGTCTTAGATTAGTAAGGGAGGAAACATTTCAGTAGCAAGACCAGTGAGAGAGTTTTATGTAATTAAATTATTTATTATCTTTACTTTAAATTCTCAGAAAAATTCTTAGCCCTTTTTATGGACAGTTACAGTATAGTGGAATAAAATATACTATACAAATTCAGAACTTAAATATTTTGAATTGAAATGGTTTGGACAACGAGACTGCAAAATGTACATAGTCAATTACTCTACTGGAACTAATTTTTCAGGTAATGGACAGCTGTTTGTGAGGCACTACCTTGGAACACTTTTTCTCTCTGGGGAAGAGAGCTGTTTAGTAAGGGAGGATGAAGTGAATAACATTATGTCTAATTGACATAGGAAGGGGAATTCAGTTAGTCGGAATGTAATTTCAAGCTGTTTTAATTTTGTTTCAGTTAAGCTAAAAACTACCCTGTCTGTAGAAGCAAGATCATAGCAGATAAAATAGTGGTGATAGAATGTTTACATTACTGAAAACGTTTCTATGGTTATCTTTAATCAGATTTTATCAGAAAAAGTCATATTGAATTCCTGCAGCTACCCTGTTTATATTAGTTTGCCTGTACAGTCTGAGCCTGATGATTTTAAAACTTAGAAAGGTAAACTGTCTTCCTTGAGATTGTAAATACTCTTTTTTTTTCTAATTCTAAATTAGCTTCCCTCCCCCCGGGAATATTTTACATAATCAGGACACTGATTTTCTTGGAGACTGCTGAATTTAAAGGTTCTGTTTGTTATCTGACATCTTGTTTGTACTTTAGTGTTTCATAAGCTTAGGTAACTCTTTCAGCTGAGGTTAAGAAGTCTAGTAACGGGTAGTAATGGGTTTGAGATAAATGATTAGTTATTAACCACTTGATTCTTTTTTGCTCCATATCTCTTAGAATAACATTTAATGGCAAAAAATATACAGTTTATCAAAAATCACTAATATTCCTTACCACAGTGGAAAGAATGTGTTAAGCTGATCATGCTGACTGCAAAATCTTGACTGAATACTGATTTGTGTATTACTTCATAGTTTTGTCCAAGTATCAGATGTCTGAGAGGCTGTAATAACAAACAGATCATATGGCATTCTACTTGTCTCTGTTATAAATGTCCTTGTCATGCTTTTCATATGAGATTCCTGGGATAAATATAGAGTTAAAAATGAAACTGGCTCTTGATGGCTATTCCACAATTTTTAATCAATGTTTCAGTGCCCATTCTGGGGGATCAAGCAAGTGGTTCTAAAACCAATGAAAGCTGTGCATATCTGAAAAAGGGTTTTGAACTGCACTATTCTTTGGCGTGTCAGCGTAGACAGTGGAGTAGTAGTCTGGTGTATTCATGGTGACCTCTGACACTTAGTAGACAGCTACAGTATTTAAGACCAGCTGCTGCTATTTCTGGGCATTCTTAGCTATGAGCTATAGTCATGATGACTGTAGCTGAAGACGATGAGTGTCTGAAACAGAGTTGTGTGTATCCACAATGGTGGGGATAGCTTTCTACCCACAGGCAGATGACCATAGCTATAATGGGAATGAAAAGTAGTGAAGACTTGGTATGAATCCCAAGTTTGAAGTTCTACTTTGTGTGATATTGGGGTTAAAAAAAAAAAGGAAGAAAAACCCCTACATTATTTTTCTTTCTGCTTGTCTGTCTTGATATTTCATCTTCGATCAGATGTTAAACAGCAAGGCTTGGGGTGGGGATGGGCTGGGATATGCTGTCCCTCAAATTTAGTATATTTAGTGTTTAGTACTTTCCTTAAAGAAGATCTTGAAAATGCCAGACAAAAGAGTCAAGCTTCGGATTCAGTTTGCAGCAATTATTCACCATTACTTTTTACCTCTAAAAAAAGTTTAACCAGTTGGTTGCTACCAGCAGTAATAGTGAATTCTGGTTGTGTGTTCCACCATGGATAAGGAAGAGATGATCTGTGAGTGCAGTGCTGTACCCTAGGCATCTCATTTGATCTGAGTCTGACAGTGTGCTTCAGGAAAGCGGATGTCCAGGTAACGTAGCAGACTTTCTATAAACTTCTCAATTTGGTATTATTCTGAAAATGTGTCTAGGTTGTGAGAAGTTAACTAGTGGCATCCACAGTGTGATGGCTTCTTTAGAGTTGTTTGTCAGTGCGTGAGTGTTTAATGATAGATTTCTCCCTTTGAAGCATGGATGTTTTCTTTGAGAAAGGTCCTAGCTGAGGTCAGAAGCAGAGGCAGAACGCTCGCAAGCATTCAGGCTGCCTGCAACTCACTTTTCCCAGTATGCTGAAGCTCCCATCTAATCTGCAAGTTTCTAGTTCCTTTCCATGGAAACAAGTGTATGGGTGAGGGACTAGTGTTTCTTAATCTTACCTTGAAACGGAGTTGGTATATGGCTAGAGCAAACTGCAGAGAACCTGAAAACATGCTTGAGTCTGATAATGCAGATGAGGCTCCAATAATACAGATGTAGCCTGATGTGTTCCTGCAATGGATATTGTGGAGGATAAAGTAAATTATTGTTGGTGTTTACTACCCATGATATCTCCTAAAGCACTGTGGAAATGAAACAAAAGTTCTTGAAGGAAAATGATGATTTCTTAGAGAACTAAGAGATTAAAACAATCTGAACCTACAAAGAACAGTATCTCTTTGAGCCTTTAAGGGTAGCAACCTACATATATGAAATAGTTTCAGGGCAGTATTTTTCTATTACTGATTTTTTTTTCATGACTTTTCAGAACTGTCATTGTCTGTTCGCATGGTTGTCAGGAAAAGAATACTTTGGTGCCGTGTTCCCAATAGTCAAAGAACTCGTAAAACATAACAGTAGTTCTTTGACTTTCTGATTACTTGGGGTGATTCAGTATTATAATTTTATGTCGATATGATTCAAGTAATTTCAAGGGCTTCTACCTTCTTCTTTAGAATGAAGGGCAATGTTTGGTTTGCAAATGGATGGTTAGACAATCAATATTCTTTCTGTTTATATGTGGATCAGGGGATAGCTAGCTGAGTGTATATATGGAGAATTAAGATGGCATCGCACATTCTTTCCTTGGAGCACAGATTTTAGTTTTGGAAGGCTACAATATTTTGTGTATGTATTAGAGTATTTAAGCAATACTTAAAGACCTATAATACATTAAAAGTCAGACTAACTAATCCAGTGATCCTGTTTGGTGTATTTTCTGTGAAAGCTGTGAAGAATTTCTGTCAGAATTCAATGTGCTGGGGTTTTATATTCCAGGAATTTGATTTTATTGTTAAATTGTTTGTTATTTTTTACTTTGTTGTATTTTTTGGTAGGGAGAAGTGTTACTGCAAATTAGGGATTTCAAACTGTGATTGCTTTCTACCACCACATACATATGTGCAGGTATTTCTGCTCTAATTCTGGGAAAAGGTATCTATTTTTACATTTTCAGTCTTAACAGAATTCTACAATAGTCTTAACAGAATTATACAGTCTTGGTTTTGTAAGTATATTTTTGTCAACACGGAACATAACTATCTGCCACGAGATGGAGTATTCACTCTGGATTTCACGTATCCTCATATACCCTTCAGTAACTGGAGACATGGTTTATGTCTCTGAAATGCTAGAGTGGAAGCGACAAGACACAATTTGAATTACTTACTTCTACTCAACTAGTTAGGCAACATGGGAGACTAGCAACTGAAGTAAGACAGAGGGTGATATTGCTTTATATTGGAATTATTTATCTGTTCTATTCAATTTGTCCTTGGTTTTAAGCAAAAATGGGTAGCTGAAAATGTCCTTATTCATTTCTTATAGATTATAATGCAGAGCAAAACATTTTCTTAGTAACAGCAATTGTATAGCTGAGGATCTAACGCAGTTCATATTGTTAGCTTCGGTGACTCCACAGAAAAAAGTCAGCAGGAAGAGTGATTCCTCAAACTGGCTGTTCTCAGCAAAACCCTGCCAGATTCCTCACTTTCCTAGATCTGTACCTTGTACTGTCACTGCAGAGGATGCCATGGCTTTTGGTCTGTTCCTCACTTGCAAAATAAATGTGCTGGCTCTGCAAAGCATCTTCCTGAAGTCTGACATTGCCTGGCTGTCTCGCTGGAGGTACGTGCCGGTCTGTTGAGCTGCATCCTGCAGCACTGGTCTGGATCCCCACCGCAGTTTGTAGTAAAGAAAAACCATAATATTCAGGATCCACTAAGACAGACCTCATCTGTCACAAGATATACTTCAACTAGGAATTGGAGCAGACATGGAGAAGAGACCATGACAACACGCAGAGCTGTCTGGGGCTCCACAGGTTACAGCTGAAGCTCCCTACATCTGTAGATCTTGGCCCTTTGAACCTTTTCTCTTCTGCTTTGCTGCTCCCAGCCTCTGAGGGCAAAAGAGTAGGTCAGAAGCCACACAATGGAAACTAACACAAATTTATGATTTTCTCTTCAGCCAGTCATTTCTATATGAGAAGAAAGTGCACAGGCCACAAACAATGCATGGTATGATTGACATTCATTTGCAATCATTTAGTTAGTAACTCAGTCCATTTCAATGTGTGTTCTGGCATAAATTACCTGACTTTTTCTAAATGGTCTACTAGGTATATACTGCCAAAAATTCAACACCTCCCTTTCTCACTAGAAATCTTGTGCTCTAGTTTTGCAGTGCAATGGCTGGAGGCTCTGCCGTTCACTGTGTATTAGTCTTGATTTATAGAGACCTGTTTCTTGTTCTCGTTCCCCTCCACTACCATTGATTGAATAATAATAAGAGTCTTGCTAGGGATCATGAATGTTCACAAGGCTTTTTCTGCCACAAATAGTGGAAACTCTTCCTGGGTGAAGTTCAGCCCTATAGGTTTGGTCTGGTGAGATTTGTATAATCCTCCAAAGGCACATGCAAAGTCATTTTTCTAAGAGTGCATTGACTGAAGTGGATTAAGTAATGGTAAAGGGAATCACAGAGAAAAAAATCTCCCTGCTATGGCATTCTAGTAGCCCTATTCGGATCAGTTCTTTGTTATGCAAATGGAGTTTTCATTCACTTGTGTTGTTTTACGTGGATTTACAACTTCTTGTTCCCGTTGCACATACAGGGTTTTGTTTTGTTTTGGTTTGGTTTTGTGTGTGTGTTTTAGTATGTACTTGCCTTCGCTGCCACTCTTGTTGTTGTTGACAAACAGCTGTACTCAAGGCTGCAGTAATCTGGACTCTTTGATGATTTATATATTACAGAATCTTTCATGATTGTTGACATGGACGACATAGAAACTCTATACATTAATCATACAGCTTTGCTGGATGTGTTCTCTGTAACAATTCATAAACATTTCAGGTTTGTGGTCCAAATACTTGAGATGCTTCACAGGTTATAATACCTGCCATTTAATAAAATTCAGTTGTGATTTCTGTGTAGCCTGTCCATGAAAAATAAATAGTTCAACATTATCATGTAAAGATGGAAGCAGCTGCTGTGTTGTTTTATTTTCTTACTCATTTCAGCAGCAGAGATCCAAGCCTTTTAAAGTATTAGAAGAGCTGTTAGTTTAACACTGTATTACTCAGAGCTTTCCACTCCATGTAATTTCAATTTTTAAAGTGCTGAGTGAGACTTAGTGCAATAATTAAAAAGACATAATTTGTAATTATGAAGAAGTTGATAAAACTAGCACAATAACATTAGCTTCATAACACTTGTCTGTTCCTTTCATCCTTTTTTTTGCTGTGTCATCACATCTTGGTGTTTTCCATGCTCCTGTGTTTTCTAGAACCTAAAGAGGAACAAGTCAGATAATTCCACCTCTGTAGCGTAGGCATGTTGTTTTTCCATCACTCTTTTTCCTCTTTGGATAATAGCTTGCTGTGGAATTTAGCAGTTTCCGTTGGCTGGGGTTGTGCTCCACTTAATTTTTACCTTTATTTTTCATCTCGACAGTCACAACCTGAGCCCTGAATCCTTTCTTTTTTTTTTTTTCTTCTGATGTCTAGAAGAAACCATGGAAGCTGATAGAAAATGGTTTTGACTTTATGCTGCTGTATTAGATGGCATTAGGATTCGATGCCTTCAATTGCACCAGTACCTTTTCAAGGAACTGGACACAATTTGGATGGCTCTCAAAGATTTAGGGCACCTGAGACTCCTGTTAGTTTCAAAGCTCTAGCTACTCATCACTTTTTAGTAATTGTCTGATGACTGTGCTTTTGAAAGCTGTATTCAGGCTGTCATATAAATCTGATAGACTCTGGTTTCGTGGTTTTGTCTTCTTTTGTTGTCCTAGGGGAAAGGTTTCCTGCAAATGGCCTGTGGTACTTACAAAGCAGTAGGAAGCAAAATTTCACATCCTTTTTTGTCCTGCAAATTGCTAGTCTAATTTGAGATATAGCACCAGTAGGAAAAATGAACATGCAATAGAGCACAGTAATTGCTGCAGAAGAAGCTCTGCATCCTTTAGTTCCCCAGGTGCCATATATGATTTCTTTCTGCTGTGTGTGTGATTGCTTCTGATACCTGGAGGAAAGATGATATTGATAAAAATCCATGATAATATTTATTTTTAAAGAATTTTCAACTATGATATATAAAATGTATATATATAATAGCCCCAAATGATATATGAGATACTATGTTATTATGTTGCATACTATGTTCTATATGATGTATATTATAATATACCATATAGAGATACATATATATAATTGTTCAGAGTAAATTGCTGGATAACGGTAAACATTAAAGAATAGCGAATGTTCTGTGATTAGGAAAAGTAAGACTAGACCCCAGTCTGCTTTAAAGCTGTGTGTCAAGCCTTTTCTCCTTGAGCGTTAAGGCTTTCCGGCCTATGATCTGTCAATTATGGCTGAGTGCTCTCCCTCAGACAGCACAACTGTGTTCTTAGTCATGCTGTCTAAGGTAAACACACCATTCTGCTGAGATATATGCACAAAATAAACATATCCATTCCATCAGTGTAATCACAAAGTTGGCCAGCAGATCTGCCTTCCACCCCCATCAACCTGAGAATCCTCCTGTCCTGACAAGCAGTCTTCCCCTGGGCCAGTCCTGGAAGAAAGGACATTTAGAGCTGGTGGGGCGGGGGCACTCAGTAACAAATTGTTTTGTAGAAGACCCCTACAAAGTGGATTTCCCACATCTGCTGTACCAAATCCATTTCTGATTCAGATCTATGTTGGAAGACAAGATAGTTGCCTGAATTTTAAGAGTGAGTACTGACAGAGTTTGCACACGTCAGTGGTAGCTCCAACCTCTCTACTAGATTAGGCACATCTTCTGATCTAGATCAAGACAGCCCCAGCATTTGGTTAGCAAATAAAACATTTAAGACATTAGAAGAAAAATTTTTTTTAATATCTTTAATTGGAACTATGATGACTGCAGGTATATGACTTAAGCATTAATTTGGCTGCCAGTTCTGGAAATATCCTAAAATTTAAAACCCTTTTAGGGTTTAGAAGATTTAGAAGAAAGCATTTTTTGTGAAAAGAGCAAGATAAGTGCGTATTTGAAGTGAGGAATGTATTTTCTTCTTTCATAAAACCTGTATGTCTGTTAGTAGGACTAAAAGGTATAGTTTTAGGTGAGAGCTGAATATGGAATTTCTGTTTTCCTCTAAGATAGTGTGTTTTGAGAACTGAAGTCTTCGATGGCATTCAGTGTATTTTATAAAAAGAAAATTGATTGAAGAGAATACATTAATGGTGTGTAAAATGTACAAACTGACTTTTTTTAAAAAATGATCCATTATTATGCAGTAATGATAATAGGATCTTTTAACTATCATATTAATTTTTAGTATATAGTTAATGGGCTTCTTTTAAACTTTTAAATGAACACTCATTAATGTGCAGTACAGATTGGTGATGTCCAAAAGCTTTAAGCTTCTGTTCTGAAGCTTCTACAGCATTCCTACCTGTGTTCTGCTAGCAAAAGCAAATTTAATGAAAAGAAGCTTGACTATATGACTTGCAAGAGGAACAAAAGTATTTGGAAATGTGATATTCCCATCCAGAACTAGTGAGAATTACGTCTCCTGTAACACCTCCTCTGCTCGCAGACCACAGGGGAAAGAATGATCATAAAATGCACATGTAGGGCTGCACTGGACACTGATACATGGTGCATATGATGTGCCAGCAATCTTCTTCCATAGCTTCTGTTGAAAAATCCATATACTAACTGCTGGGCTATAAAGCAAAGCAACTGAACAGATCACGTAAGCTGTAAGGAGCATGTAGTCAGAAATAGGCACAATTGCTTCTGTCTGTAAATACAGCTACAAAAAATCAGGCAAAACATTCAGCTACGGTAAACTGGTTTGTTTCAGTTAAAATTTTGGGGACACCACCATTTAGCACCAGATGTAGTTGGAGCCCGCTGAGCCTAGACGCTATTGTCATTTCTGCAGTGGAAAGGGATTTTCAAGCAAAGAATTGGAAACAATGCACTAAGTCAAGTGGAAATTTTTATTATAGCTCTTCATGCTTCTGAATGCTGATATCTTCTTATTCAAAGGATTACTATTCCCAAATCCTTTTGTGTCAGGGTGATAGAGGGCTACTTGATTGGTTGCTTAGAGGCTAATCTTGGGAACTGTAAATAAAGGCTTGTTAAAAACAGAACAAATCTATCTTAGAGCCTATGAAAAACAACCTAGGAAAATGTTCATTCTCATTTCAGTGTCTCTGTTTTGTACATTGCTTTTTTTATTAACCTTTCTCAAACACAGGTTTTATTTAGATAAGCAACATACACCTGTCAAAAAGCGATCAAGAACATTTTCCTTTTTATTCAGTCAGTTCTTCCATGCATATGGAAAAAAACCCATATCTGTACTCCACAATCTATGCTGCTCTGCTGATAAATTTGCTGGAAGTTCTGTAGCTTACTTTAGACTTTTTCTGCCTGTAGAGCCATGATGACATCTCTTTTTCATACACTGTGTCTCTGACAGTCCTGACAGTTGTTGCAGACTTCAGAATTTTGCAGCCTTGAAGGACAAGTACTGAACTTTGGTGATAAACTGTGGTTTCATGTGTCCGTGTGGTATTTACTCTGATACATTGATGACTGCTTAATGCTGTTTGCTACAAACACTTTAAAAATATGGTTTGTAAAAGAATAACCTACCATACAAAAAAAATAAAAGTCCAAACAAAAGTTTCTTCAAACAAACATCTTCAAAACAAGTTGATTATTTGTACTCTGGAAAGAAGATGGTTGGTGTGTTCATAGAACTGAACTGGAAGTCCTACAGGAAGCACTATACTGGAGAAACACCAGCCCAAAGATAAGCACACTTCCATGCTTGTTTAACTTAGCATGGCTGCATGCTACAAAAAATGAAAGTACCATAATGTCCTGCAACAGCTTTACTTTCATTTTTGTTCACTTGTCATGCAAACAGAAAGCTCTTCATGGAAGTGCTGCTATCGGTAGAGGTGAGCAGGTGTAGTTGGATTTGTACAGCCTTTACTAGTGGGACTGATGTGGAAAAACCAGCACAGAGAAATTTGTGTTATTGGCAACTAGAACATTTTTCTTTTTGGTTAAAAGCTCCTCAAACATGAACAGAATAATGGAAATAAAAGCAAGATGGGATGCCCCAAAGACACTTGTAGTGTTCCTTCTCAAAGCAAGAGTCAACCCTTGGATTTTTTTTGTCACCTTACAGCTAAATCCGCAGACATCTTCTCTCCATTATCCCTTTGGTAAACAGATCAAATTGGATAGAACAGGGTCTGCAGAGGAGCAGCATTTTTAATTTTCTTTGTTACCTCTCTCCTGTAAGTCTCCCAGTATTCTATTTGCTAATTTTAGCCCTGCTTTGTTTCTTATCATTCCATTTACAATATTTTTATCTTTAGTCCTTGGTTGCTGACTACCTTACCTGTAGTTTCATTATTTGGTAAGTAGTTAAAATTCATCTGAATTGGACACACCCACCCCACCACCACCCCCCTTATTAGGCAGATACATGCTTTTCCATGGCAGTTTTGCTTGACAGAGCATATTTTGCATATCTGCACTAAGGAGATGTTACATTAGAAATGTATTCAGTTTGAGCATTTTGGCTTTCAGGAGTCATTTGAAGATCCTTTTCTTCCAATATCAATTTCACTGAGTTTGAACCTCTGTTACTCCAAGAGAAAATAACTCAAAATTTCCAGCTTTTTCTGGTCATTGGTATGAAGACATAAACCAGCTGAGGTTTGCTCTGAGCTAGGCTCAGCATAACTTACTGGGAATTAATGAAGTTATATCTGGAAAAAAAATATACACTTGACAGCTGCAGAGTGGAAAATCAGTGCGCTGTTTACAAAAGATAGCTATTAAGATGTTTTTAAATTGGATATTTCAGTAACAGTTGCAAAATGAAAGTTTCATTGAACAACAAGATAACCTAGCAAAGGACATTAAAATTCTCTAGGTGTGCAGCTTGATATGATAGAAGGATAATTGGACTCACTAGTACTTGAATAAAGAACCACTATAGACTTCATTCAGAAAGATCATAATTAAGTACTATACAAATCTCAGTGTATTCATTTTTTATTATGATATACTGATTAAAGTACGGATGACTATTCCTGAAATCACCTCCATCAATGAACATGCATGTATAGGGGAACTAGAGAAATGTTTCCAAGTATTAATGAAGGCAGATTTGATGCAGTCTTTCTATGGTGTGACAATCATGTGCACAGCAAAAATACTCCTGCGAGCCTGAACTCTTCCTGTGGAAGAAACTTTAATTTGTGCTTTCCATAGTATTAATATAAGAAGTTCTGCGACCTTCACAGTAATATATGTAGAGAAGATGTCAAATGTAGCCTGAACAGCTTCCTTGAATTTTGCCTGTTTCATTCTCAATTTGTTTATGTTTCAGTTTGAGCTGGCTACCTTACTCCTGGGCAAAATATGAATTAATCCCACTCCCTAATTATTTCTGTTAAATGTTTTTCCCTTTGGGGAAAATCATACCCCTACCAATATGACACCTCAAAGTCGACTAGGTGACGTAATATTCCAACTTTCCCATGCTTTTTTTCTTATCTTTTCCACCCATTGTCTTGGCTTTTCTGTGCCTTTTCTTTTATCTCACTCTATTTTGCATTGCTTTTTTCTATCTTTTTTTTCCTCCTTTTTTTTTTTAAATTGCTATTATTTTGCCTTTTTCTTTCTCTTCCTTTGTCTTTGTCCTGGCTGTTCTTGCCAAATGCATTCATAATTTCCTTCTCTGTCTTTTATGGACTTTCTTAGGTCCACTGACTATCTTAGGTTAAGTGGCACCAGACGCATACATATGGCCCAATTCTGACTTCCATATGAAACTGCCACTTTGTCATTTCACAATGCAGAGCACATACCTCCATCTGTCAACTGAGAATGATGACTCTCATCATGACTTGAGTGGTTCCATCATTAATGTTTAAAAGACATACAGACTTCTCTTCTGGACTGTTAAATAACGTTACTGAGCTTGCAGTTTCAATTCTATTGTATCATTCTGTTCAGCATTGCTAGCTAATTTACTTTCCCACTATGGTCTGGGTAACTATTTTGGCAGATGGTCTCCTCTGTCCAGTTTTGAATGCCTTTTTTGACATGGAAACTGGTGGAGTCACTGAACCGTAGATATTTGCATTCAGTGGCTCTTTGGCAGCTCTTTAGCTGGGTTATTCCTTGCCTTGTGTATAAGATTAGTGCTATAGAAGGGGAAAAAAAATCTACCTGGTGCACCTGCTGGCCCCAAAATAAGAGCTGGTCTCAGCAGCACTTCCACTTTAGCATCGTTAGGTGGCAGCCAAAGAAACAGGCCCAGTAGGTCTGCAAAAGTGTCTGTTGAGATGAGGGGAGTACAACAACTGAGCGCAAACTAGGAAACAGTAAGTTTCATTTTGTACAGGTTGCTACAGATCAGACAGATCATGCAGTACTACATGGCAGAAGGATGAAGGAATGCTGAGTGATTACACTTTACAAGGACAAATGGTCTGGTACTTCTCATTAACAAGTAACTCCATGCAATTGCATCATAAAGTCTGATTGCCGCTCTTAACATTACTTTGTGTACATTTGTGTGTATGTAAATAAAATCAGTGTGAATGTATGTATGCGTCTCTGTGGTTATAAATCCGTTCATATGAGATTCTACTATTTTAGTCACATCCTCAAGGGACAAAAAGTGGGTGAGTCAATTTCTGACTTGTTTGGCATATCTTTTTTGATCAGCTTTCCCATCAGTACAAAAGGAATGATTTTCACTGTTAAAAACCACAGCAGGGCACTATAGTAATATGTAGTTTCTGTTTATTATTTGTAACTCTGCCTTTCTCATAGAGAGTTTTTTGCTGCGTTCTGTAACTGTTGGTAGATTACACTGTATTACCCTACCCTGGCCTCTTTCTAATTCAGCTTTGTTTTGCTCAGCTGCATTTTCTCTCATTAATATTCCAAATTTTTAAGACTGGTAGCAGCAGGAATAAGTCACTCCACTAATGCCAGTATGTCGGAATATTTAAGAGCTTTGTTCAAACTATTCATAAATACCAATAATGACATAGAGTCTCCCTCAATCTAAAAGTGCTTAGCTGGAGTTAATGTCTTTACTGAAATCCCCAAATCACCTGTGAAGTCTCCTTAGCAATCATATTTAAACTATTATTTACAAAGAAGCATACGGTGTCGTCACCATCTTAATGACCTCAAAAAGCCAAAGTCAATGCACAACATGCTTGAAACAGCAGACTTTGAAACTTATTTATGTGAACAACTAAAACATAATGTGAGCCTCCCATCACCCAGTTATTCCATTGTCACTTCAATAACTTTTAGTAAATTGGCTTTAATTTCTGATTTTTCTTGTGTGTTTTTTTTAATCAATATATTCATTTCATTGAATAAATTTACCCATATACCTGCAGATAAAGTACTTCCATTAATTAACCGATGACATAGACCCAAAAGAAGGTTTTATTGTACCAGAATCTCCCTGAGTATCAAGGTTTTGAGTAAAGGGGCATCCATCCAAATGTCTCTTTGATGATAGTTTAGCAATACAAGTTTCTGTTAGGAATTTGACTAAAGACATGTCTTTCTGTCGGTCTAGTTTATTCATCTCTAATCATCATGATAGAGTAGATACAAATATTTAACCCCAAAGCTCCTCTACATACATTATAAAGCTACATACAGACAAGAACTCTTTCATACATGCATTGGAAGGGCAGTGAACCCACCTTATGAATATAATTGATAAGAAGCTGTATTTGGTTCAGTTGTTCTCTCAAAGTACTAAGAACCCTTGACTCCTCTAAAAGCAGGCCTGAAACTACTGAGCCTGGTACTGCAGTCCTGGAGACAAGTTACCTGGCACATGACATTCTGGCTTTCATAGATTTTGATGCTCTTATTACACAGCAGTAGCTTGAAGTCTTTCTAATAATTCTACTGTATATATAATTTTTAATGGGCTGCAGTGGTATAAGCTATTTTGCTTTCTGGATTAGTGCAGAAACTTTGCAGTGGAGTTGCTTAAGACAGAATTTGGGAGTAACGGCTGAGATGCAAAGAAGAAAATAGAGATAATATTGTTTGGGGGAAATTAAGTTAATGTAGTCACAGATCTTAATGCAGTGGACATTTTTTATTGCATTTTTTAAAAAGTGTTATATTGGCCTTCCTTGCTGTATTGGCCTACAATAGTGCCCCTTTTTTTTGTGTGTGGGACTGGTTGCATTTTCAGTGTTACCTTGTTTGATATTAATTAAATGTAACAGAAAGCTTCTTATCTCTGGAAGGAATACTTTTTCAGTAGGAAAAATAATTATTTCTGAGAACTGGAAAGAAAAAGGAAATTAGATGATAGAAAGTGGCAAGAAAATAAAAATCACTATGAAACTGATTAATAGAAATTGCTTGGCTCTTAATCAGGTATGAATTAGTACTTTCTCAAAGTCTACAGAGCTATGCTAATTATCCAGCCACAAATTTAGCAGATCAGTAGGCCAAAATTAAATAGCTATTTAATGAAAACATAAATTATTTGGTAGCATCTTGTTCCAAAGACAGATTTTATTTCAAAAGGAAGAGGAGTTTGTTTATTTGAAACTGTTGTGTTGCAAAGAAAAGCAGTATTTTTCTGTGTGTGATAGGCCACATACTCTTTTCTTAATTTGGTTATTTATTCATTTTTTCTTTCTCTCTTTGTTTTTTTTTAATTAGATCAGCATATAAGTTATGCTTCCCTGCCTTGAAAAAAAACACCAGATAGCTCATTGTTATGGAAACACAAAAAAGGATGTGTTTGTCTTAACTAATGAAATAATTTAAAAATCAGTTTAATTAAAGCAAACCAAAAGGATGATTTTGTATTAATTTAAGGAATAGACATACAAGTTACCCTGAAGTGCGTTGACTCAACCATAGTAATTGCTTATTCATGCACTCTTCAGACATGATAAGTCATGAGCTAAGTCTACTTAAGTCACAGTTAAGCAAGATTAAAGTAAGTGGCACTCCTTCCTTTTGCTATAGGTTTAGAGTGGGCAGATTGCCACAGCCTGTTTTTTGACTAGTGACTTGTTAAACAACATAAGCTTGACCAGGTGTCTGAGTCTTTGGTAGTTTGAGAATCACAGAATGGCTTGGGCTGGAAGGGACCATCAAAGGCCATCATGTCCAACCCCCCTGCAGTGAGCAGGGACACCTTCAACTAGATCAGGTTGCTCAGAGCCCCGTCCAGCCTGGCCTTGA
>JAVKLA010000073.1:23411074-23433452 GCA_034782735.1 Sagittarius serpentarius
CCCTCCAGCCTTCTTGCTGGCTGGGCAGGAGAAACTGAAAAGTCCTTGACTGAGTCTAAACAGGATTGAGCAACAGCCGAAAACATCAGGGTGTTATCAACATTCTTCTCATACCACACTGAAAACACAGCCAGCTGTACCAGCTACTAGGAAGACAATTAACTCTATCCCAGCTGAAACCAGGACATAATGAAAAGCAGGAAAATTCCATTTCATTACTGATAAGCTTTTTGTTTCAGAAAGAAAAAAAAAAGAGTTGAGTTTGTTTAAAATGGACACCTAGAAATCCTAAGGATTTCTTATTGCCATGTGTAAGTCCTTACCTATGACAGGGTAGTCAGAGTCTTGGATGAGAACCAGCATCTTCCTGAAGTTTTAAAATGTAGCAAAAGATAAAGAAAGCATACTTTCACATGCAGGGAATTATGATTTTTTAAATGCCTTTGAAATGTCCTTTTTTTTTTTTGTAATAAAGATGAAAACCCTCTAACAAAAACAAGGGTTGATTTTTTTTTGTGTGATTTTTCTATTAAAAGAAGAAACATACTCTTGTTAATGTTACTTATACAGGGCTTGTATAAATATTGTGGTTTTAAAAACATAAAACTGTGGGGATACAGGAAGCTGTATTATTTATCCAGTGAAAGTATGGGTGCTAGTTTGGAAAGATAAGCCATGATAGGGCTGTTCAGCTATCTCACTTGAGCATTTTCTCTGACATCAGTGACACTGCTTTGAAGTATAAGATAAGCAGGATTTGGTGCTCTGAAGCTGTACTCTGAAGCTGTGCTCTGACTATTATATTCTACACTGCAGTATTGTGAGTTTGCTGCTTATAGAGAATTATATAGTAAGGTAAAAGTGGACTATAGTGGTGTCAAAGTCCAGAGTCTGAGAACACAGTGGCATTACTCTTGTGCTTTGAGTTAAGCATATGCTTTATGAGATCCAGGGTGGAAATTGTAAGAGTCTCAGGGTGAGAAAACATCATCCTAACTGAAAATCTTTCTTTAAGAAAATCTCTACAATTCTTATCAAGAAATGAAAAAACCTAAGAAACATCACGACCTGTTCATTTCAAAGGAGGTGACCCAAGTAAAATTACCCATTTCTGCTCCAGTAAATATACAGTGATGTAACTGTCTGGTAACAGAGCAAAGAAAATAGTGGTTTTTTCATCACTTCATTTTCTAGTTTCTGTTTATGTGTATATGGTGGCATGTCTGAGAGAGCTCTAAACCCTAGAAAGTAGCAGAACAGCTTCTTACAAATTGAGGAAGGAGAAGTGAGAGAGGAAACAGAAAAGCTTGTTCTGCTAAATGAAGAAGATTTGAGTAGTAAAGATAATACTTGTTTGTCCCTTGCTTTATAGTTTCTCTCTTCCATTTGGACTTATCACCTAGTGATGGTGTTCTGTGACATCGCTCAAAACACAATCTAAATCATGTCTGATCAGGAACTGCTGTGCCTGCGGCAGACCCAGACACAAGCGGCAGGTTTACGGCCATCTCTGTGACTGGCCCATGCACAGAGAAGATGGGGGTCCAGCCTCTTAGCTCTTCTGGTAAGCTTATGCCTTGAACATTTAATGACACTCTGGTTTGCATACTTGCACAGAGAGCATATTATACTAAAACATAAGCCTTCTGGGAAATAATGAAACAATATCAAACAAGGCAAAGGCCATGTTTCTTGAGTTCAGCCAGATCTGTTAAAATACCTGGTTTGTGAGAGTCCATCGTATCCTGTGACCTGCAGCACTTCTTCCTGTGTGCCACAAAGGAACGTGCATTCCATGTGAAAGGTGTGTTTCAAACAGCTTTGTGAAGCTGTTCAACTTATCCTGCCTTTTTGAGCTCTTCCCACTGTGAAGAAAAATGTGTGTTCCTGGACTGTGAAGCAGTCCATGCTGGCAGAAGAGTCCAAAAGGCAAAGATTATGCCACCTTCTGTAAGACAAAGAGAGATGTGACTTTCATTTACTTACCAATGGAGATGAAGAGGTACTCTGATATTCAAAGGTGAAAAATATAACAGAAAAAGAAGGAGGTGTATAGTGCTGTTATTCAGCACTGTTTGAGGACACCTCAGGCTTCCTCAAAATATCCCTTCAGACTCAGTGGTATGAGAGAGACCAGAGGCAAGATGGACACATGGAACATTAAATCAGGCAGTTGAAAAAAAAAAAAAGTGGTTTGGCATTCTTTTGGAGGAAAAAACCCCACCCAACTTGTAAAATATCTATATGATATCTACCAGTAGCTTTACTTCAATATCTGCATCTTCCTTACTCATTTTGAAGGTATAGTTCCACTACAGAAAGTGGCCTTTCTCCATTTCTCTGTTCGGCACAAGCTTACAGCTCAGTACCTGCTTTCCAGGGTCAAACAGCGTATGCACCATTCTCAAACACAATACCATATGTTATGTCTGTCCTTTGGTCTTTACTTCTCCCTGTATCTCCTTTGCTCCCATAGACATGTGAGATATCTGGTGAAACAGAGAATACAGTGTATTTGGGTGTTGGGTTGTTTCGTATGTCCTACTACTCGTTTCCCTGAAGTGTTCCTGAGTTAAATCTGTGCCTCTTCTGTGCAGCATGCTTAGACTATCTCATTTCAAGGCCTAGCTCTGAAAAATGACTTGGGCAAAGAACTATTGTCTGTTCTTTTTTTAAATGAA
Source organism: Sagittarius serpentarius (assembly GCA_034782735.1). NCBI lineage: Eukaryota > Metazoa > Chordata > Aves > Accipitriformes > Sagittariidae > Sagittarius > Sagittarius serpentarius. The sequence continues at coordinate 23,413,756 of JAVKLA010000073.1, forward strand.
AATAATTAAAACAACAACATAAAAAAAATATTTCAAAGCTTAGAAAGTCAGGTGAGTATATTCTCATTGTCCTCATTTGAATAGTTTTCTTTATAGGGAGAGCATTACAATGATGACACTGTTAGATTTGAAAGCTAGCACTGAGGGATGGAGATAGTCAGTGGCTGATCCTTTCCTGTCTTGCTTAGACAGGAATACATGTTCTTTGTTTTCACAGTACAACAGGCAGCAATAATAAAAGCATGATATTGAGAAGTTGTTTTCCTTTCTTAGAAGCTTGAGGCAAGATGCATATTCAACCAGCTGAACTGATGCCTGCCTGCCATTGCAAAGGTCTGTTCATCCCACCTAGCTGAGGCCTCTAATTAAAGGGAGCCATTTTTCTTTGACTCCTAAAAAATCACTGAGGAGAATATAAGGGGATGTTAACTGCCCTCTGAAGGAGCCTGCTTGTCCTGTAACTTCACATTGACTAGCTTCCTTACTAGGGTGTCTAAATTAGATTCCTCATGTGAGGTAAAGTGAATATCCCTGATGTGATTTAAAACAGATTTGGTGTGAATAAGGTAGCAAATGCTGTGAAATGAAACGATAAGAGGATGCTATACCGTGAACTATGGATCTATTCAAGGTTGCAAAACATTGTGTATTTTGCTAGGCTACTCTAAAAAAGACGTATGGGAACTGGTTTACCTTGTGCTATTTTCCTCAGAACATAAACTCTTCACCCTAAAAAACTTAAAGAAAATTGTTTCAGATCTACTGATAGTACATCAGTCAATGAGGGAGAGGATTCAAACATGTTGAACATCTATGTACGGTTCTCTACTTTCTGAGGGTACTAAAACTGTTGACAACTGGTTAATGATAGTGCTTCCTGAACAGACAGGGCAATCATACGACGTTGTACAGCTTTCTGAAAATTTAGGATATGAAAAAAAACCAGTGGTAGATCTTCAGAAATACTTTTTGCTTTCATCTTTAGACATTGTTAATGCATATTTAAATCCCTTTAATTCCCAGGACAGATGAATTTGAAATTTTTTCTTTCATTTATAACCATAATTTTCCAGTCCATGCTTTTCAGGTGTTATCTCTTTCAGCAGAGGACTGTTTTCACTGAGGCAGACAATGGCTCATAGCACACTATAGCTGAAGAGCAATATAAGAACATGGTTAGGAACAAGACAAGGTTGAGGAGGTAGTTCCCAAATACACTGTCCTAGCTTCCAGCAGCCCACAGCTCAGTGATTAATCTAGAGGTCATTACTTTGCGTTTAGTAGTCCTTGATGGATTTCTGTTCAATGAATGGGTCTAGTCACTTCTGAAGTCAAGTAAACTTTTAGCATTCTCAACATCTTGAGACAATGAATTGCACAGTTTACCTCTGATTTATGTGGAAAAAGTATTCAATTTTTTATTCTGAATTGCCACCTGCTACTTGCATTTGATGTCTTCTTTTTGTATAATGAGAAATGATGAATTACTGTTCCTTATTTCCCCTCAGTCATGTTTTTACAAAGTTTTATCCTATTTTCCAACAGACAATTCTTTTCCAGGCTTCAAAGTCCAAATCTATCGAGTTAGCCTTTCGGTGTAAACTATTTTATACTTATGTTGCCTTTCTTTGCAGCTATTCTAGTTCTAGTCTAGCCTTTTGGTGATGGAAGTAGAACACCCATTTAAGATGTACTGTGGATTTATTCTGTGGTATAGGGATATTTTTTGCTATGTTCAATATTCCTTTCCTAAAAATTACTAACTCCATAGCTGCTTTTCTGAAAGAATCACATTTAACCTATTAAAAAACTCTAATATATTCTCCATGTGGGATAATACTAGTTTAGAATGCATTGATGTGTATGCATCCAGTCAGTGTTGTTTTTCCTATGCGCATTATCTTATCTTTATCAGTAACTTACCTTCCACTGCATTGCTTAGTGACTTACCTCCAGGATGTCCTTCCTCAGTCATTTGCTTCTGGCTTTTGTATTTACTATCCTGAACTTATAATCATGATAAGATGTTGTCATCTTACTTTTATTACCTTTGACAAATTTATGAAAACTTGCCATAGTTTACCATTTATGAGTATGTTGAAGAGTATCAGATTCAGCTAAGATTCCTCTGGCATGCAAATAAATCTCTCTCACATTTTGAGATTATTCTTATTCTGCTTCCTATTTTGCATCTAAGAAACCACAAGAGGACTTTCTTTCTTACCCTGTGACACTTACATTCTAGCACTTTGACAGGGACTTTGTTGAGAAACCCACAGAAAACCCAAGTAAATGATATATTAACTGAATGACTCTAGTCTACAAACTCATTTTGATTTATTCTGGGAGCTCCAGTGGAACATGAGGCCATGACCTCCCTCTACAGAATCTACATTGGTTCTTCCTCAAGATTCCTTATTTGTTTATGTGCCTAATCATCCATTTTCTTATTGGGTCACAATTAGCAGGCAGACCAATACAGGATGTTGTGGTGGACGTCTGCTACAGACTGCCCGAGCAGAAAGAAGAAATAGGTGAGGCCTTCAGACAACTAGAAGAAGCCTTATATTTGCAGACTCTGGTCCTCACGGAAGACTTCAACCACCCTCCACTCAGGATCACTACAGATGTGAAGGTCAGAGACAATCTCGCCCATAGTGATGGTGGAGTTCAGAATCCTGAGAGCAGAGTACAAGGCAAAAAGCAGGATCACAACCCTCGACCTCTGGAGAGCAGACTTTAGCCTGTTCAGGGACTTGCTTGATAGAATCCCATAGGATGTGGCCCTGAAGAGGAGTCCAGGAGAGCGGCCTGATTTCCAAGGATCACCTCCTCCATTGATCTGTACGAAAATGCAGTAAGTCAGACAAAGGTGGCAGGAGGCCTGTCAGGATGAGCAAAGAGCTCTTGACTAAAATCAGATGTGAAAAGGAAGCATACAAGAGTTGGAAGCAGCGACAGGTGTCCTGGGAAGAGTATAGAGATGCTGTCTGAGCATGCAGGAATAGGGTTAGGGAAGCCAAGGCATATCTGATGTTGAGCCTGGTGAGGGGCATGAGGGACAATAAGAAGGCCTTCTGCAGGTACGTCATCTGCAAAAAGGAAGACTAGGGAAAACATGGGCTCACTGCTGAATGGGTTAGGGGACCTGGTGACAAAGGACACAGAGAAGGCTCACTTCCTTCACCTCTGCCTTTACTAGTAAGGCCTTCAGAAATCCCTGAGACCAGTGGGAAAGTTCAGAGAAAGGAAGTTTTACCCTTGGTAGAGGAGGGTCATGTTAGGAGATGTTTAAACAAACTGAACATGCTCTAGTCCATGGGACCTGATGGGATACACTCCCAAGTGCTGAGGAATCGGCTGATGTCACTGTGAGGCCACTCTTGATCATCTTTGAAAGGTCATGGTGTCTGGGGAAGTCTTCTGAGGACTGGAGGAAAGCACCCACAGCAAAATTGGGAGGGGTGGCTGATACATCGGAATGTTGCACTGCCGTTTAAAGGGATCTTTACAGGCTGGAGAAAGGGATAAATAGGAAACACATGAAGCTAAACAAATGGAAATGTCAAGTCCTACACCTGGGGAGGAATAACCCCATGCGCTACTACAGGCTGGGGCCAACTATCTGGAAAGCAGCTTTGCAGGGGAGGCCTTAGGGATGCTGGTGGACAAGAAGTTGGGCATGAGTCAGCAATGTACCCTTGCAGCAAAGAAGGCCATCAGCTTCCTGGGCTTTGTTAGGAAGAGCATTGCCAGCAGGTTGAGGGAGGTAATCCCCTCTGCTCAGCCCTGGTGATACACATCTGGAGTGCTATGTCCACTGCTGGGCTCCGCAGGACAAGCAAGATATGGACACATTGGAGTTCACGTAGAGAAGTAAAACTTTTTTACTGTGAGGGTGATTGAACAAGGAAGAGGTTGTTCAGAGAGGTGTGGAGTCTCCATGCTTGGAGACATTAAAAATTTGACTGGGCATTGCTATAAGCAACCAGCTTCTGTTGTCCTGATTTGAGCAGGGGGTTGGAGTACCTCTGGATGATCTCCAGAGATTCCCTCCAACCTCAGTGATTCTGTGATTGTTTCTACCACTTTCCCCAGTGCAGATGTCAGAAACAGTTGTCAATATTTTACCATGAGAGCCTTTCAAAAGTGGGTTGCTTTTTTGCTATGTTTCATTCACCTGGTACTAATATAATTTTAAGGAATATAATTTAGCAGCACAGTTTATAATCTTAAGATTTTATTTTTCAATTTTTCAGAACTCTTTCTGATATTAGAATTCTGTCTTTTCATTTTCCATATTTTTCTAAAGACTCTTCTACTGACACTTTTATCAGAGACAGTCTATTCCACATAAAGAAAGTTTCAGTTCTGAGAACTTTTCTAATATCTTTACAGTGACTAGAGATATAAATGATTTGAAGACCTCTTTTTTTTAAGAACTTCTTTTATACTTTCATTTTCTGGCCCACAGACTGTTCACCTCTGATTTTGGAATACTTATTATACATTTATTATTATCCCTTATGTCATTAGCTCTTACGCGTTCAATTAGGTACAGCTATCCATAGACTACTTTGTGTTTAAAAGTATACATCAGCTGTGCACCATATTTATTCATACTTGGAAAAAAATACTCTTTATCCAAAACTATGTTTTAGGGATATGAAAAAGTACCATTTTTTCCCATCTCTCTCTATAGTATTCAGAATTTATAGATAATGAATTTGACCCCATCAGGACCTTTTCAGGTAACAGATAACCAGAATGATGTGTATGCCTGGAGAAGACTGTGTGGGGTCAAGAAGTTCAATTTCCAAAAAGTCTTTAGGGGATAAAGCTAAAGATTTTTAAGGACACTGCTAGACAGCAGTGCAGTGATATTGAATTTTAATGAATACAGCTGCATCTGTTGGATGGTCCCTGTCCTAGCTCATAGCTGTGAATTATGGTCTAAGTAACATTTGCCTTATCTTCTTTAGGTTATTAAGACTTCTTTGTACACACTGTTATTTTTAGTAGCTGGTCAATGTCACTTCATCAGAGTTCTCATTCTTTGAAAAATACCTTTTCTTTTTATACACATACATGTTTGTTTGTGGATATGTTTGCCTTACTGGATGCATTTATATTTATATACTTACAGGCATTACTTATTGGAACCATTATCATAAACATATAACAAAATAGAACTCTCAACCAATATTTCATTAAGAAACTGAATTTTGAGATTTTTTAAAATGTATTTTCTCTTTGATACAGTGACCAAGAAAGGAGTAAGAAAACATGAAATAATGAAAAACAGCACCTTTTTAGTCAGTATTGGGCCAAACTAGAAAAAGCAACTGTGCCCACGAATGGATTGCAAAATGATCTGGATGGAGAAATTTTTGGCACTTGTAAATTAATTTCTGTGAGCACTAAATAAAGCTACAGTCTACTAGAAGCATATTTGCAGAACAGATATATTAACATCAGTATTTCTTTGGATAGTGTTTGCCAGTGGTTCATTTGTTCATAAACGTTGGTGTATTTTTTTCATCAGTTCAAAGATGATGATGTTAATTCCTGTGGGATATTATCTGATTTAAAGGAGCATATTTTGTTTAATTTATTTAGTTTCATGTGGAATATAGATAATATACTACGTGAATTCAGACTGATGGCTTGTATTACTGCCTATAGCATAAATCTGCCACTGCAAAGGTGTTTTGGTCTCCAAGACAGAGAAGTTTTGTTCTCCAAGTAGCTCCACATGCTAGCCAAACTCAAGGGCTGTGGAAAAAGGACTGTTCAGAAAATGATGTGGAGTCATATACACTGCTTTAGAACTTCTGTCTTTCTGTCTCATGATAAATGCAGAGTCACTGCCAAGTACTGCCAGTCTTTGCCACAGAAGAGTTTATGGCTCAGTATCCAGATGTAGCTCCACCTTTTCATCAGACAGAAATAACTTTGAAGTTGGGTAAAGCAGGCATTTTTTCTCAAGGAATTTTTCTGAAGGCCAATTTCACATTATGCTACATTGCCAATACAGAATTTTGACCAAAATAATGTTTTATATTAAAATCTAAAATCCAATTATTTTATTCCTAAGAATAAAAATGAGTCTTGAAATAGGAAGCTGTTCAGAGGATGGCTATGTTGTCCCCCTGCATTAGTATATAAGAAATGAGTTCCATGAAACTTGGCTCTTAAATGCACAGACCTTTACAGATCAGAGCCAATACACTGAGTCCTGAAAGAAAGAGACCAGAGCACAAAGAACAACTGAAATATATTTGTGACAACATATCACACTAAGCAGAGTATATTATGAAGGTTTTCTTTGACATTATTTTGGGACAGTAACTCTATGGACCCAGCATTGATCCCTCCATATACCAGACTTAAGATCAGCACTGCTGTCATTCAACATGCACTGTGACTTAAATCTGGGTTAATTTGAATAGGCATATGGACAACAGCCTTGTCTATAAACCAGCAAATGGTGTTAGAATCAAATAATCCAGTAAAAACGGAAGTTCTCCAACTCAGCAGAAGTGAAAAGGGGTATACAAAATTCTTGATATACCTGGAATTCTGGAATTATAGATAGGATCAAAATTAGCAGAGATAATTTGCAACTTTATTTTTGACTGAAAGTGACTGACAGTTGTATGTTATTGGAGAATATAGAAAGTGTATTTTCTGCTTGTCTGGCAAGATGCTCTCAGAACAGAATTTAAATCTGTAAGAAACCAGCTTTGTACTTCCCCCTCTTCAGTCAAAGTTATGTTTGTCTTTACACAGAAACTGCTGTTTAAATTCATTATGAATGCTTAAAGAAATCCAGACTGAATTGGGCCAATGGTTAGTCCTTTGCATAAAAAATAGTCTTCTAACGAGGTCAGCTTTGGTCAAAGTGATTTGTTAGAAACAACAGACCATAGTTGTTGTAGTTCCAGTTCATCAAAACTTCATTATATTCTAGTTCCTAAAAGTGCCAAGAAAAAATAACGTTGTAATCTAAGATGTCAAGGAAATAATGTATACAAACAGTTTACGTGCTTCGTAACACCTCAGTGTGGTGGTGGTGTGCTGTGCTGCAACTTCCTTTTTATTACATCTGACAAGACATTAGATCAAACTTTTGCAACGGAAATAATCCATAGTTAAGAATGCAGGCCTATTATCTTTATCAGAGGTATTGAAAGCTATCTTATAAATGAGAGTTTCTTTAGGTTCTTGAGGCTGTGTAGCATCTGCCTCCTTCGTGTTCAGAGTTGAGGAAGGATAAAGAAGGAAAGTCTTGAAAAGAGTTTGTAAAATGTCATCTGTTGCAAGGTCTATATAACATAAGAGGGAATTGTACACTCCACGGCACATATTCCCCTGAATGTTCTCAAGACCCTTCAGGATTTTGGCAGTGCTTTCTACTGAGATTAGTCAGGAAGCTTTCAGGCTTGCAGTTCTAGCTTCCTTTTGTGTCTAAAATTCTGCTCATGTCCCTCTTGGCATGTCAGTCTGCTTTTAGGTCTGGCCCTCAGGTGCTATGATGATGATGACTAGGAGGGAAAAAAAATGCCTCAAAAGGGACAAGCTGTATTCCAGTGTGCAAACCAGGGGATGCAAAAAAGCTGAAATCTCTCTGCGTCCTACACCCTGAATACTTTGAGCATATTTCTTATACCCGAGTTCTGCTCTTCGACTTCAAAGAAGGCTCTAAAGCGATCATTAATGTTCCCTTGGTGTAAACTTAGCATTCTGATGAAATTCCATCTCAGATAACTGCGTTTTGCCTTCCCAAATTCCCTGTGCCATTTCAGCTGGATATGAGAGTCTTTTCTCACTATCTGTTCTCAGCTGTTGTGAGCAATTGCTGTCTAGAGGCAATGCTGCGGTGGGTGAGCAATCTACTTACATAGTCTCTCCTTCATTTATTTCCCAAGGGAGTGTTGATTCTTAATTTAATGTTTTTAAAGCACTGTAGGAGCAACGGTAGTAAGCATTGGACAAAGCATTGTTTTCTTTGCTATTTCAATGGTTTTGATACTTTGATAAAAGATGTATAAAATAGTATAACTTTTTTAAATGTAAGATGTCTAGTAAGTATGGTAATTTGATGTGAATTGTAACTCAAATGTACATCAGTCCTGTTTATTCTGTTTCCTGGTGGTAGAAGAGTTGCCTTGCTCCATGAGGCAGAAATAGTCAATCAAGTGAATGTACATGATTGCAGGAAGAAAGAGGAAATGAAGGTTGTACATAAAGCAAGATACCTAAACTAAGTGCAATTTCCTTTCCTTTTCTGAGACATGGTGTGAAACATACAGTTGCATGACGGAATGACAATTTTACTGTTATTATGCCCTCTTGATCAACTTGATTAACTTGTTCAACCAAAATAAAGATGTTTTCTTTGGATGCAAGATAGATTTTGCTCTACTGGAATGCTAATCAAATATAGCAGCAAATGAACAATTTATTTCTTGTTGAGTTATGAAATTCCCTGTGCTCCAGCAAAGGATAATAAAAGACTTTGGACATATCCCACATGGAATAACATAACATCTTTATTCAAAGCAACTCCACTAATAATATTTTTTTGATATAAGAAGGGGAATTTGGTTCCTTGTGTTGGAACTAGTATACATAATTCTTTGCTACAGTTCTCCTATGGAGAATGATCTTTGCTGTAATTATCATCTTGGAGGGTAAAGGAAGAAATCTGTTGAATTCAAATGTCAATATATAGTCCTCTCTATTCATATTGCGCTGCTTTCTGCAGCTGTTGAAATAACCTTGGCAGCTACAGGGCAATGGGAACTTAATTAATGCTTTGTATACTGTCACATACACACTGTCAGCGTCAGCAAGGACAACCCCTATCATACACCCCAGCTATAGTGCGCTACGCAGAACCATGCCATAAGCAGAATTAAAAATGTGTGCAGAAATTACCAGTAAGGGAGAAAGGCTGCAGAGTGCCTGAAAATTTAAGGCTGGAATAGTTTGCTAGATCATAGTAGACCATCCAGTCAAACCTTCTTTATACCATGTTGCATTTCATACCATGATACATTTATTGAGCCAGTGTCTACCTGGCTTAGATATTTTTGGTCTGTAGTTCCAGAATCCTTCTCTGAGGTGGCAAATCCTATGTGACCATGTGCTTAAGTATGTGTCATGTATAGGACTGCAAACTCTAATCTGAGGGTGGACCATTGTTTTCCTTTTGCCTTAATCCAGTACTGAAATGCCAAAGGCCGCCCTTCAAGGAAGGCTAACTGAAAACAGATGCTGAACAAGGAATCACCTGACAGTGAAGTATCTGTTAAAACTTATCTCCTGGAAAAGTCAATGCTTCTGATAAGAAGGCAACAGAAACTAAACTGCAGAGTCTGTTATTGGTTTGGAGAAATGCCATCCAGTGGTTAATCATCCTGATTATAAAAAATCCTTATTCCTTGTCTCACTCATGCTGAGCTGCAGTCATCAGTTTCTTTCACTAACCTAAGTGGCCCCTTCATATCTGGTGCTTTCTCTCAACTAAGGTGCTAAGTACTGGAATGTTTTCCTGGAGTTTTATTTTTATTATTTTAAAATTTCTGCAGTTTTAAAACATTTATTCTAAAACACTAGATATAGATGAAACATTTCTAATGGAAAAATATTCCTTTTTGTAAAACTAAAACTTTCCACAAAAACATTTCTAAATCAAATGTATCAGACTGTACAGAAAAAACAGTATGATTTGCTGATAGACTTCTGACTTAGAGCCCAAGATAGCATCTGTCATGTGCACACCAGCTGAGAAGTTGTTTTGTCATGTTTTTGTTTTGGTTTGGTTTAGTTTGTGAGACAGAGTTGTGCAGAAATTTCTTCTTATGAAGCTGTTTGCCTTTTTAATTTTTCATCTTAATTCAATTTCAAAAATACTGATATTTTAGTTGAGAAGCATTTTTACTTCCCAGGTAGGCTCTTTTCAGACTATTCCTGCTTTGGTCTTATTAAACAGAAGTAAAACCATCTCTGTTACCTTTTTGCTAGTCCTTGTTTTTGCAAATAACTATTAATTAAACCCTTTTTGCCTCATGATGCTTACTTGGGAGCTGACTATTTATTATAACTCCTACACAGTTTCTGTATTTTTTGTCCTCAAGTGAGGCCTACGTTCATTGTTTCTTGCTGTAGATGCTTACATTTAGCTGTATTAAATCAAAGGTTTTGTAAAGACCTCTTTAACCAAGAAATCTGTATTATTTTGTATGTTTTCTTATAAGCAATACCTTTATATTCTGTCTGACCACTGATAGTTAAATACAATTAAATCTAGATGGTATTAGAAAATCCCCATTTGTTGATGAGTCTCACAGACACTCCTTTCAAGCTTAGCTAATAGGCCAATTTGTAATCTTCTCATTATGTACTTGCAGTGCTAATTCAAACGCCTTTATTATTTCTAGAGTCTTATACTTCTACAGTAAGTACACTTAAACAAATTTGCCATTTCATTCAATAATTAAGTCAATTTTGCTTGACAAGATCAATTTCCTGCAAAACAATTAAAAATTCAATTATTTGATTCCTATAACAGGTTTTCCAAGAGTTTGTCTCATTTAATGTCAGTACTTATTCCTGTCATCTTATTTGCCTTTTGTGACTTCAGCCCAGTGTTAATTCTCTAGCAAAATTTTAGCATTCCCTTGGGGTCCCAGATTTATTTGAAGGAATATACACGGACCAGAGACTGTCCGCTGGTTTGAAAGTAACCATCACTACTAAGTGTTGATTAACAGCCTCTTTAGTTGTTGATAATTGTGAAGTCTTCCACATTTGTCAATTTGTACATTATCCTGCTTCTTCCCAAACATAAAATAGAAATACCTATTGAACACTTCAGTCTGTTCGTTACTTGTTGCTGTTGTTATTAATTATCATTGCCATCTCCATCTGGTAATAAATACAAAATGTTGCTAGTTTTATTTCTTTCCAATATGCTTAAAACTTTTTTTGTCTTTTGCTCCGCCAACTATTTGTTTTCCCCAATGTACTTATTACCCTTTGTCACTTCTATATGCCTCATAACTTCTAATGTACTTTAATTTCCATTTTCTCTTTTCCTCAGTCTTTTATTTCTATTTGCTTTTGTCATGGTTTAAGCCCAGCTGCTAACAAAGCACCACACGGCCGCTCGTTCACTCCTCCGCCCGATTTTGGCCCCAGTGGGATGTGGAGGAGAAAATATAAAGAGAGACTCAACTGGGGGGGGAAAAATCAATTTAATTTACTACCAACCAAATCAAAACAAAAATAATAAGAAGTAAAACCAAATCTTAAAACACCTTCCCCCACCCCTCCCTGCTTCCCAGCCCAACTCCACTCCCGGTTTTCTCTACCTCCTCCCCCCAGTGGCGCAGGGGGACGGGAATGGAGGTTGAGGTCAGTTCCTCACCCCTCCTCTGGCCCACCTCCTCCCCCGCCTTCCTCACTGACCTCGGTGTCTGTGTAGGGGTTCCTCTCACACCCCACTCCCCTCTCTGCTGCAGGTTCCCCTTCTTAAATACGTTATCCCAGAGGCGCTCCCACTGTTGCTGATGGGCTCGGCCTTGGCCAGAGGCGGGTCCGACTTGGAGCCGGGGAAGCTTCTAGCAGCTTCTCACAGGAGCCACGCCTGCAGCCCCTCCCCCGCTACCAAAACCCTGCCACTCAAACCCAAAACAACATGCCTCTGGAAGGCAGTTCACTCTGCTTCTCTTGGCTATTGTACCTTAGTCTGTGATCAATAGCGCCCTGGAGGTGGACATCTTGCCTTCATGCAGATAGACAAGTACCTTCAAAAAAGCGCTTAGCTACTAGGCAGCTAGGGTTTGATATCTTTGCCTAAAAATAAATATTCAGTATCCTTTTGTGCTGAGTAAAGAATCCTGCTGTGTTTCTGGTTTACACTATGGGAGTCTGTTGTTCCCCCCCAAAATCACAAGTCAGTTCTGCCAGCTGTGTTTAAATGTTACAGAGAACCTGGGGCATCTCAAACAGTCAGAAGTAGCTGAGAAAGTAATTACTTATTCCCCTATTGTGTTTTAATAACTATATTGATCATGAAGGGAAAATTATATGTAAGGAGAAAGAAGTTACAGAAAATGAAATTGCTTTTATATCCATTTTGAAAAAAACCTGGAAGCACTTTAATCAAAGGTATCTTCCACATTCTTGAAAGAAATCACAGGACTGGTAGGACACATTTGTAGTACAGCTATCAGGTCATGGTCTGGCACTATCAGAATTGGAGAACAGGAATTGTTAAGTACGACTTATGTTCAAGAGGAGAAAAGAGAGTGAATTACAGTCTCTAAATCTGACTTCAGCAATGTGGAAAGCTCTTGAAGACATTTTGAAATGAATTAAAAACATGGAGTTCAGTGGAGAGTGGGACAAACCAGGATTTCATTTTACTTTGAAAAAGTAATTGCATATCTTTCTGAGGATAAAGGATTTCCTTAGACAAAGGTGATGGGAAAGACTTGACTTCCTGGTCTTCAGAGAAACATTTTCTACAATTACATTACATAAGGATTGTCCTTATTTGGAAGATTCATAGGAAAAGAGGTGGTGCTGCTAGGCTATAGCTTGCCCTTGTATAGTCAGCTCTCATGTCACCTCTGTTCTACATCACACACTATTAGGAGTTCAGGCTGGGCAGCTCAGCCCTGTCTTTGACAGTATTCAGTCATTCTTCCGTTCCCTACTGGGCTGAGGTATGTGTGCGAACCTGCAATAGTTTGGGGATGATAGGCTTCCTCCTCATTTCCTTACATGGAATACGGTGACTAAGCACAGTTCTCGTTGGCTTTTCAGATCAGATGGCACTTACAGTTTTGTAGGAAATGAATATTTAATTGGTTTTGGTGCAGTTGCTTCCTTTTTTGCTCTATGTTCAGGCTAAGACAGGAATGTACGTCAAGTTCATTGATTCAGCCTATGAAACCTATGAAGAACCAGAAACATACACGGCCAGATGAGACATAGGTCCTGTGTATTCATTAGGTCCTAGTGCTTTTGTGACATTTGCACCTGTTTGCTACAGAATAAAATTATTTCATGGACAAAATCCTTTTTTTTTTTGGAAGCAGCGCTGTCCAATATATGACTTAAATACTGTTAGGCAGACATAAATACAGGCAGTCCTGCCAAGTAAGCTAGGTATCTGTTCTGTCTTTGTAGGCACTCCAATAATTTGTTTATCATTACTGTTGTTTATATTTCTTGATAGACAAATCACTAGCCAACAAGTTCTGCAGGCTTAGTTCTTATGTTACAATTAATTTTTCATTACATCAGTGTTCTCAGTGCAATTAAACTAATCTAAAGATGTAGGAGACTGAGGTTGCACTTGGAAAGTCTCATTATCATTCTAGGTAAATGAGGAGAATCTTCTTTCAGACACTCACCCAAATGAAAATCTTCTGCCAGTAAGTTTTGTTTTCCTTGGGAGCATATGAAAAGTTGAATCTGGAAAGTACACTTTGCCTGGTTCTGCTCAGACTTCCTGCAGCATGAGTCTTTTGATTTCTGTTTGAATTGTTTCAGTGTGAGTAGAAAATCTAACCCTGGGCTTGTTTTAACCTCTAAAGTTGATCCTCAGGTAGTATAAATGTGTGCCGTTGTCCGGAATTAAGATTTTCACACCAGGTAAGAAATGTTCCTTTTTCTACTACAGTTACAACCTAGTAGTATCAGTTGCCATGGCTTTTCTTATTATTCATGGCCTATGGAGGCCATCAGCATATGTATTTCTATATTCCTGTGTACTGTTTCTAAGTAATTTTTTGTCATCAGAAAACCTTATGTATTTCATTATATTATTTCTAGGTTCTGGTGAGAATCCATCATCAAATTGTCTTTTCCTATTTCATCTGTTCACAAGAGGAACTGATTTACATTGGTGGATGGCTTGCCAGGGAGAAAAGCAACCTTAGCTTTTGGCAGAATTTAAAATTATGTTGTCAGAAATGAATAAAATCCATGCAAGTTTCTATAGAATAAGTAAACCTATGGAGGGACTCTGCAACATTCTCTAGAAGAGGTAGCGCTTGGGGAGCACTGTCCAAGAACTCTAGAAGTTTCTCTTTCCATAAGGAGAGGCAGACAAGGAAAAGCTGATGGACAAATTTGCTTGCCAGACAGATCAGTGGATGACACCGTGCAGATGCAGATTGAGAAGTCATTTGGTTGGACAGGTGGAGGCTACTGAAGAGACTGAGGTCCTGCTGGCAGTAGTGGAAGACAATGGTGGTAAGGATGCGGATGCTTAGAATTATGCCCCAACTACAACTTTGGAGCTTGGCTCAGGTAAAGACCCAGAACAGTCCCAATCATCCCTTCTACACATCAGCAATCAAGGAAAAGCTATAAAGAAGGGGACGTGATGATCCTTTCTTGGTAAAGTCATCTCTAAAGGAGGTAGACAACTGTCCAATGAAATGTTAGACTACTAATGACAGCCTTATGTCTGACAGCTTACAGTCCAACTATTGCATACAGTAATATCAATTCCTGGTCTATTACAGGATGTCAAGTAAGGCAAGGATGTCTTTTTTACATGTATTCTCTAAGTTACTTGAAAAGCATTAGTTCTGCAAAGACAAAGAGATTAATACACAGATAGGAAAGAGTTTTTAAGCTCCAGGATTTTATCACCACAGCATGTCAAATGAAGGAGGTGCTCCAAAGGCACGGCAGACCTGTAGCGCGTCGTATAAAACATTTGCAGACATTTGTATCCACAAAAAGCCCAAGGAGAAACAAAGCTCTCAAATGCTTTTCCTAAGTTCACGAGTACAGTGGCAAAGAAAGCACTGCTTCTTGAATGCCCTATTGCCAGGGACTTCTCGAGTTGCTAAAAGATAGAGAACTCATGTTCTAATACTAGGATCCCTGCCACAGGCAAGGAGAAGAAAGTGCCTTGTTGCACACAAATGCCTTTGAAGAGAACTGCGATGTCTGTGCCAGCTGAGTTGGAATTGTTAGGAGCTAGGGGTGCCACAGACTAGGTTGTGTCTTCCTCCTCTCTTCCTCCTCACAAACTCAGTTTTTAAGAGGTGGTCACGCCAAACTACCCAGCAACCTAAGCGTGATGCTTTCAAGTTTGAGAGGCAAGTGCTAGATGTCCATGTCTGGTCGAGCACATTCATATCCTCCTGGTACCAACATCAGAGCTCTCCTTGGTCCAACAGAAGCTCATCCTGGAGGACTCAGTGGAACAGAAAAGGCCAGCAAATAATGCAGAGTCCCTTGAGTAGACATTGGGGAGACTGGTGAGTTCCTGGCCCTCGTGCAGGGAGACAGTTTTAGGGCAAGGCTGCACTACTGCTGTCCAGATGCCTTCCTGGATAGGTACTGGGGACACTGCGGAGCAGACTGGGATTAAAGTCTTCTCTACAATGATCTTAGAACACTAGGAAACATCTAAAGGGACCATGCCCCCTTCATAAACCACAACTTCATTATTACATTTTTTTTAAGAAGACTCTTCAGAAAAGAAAAAAATTATACAGTGGGTCAAAAATTCATTATCTTTTTTTATGTCAGAGTAAATACTACAGTAGCTTCATGTTTAGTGGGTTCATCTTGTGTATATTCTCCATAGCTTGCTTTTCTTGCCTAGTGAGCGAGAATGTATCAATCTTTTTTTTATAGACAAGAGTGCTGTCCATTTATGGGAAACAATTCTTGCATCAGTTCTTTTTACTGTAGAAGACATTTTTCTTACATAGATCTGAAACATATAAAAAAGTAAAAAAACCTCTGTTTGTATTTATCTTTACTCTTTAGAGTCTGTCCCGGTGGATATTATTCTTTTCCTGAAACATTTTTTTTAAAGAGTTTAAAGAAAAGGAAATAATCTGTAACTTCAGCCTTTCACTGATGTCAAAGGCAAATTACTCATTGCCATTAATGGAAGTAGAATAGGGCTCTATCCACCACACAGGTCATATCTGCTGATTTAATAGTACTGGGGAGAATTCATGAAGATGCAAGTAAGTTTATTTTTTTCTAAGCAGAAAAATCTTAAATTCTACTTGTAGTCTCCAGACTTTCCCTGACTGTCTCCCCAGCTGTGTCTTTAAAACATAAAAGGTATATTACTGAATATTTAGGAGTATAAGGATGTAATAACAACTGATTTCAGCTATCACCAATATAATAAAAAATGCCATGATCACATTTTTCTTCAAGTTCCCGTTTCTTTGACCTAAAAGGAATGTGAATGCCATGTATTCATATAACTGAATATACCTTTCTGTCTTCCTTCTTCCTTATTACAGGGAAAATATGCAATGCATATATCCCAAAGACTCAGAAACCACAGACCAAATGGTACTCTCCTGCCTCTATTTTTATGTCCCACGTTTCCAAGGCATTCTGTCATCTTGATGTTATGTGGGCTGAACCATTGTCTGGAGGTGCCTGTTTCTCTCTGTTGCTTTTGGAGGGAGTGCAGGACAGCTGGCTTCCTATTATGAGCTCTTGAATTAGACATCTGAAGTTCAGTAGGATAGAGGTCCTTTCAGAGAAAGATGTAAGAAACCTTCAAGAAGACAGAAGTGTAGTACTATGAAGTTCCTTCCAGTTACTTTCATTTCAGTTTCAAAGACTCAGGTTTCTCTTTTCTTCCAGCTCTTCTTCGGTAATACTGATGGACATGTAACCATGCAGCAATGGACATAAAACAAAAACTATGTTCCCTTCTTGTTCCAAATCAACTCAACCATATCCTGTCCAATAATAAGATGCATAACAAGTTGGGGGGGTTTTATTTTTTTCTCTTAATACATCAACTTTCTGCTTCAGCTTACCTTTTATTTTCTGTTAAATTTTTTTTTTGTCTATTTTATTTTATTGTGTTATCTTCACAATCTAATCTGAGGGACTGAGAGCCTGCTGATACTGAGCAATGTTTCTCCCTGTCATGCCAGATGTAAATAGGTCTAAAACTAGTGAAGAAAAGACTGAAGTTAGTTTTTTGTGACTATTAGCATGGCTCAATTACCCATGTTATATTTGTGTAAAATGAAGGGTCAAAACTGAAAATTGAAAGTGGTCTATTGCTGCTTGGCAAATGACCGCATGTCAGCTCTGAGCAGAATCACCAAGCGTGCACTCAGCTTTCAGCAATGCAGGATCACGCATCTTAAGCACGTTTCCTTGCATCTTAAGCAAAAGCAAATCCAAGTACTGTATATCTTTGCCACAAGCAAAGAACATGAAGATAGACTTGATTATAGCTCAGCTGATGCATGGGATAGGAATCATCTCAATCAACTTTGGGTGTATCCAAATTAGGAATCCATCACTAAGTGTGTTGTCTAGGTGCCCTATATATTCACTAGAGATCGAGGAAGTATTATGATTCATGTATATGTCTACTCAAAGATGGGATCAGTGATGCCATAGACTCCCGCTGACTCTGAGGTCTGTTTTGCTCCCAAACGTGGCCTGTGCTGTATTGCTCAGGTCCATGTGGATGTGTCAGGTACCGCAGGGCATCTTATATCCAGGTACTTGTGTTTAGGTGGCTGGGTTTTGAGCCACGCTTAGCCGGACAGATCTCACTGCAGGGCAACTTATTACGCCACGTCATTGTTTGAGTCTGAGTTCTTATTTAAGTGATAGGTGGTGCCTGGGTTGAGACCATATGGTTTAGATTCCTTAAAAATCATTCTTTAATGTCGCTTTAGTGTGAGTCTTCATCACGTTAGACTAGGACAATTTAACCTGCTATCTGGTATTGGGCACTCATTTGAGACACGGGCCAGTTACAGAGAGTTTATGGGAAAGCAGCAGCAGTGATCTGGGAGCTTGCAAGCCTGACTGCAGAGGAGAGATTACAAAAAGAATTGTCTAAGCTAAAAAAGAGAAGATGGAGGTGAAGATAACAGTCTCTTGGTACATAAAAGTCTGCTGCAAAGAGGAAAAGAATAATCATTGCTTTTTTGTTTATTATAGATGGGAAGAACAAGAAGTAATGGACTTAAACTGCAGCAAGAAAGAGTCAGGGTAGATATTAAGAAAAGCTGTCTAATGATAAGGAGATTGAAACACTTTCTGGGGAGATTTGAGAGTCCTCTGCACTGGATATCTGTTATAGTATCTAGTGAAACATATTTCAGGAATGATGTTTGTATAATTGCTTTTACTGTTGCCTGTCAGATCACGCTGCAAGGTGCAATGTAAACAGGACATGTTCATATTGTATCACAAACCATCATTATTTAATCAGAAAATGTTGCAGCCATGAATCATTCTTTGATTTTCATTCTTTGATTTTCATTCTCATCGTCTCCTCCTCTCCTGTCTCCTCCCCTCAAAAAAACCACGTTCCTGCTAGGCACCTGCTTTAGGGGCCAAAATCACTGATTTAATTTGACAGAGGTGATGAGACTCAGCATTTTCTGTCAACTTTGGTTAGAGTGGCAGTTGGGTACAAATCTCATATATCACTTTGCTTTATCCAAGTATTTTTTTACATGGCTTTCAAATGTCCTGGACTTGGTTTGCAATCACCATTTGTTCTCCAAATGATTTCCACAAAAGATGAGTCAATAAGATTATAGTGTGTGTCCTCAGTAGTGCTTTGAATGAGGTAGATGAACCACACAGGCATTGGAGGTGAGGTATGTGGGAGCTGGGTTGGCATTGCACTCTCCTTGAACAGTAACAGATGACCGTCACACTTCACTTTAACAAGCTGCTGGATTTCTGAGTCCTGGTTATGCCTGATTAGCATCAGGGCTGGAAATAAGGAGGATTTGTAGGAAGAGGGAAAATTATTGCGCTGGTAGAATTCAGGAGGGAATGCATCTATACTGATGGATAAAATAAGGCCAGGGGCTGTCCTGTGGATCCAAGGCCTGGTCATGTCATCATAGTTAGATAGTAGAAACGTGGAATAGTTTGGATTGGAAGGGACCTTTAAAGACCTTCTACTCCAATGCCCCCCTGCAATAAGCAGGGACATCTCCCATGCAGAAAGAAGGTGAGAGCGTCCAAACTATCCATTGGGAATGGCCATTTGCATGTGCTACAGTGGACCTGGGTCATTCTTGGGGAGAACAGGACAAAGCTGCATCAAAAAGCATGCATGGGTGATGGAGAGCCAACACTTTTGCCTATGCCTCATCCCTCTTTGGGTTATGAGTATAGAAACAGCTGCTTAGTGCCAAAGTTTATACAGGGGCCTGAATGCACCAACACTATCTGTCTGTCTTCCCCTTGCCCCAGGTGTTTGGCTGACTGTGTTTCAGGCCAGCTCTGATACACACCACTCTATATCCTTGGATTACACTGCTGTGAGAAAGACCTGTAAAATGCCTCCATGGGAGCAGCACCTATTTGCTTCAGAGATACAAGGAAGCTCAGGCCCTTGCTCTTGTTCCCTGCCTGAGCTATGCTGTGGGTCTGCCCTGCCTGGCCATGTACCGTGCTGAACCTGACCCAACTCACTGGCTTGACTTTCCAGCTTGGTCTTGGATCTGCCTTATGTGTAGAGATGTATCTGGAGGTCACTGACCCTTTGGCTGTCCTGATTACTGTCACTAGACCTGCTCTGCTCTTGCTTGGGTTGTCCTGGTTTCAGCTGGGATAGAGTTAATTTTCTTCCTAGTAGCTGGTACAGTGCTGTGTTTTCAGTTCAGTATGAGAAGAATGTTGAT
>JAVKLA010000073.1:23433552-23464958 GCA_034782735.1 Sagittarius serpentarius
AGGGGTTCCTCTCACACCCCACTCCCCTCTCTGCAGCAGGGTCCCCTTCTTAAAGATGTTATCCCAGAGGCGCTCCCACTGTTGCTGATGGGCTCGACCTTGGCCAGAGGCCGGTCCGACTTGGAGCCGGGGAAGCTTCTAGCAGCTTCTCACAGGAGCCACCCCTGCAGCCTCTCACCTGCCACCAAAACCCCACCACACAAACCCAAAACAGCTTTCTTATTTCCAATTGCTGCCTTAACTTTTCCAGTGAAAACAGAATGGGCTTTTAGATAAAGATTCATAGTTTGTACATGCAGTGAAAAAATTAGGGCATCTTAGAGACTTGGAGGAAACCTGACATGGTTCAGTTAAATTCAGAAGTGTCACCTGTAGAAAACCACTTTAAATAGCTTGACATAGAGTGAAGCTGTGTTTGTCAAGATTGGAAAAAACAGAAGGCCTAAAAGGGATACTTGTCTGCATGAATCATGAGGAAATCCTATGCCTTAAAGACACTTTTCAGGAAAAATTGGAAGTGTGTAGTTTATCTGGATTTGACAGGTGTTAGGATAACACCTAGATAAGTGGGCCCGAGTAGGTAGTAGATACAAAAAGGAAGTTTTCCAAAGTAATATAGGCCGAAGAGGTGATTCCTGAGGCAAACAGCAAGCTCTGCTTAGTCATGTTTAACTTACACAGATGGGGAGACAAAAAGTGTCAGAAGGTCCGGCAGAGGTTTCAGATTGAATATAAGGAGGCAAATCTGATGGCAGAAACGGATCTGCACGTCCCAGCAAAGAGGTGATTGCTGAAGCTGTGCTTGCAATGGAGCTCATAAGTGATAAAGAAGGTGGAGAGAAGATGGGGTAAGAATACAGATTTGTGGGTGCAAATAAACAACTGCTATTGACTTTCATTCACTGCTTTACTGAGAGGAAGTTGGCCAGGTCCATTCCCTACCTGGTTTTAGAAATTGGAACTGGGTGGGTGAATGGACATGAGGTATTTCATATCTCGTTACCTGAAGAAGAAGTCTAGGATAAATTTCTGAGACTTTCACTACTCCGTGAAGAAACACCATCAGAAACAGTTGGTGGGCAGTTACAGGGAGAGAATCAGGGAAACGCAATTAGAATTTTATTTTATTCCACAATTTATGTCTATGAATACATTTCAGGCTTGATCTCAGTTTGTGATAAATTTTCTCAAACTTTAATCTCATGATTGAAATATAGTGTATTTTCCAATCTGCACAGAGTTGGGAGGGATGCAGTCAGATCCTCTTCTGCCATCTTATGTCAGAGTCCCAGGGGAGAGGTCTGTTTTTCCTCCACCAGAAAATGGTCTGTGCCCTTGAAAGAAAGGAGGAAGATCTGGTGAAAGCGGCCAGCATGGTCAACAATTTCTATAGCCAGTGGTGCAGAATGCCTCATGTGACTAATCTTGTCCCAGTCACCTTTACCTGTTCAGGTCCTCCATTTGCAGGGAGATACAGATAAAGTTTAATTCCTGTCTGTAGTGAAGTGCTTTCTGTTCACTACATCCTAACCAATAAAGAAGATCGTATTTATCATGTGAATATGCAAGGGAATGATTTTAAAGTCAATTTCCACAAGAATGTATTTGAATAAATTTTTTTATGGAGAATATTTCCACCAATCTAACTAAAACTGTTGAAACAAGTTCATCCTCTAATGTGACTGCTGTGATTATTATTTTCACTAACCTACCAGTTTCAATTAGTGAATTGATTTGTTCCACTGGGTGTAAAATAAACAACAGAAGTTATTATGTTGTACAGATTAAAAAGATCAAATTTAGTAATGTTGCTACTATGTGTTTTAAAATTACTGTGTCAGTTCCCACCAGACCTATTCAAGCAATGCTGAGGATCTGACGCTCGCAGCAGTGGAGGGCAAAAATGCCTGTTGTTCCACTGCTTTGGCAGGGGTCCACCTTCAGTGAAGTACCATCACTACTAAGGTTACACTTCTGTCCCAAGCATGGTGCCATCAGCCAAACTGCATACAGGTATAAAGACAACACTTTTTTTCAATGACAGAATTCTGTCTATGGTTTGTATAAAAATTTTTTTTCCTCCAGAAATAAGATACATTTTAACAAATGGGTTACAAAAAGTTTTCAGTTTAGTGTTTAGGCTTTGATAAAGACTCATAACCTTTTCTGATATTTATTTTTTAAAAAGGCTGAAACACCCAAGCATTTGCTAAGTATTTTACATCAAAACCTGTCAATGGAATATATAGCTCAGTAATTAAGTTTGTTTCTTATTCTTTACATCAGCAACATTTTGTTACACCTTGGATCAATTTCTAGTTCCAGAGTGCAGCATATTTCAAAGTAGATCCTTCCTAAATTGTGTTGAAAACTATTATTTGCTATTAATGACAAGAAAAATCATGCCATCACATTAGTACACCTTGGTATTAAAAACAGAAGACAAAGAATGTTTATTCAGATAGCATGTGTATTATTGCTTTCACTGTCATATGATGCAATCTACTGAAAATGAAAATATGCTGCTCTAAAGTGTAATCAAGAATGGTGCAATTCAGTCACTCAGTACTTTCCTCAAGTTCCATCCATAATGCACTACTAAAGAAAAAGAATCTTTCTAAAGTGATACTAATTGTTGTACACTTTGAGCCCTTTTGAAAGTTATGTGAGAGAATGTCAGGGTAAAATGACTTAACATTTCTTTAAATTTGCCTCATTTTAGGTGCATGTTGTATAATGATAATATATCCTGATAGCCACTATTATTCATGCAATCAAGTTGCTATTACGGTGACTATTTGATTTGGAAATGTGAAGATAAATCTTCATAATGATATTATGTGATGAAAGCAAATGGCATTTGTTTTAGGTGAAGCATGTGAAGGAATGAAAATAAGCTGATCATTACATTTTTTAGAAACAGGAGGGTTTTTGTCCATGGAAAATATTCTACAGGAAATGTATGTGTCTTGATAAGGATGGGCTTGCAAGTGAGCTGAAGATATTTAGGTTTTAGAATCATTCTATCTACTGAAAATAAATATGCACTATTTTATCAGTATTTCATTGTGACTAGCAAGTGTAAAAATGCTTCGACTTGATACTGCAAATGATTGTGGGAGCAGTTCTTGGTAGGCAAAAATTTACTGTTTGTACATACAGACAAGTCTTGGTTATTGATGTTGTCTGATCATTACTTATGTGAATCAGTTAACTAGCATTTGAATTTTTTTTAGCTTTTTTTAAAATTTGAATTTTTCATAAGGAACAATGTTAATGGATTCATTAACAGTTAATGACAAACATTTATTTTTTAAACAAACCCCACCTTCTAGCTGTTCAAATTGCATCCATGTCTGATTCCAGGAAAGTCTCTCATGTTAGGACCTTTCTGATTTCCTTGGTCTAAGTGATATAAAGAACAGGAAAAGGGGTATGGATCTCAGCTTTTGTATTTCCCAGACATCACATAGTTTTGTTCTTAATATCTAATAGATTCAAAGTTGAGGTTATGACTGGGTAGTGACTTTTTGCATGCTTCCTGTATATGCTGTTGCACATATTACATGCATAATACAAAAACATGTAATTATGTTCTGTATATTCACCAAGAATAATATGTATGTATGTGTATACATGTGTACATTCAAGTATATATGCATATATAAATATATGAAGACCACATATATACGTGTACATACCTACAGACACATATCTTTGGCTAGTAGGACATGACTAATCACTTTGAGCTGCATTAGGAGCTCAGAGAAACTTCTTGGCGTTTTCACTGTATAGGGCACAACAAATGTTAGCAAAAGAAAAGCAGGCAATTCAAAACCAATTAATGCTTTAGTCATTACTCATCCTATGTTCAATTATGCCATTATATTTAATGTTCTCTAGTGTAACTATCATCCCAATATAAATAAGTCGTTATACCACAGAATGTGTTAGGAGGCTACGTACATGGATGTGTACCATCCTTAACCAAAAGGAAGTAATTCCTTTTGATTAAAAAGCTGTTCTGTCACTCACTCCTTGGCATGCCATACACAATTTGGAAAACACCTTTGAAAGAATATATTGCTAGAGGGAAGGAGAGACAGTAAATAATTAAAATATATATTAATAAAGCATCTCTGTGTTTTGTGGTAGCATGTAAGGGGTCAGACTGAAGAAGGTTTAGATTTTGAAAAAGTGACAGCAATGCTGACACTAGGAAGCTCCTAAGTTTTCACTGGTACTGTAATAAATCACCTTACTTCCCCATTAAAAAGAAGCCTTTAGAACTGCCACACCTGTAAACTCTCTGTAGGCACTAAAATCAAATCATTTATCTTCCTACATAGATAACAAATCCAATTAGGACCTATCAGACTGTGATGTCTCATTAAAAATGCTCCAATTTTACCTTGGATAATCACAAATGTGTATTTATTTAAGATACCAGAAAGCAAAAAGGAAAGATTAAAAGGCAATCATTGGAAGTACACTCACTGTAATTCCAAGGTATATTTTGACATGATGTTTACTTCATTCTTCTCATTATCATCTTGGCCTGCTCTTATTTAATATAATTCCTTTTTCTGTTTCTATTTTCTTGTGCAGATAAATAAAGTCCATTGTAAGGTATGCACTGAGAAATCTTAGGGTAGTCTGTGTCTGTTCTCTGAAATACCACCTTTTTTTTCCCTGTAGAAAAGGAGTATCTTCAAAAGGATTATGCAATGTCTTTTATCTGGATCTATAAAGAGTTCTAACTCAAAATTAGTCTGTTAGATTACTTTGGCATTTTTTATTAATCGGGTGATTGGAGCAGATTTGGCTTTGAATTAGTGGCAAAGATGAGAATAAAAACAGTAGCCCTGGCTTGTAGATTAGAGCCATTATCTATTTGGCAACATAGTCTGGAGGATGTATGAATTTAAGAGATGAACATCTCTAGTGGTGGTTGATATGAATCAGACCACAATAATGGGATGTTCATAATCTTTTGCCTTTTCCTCTTGGGTAACTGGATTAATTTCTAAGCTTAGATCTTTGAAAATTAATCATTAAATACACATTATTTTCTGAAATTGGAAATACATTATGAAATGTACAGCATGTAAGTATCAGCAGTGGAAAATCAGTAGGTATTTACTAGTCTTTGTATACTTATAGACTTTAGGAATGTTAGACTAATTTGTTTGGACAGCTTTCTGTATACTCAGTATTTTGATTTACATTGCCTATATTATTAATTGTAAGCATCGCAATATGCAATATTGTTCTCTTCAGTTTTGTCTTTCACTAAAATTATGATTTTTAACCAAGTAGCTTTCCCTTATCATTCACTTAGAAATCTTGGAAAACTCTTCACTTCACTTTGAAAATTCTCCACTTGTATCTTGGAAAATAGGATGAAAAGTGACCTCCTGGGCTGCTGATGCCCAGTCCCCTGCAGTTTCAGACAACATGCACTATAACGTCTTTCTTGAGTTGATCAAAAGTCAAATTTTTGTCCCGGGTTTGTGTTCCAGAACTACACTGCTCTGTAGGTTAGAGATCTTCTTTATTAGTCATGCATAGTTTATGCCTGTTTATTTTTCTCCCAACACCCTTTTATTTCAAGACTGTCCTTTCAATGAGATGTATGCTCCTGCCTGCTGATATACTCCTTGAAAGCAATTATATCCCTGCTTGCCTTGGTTTGCTACTTCAGCTTATTTTAGCCTTTTTTTGTAAGGTTATCTCTTCATGCCTCTTACCAGTCTGGGTAGTTTATGCTTATTGCTGTAATTAAACTTTTTTGTGAACGAAGGACTAATGCTCTGGAAATTACTTGTTGTGCACAGTCACTAGCGCTTTGGACAATGCAGTTACACTTCCTTAGCTCTGTTCACCTTTTTTGTGGCTACATGACATTGTTAACTGATAGGGGATGAGTCTTTCTCCTCTCTGTCATCTCCAGTACACTCATATTTTAGACATCAGTGAATCTCATATGACCCTGTGCTTTGCACTGCTCATTTACCCTATTCTAATACACTCCTTTTCAGACTCTCTAGTGTTTCTTATTTTCTGGAATGGGAAGCTAACAATACATTTTGCTAGGACATTACCCTAGGTGTTAACACAGAGACTCCTCTGTCAAGTCCTTCTTCCAAAGAGTGTTTATGTATTATAGCTGTATCTTCCACTGCCCTTTTTGAAGTATGTGGTATCTGTTGTTAAATTCTGGAGACAGCCCAATGACCTATTAGATGACACTCCCCTTGCTACTCCCAGTAAATAGGAGGAAGATAAATTAAAGACCATGACTGGGATTAGGGACTAACTAGCTAATCAGATTGCTTTGCACTGTCAACTCTGAGGTACTTCTGGGAGAGTACAAATTCTTTGGACAAACAGGAGCCATTAATATTGATGAATGAAGCACTTAGCACTTTAGGGGTCTCCAGAAATAAGCAGTAAATGACCAGGGTTTAAAGGATTTCAGATTTGAAACTACATGCCGATGTTCTGTTTCATTTTCACTATGGATATTTTGATATTATCTATTTTGGATTTGAGCCTTAAATTCTATGTCTCGGTTCTTCATTCTTAAAAGCCTGAAGACCCTCATTTACATAGCAGAGTTGTTATGGAAAGAAATTAATTCCTGGCTATGTAGTACTTGAAAATGATGTGCAAACCCCTTTATAGCCACAAGCGAACAGGAAACATTTTCTGCTACTGTCCTTGTTATTTCTGAACGCTCAATCTGTCAGGCATTTGCCTAGCAGTAGGTTTGGCTCTTCATTTCCCATTTACTTAGCCCTCTCCAGGGAAAGTCAGGATAGTTTTGATTTGCCTTTAATGGCTCATTGCTTCCTAATCAATATTCTTATCTGACATTTTATTTTTTATCAGAAATTTATGTTTAACACAGCTACAAACAAGTCAAGGAAGAGAAGAGGGCCTATTTAGGCCCCACTCCTAGTACAAGTGTGAAGCAAATGCCTTCAGTATGTCTGAAAACACCCGATCACATTGATTCTCAACAACTGTTGAGATTCATTTCTTATGAGAAGTTAAGAAATTGCCTTGTAAAGCAATAAGGTACTAAGCTTCTTGGTACTCAGTCTCAAACATCAGCACAGTCCCCTCTTCAACGAAAACATATGCAAACATAAAATAAAGCCAGTATTTTAATGCTGTGCTGATACACAGCGCTTCACAGAATTTGCACAATACTGACACCTGTTGCTATATACAATCCTTTACAAACTTCATATCCAAGAGCCAACCACAACCATGTTGGTGTTGTTTGGTATACGTGTAGAGATATCAATTAATCTGGATATCATTTAGCATGTGGTATTAGTTTTATTAAATATGCAGATTTATTAATATTTCACTGCATCATTTAGTTGGATGTTTAAAAAAAGATTTTATGAATCTATTATTTAAATGAGATAAAGGATTATATGGTGCTTTATGCAGAAAATATATCTCATCTCTCTTACTTTATTATCTCATTTGATTTTAGATGAAGGATGCATAATGAGGGAACGAGATCTCATTTTCACCAAGGCTGCTCAAACTTAATGCATGGGCTTCAAGCTCCACTGTTCTTATAAGTAATAAGACTCTGTATGTCATACTTTTTTGCTTGCAAAATGTGAAGAAGTGCATTGTGGAGTTTCTAATTCCATGGTGCTCAACTGCCTGTGACATTATTAATTGAAAAGACTACAGTGTATTATGGCTTTCTGGGTTACAGTTTCTACTTTTTTTTAATATGCACGGTTTTGTTCCTTCAGGGCTTTCGGAAGAAAGAAAACAAGCGTGTGGTCAAAGAATATCTAGCAACGATGCGTCAATTATATTGTCTTATGTACAACATGTACATTTCAAATGGTTTCTAAAAACCTAACTACAAGTTAGAATGGATTTCAGAGGTAAAATAGAGTCAGCAACCAAACTGCTTTTTAAATATTACTTGATTTAAATTGACTGCACACCACCTGTCTCTGGTGATCATCTTCCATTATTCATCGTCACCCTTGGGTTCTTCGGCTTCTTGGAGCACCGAACTATTTTTGTTAGTAAGCATGTGTGGCTTGCTTTGAAATGCCCAGACAGTGTCTGATGATTCATAAACCAATGGTGGCTAGATTCATTTGAGGATCTAAGTCTAATAAAATATTATGAAATTATCTAAGCCTAATGAAATGTAAGACATCAGCTGAAATCTGGAATAGAGCCAAGATAGAGGGTCTGATTTTCTTGCTTTACTCGCTGGATCAGGGCTGACAAGGTCAAACCTCACATGCACAGCTAAGTGAAAATGAAAATAGCGTTGTTTACAAGAACTTTTGGTGACATGTTTTAGAATTTTAAATTGCCCTAGGAATACAAAGCCAAGATGTTTAAAGACTATTCAGCCACAATGCATGGAATTTTAATTGGAGTGTAAACTGACAAGTCCCAGTGGGTTATAGACCTAGAAAAATAATTTCTGAAATGCAAGATCAGTAGAACAGCACATGTTTAATACTTATGGGAAAGTCAGGCTTTCAGATTTATTCCTTCCCGCAACCTGGGCTGAAAAGAAGCAAGTTAAGGTTTTTGCAGGCATCATTAAAGGTGTTGGGACCCTCAGGAAGGAGGTAATATGTAGAACTGTGGTGGTGATCGGGGGCTAAAGTGAGATCAGAATCGCTAGGAGGCTGAGTTCAGAGGATTAATATGGGTATATAAAGAAAGTATAATTTATTGCTTAACAGAGAAATTGGCAGATGTGGAAAGATAATGGAAATTTGCCCCTTCTCTCAAATCATTTCACATAATGAACTCAGTGCATTTGCAAAATCGTTGCTGGGTTTGGTCCAAGAAATCAGCAGGAATTATTCCTTAATTTTTCACTGTGCTGTAGGGTGTTGTGACTATTGAGGTGACTGACCATGTACAATTAAGCATGAAAATCCTGGCTTAATTTACTTTGTTGATTTCAGAGACGACATTTCATTTCATATCTGTAAGAAGGTGTGAGAGTTCTCACACTTACTCTCTCAACTTAGCATTTTGGCTTTTGCACTGCCATTTAAAAATGTTTTAAGGTGAAGAAACCAAGCAACGGCAATTTGTCCGCACTAAGGCATTGCTCAATTTGTAAACAAACTTGAATCATTAGTCTCCTACTCAGCTAAGAAATGAGTCCAAGTTCTACAGTCAGATGTCCAGAGTTAATTGTTGTCAAATACAATCATATGTAAGCAATAGTGCAAGGCTTTAAATTTGAATTTTCTAAAATTAGTAAAGAAATTGCTAGTTCAGACTGCAATCCAACAGAAGATAAATAATTGAAAGGCATGCCATCATGGCAGGTCACATTTATTAGGCGATTCTGTCTAAAATATCTCTCCAGATGGTTCCATTAATTATATTTAATAGCTAACTTAAATGCCAGATAGAAACTTCAAAATGAGCTGATGAAATCACTCAAGGCAAAATCTGGCTTGGTGATGCGTACAGCATTTGTCATTCCAATATGGGCCTTTATTGCTACTGTTGTATTACTTTCAAATATTGGATTTTAATGGCACGTAAAGAATCTTCAGTGAGCATTACTCAAACAATAATTGAAGACTGATTATTTTACGAATAGTTTTTTTGAGGGAGGAATTATTTTCTTAGTGAGTCTGGGACTGAAATACGAGTGATTTAACTCTCACAAAACTAATGTGATGCATACACCAGAATTACCTGATCCAACCTTTCTGCAGGTCTCTGTAGAAGAGAGAAGTTAGAGAATAGGATTAGAGGAGTTTGATTTCTACCTAACAGAATTGTCATTAGTACTGCTAATGAAATTCCAGAATTTCTTGTAGATACGTTAGTTAAAAACTGTCTTTGAACTCACAGGTCTGTAACATGCTATACAGTCTGTTATTTCATTACCAAAGGATCACCAACAATATCTAATTTATTTCCCAAAAAAGATATTTAAAATACTTTATTAAATGCTCAACTATTTATATTCAATATATTCTCACGTAACTTTTTTGACTTTTCCACAGTCTGTTTTAAAATCAGTTTCTATAACTCTTCCGAAAAGACTTCTATGTGTGGAAACTTATATGATTTGTTTATGATATAGTACTTTATAAATGTTGTTTATATTTAATAAGAGTATATATCTATTTGAATAATCACTATCACTTCATATAAATTAATGCAGGTAGGAAATGAACATTTGGAATAGAAGCATTTCAAAGAGAGAACAGGAAAGATGCTGGATTTGATGGCAAAGAAATATATAAATATCCCCATACCTGGGTTGAAAATCACAGTCATAGTTTACTGCACTTGAGAAATGAAAAACAAATTAATCTTCACGCAAAAGACCCTGAGACAGATTTTTTTTTGCACATCCAAAGCTCTTCATGTGGGGAAGAGTGTGGGCATTCTTAGAGTGTTACATTCTGGTTATCTGTATAAAACTCACATAAACAGGATTTTTTCAGGGGATTGAGTTAAAAGTATTAGCTGAATGTTTTATTTTTATTGTTGAGCTAAACAAGTCTGCTGTCTGTGTAGTCAGCATATGCATGAGATCAGCTTCCAATAGTGTTTAGGCTTCCAGGATACAAAGCTGTGCCCCTACAGCATGATACTATCCAGATTTTTCTCCTTAATCTTGCCTAGAGCGTACTTGTACATTCATGGAAAGAGTACATAGGGGATACAAGAAGGCTGTGAAAATGATTGAACAGCAATGGCTTTGACCATTATCAAAAACTGACAAAACATAAAATTGGAGTAAAACACATGCAGTGTAAATGGTCATAACTTTGTAGTGTATCTATTTAACTAATCTGGTGTAAAATCTTTTTTAAGACCCTCTTTATTCTCTTACAATTGTCCATTAATATTTTATTTTCTCATTCCTTTTTGCAATTGGTCTAGCTGACATTATCAACACTGCTGAGAATTCACACTGTTCATTTAAGTAACATCTTGACATCTACTTTCATAGGCTAAAGACAAAAGTAGGCATTTAAATGTCGCTTACAATTCAAACTGGTCAGCCAGGCTGGATAAAATTAAGCTCATATAGGTTCAGATTATTTCCCATTGCCACTTGAGAAGATTTGATCAGAACACATGAAAACTTCTGTCACAGAGTGAGAACAGATGTGTCTTTTGAGTGCATAAATATAGCAAAAATGTATTATTTTGTAACAATAATCCAGAAAAGCTCCAATACTGAAATTCAGTTAACACGATTACTAATCCGTTACCAAAATTTATGTTGCTGTACAGCAAGAACCTTCCTTTTCAGTGGTTATGTCTGTATACAAAAATGTCAAAGGTAAAGCATAGCGTCATTGTTTCTTTGAAGTTTTTCCTTAACCTCCCTTGGAATTAGTTATATTTTTTATGGTTTTAAAAATTCAAGCTTAGTTTTCTTTTTTTAGATTGGTAAGGTTTCACGTTCAGAGTTGACTACGTGAGCACATTACTAGGACTAAAAAATAATTTTTAAGTTATGAGAAAAAGAATAAAGTTCATATTAGAGCTTTACTCACTTTTATAACAGCATAATTTTAAGATCTCAGGTGATTCCCTCTTCCCTTCCAGAAACAGTTTTCGTAACGAAAAGTATGAAACCCTGTACTTTGGTGAACTCTGTGGGAAACTTGTCTTCAACTTCAGTGGAGTCAGCATTATCCAATGCAAACAACTGTAACAACATAATTTAAAAAATATGTCAGTGAGAACATTGCAAGGGAGAGCCCCTGGTTTCTGTAAACACAGTCCTTATATCTCATGAAGTAACTAAAGAATATAAGGGAATGAAAATTTTTAAGATGGACCTCCACACTGGTATGCTCAACATGAGCTCTTCAAATTCATCCGTTTGCCCCTGCTTTGCATCACAAGGAATTTATTAAGTTTAGTATCTTGGATATAAGGCATATATTCTGCATTTAGGTATAGAAATACAAATAAGGTCATGTCAGAAGTCTTACATACTTCCAATTCTGGTTAATTGTAATGAATATGAGGATGACCAGCATTCATGAAAATCAGTCTGTTTTGACTTACTTGTCTGTCCATGGATATAGGTACAACGGTTTGCTCAGATTTAAAAGTCTTCCTTAAACCTCTTTAAGCCTAAGATGTAAGGAATGTACAATATTTTTATTTGCTCATGTAATAACATTCTTAGATGTACTAGAAGTGTTTGAAAATTTGGTAGCAATAAAAAGCGTATTAAATAAGACTGCAAAAAGGTGAATTCTCTGTGCACCACTTCCGAAACCATCAGTAGCCCTCCCCTCAGTTTTCAATCAGTATCTTCCTTCTTTGTTTCCAGCAGTCATGTCCACATAATTTTAAAATTTTCTGTATGAAGTTTCTACCTTCTTTTCCAGCATCAAGTTGATTAAGTTGTTTATCTACTTAACCCCTCATCAAATACAAGAGTTCTTTCAATGAATTTAAGACCATTTCCTTTCTCTGTCTCTTCTAGCTTTCTCTAGTAAATGAATAATTTAATACCGTCATATTAGTATTCATGCACATCCTCATCATTTAGTGATGACAGTAAATCAAAGCTGAAAACACATCTGTTTACAGAGAAATTACCATTTTTCATATACTGTATGCAAATTCTATGCAACTTTTGTTATTTCCTTGAAGGCAGAATGCTCGTTCTTCTGACACAGCTAATTACTTCCGTATCTGAGTCTGACTTGCTGATGAGATATATTTGTGGTTTTCAGTACTGCAGTTGGAGTCTTCTTCCTGTCTGTGAACTTGACATACTGAATCCAAGCTGCTGCAGATGGCATCATCTTTAACGGCCTTATCTTTTTAAGCATGGTAAGTTAACACAAAGGGAAAAGGGCATTATTGTAAGTAGAATGAATAAACCATAGTCAAAATTTAAACAGAAATATCCACACTATTTTCCATTGTATCTTAGTTAAATTATTGCAGGTGCTTTGTTTTGTGGTTTTTAATTAATTAGTTTTACCCACATGCAAGAAGAAAATGTTCTTTCGTCAGACATTTAATTACAAACCTATTTTCTAGGTTTGAACAGTAAAACATAGTGCCAGTAATATTTTCTTTGCTAATAAAACACATTTTTGTTTTTTCATAATTTGACTAGCCTTCCACTGCATAAAAAATTATTCACATGTAATGTATGATGATTTGAAATTGGTTCTGTGCCTTATAGCTTATGAACCTTTCACTAAGAGCATATGCACACACCAACTTATGACCTAAGAAGCTGTTTTACCCGGAGACGTCCATGACAAGAAGTTTTCTCTTTCACAGATTTTGTTCATATTCTGATGTCACATAAAGAAATCATAACTAAGCACCCAACAACAAAGATACAATGACTGATATGCACTTCCTACAATATTGTTTTTCTATGTGCCCAAAGTATAGCAATAAGAGTGGCAATCCATTCCCCAGAACTTTAATGGTTTTAATGTCATATAGTGTTTATGCATGCTGCGGAGTAAATGCTCCCATAATTGATTGTTACAGAGACAAAGGCAGCAAATACAGTTTTTACTGGCAAAGTGCGGCAGTTCAAAAAAGAATTCCAATGAAACTCATAATAATTTCTAGCTGCTTGTTGAGTTAAACAATATTAGCAAGACCATCTGCAGTGTTGCTCTGATGATTATAATTAACAGTTCAACTAGTACATAACCTGACATTAGGGGCTCATTCCTTCAGTGCTGCAAATTCTGCAAATCCTTTTACTTAGTGGGATGGAAGCAGAACAGAATTTTTCTTTCCTATAGAGAAGTGGAAAAATGTATTCTTCTGTCCTATATTTCCTAAATAAATTTCCACAATTACTCCTTGGTTGGTGGAAAGTTTGTCACGTTATGTAATAAAATAGTAAAACTAATTTACTAATTAATGAATTTACAAGAAAGTGATGAGCAGCAAATGAGTGATTGTCATTCCTTCTAAATGGTGATGGCTTCAGATTTGTCTTGCTATGCTGTCTGCCTTTGCTTAATTTTGTTGTAAATCAGGCCAGGATTTGGTCTCCTCTCTTTTATGCATGTTGCAGTTCCTGGAGGAGGATTCATAGCTGGAACATGTACAACTATTAGGGAAGCTGCTCATTAGAGGTTGATGTATTTGAGGACACAGTATTGTTTTGACTCTGCAGGTTTAATGCTTATAGTTTAATGTTTATGGTTATGGAAGGCATAAATTATGCTTTGTCAGCATAATTTGATATCCATCAATTAAAAAAATCACCTTACTCCACAGCTGCTGCTTTTGTTTTTTTGGTTTTTTTTAAAGTCATCTTCTTTGTTGATAATTTGCTCATTGCTATTATGAAGCATAAGACTGCAACAGTGCATCAGAATAAAATTCCCCTTGGGCCGGTGTTCTGACAATGAAGGCACCAAGTGAATGTGAGCTGACTTGCCATATACTCAAAAGCAGTAAAATCACTAACCAAAAAGTGTGAAAGTTTTGAATAACTGAGTGAATTTTTCAGTTCTGCTCAGAAAATTGTTTCATGTCTTTCAGAAGAAATGTGAGAAGAAAGTTGAGCAGGGATTTAACCATTTTCAGGACGAAATCCCAGCTGCATTTCTGTATCTTAGCTTTTCTTCAGTAATCTGCTTGCATGAGACAAATTCATTCACTGAAACAAAGCACTGAGAAACTAATAGCTATTTTTTCTTGCTGCGTTCATTCTGAATTAAGCACATGTTGATTCTAGGTTAAAAAATGATATGGCAATGCTGTAAAAATATCCACACAAATAACATCCCCCATCTTTATATTTCATTAAAGAAAACAATGTATGAAGTGAAGAGCTTTCTTCAAAACTCAACAAAATAATAACATACATACAACGTATTTGCCAAAAGGGAGTTATAAAAAAATGGAGATATAATAAAGGATCTTTATTTGATAGGAGCAGATGACTAGATAAAATGTCAGTTTGAATAACTGAAAGAAAAAATTAATTTCTACTATTCAAAGTTTAGCACTGTGTTAGCAAAAGTCTAAGGAGATCAAACAAGATTTTATTTTACAAATCATTATATACCTGCCAAAATCCTAATAACAGATGTACTCAGAACACCTCAAAATCTGAAATCACCTGTATTAAACCCACAATCACCTAATTATCTGTATTATGTCTGGAATGGACACAATGACATAGCCACAGTTAAGTTGATTAAGTTCTGCCACCACCACTGGTAGTCAAAGCAGGTGGGCAGAGCATTTTAAAGCCAGTTAGCTCTTCTACTTGCATGAATTTTATGAATTGCAGGTGTTGAGTTAAAACTTGTTCACACTGCAAATGAAATAGCTCTTCATTACAGTAAGTGAAACAGAACTTTATCTGTTTCATGTAATCAGGTAGCTAAAGCAAAAACCTTCACCTAAGGTGCTGTTACTTGGCACTGTGCAAAACTCAGACAAACTAAACCACATATGCACCAAGAAAGCGGCTATCTGTCCCTCTCTTGGTGTATGAATGTGTCTGTATCTAAGAGAAAGAGGAGAGAAACTGATGATATGGCAGTGCAAATCGAAGGCACAGCAAGAACAAATATGGGGAACATAGGCCTGAGAGAAACCTGTAGAGTTTTAGATAAAGTCCTGTTAAGAAGTAGTCTTACACTGGGTGTTAACAAACCATCCTTCTGTACTTGACTCATATTCAGAGAAACTAGTTTCTTGTAGTAGCTACAGGACAGACGTTTCCAGCTGGATGAGTAAAGAAGATTGGATAAAGAGTAGAAAGAGTATAAATATTGTTAAGATTAAGCTTAGACATTAATAGATCAAAGTAGAATTCAAGGACAACAGATTCCGTAGAGTTCTGTGTATGTGTGAGAAAGAATGACCAGTACAGGGGGGAGGACCAGTACACCGCTTGAGGAATGTGTGAGAAAGAATGTGAAAAACAGGATGGGAATCTTGTCTAGAGAAAACAATGTGGAATAAACATAATCAACGTGTCAAGATAATAGACTTAGTACTAGTTTGTTGTGTCTTAGAAATAGAATAGTGAGATTAATCTCAAGACTTCAAAGAAACACCTGTGTAAATATCTCTTTAAAAAGGTATAAAAGTAGAAGTTTCTGTAATAAAGGGGAATCATTGAGCACTACCTCAGAGACCAGTATTTCTTTCACCCGCAGAATACTGAGTCCTCAGTCATCTTGTATCAACATAGATATACCACAGAAATGCCTTATAAATTGAGTCTACTGTATTCTTCCAAAAACAGCAGACCCAATAATATCTGCCAGAGGATACGGTGTAATTCGTGTTGGCTGAACTGAAACTGAGGAGGTGGATTTTTAGCGATAAATGAGAATGAAATAGAGGCAGCATATAAACACATTCACAGGTGATACTGTAAGGACCGAATGAGATAGACTGGATTAGCAGAGATAGTGAAGGACAACAGACTTCTCAAAGTGTGAAAGGGGGTATAAATCATTGTTCTCTAACAAATCTGTTCTACAGCATCCAACTACAGTACTAGAGAAATGCTTCAGCGGAAGGCTGGGCTGGCTCTCTGGGTTTGGCCCCAGCTCCCATGCTCCCTTCCAGATTACCTTGTGGGGTCCCTGGGCTTCAGGACTCTGCCAAGGGCACTTCTCACCTCTTTAGCCTCCTCCATGCTGCAAGCCAGCGGCTGGCACATGCCCTTGCTCTGGGGATACCTTGGCTCATGTTCGCTGTCCCTTCTACCTCTTCCCTTTCACTCCTAATATCAAGCAGCTACCTGTGAGACTGTAAGTGTTTAGCTAGCACCAAAGTTTTCCCAGCCCACTCCATTTTCTGCCCAGCTAAGCCCCACAGAGCTAGCAGTGGTTATCTCAGTGTGCAGTGGCATGGCCATGCAGAGCCAGAGCAGTGCCTGAGGAGGTGTACACAAAGCCGTGGCCTGAACTGAGGCCAGTTAAGGAAGGTGACGGAAGTAGGGATAAAGCCAGGAGAGCACATGGAATATCTTGGGACACAAGTATCTCCAGTAAGGTAAAACTACAAAGCAAAGCTCAAGAAAGTGACCTCTACTATTGCTATAGTGGGACAGGGGGTGAGGATGGGGCAGATGAGCATATGAGAGAGTATTTCTGGTTCCAATTATTCATCTGCAGGCAGACAGCTAATGCCACTTCATGTCCTCATCTCCTTGCAAGTGCCATTGAAAGTTTGGACCATGAGTGGAGGAAGACTAACGTGAATGAGAATGAGTTGCATTTTTAAACTTGATATGATGACTAAGGAAAATAAGAGTCAGTCAGGATTATAGCTTAGCAAACATGCACATCTTGGAAAATGCTGTGCTTTGGAGCTGTTGCACTGAAGGGCAGCGAGGAAGGGTACAAATATTTGCATTTTGGTGTTTTTCCCAGAAGCTTCTCCAAAAAATCCTGTAGCTGAATGAAAGGAACAACTTCCACCAGAATGGTGATATTCAGCATCTTGACAGCGCATTCTTGGTGCTAAGGTGCAGGTAGCACTTTGAGCTGTGGGAAAACTTTGTTTCCCTGAAGCCTTGTTTGCTGAGGATCTTGTAACTGTTCCCCTGCTCCTGACTGCTGGGACTTCAACAACAAACATGCTGGTGAGGTTCCTGGAAGGAGCTACCTCCCCACCCAGCTCACAGCCAAGCATTACAGCCAAGCTCCTCCCTGCAGGTCTGTGTTTTGATTGTTTTAAGATGCACTAAACCCCAAAGCCTTTATTTATTTACGTATTTTAACAAGCTAAATAAGAGATCTCTCCTGTGCTGGGTGGCTGTGACAAATGGGCTAATATTAGCAACTTTGCCCCAGGTCACTGGTCAGAAATGAAACTGAACTACACCAAGTGTCACCTGGTGACCTGGTTATGATGGGAAGGTGTGGAATGGAAAGCTGAGTTTTGCTTCACACAAACTATAATATGGTTTTCCTTTCTCTGAGCCGTTCTTTTGCTGGACTTAGATCCTAAAGGGCTGTGACCCAATAAGGGGGCTGGGAGAACATGAGAAATTCAAGAGGAAATTAATGTTTGAAGTTCACACACTTTATCTTTAGATTTAGAAGCTAAGGGTACTAGAAAAAAAATGGGAGAAACAGAATAGGGAGAAAGCAATGGAATACAAAGGAACTGTAATTCCACAAATGAAAAACTAAATTAAAAGTCTCCATTTCTACTCCAAATTCAATTCATATGGTGACAAAACTTGTTCTTAATAGTAAAAATACTCTGATGTGACAAGAAGGGAAATTCTCCACTGCTGAATAAAGCATCCTGTTTATCAGTTGTCATCACAGCCTCCTGAACAAAACACTAAGAAAACATTTATGTTTGAGACCTAATGCTTAAAAGCTACATTAGTGTGCTATCGGTATCAATGAAGAAAGAGAAATGTATATTTACTATTTTTGTCACTTTCTCCTCCCCAGTTATCCTGTCCACAATTGCAATGCATCCCTCCAAAATTCATGTCCCTCTGAAGCAATCAGGGATTGTCTCCCCCCGTCCTTGTTCAGCTGCTGTTGACAGATATGAATGTCATTCACACACTGCTGGCAAAGTGTATATGCGTGAAGAATATGAAACTTTTGTCAGATGCTGCATTTCCAGATCAGCTGAGTATTCCAGTATTTCACTAAGACCAACTAGCCTGCGCAGCATCATTCATAGAAAAGGAAGTATGAGCACATTCCCTGAGGCTCAGCCCTGCAATGTGCTGGGGGCTTGAAAAGTTGAATTCTAAAAGGCAAAATCAGTAAGCACCATGGTGCAAGGTCTGGACAAAGGCAAGGACCAAGCTGTAGGCACATTAGTGCACCGAGAGGCTGCCTCCAGTGCCTGTGCTGCAAGGAGGCAGCTGAGTAGTGATGGAGGCAGCAGCAGCTTTGCCATCTCTTGGGTTTGCTCCTGTACCAGGGGTGGCAGGAGCCATGTGAGGAAGGAGCTGGGTACCCCTGGGGCGGTAGTTCCTTCTGGGTTCAGGACGGCATATTGCATACATCACGTGCCAATGGCCCCAAGTCTGCATTTGGCAAAGTGTGTAGCAGCCAGGTTAGCACCACCACTGTTTTCTTCACTAGATGTATACTACAGACATGACATCTGCCATCTTGGGCACTTTTTAACTGCTGGAGGTCATATCAGAGTTTTTAAAACAGTTTCCCTAAAGAGTTTTCCAGTTGTTTATACAGTGCCTGCTAAAAAGAACTGTGGGTACATCTTTCATATGTTGCTGATTTTTGTTGAATGTTCATTTTCTGTTTCCAGTAAAGGTATGCCTACCTGTTGTGCTGAACTGCATGGCATCCCCTAAATGAGCTGTCACCTTAAGTGTTACAAGCACTGAAGTCAACTTAGCTATGTGTGTTATCCAAATATTGAGCGCAGCAGCACCATAGTCCTCGTAGTACTTAAGGTGTCTCACTTAAAAGCAGATTAGGCACCTCTATGCTGTTATGCCACAGAGACAATATGTCAGTGCTAATAAAGCTTTGGAAAGTCTCCATTTTATCTATGAAATACAGGCACTTCTTATATTTGTCTCTCTTTAGGGGTGACAAGGGCCCACAGCTAACGTGGTGTCAGTAAATATAGAGATAGGAAGGTAGTTATTTTGTCATTCAGAATAATAATTACGTTACTCACTACTGCTTCATAGAAGCCAGGCTGGCTGTGCACTCATTGCGCTGTGATGATAGCTGGTTGCATGTGGTAGGCTGGAACAATGAAAGCTGTAAGGCAGAAATACTAATTGATAATGTAAATAGGAACTGCACTCAGCTCTTCTGAAAGTGAAATTAATTAGAGCTGTGAGAATTTCGGCAGAAGATGACAATTCTTTGTAACCAAATTTTTAGTTACAAAAATAGATTTAGTTCACTGACATCTCATAGAATCATAGAATCACAGAATAGTTTGGGTTA
Source organism: Sagittarius serpentarius (assembly GCA_034782735.1). Taxonomy (NCBI): domain Eukaryota; kingdom Metazoa; phylum Chordata; class Aves; order Accipitriformes; family Sagittariidae; genus Sagittarius; species Sagittarius serpentarius. The sequence goes on from JAVKLA010000073.1 coordinate 23,453,499, forward strand.
GAAGAGACCTTTAAAGATCAACTAGTCCAACCCTGCCCTGCCATGAGCAGGGACATCTTCAACTAGACCAGGTTGCTCAGAGCCCCATCCAACCTGACCTGGAATGTTCCCAGGGATGGGGCATCTACCACCTCTCTGGGCAACCTGTTCCTGTGTTTCACCACCCTCATCGTAAAAAATTTCTTCCTTATAGCTAGTCTAAATCTGTTAGTTTAAAACCACTACCCCTTGTCCTATCGCAACAGGCCCTACTAAAAAGTTTGTCCCCATCTTTCTTGTAAGCCCCCTTTAGGTAGTGGAAGGGTGCAATAAGGTCTCTCCGGAGCCTTCTCTTCTCTAGGCTAAACAATTCCACCTCTCAGCCTTTCCTCATAGGAGAGATGCTTCAGCCCTCTGATCATTTTCATGGCCCTCCTCTGGACCCACTCCAACAGGTCCATGTCCTTCTTATGTTGGGGGCCCCAGAGCTGGACGCAGCACTGCAGGTGGGGTCTCAGAAAAGTGGAGTAGAGGGGCAAAATCACCTCTCTCGACCTGCTGACCATGCTGATTTTGATGCAGTCCAGGTTACGGCTGGTTTTCTGGGCTGCGAGTGCACATTGCCAGGTCATGTCCAGCTTTAATTTACCTTTTAATACAGATACAGCTTTTAATAATAGATTTTAATTTACCTTACAAAGGTTTCTCGGTTCTAGGATAAGGTTTGTGGTATAAGCCAGATACATACACCTAAAAACAGGCAGGACGTTGAGGCTCCTCTGGCCACGACACACACGCTGGTCCAAAGGAGCAATTTGACATAGGGCCTCTTCCAAATGAGTACACCGACCACTGCTGACTTGGATAGGCTTGTCCCAATTCTTGTAGTTTCTGAAAGATCCAACTTGAAATCCAATGTGAAGAGAGTTTGGTTTTGTGTGTTTTAAATCTTGACGTTTTCATTAAAAGGAATTTCTTATCCAGACAATGTATAAGAAAAATTGATATTAAATATTTTTAAAGATTCTCTGAGGTTTTCCTGCCATCAAAGGTTCAGAAGTGTGAATGATTGTGTAATATTATCAGAAGGTCCTTTCAGGACCTCAGATTCATTTCAGAAGATTAGACCAGGTTCCTAGGTCTTAACTTTTGTATAAGACTATATTTATTTTCAACAAAAGCATTCCCAGGAACTGTTTCTTCACAACAGCTTTTTTTTCCTGCACTTTCATTCCTTCTGGTATCTGACCTTGTGCAGTCTATCTCCAAAAAACCCAAAACTAAAACCCTCAGATTGATTGTTAAGCTCTGGTAATCAGAGATGGCAGATGACAAATTTAATTGTGTTGCAGTATTACTAGTATGGTTTTCTGTGTGAGAGATTGTACATAGCGAAGCACACAAAGGCAGAAGGACTCTAAGCAAAATGAGTGAAGTATTTCATTGTTCAGCACAGCTAAGAGCTATCTTGCCCCATTGAAATGAATAGAATTGTTGCTACAGACTAAAGATGTGAAGAGTCTGTCCTGATCTAAATAAAGGGAAGTAAAATCATCTTTCCTAAGAGCGTTTGAGAAGCTCACAGAACTTTTTCCATCCATGCTGATGATCATATGGACCCCCTTAATACACTGACGTGCTGTGATTTTTTTCTTTTAGACTAAAAGAGGTTGAGAGATGCATAACCACCTGCATTAAGGGAAAAAAAGCAAAACCAGGTGGTAGCACAATAATAGGAGTCAGAAGACAGCTAGCTTTACAGGCATATCTGTGTGTTGAAAGAGTCTGGTCATCATAACAATGACTTTTCTTGGCAAAAGCTTTAGTTTTACTTTTCACTGCATCTTGTCTCTTGTCCTTCTTTTGCAGTTATGCGTCAAAGAAAATGCAGCATTTTTAGTGCTGTTTGTTGATGTTATTTACACCTGAAGTCTCTGCCATTCCCAATCCTTGTACGGAAGGATCGGTGTTCACTTTCTGTCCTTGCAGTACAGCCACAAGCTTAATCAGCAGCAGAGCTCCCAATCCAAACTTGTCTCTCACTGCTGGAGAGCCAGCCAGTCCCACTGATGTCTGCAAGACTGGCCACTTTGCTGTGCTGACAACAGGCCTATAACTGTACAGCTTGCTGTCCCCAACAGACAGGGCAAGGCATATGTGCAAATGGTATTTATTTTCACTTCAGATGTGAACATACGTCATCTCCAAGAGCAACTTGTGATGCAGAAAGAAAAAGAAGTTTTTCATTCAAGGTGGTGTGCAAAATGAATTTCAAGAGAGCACTAAATCCTACCTCCTGGAGAGATACATACATATATTGATTAATGTATAGCTACCTATCTGTCCAAAACCCAGCATTTATCTAGTCATTCAGCAAAGAACTCCTCCTATCACAGGAGGCTATCACTCTTGGTACTCTCAGGATCCTATCAACACTTCTATAATCACATTTGCACTCATCCTTATGGAAGAAATGAACTATTTATTCTAAAAAAGGAGAAATATGTTTGGGCATGTCCAGTGAAAACTGAAGTTATGTGATCTGTGTGTTAGTATGGTCCTCTTATTAAGCAGGTTTTAGTACTTTGCATAGACTTGAAACATTTGGTAAACCAGTCTTGCAAATAATGGGCCACTGTACAGTTACTAAAGGTCTTCTATTAAAAATAGTTAAATAACTAGGAAGAGTGAAAAAGCTATTGGTAAATATTTGCCAACTTCAAGTGAAAATAAAATATATTTTTTATTATTGCATCTATGAAAAAACAGCCCTTCCTAGAAACAGGACAAACTCCTTGACTAGTTTACAGTGAGACAGCACTGTGTAATTCTTTAACTTAAATACATATTTTGAATCATTATCCTTGCCTATTCTCTTCTCTAGGCTTAATTTTCCCCCTCCTCCCACCACTCCCCTGTTTTTGTAAGTCCTTAATTATTTGGATAATTCTGTTGATGAGTGAATACAGAAGTGCAGCTTGCTAAGATAAACCAGTACTTCCTTGGAATCATAGATGCAAAATGAATGACTTTTTTTTTCAGTTAAGAGAACTTCAATATTTCCAGAACACCTGAAGTTTTAGCGTCCTCCTCAAAGTTTACTGAATCCATGGAGATGAAAGGGTTTCAGCTGGTCCTAGAATTACCCTGTCACACTTTTTGGTTTTTTTTAAGGAAAAAAGAAGTTGATTTATTGAAGAATAAGTTATTTCCATGGAAAGACAGATATCAGTTTTGACTATTTAAATATTCAGAATATTCATCTTTGCATAACTAACACAAGAGATTATAAGAAACTGAGTGGGGAGACAATCTACCTCTCCCTCATAGCCTAAGTTTTAGGAGGAGGGAGAAAAACTTTTCTAGGGACACTGATATAGCTTAGTGTTACAGTGAAATACTGTTCATTTAAAGGAAAAATGAAAACAACATCATAGCAGGATCAAGAGATTCTATAATGTATGGTAAAGAATGGTGACATCTGAGCAAAATAAAACCTACAGAAAATAAGAGCTTGGTGAAACACTTAAAAGCTTTGAATATTAACAAATTTATCATAATTGATTTTGGTTAGAAATCTCTTGTATTTAGGAGTGACCAATGAACCATATTGCCCTTGCACCATGATTAATACTGTTTGGCATTATCTCACTAGGATAAATGATTGATGGGCTTCTTTGATGTCTCTCTATACAGTTACAGGTTAATTGTTCTGTCTCACCTACTGAAACATTTTTGGGCCTGTTTCCTTCTGCCAGTCTGAGCACCTCAGGGGAAGCTGAGGAAAAATGAATCACTGAAAAGAGAAGCAGAATTCCTGGTACCAGGAATTCCCTATGGAGAATTCAGGTCAGAGTCTGCCATGCTGCCACTTCCCTCACAGACAGCTTGATACACATAAAAATGATAAAACTTATTTGAAGGATGGCTGTAGTCAGCCACCCACAGATAAAACAGAGTACAAAAACCGGTCGAAAACAAAAAGCCCAAAACTGTGTATGTAGATAGGTCTTTGACATGGCATCTTAATACATTATGTGTCTTTGTATGAAAAATAGACTTGCTTCTTGCACTTTAACTAAGAACCAAGGAAAGTATCATTTTTTCTCAAGGTATTAAGAGTAGGGTCTAATTAATTATTAGCTATGGATGTTTTATACACTCATTTTTGGTCCTTTTCCCATTGATGGATAGGTCCAGATTTTTCCCAACCTGTAACAGGTCTCTCTGATTGTTATATGTAGGCAATTTAAACCACTGGGTGGCTCTTGAACCTCACCCACCTGTTATTTCTATAAGCATGGCATAGTTTTTCCTCTGACAGAACTATAAACTTTAATAAGCTGGAGGATAGCTATTGCCTAAACGGGAATATAAAGGATTTTCTACAGTCTGTTTATGACTTACCAGACGAAAATCCAAAGTTGATCAAATTTCTAGGATATGTTTTCTTTTTTAAAATCTGAATGTTCATGCACACTTGTGCATAAATCATTTGTTCTTATGCATACTACAGAAGTAGACTGAGCTTAGAGCAAGACTGTCATCAGATTTCTCTTTCTGTCTAATCTGCTCTAGAGAACAATAAAAAAATCAGTGGGCTCAAGGAGAAACAGAAAGTAACATTTCTCCATGCTAAGGAACCCAAATGTTCTACACAGGTGATGTAAAAGGCTTTCCTAAGGATAAAACAAGTCTTTACAAGATAATCTGAGAATTCTATAAGGTAGTTTATCTATGCTTTTTACCTGCTTTTGGGGAACCATTGTGCAATTAGCTTTTTTTTTTAATTCATCACTGAATTTTTCTCCTATGCCTAAAATTTATTTAGTGACAAAAGCCAAAAAAATGCTAGACAATGAATCATCCCACAGAGGCAAAGATTCGTGTTGACAACCTGTGCAAATAGCACTATGAACCTTCTGTAATGAGAGGCTGCTGAATGATAACTTCATAGAAAATAGAAACTGGTTGATTTACTCCGCACATTAAGGTAACACCTACGAGCTGCAAAATCATGGCCCCGCTGTGTTCAGCAAGTAGTAAAGACTATCATCTCTGTCCTAGAGTGCTTTGTATTAGCAAGATCTTATAAGGACTGTGACGCTGTCAATAAGTCTGGCTTGCGTGACCCCAGGTGTGTTACTGGAAAGGACACCTGCCAAGGAGGCCTTTCTCTCCCTTCCAGGCTAGTACCACCGTGGGTGATGCTCTCCCACAGAACAGCACTGCATCTGTCCATGGGCTCATTTGCAGAGAAGGAAGCAGTATAACATGCACACAATGAGCCGCTATCTGCTCTACAACATGCACACAATGAGCAGCTATCTGCTCTATGTTGTTTACCTTAGGCTGGACAGAGACTTGTCAGTCTCTGACTGACAGTGGAAAGAGGATGCCTAGTTGTACCTCAGACTTGATCCAGTGTAGTGATCACGTACCGTATGGGTGCTCTGTGCCACTGCACCATGGGCCAGGGAAGCTTGTGAGCAGGCAAAGGGAAGGCATCTAGTCCCGCCACCCACTCCCTTTCTACAGCCCCACAGACAGCCCCAGTCAGAAGCACAGCAGAGCCATCTCTGGTTTTTGTGCCCAGCAGCCAGGGTGCACAGAGAGGCACCTTCCCATGCTGAAAGGGTTCAGTAATAGGTATCAGGTACCAATAATGCCCTAGGTATTACCTACAATGTATGTACGCTATCTATAATAAGTATTACAGGTATGAATACCACCCTAAAGAACGTGCATGTGTCATGCGTCCTCACTCCATCAGTAATTTGCTATTAAAAAGTCAACATAATGGAATGCATAAAATATATGAATATCCTCATGTAGGTAATACCCCTTCTGGATACTGCTACTGCAAGGAACTGTAGAGTTGTGGACCAAGATAAATATTTACAATTGAGCTCTGAAAAGACAGCAAAAGCCCATTAGCTTTGACCCTATGACACCCCACAGGGAAAAAAAAAAATAAAAAGCAGAGCACTGTGTTAATGAAGAATGGCTCTCAAATTAAAAGGTAAATATTGATTCTCAAAATCTCACCTAAGAGGCTGTTTTAGCTTGCTCTGAACAGAGGTCTCTCAGCCCAAGTGGAGACAAGCAGGGAGGGTACTGGGAAATACAAAATTAACCGGCCTGAAGCAGGCACTAGGGACCAGCTGCTATTTATTATTTGAGGAGCAATCTGACATATAGAATTCTTGTAGTAAGAAGTAAAGTTACCGACCTGTAAGACTTAACTACTATGCCTGAAGCTATCCATGGAGAAGTGAGGCAATGAGAAGCAGACAGCTAGAGAGCTGCAGTCACAGCCAGAGCATGAAGGGGCATTCAGCTTAAAATCAGATGTCAGAAAAAATAAAGCAAGGAGTACACCTTCAGAATGGAAAGATTTCCTAGAAAAGCCAAAAGAGAAAATCCAGTCTGGCATTAAAAGTATTACTGCAAAATTGCTAAAATTGAGCTGCCTGCAAGAGACACTTCACACATTCAAGTGATGCAGTCAGTGTGAAATGTAATGTGTTATGTCACCATTTCTCACCTCTTGGGCTCCATCATAAAGCTAGGAGCCTCATGGAGAAATTGCATTATTTTCAACACAAGGTTTAATTATTACAGAAAGTGAAAGAAATTACCTAGAGGGACACCGTTTGGGTTTTTTTCCCCCTCATAATAAAAAATGAACATGTGGAGCAGCAGTCAGGAAAACACAAATATGCTACAGCTGGGAAAATCCCCATTTAGAGTTCTTACATAGTATCAGTTCTAGAAGATAAGGCTATTTTCAAGTCACTCAAGACACAAATCCAAATCTCAGGCAATCAAGAGAATACTAAATATAAGCTATTTAAGAATTCCTAGCAGAAGACAAAAGCGACAAGAAGGAAAATGCAAGGGAAAAGACTACACAACACATTTGCAAGTGGAGAATTGCAAAGACTAGCAATGAATATGGGTTTATTTGAGAAAAGCATACTATTCAAGGTGGAATATATGAGACCTTTTTTTTCTCTAGAGAAATAGAATAATAAGCAGGAGACCAATGTCAGGGCTAACACAAATGGAAATAAATGGAAGAGAAAACCATCAGTTCTTCCTAAGGCAACCCCAGTTACCTGAACTATCCATGAGGGGAAGAATTAGATCTCTAAGACAGAGAATATATTTGTCTTGGACTGCAATATAATCAGCTGAAGCACTGACAGTGACAAATGTATACAAAAAAATGTGCTATGGGAATTTACAAAGAGAAATCAAACTACACTCAACTGTGAATATGACACAATAGGAACGAAAAGGCATTTGCCACTGCAGTCAAACCAACCTGCTTCCAGACTACCAAGGCTCTTCATGACTTCCAACTCTTTGATTAAACTGAAATGTTATCATCTATGACTTTTGCCTTCAAAGCAGAGTTTACAGAACTAAAGGTGTGCTTCCCTCCAGCAATCAGAGAGTGAATGGTTGGTAATCTGAGGACACATAGCACTTGCTTCCCTACTTACTTAGTCTTTTACTTCAAATCTTTGCATTAAGTCTGCCCGCAGTTTTCCTGAACAGAAGTTTTTCTACCCAGCAAGCACTGACAAATACAATAGAAATTCTGACAATATGTCCTGCTTTTGACTGAAGCATACCTTAAATTCATTGTTATCAGTAACCCAGAAATGGTACTCTCTGAAAATGAGGTGTTAGGCTACTAATCTGATAAAGTATGGCAGGTACTTCTCCTAGCTTATTCCTAAATGGATGCTTAAAAAGTCTCTCAAAACCATTTTTTAAAGAGCTGTCATCTGCACATCCTTTAAGTTCTTTGACATAAGGTAACCAGAGTGGCATTTTCTTTCCATCTTTCCTTAATCCTTACAGGGGTTTTCTCTTTCAAGTAACAAAATTTAGCCCTGATAAACAAAAATATTCCTTCTTTTACATTCCATATAGGTTCTTATGCACTCATATCAATATGTCTTGACATCCTGCAGTACTTAAATCAGCCTATATCAGGTGTTTGCCTTTTCATTCTCTTCTCAGAGGGACAAGCATTCATTTTTCTTTTTTCTTCTCAACTAACTGTGTTTTTATTTTGATAGAGAAGGGAATGAAAAGTCTGTAATGGTCCCAAGTTGTCTGGGAACATCATTCAATCTTAAATGGGATCAATTCTGTCAGACATTTTTCCAGCAGATGTACTAGTATAACAAGGAGTTAATGCTGATTAGTCCTATGACTGACGTTACACAGAAGGTTGCAGTGTTCTGCTGTGATCTTACACTATAACAAAGCTTTAAAGTGACATACCAAGATTGCCAGACAAAATAAAGATCATCATGCACCTCGTGATGTTCTATTCCAAGTTTTCTTCGTTGTCTCATCAAATGCACAACACTTGTATATTTAAAACAAGCAAAAACTGTCCTCCTAATGGAAAGTACATGAAGTAGAAGTTCTTGCCAGATATAAGTGATGACAAAGGAGACACAACAATACACCAAGAACAGCTATGTAATAAACTAAGGCCTTAATAGGCAGCAAAGTAAAATAAAACTGAATTAAATAATAATCAACACGTGTCAAAGCTGCCTAAAATGTCTCAGGGAAGGTGGAAGAGAGCATTTTAGAGCTTAAACATTCCAGTGAAGGGCACAGAATTACGCTTGTAGTATGCATTTGACTGTTGTCAGAGCCTTCATCCTTGGTCCAATGAACCTCCTGACATCCTGTTGACGTGCTCAGACTACGACCTGCGCATATGTCTCAGAAAGATGGCAGAGTGCTATTTGTGTGCAGCTCATCTGTCTCACAGCAAACACCAGGGAGATCCAGACTCATCACCCCTCTCGTCAGGGCAGGCTCTTTGCTGATCCTCTCCTCAAGACATCAGGTTTTTCAGGCATAGTCTTACAGGACTACGGAAGGCACCAGCCTGAGACAGGAGAGTCAGCTATTTCAATGACTCATTAGTTAGAGCTGTAACTTGGACATGAGGACAGGCCTAACTGTACTTGGTGGCACAAATGAGGCTGTGAGTCATCGGACTACATGCATCTAGGCCAACAGCCAACAGACGTCAGGAAGCGGAGTACAGAGTACAACCTTCTCAGTAGAATGGAAGGCTCCACTTTTCTTATCTCACAGTAGGTGCCAAAAAAGTTCAGCTGAAACGTGGCCCAGTTGTGCCTAATTGTCTTCCTTGACTATAAACTGAGCTTAGCACAACTACCTTAGATGGCGAGTGCTATATCTGAAGTTAAGCAAGACTAAAGCCGCTGCTAGTTTCAGAGCTCAAGGAGCTTGGCGGCTGATCCTATACTTAAGACACTAGTGATTGGTTCAAGCCCATGTGCCTGCTTCTCTACAGCCATGCACGCTTACATTATTTACTGAGAGGAGATTCTCAGCTCTACCTGAGTTCTCATAAACTTGTAAACTAACTTCCTGGAAGGTATCCAAACTACTCTGGTTACCTTTCATAATAAAAAACAACCAAAGACAAGACAGGGCAGAAACTCTGTTCCCAGTGGCTCAAGAAGCAGAAAAAAAAACCTTGAATGGTTCTAACAGCTATTAGAAACGTTAAAAACAAAATAGACGAGAAGGTACTTTCTGTTGTAAGAACAAACCAGTGACTTTGCAATTCTGCACATTGCACAAATAAAAGAATCAAAGACCCTACAGCCTGATAAAGTGATGTCTTCTAAACTGAATAAACTGTTATTCAAAAAAATTCCCACCCGAACACTTGTCAGGGAATAAACTGCAATTTACCTTGTTACATTGTATGTGTCTCTTTACAGAAGCTTCCATTTAAGATCACTGAGAACATCACTCCAGCAATTTACTACTCCCTCCTCTTATGTATCTTGCTCTTTAACAGCCAGTCATATTTTTTTAAGTTCATTTCACCTTTAACTCATCAGTCTAATGCTAATATATTCCTCTAGCAATGCTGCGGTCATTACTGCAAAGTATATTTTAATACGAAAACCTGTTCACTAAATGCACCACCTTTTAAATTATTTATACTACTAAGCACTCTTTGCCCTCATGATTTCTTTTATTCACAATGCTTTGCTTCCACTGCACCTTCTTGAGCAGTTTCCAGAGCTTTGTGGAAACCTGAAACAAATGTGTATTCCATATCCCTACTGGTGGAAGACTTCTAACATTCTGTGCCGTGTAAGGCTCAAAGCAGAAAGTTCTGCCAGTGTTTTCTTTTCCATGTCTGGTGTTTGGAGAATTGAACTATGACTTTCTCTTACAGTACAAACAGTATGATGAGGTTAGGAATTCCTTTGTTCATTCCAAACTCACTCCATGCACCACTTTTCATCCTGATCCAATTAATCTAACTGCTTGAAATTCAGCATATATTTAAGCATCATTACTACACTGGGATGACTTTGACTATTGCCACTATAATTCTATATCATACTTCCCACACTTGTAAAGTCTTTTCAGTATTTTTGCAAATCTTTTCTCAGATAAAAGACAGTAAAAATAAAAGTCTTTAAAGAAAAGACAGTGAAAAAGAGGATTCAGTCACAAATAGTTTGATTCCTAAGTTATAAAAGAATTAAAGAAAATATCTTGCTTGACTTAAAGATTGTTCAAGCAATTTCTGTTTCCAAAAGTAGCATTTTTTTAAAAATAATGATATCCAAGTACCAACTTTAGCTCAGCCATATAGCATACAATACATTCATGAGTCTACCTTATCATTTCAGCAGTAGGTTATGCTTCCATAGCTAATTTTAAAAGCAGCAGTTCTCAAAGTCATAATTCTGTCTTATCCTGTATTTATTTTGAATTGATGTCTATAAATAGGGCTTGCTGTTCTGGTTCTTTATAATTACTGGAGATGCTCACAGACACCTGAAAATAGTCAGCTATAACTTTGGCTTGCTGTAGGTCTTAAATAAAAGTATGATGATTAGTATTTTTAAACTGTCACATTAGTGAGATGAAGTTGAAAAATATGAATATAGAGGATAATTAAAGTATGTCCAAGCACAGTGGCTTTCAAATGCATGAATGTTACTTGCTTCTAATAGAAATTAGTGGGTTTATGGGTCATAATTAGTACTAATGATATTAGTTACAGCAGAGTAGCACAAGATAATCTGAGAGCTGATGTAAGGTCATGAGTGACCCTACTGATGCTGAGGAAAGCAAGGATTACATGATGTCTCTTTGAAGAAGATGCACAGTATGATTTCATACACACAGACTCTGGAGTTCTAAAAAAATTGCATTTTTAGTCACCGCTTAGCAATTTAAAAGCCACCATTTGTACAATAAAGCCCAGTAGAAAAAAGTGGTTTGCTAGTCCAAAGGCAATTCAGTTCAAGAATCATACTGACTAGTCTTATCCATTTATTAAAAGAAGTTTTCTAAGCACATGTCGTGGTTTAACCCCAGCCAGCAACTCAGCACCACGCAGCTGCTCACTCACTTCCCCCCCACCCAGTGGGATGG
>JAVKLA010000073.1:23465058-23484908 GCA_034782735.1 Sagittarius serpentarius
CAATGTGGAATAAACATAATCAACGTGTCAAGATAATAGACTTAGTACTAGTTTGTTGTGTCTTAGAAATAGAATAGCGGGACTAATCTCAAGACTTCAAAGAAACACCTGTGTAAATAATTATCTCTTAAAAAAGGTATAAAAGTAGAAGTTTTCTGTAATAAAGTGGAATCGTTGAGCACTACCTCAGAGACCAGTATTTCTTTCAGCCAAGGCAATTTATCTTTTTTTTTTTTTTTAGAAATATGAAGAATTGGATCAAAAATAGTGGTTTTCACTGTTATTTGACTGTCATCATTTGGGCCCCATAGGGCCCAAAAGGCCTTTTTGCCTTTCAATTTTTATCTGTGTTCTAGGTTCATCCGATGTTCACCTGGGTAGAAAATCTGAGGATGGTGGTAAAGGAATAGTAACTCTGAGTACGATAAAAATGAGCTTTGCACTGTCTTAATTTACTCATTGAGGGGCTGGAAGGAAGAAGAGTCTTAACCACCTTCATTGATCATGATAAAAATTTCATTTATCTTAAGCATGTCAATCTGAAAACATTATCATCTTCATGTAATGAAAAGCTTTAGAGAGACTGGAGGGAGCATCTTCAGACACACATTCCCGCACTAGTTACACAGTTATATTTGCATTATAGGAAGAAAACAGTAATGACAGATACTCAGAGAAAAAGAAAGAATATAATTTATATAAATTTAGAAGAAAAGACTGGAATTGGATGCCTGAAAGAGAAAGATGAACAGAGGAAGAAAAATAGGAAAGATAAAGCATTTGGTACCCCAGTTAAATACTGTACTAAGGAGGTATGAGCTGATGATCAATATTTTTCACGCTGTGGCAATAGCAGGCTTAGGATTTACAGTCAGTGGCAGAATGGTACACTGGCTTAGCAAGGCAGTTAAGCATAGGACTACACTTTAATATTATACTCATGAATAGCCCTGGTGACTTCTGAAGGGCTTGATCCAAAGCTTTTTGAAATTATTGACAGGATTTCCTTTGGCTGCATGGGCTTTAAAGCCTGTCCTAAGTATTGGCTGAGGAGGTAGAGGATGCTAGCTGCATTCTGCTGTGTGTACTCATTTGGGTTTCTTGTTACTCTTAAAAATGCTTTAGTTTTATAGAAAGTTAAAATTTAATATGTTCTTAAAGTGAAATTCAACCAGGATTTAATTTCTTTTTCATGTTTATACTTTTACTTCAGTTCTCAGTAAAATAAAGCAAGTTATTTAATATTTAAACCAAATATATCTTCTCTATCAGGAGATTAATGAGCCTGGGGAAAATTATTATTATAATGCTGGGTATATCATTTTGACAATGAAATATGTATTTTTTTAGTACTTCTGGCAAGGCAATGGATTTAATATTCTTAAATGCATAGAAAGGTTAAGAAATGAAATGCAAATGTGTTTCTCTTAAGCCAGTACATTTTCAGCTAAACTGAAGTGAAAAAGCCAGTACAATGGGGTCTCTTCAGATTCACACAATGCATAATATGAAAAACAGCATTCCCAGCACATTTGTTCTTTCTTTTCCAGCTCATTTACTTTCCATCTATAAGCTTATTTGGAGATTCTATTACACAGTGAATGGTTTTCCAATTTATGCTGCATTCATTCGTATTTTACTTACTGTCAGTAATTAAAAGAACACTTCTTTTGGCCTTAAAGCTTAATTTTTATTGTCATAATTAAGTTTATATCTTAATTCCACTTAATTTTACAGGAATTTTAGTTTGTAGATGGGAGAGGAGTTGGTTCAGCCTTCTCAGCATTACACTGGGATGGAACTGGAAGACCTTGATTTTCTACAGAATCGTGAGAAAGATTCTGTAACTGCATGCATTTCATCTAAATCTTCTGTTTTGATCTGAAAGCCTGTCCATGTGGTAGGACTTGTTCCACTAGCAGCCTTAACTTCAAATAAAGTTCACATTCAGGAGCAAATCTGGGAACCTAAGTGTTCTCAGTGTTACACTGTGTGAACATGTACATACACGCATACGTGCAGACACGTTATTGCTAGCTAACACCCACTCCATCCTCCACAAGCCTGATGTTTGCCAAATCTTGCCTCCTGTGGGTAATTTTTATGTACTTGCATACACTGTGTATTCCTATTGATAGCCCTGTTTGTGCTCAAGGTGGCGTAGGAGCTGTAGCAATCAGTTATGTAGTTCTTTTTTCATGTTTTCCCTTGCATTCTCTTTTTGGGTGTTACGGTACCAGACCTGGACAAAAACTTGGAGAAAGTATAGTCTGTAAAATAGATGCCAGCCTGTGAAAAAAAGGTGAAAATCCTGAAGATTCACTTCATTTGCAGTGTATGAAAAAGGAATATTACACTTCCTTGGCCACCCTCTTTCGTACAGATTTAAGAAAAGAAAAAGAAAGGATTGCTTTTCCTGTCAGGGGCAGCTGTGCAACAACCTGCTTTTCTCCCTCCAAAACCCAATGGGATTTAAATTTAGGAAAGTCCAGTTCAACAACAATCCCAATTATTTTTTCAACAGTGAGTGAACTGAACCAAAGATTAACTTAGTGTTGTGGTGCTAGCAACCTATTTGGATAAAGGCCCATTTCTATCAGTTTGGAGATGTGTATACTTCTGTGTGGGTGACAGATTTGTTTCATTTTGCTGCACAGTGCTTTCATTTTGTAAGTGCTTTTAGCTGTGAGTGACTGTGGGAGGCATGTAACAGTATTATTTAAAATTTTAGAAAGTAATTCTGCTAACAAATTAAATTAACTGCAGATTGCAGCACTGAGAATTCTGACATTGTGCCCTTTAGTGGTGGATCTGCTAGCAGAGATGTGTTTTCTTCTGTCGCCTAAACCAGTTTTAATTTACTTGTTTGGACATTTGTATGGAACTCAAATGTAGCAAATCTTACCTAATCTGTCTTGTCCGTTCTGGTACATTTCTGATCCGTTTTATTGTTTGTTTCATGAGGTTTTCTTCTAAGGCTGTTTTTCCAGTCTTAGCTTTATTTTCTCACTCTCTCCCTGATTTTAAAAATCTCCTTTCCCTTCCCCTTTCTTAAATCCTTTCCACTCTTATATCATTTGGTTTCTGCCAGTAATAGTCACCTGTCGTCAGAAATATTCTGTCGTTTGTGCTTGATTAAAAAAAAAAGGCATGACTCAAATGAGTGTTAATAGTGCCTTTCCAAGAGTCTTAAAAATACATCAAAACGTTAATAGAACTAGTTTTGTGTGATAGCAGTAACTTAAGGGAGAACAGAATTTAAGACAAAATCAGGTTGTTCTGATCATCTGGTCTGACTGTCCACAATAATTTAATCCAGCAGTTGTGTATCAGTAGTAAATATAATTATATTCCTTTTGCATATGGGGATACTAAGGATTTCAGTTTCTTAAAAGTCACAAATTAGGTATTGGAAACAAGCAGCTCAGATTCCAGCTTCCTTCTCCTAACCAACAAAGCATGTTTTCTCTCAAAAAAATCCATGTCTATTAAGCCCTGGGAAACCAGTTCCATCAAACAAAACTAAATACAAAATTAAGCTCTAAACTGGGGCCTAGTTTGATATTCCCGGCAGGTTTTGACTTTGTTTTATTCTTAAAAATTCCAGAGAAATTTCATTTCTACAGCTGTTGATTGCACCATCAGGACATAATTTATCACCAGAGAGGAAAAGGAAAGTTTCCATTTAAATTCCCATCTTCAAAACCTCCTAAGAGTTCGTATGCTGGAATAGGAGGTAACATATTGTATTTGAGGCAAACCACCACAGTTTTTAGCTTCTTTTAGGATGAATAGTTTTTTGCTCACTCTATCTTGATAGGACTTCAAAATACAGTATGTTTCAGCTATTCATCAAAAATCTCATGTCTGTCTCATTTAGGCTTGCAATCCATGGTGATGCTTTGCTCCTATCACTTTTCAGAGGGTTTCTCCTTTTGAACGTCCATGGCTTTTCTCCATATTCTGCACTGCTGACTCCCTATACCCTTGGTTTCTGGTCCAGATGATCCCCTGCAGCTGTTGTGGAAAGAGTGTACGTAACGGTAAAAATGCATGAAATCAGTCACTTTGGTGTAGTGTCTGTTAACCAAAGTCCAAAATGGCTAACTTAGTAATTAAGGAGAAGAGCAAGAAATCTAGCTGCTACTTATTTTGATGTGAAATAGCCAGAAATGAGCAAACACATACAAAACCATGGTTTTTTATAAGTAACAAGTCTCTGTGAGTTTTTAGTAACAGAGTATTATGATTTTTTTTTTTTGCATGTGTAATTCAAATGCAGCCGTACCATGTCAGCAGCACAGGCATCTGAGCAGCGATATAACATTTATTGTACAATTACTACCTTCAGAATTTCCAAGGCTTCACTAATATTCACAAGCAATTTTTTGTAAGTCTGTAACTTCCATTAAAATTATTTTGGAGGGAGATGTGTAAAAAAGTTTATGTCTTCTGGAAAGGTGAATGCATGACCAAGTGAAACCTCTGTTGACTTGTCTCTTGTACATTTCTCTGTGGAGGTTGCAGAGATTATTAAGGGAAACTGATTCAAAGTTCAGGTGCGGCAGTGGCTGAGCCTCAGCTCTGGGCCAGCTGGTGAGGAGCTTGTGTCCACCAGGGACCTCAGCGCTGCCCTTTATCCCTTTCACCATGCTGGCAGGGCAAGAAGGATTGGCAAGAGGTTTGGCAGATTGGCTCAGATTCAGTGCTCAAGACCTGAGGTGGGCAGAAAAAGGCTGAGATTTCCCAGGCTGATATGGAGCCAGTAGGTCCCAGAGCACAAGTGACTCTGGTAGCCTCTAGTCCCAGTACTGGTCTTGCTTGCTTGGAGAGTGCCTGTGAAATCTGCTGTACACCAGCTGCAGCCAGAGCCCTTGGCTCCACTTAACCTGCCAGCAGTTTTCTCAGTTAGGAAGGCATTGTCCACCCTGCAGTCACAAGCATAATGTCAAGCTGCCTGAAATCTCTCTGTCCTTGTTTGTGCAGATGTGCCTGCACCAACATCCACCAGCGTGGACACTTCTGGCCAAACGCTAATCATTGCCATGACCTCTCTGAGTTTTCATTGGAAAGCCTTTGCCACTATGATGTCATAATGGCAAAAAGAAATGTGAGAAAAATGTGAGAAGTTTCTTTCCTGCTTGTCAGAACTGTTCTTTTCCAGTATAAAAAAGTTGAGATCATGCATTTCACACAGTGTGTTGTAGGGAAGGAGATGCCAGAGCACAGGACCTTCTGATACAGTGTTAGAAGACAGCTGGGTAACTGTGTTTTGTTGTCTGGCTCCAAACTATCTTTCTAGACTTTGGTAGGTATTATTCCCTCAGCATGGCCTGGTTTTCTTCCTGGGAAGGGTTATAACACTGACAGTGTGCTTATCCTGTCAGTGATCCATTTGCTAGAGGGTTATGTGCAAGGGACGACCTGAAAGAGATGTCTAATCTCCGTCAATACTTCCTGCACTTGCATCCAGCCAGCTGCAGGACCTGGCTTTGTCCAGACATTCGTTCTCATTTCCTACCAATCATTCTGCATTTGGTTTTGAGTTGACCTCTTTGATTTGGAGTTATTTATTCAAAACTTCTTTGATTTCAGGTAGGAATGAAGCCCCTAATTTTACCTGAGTTACTGGTTGATGTTTTACATACTTTTCAGCCAGCCACACTGCAGATCTGCAGTGGTAGGTTTGTGTACTGTGAATTTTAATGCTATGTACTTTCTCAAAACATATCTTCACCCATTGCTGTGAACATTTCATTTGTGCCACCAGGGGCTGAAATTTATTAGTATCTGTCAGTTGATGTTTGCTTGTTTCCCATGAAATGGGTCAGCTATGTCAAAGCTGTCCATGGTTTATGCCTCAGAAATGACTACAGCCAAAACTGACACCTTGCTGGCAACAGCCTCAGCAGAAGAAAAAGGGAACTGAAGAGCAATGAAGCCTGAAGTAAATTGACAAAAATCTCAAGGAGGTCCAACATTTTAAATCTCTTGAGAATCTGCTTTAGGGACACTGCTAACTTCTTGTTCCCATGTGTGAAGTGGCAATTGGGAAGGTAAACATTCACCATGGTACTTGGGTATATTTTGTTTCTTTGGAAAGGTGATACTTTTTCTAATGTCTTTTTTTAATTGAAAACTTCCATATTCCAGTATTAAAACTTAATTTTAAAGAAAGCTTGTGTAGGTACATATTTACAGACTAGTCTGAATTTACTAGTTATTTCATCTCAGATTTTGATTTTTTCTATGATCTTGTCATTAGATTTTTTTTTTAAATTGAATTGGCATTAATACTTGTTTCTTCTAATCTTAGTAGAATATTAAAGATGAAATCTAATGTGTGGTCTGTATTTATCACGTTAATAGAAAATAATTAACTGCTTGTTATAAAGTAATTTCTGTCTGATTGTGAAACATTACACTGGGCTTCTACCTCCTCCACAACTCTAACTTTACCTGATATTAAGTTATGCAAGTATTTGATGAGTTACCTTATTTCTACATAATTCAGGTTAAAAATGTAATTTTCTTGATGTGATGGATGTCCAATCATTTATTTATTGTGTCTTGGGAATTTGCTTTCCAAAATAGAATTTTAATAGGCATTAAACCAATTAATATCCATTTACCAAACTTTGAAGATTAACTGTTTAGGGTAGAGCTCTGACTACTGTCAAGAAATCATCTTTTGATGTTGATTGCTGTCTGATTTCTGACTTTGTCTCCTATGGAGGTTATGCTGAAATTGCTTCAGTATTGTCTTGACTCCTCAGATTTCCATGATTGCAGTCAGTGAGGATTTTGGCCTTATAAAGACAAGCAGAAGGTTCATTAATCAGTAGGTTTTTACTGGGAATAGGAATGAGCTGAGTTTTAGTGTTAGGTACTGCATCTTGAAGATTTTGGAATTGTAGATTTGAAATTACATGCCACTGGTGGAAAGCACCACTCACTTTTTGTTGAAAGGGCTCACAGAATAGGTCTGGATAACTTATATGGAAGTGGTCAAGGATAAAAATGTCAAAATACTGTACTATTTTGCACCCTTTTGTATAGCCCAGTATATAAGATATTTCCTATTACTAGTCACAGGCCATAGCCTTCATGTCAGTTTGACAGTGTAGGGTCTCAGGACTCATCAGGGCTTATCTTGTCCTATTTGAGCTTGTTTTAACAGTTTTCTAGTGGCTAATTCACTGTAGCCTAGCCCATTTTAGCATAAGCTCTCTGATAACTATCTACAGCAATGGTCTGAGAAATGTATGTAGTCCCTGAACCAATGACAGCTCTTTATTTCATCTGAGGGAGGCATTGGGTGACTTTCAAACTTCACCTCAGAACCAAGGAGAAGGAAGAAAGCTCTTGCAAGAAAACATGCTAAATTAGACTGAAATGTAGTCTAGACCAAAGATGAAGATTTTGAATTATGTCCCTACAGGGCATAATTGCTCTCCTGGTGAAGACTTCAGGTTGCTGATGACTTGTCTTAATACTCCCCTATTCTTCTTGAGGGAGATTGAAACTGCTGATGTTAGGACCCAGAGAACCATTGTAGAGAAGAACATGACAGGAAGAAAAGGGTTAGATACTTTGAAGGTCATGTACATCAACTGGATTAATGAGGATTTTCTTAGAAATATGGACTATTAAAACAGAAATTAGACTGTTTAAAATTCCTAGCTCCATATCTGTGTGTTCCTTATTACTCTTGCAAGATTCTGAGTGCAATAGTTTCATACATTTCAAATTTAAGTTATTTGATACTGAAATACAGCCACTGGAATGGGTAGAACAATTCTGCCTCTCAGCGGGGTTGACCTCTAAA
Organism: Sagittarius serpentarius; assembly: GCA_034782735.1. Lineage (NCBI taxonomy): Eukaryota > Metazoa > Chordata > Aves > Accipitriformes > Sagittariidae > Sagittarius > Sagittarius serpentarius. The sequence continues at coordinate 23,472,887 of JAVKLA010000073.1, forward strand.
CATTTACCAGTTTGGGGAAATTTTTGGCCTAACTTAGAACTTCACAAGACTCAAATTTTTCCTGAATGTTTTGATACCAGTCAGCTAAAATCTTCATTAGAGTTGTTTAATGGAGCTGCTGCTTATATAGTTGAAAAAAAATACATGTAGGAATTTGTTCACTCAGATGAGTTGTATTTTTGATGTGGTAAATACCTAATTCATAGCAGCTGTCTAGAATTTTAAACCATGAAGGAAAAGCAATAAAAGTTTGTAGCCATACTTGAAATAAGCTGTCATTATATATAACCATTACATTCATTTTAAACTTTGTAATTCGACAGAAACATCTAATAAGTCTGATAAAGACTGAAAGCTATTGCTGCTGATGGGAGGCAATACATAACTGTGAAAAACAGCAACCGCGCTCAACTTTGGAAACAAACACTGGGTGATGTAAAACCTCAATCAAACCTTTGTCAGCTGCACTCTGACAATGTGTGGTGCATCTCATAGAGGAATGGATGATAAAAAAACATTTCTTTTTATGTCAGTGTTTGATACACTGCAACTGCACTCAAAGGAACTCTGGAACTAGTTTTTCTGGCTGCAGGAGGACTACACCCATAGCAGCAGACCATTGCCATGACAGTTTCTATGGCATCAGTACTCTGAGACTTCAAGCTTTTGTAAGAAAAGAAAATCTATCAATTTTCTAGGCAGCTTGTAGATAAGCCCATGATGATTTTTCTAAGAAAGCAGCTGAAAGCTGTTTGCTTTAATGCAGGTGTAGTGCATCACTACCTGAAGGATCACCTGGGGAGAAGCAGCAGGCTGGGTAAGCCCTGTCAAGGAAGGGTAGGAAACCAGGAAGATCTGGAGGCTGCATGCTGGACTAAGGTATTTCGGAGTTTTAGGCTGTGAATGGGATTTAGTTCTTTTTTTCTGTGATTGGGGAGAATAATGTGCTTCCTTTGGCTGTTTGGGGCCTGTCCAGCCTGGCAACTCTACACTAGAACTAGTCATGAGCTCTGGGGGTGCTTTGTGTGACTGGGAGATGGGAACAGTTGCATGGGTGTGTTTCTGATTCATTCCCTATCTGGGGTGGCTTTAGAAATATCATTTGGAGCAGCTTCAATGTCCCTCTGAGCTATACCTGCAGCTGCTGTTCTATGAGAGTTTTCACAGTAGTGGAAAAATTACTGTGTTTTAGTGGCAGCCCACTTAGGAAGAACGTAGGAAGGATTATTTTGTTTGTTTGTTTGTTTTGCTTTTTCATTTCTTTGCTTGTTCTGTTGATGGTCTTTCACTGTAAGCAGTCACTTGAAGTACAAAGCAGCATAACAAGAGGTTAGAACCACTAAGGAAGGTTCTAACCTTCTGATGATCTATGAGAATGTATTACATTTCACATTAACTCACTGTTGCATCTAGACTGAGATTCATATTCATTTAGATTAGATTTTAGGATTAAATTAATTACTAGATCTAAACAATATATTTTTTTAAAAAGTGTTTTTTTTAGTTGTAGTAGAGTATAAAATAATAAAAGATTTAATAACAGTGACATAACATTTCCTACAGTTCCTTAAAATGTGAAATTGCTTTAAGTATTACATAGCTCCAATTGAAAAGTGGTTACTCTAAATACAATTTCTAGTGTTGTCTGGGTTAATTTAAGAAGCATCACTAAGCGTTTTAGACTTAGGATAAAGCTGTTTTATTGAGACAGCACACAGTGACCCAGTGGTTTATTTTAAATAAACTCCGAATTTTACACAATTTCATTGTGTAAGTGTTAAGCTTCTACCATTAGTCTCCCAAGTGCTTTAATTCCTAGGACTCTTCCCAAACCATGCACGTGCCTTCATTGCATAAAGTTCAATTTTGTATTAATTGCACTGAAAATATGTTTTGAAGGGGCTATTCTCTGTTGAGAATGTTGCCTTTTCATTTAATGTTTCTGAAAATCAGAGCTGGAAAGTATCCTTCTGTTATTTTTAGTGAAATATGAGTTCTTTGGATATCAAGATATTCCCCTTATATTGAAGACTTACAATTGGTGGAGAAAGGTTACTTGGGACTATTAGTTTCTGTTTAGTGTTATTTATCAGGAGGTATCAGAGCAATTCAGAAATTTTCAGACCACTTATCTGTTTACAGAAAGAAGAAATTGAGATAAATGGAAGTTTTGATCAAGGAAGTTTTGTAATAATGTATCTTTTTGGGGGGATAACTTCCAGAAATGTGTGGAGCAAGCATGACACTCAGGAGCAGTGTCATGCCAGAGATGACTTAAAGCCAAAATAATAATAATATGAGAAAACTTGGTGGACACATTTATTTATTTTTTAATCTGGTTACTATGGTATATGCTCTGTTGAGACTCCCTCTAGGTCTTAACAGCCTAATTTCCAGCTCTTGGGCACATGGACATGTTTCAGGACTAAAGGTGAATATTGCTAGAGTCACAACTCTGGGCTGTGCTGATTCTCTTCCAGTTATGGTAAGCCCAGGGAGATTGCTTTCCTCCAGATTTCTCCCTAATCTTGCTGGTTTTTTTAACTAACGTGCATTAACAGAGAGAAACAGGCAGACAGACCATGGGAAAGATTTATTTGCCCTCACTTGCATACCTAGAAGTGATACCAAAGACTAAGCTTGTTTTATTGTTGATGGAAAACACCAGGCATCTCTAAATGAGTTGTTTTGCTTAGACATAGACATCTTTGGGTGATTTGCCCTGGGAAAGTGTTTGTCTGCCTCTGCTACCTGCGGAGCCTTTGGTCTTTGGCTCAAGTCTCTAGCAACTAAGGTTAGGATAGATGAATCCTCCAATGTATACAGTCGAGATGGATAGCAAAAGTGTTTGATTTGGTTCCAATTTAATTTTTATAATATATTTTCTCTCTGAATTTTGGAAGGAAGCTAGTTCTATTTATGTTTCTTGGGGGTGCAGGGAAGGCCTGCTTGTGTTCTGAGAGCCATTAAGTATGCTTAGCACATTAGCATTTTGGTTCCAATGAGGGGTGCATTATTGAAAGAAATGTCCCAACTATTCCTGCATGTTGTGTGACCTAAAGCAGAGCAGCCATGGAGAGCATGAAATGGATACCTCTGCATGAGACTAGAGCAGTCAATGACCTCCAGGAGCACACTAATACTCCTTGGCCACTGATGGGTGTTTGGTCCATGGGACCGGACTGGAGCTTGTTTAAGTTAAACAACTTGTAAAATGGGGCTGCACTTGTGAGACAGTGCTGCTTGATAAATTAGTTGCAGCTGAAGAGGACTAGGGAGGTGCTTATAGCAGAGAACAGAACCAAAATGCTTGGTAGAATGATGTGACGGAAGAAAGATTTTCGTATTGTCTTGGAGAAGAGTGTGTGGGAACAGGATGTGCTATTGGAAGTTTTTTGGACTGGAAAGCAAATGCCGAGAAAATAATTATTCTGCTCTTGCTCCAGTTTCTCTGAAGAAGCCGATAGTGGGTAAGAGGTAGAAATGTTTTTTGGCTGATCTGAGTTACTTTATGCTAATTTATAGTTTTGTCTTCTAATAGGATTTTGCTTTATGAATTAGAAGTACTTTTGGTAACTTTTTTTTTCCTCTCTTGCTTTGGGTTTGAGAGAGAGAAGCACAATTCTACTGAGCTCTTGACAGTCAGAATTGAAGTATTTTTTCCTCCAAACTCTAGGTGCTGAGACAAATTTTTAGCACATGGTACACACAGGGATCAGATTAGTCTTTTGTGTCTCCTATTGATTATTTTCTTTACTTTCCTTCTGTCGGCACCTGTCATCTCTTCTGGAATGTGATATGGTCTGTCATTACAAAGACAGAAATTATGCTACCAAAAAATTTCTTGAAGTGTTACCTTATTTCAATCTGTAATGATCTAGGACTTTGACTGACCTGATTTTATCTAGTTTATCACACTTTGCATTAATATTATGGGCTTTTTCCTTCACTAGTTATAACTGAGGTGTTCATGCTGTACTGATCAATATATTAAGTTTGGTTTTAACCTTTCTATTTATTTTACTGATTTCTTTTAACAAATGGAGACAGGTGGTAAGAACACTTACCCAGAATCCTTTTTAATCAAAAGTATTAATATCTTAGTCCTCTTTCAAGTTAACTATTGAATTAGTGCCACTTACCTGGAAGCACCTGGTATGCAATTATTGCCTTTTCATAAAGAAATCTGGAGGATTGTTTGTATTAAAATTAATGATGTTTACTGAAACTGTATATTAGGAGAAAATGAGATATACCTTAAAAATATATACACTGATGCTGTAGTGCTCCCTACTCTTACTACATATAAAAAAATGTTATCATCTTGCCATTAAAATGTTTTATTAAATTTAATGAAATTTTGATTTCTCTGAAGATGTGACTGTTTTCTAATCTGTAAGATTTCCCTGAAAGAAAGTTAGTAGTGGTAGCAAAATTTGAACACTGTTTTCAGATGGTGAAACTGATGTCCTATTTTCTGAATTCTTTCCCCTGTTTCATGTGTTGATAGCAACTGGGTCTACAAAAACTTAATGGAGAATTACTAACTGCAATCCATTTTCTGCTTAAGCAGATAACTTTCAGTTGACATGAAAAACAGACTTAAAAATGGAAAATTTTCTGGCCCTGTTTCAGAGCCTGTTTGGACTTCTTTATAAGTATTATCTTTTAAAAATCCTAGATTAAATATCTACAACTTTTCCAACATGTTTACTTAAACAAGTGGAAAAGGCTGAGCGGGCAATCTTTTTTTCACTTACAGCAAATGTATTTTGTCTTGGCTTAAATGAAATGAATTAGGCTAAGCGAGATAAATCCAGCTTTGATGTAAATTCAAGTAGCTTTTTACTTTAACTCTTTTTTTTTTTTTCTTTTTTGAGAACTGCTTGTTTGCTGAAGTAACTTTGAAAAGAGATACAGTGCCTGGCTCTACTTGTTCTTTTAGTCTTTAGTTTCTCTGCAAAATTTCTCTACTACTTTCAGAAAAACCCTTTTATTATTGCCCATCCTTCTGCTTTTCTGACATCCTGCATGTTTTCACTGGTTTATACATCTTCATTCTCTCTCTGTTCCTCCTTTTTCTAGATCTTGATTCTTCTTTCTGCTTTCAGGATGCTGCAGAAGTGTTTGTCCTTCTGACTTTCCCTGCAAGTCTTTTTCTTCTGAGTCATCTTTTTGTCCCTTTTTATGTTTCTCAGAGCTATGAAAAACTGTGGTGTTCTTGTTGTTAGTTTAGAAGAGGGCTGACTTGTTGCACTTGTCAAGAAACTCTCCCTATTTGTACATAGCTACACACTTGCAAAAAAGACACCTTTTCTTTGGTTTTGCACTTTTTGTTAGATCTTCACTGAAATACCATTTTTTTTCTTCACTAAAAATCCTTGGATACCACCCTAAATGCTTTCTGAATATTTGATGCATTTTTCATATATTTCTACTCATAACAGATCTTATGGTGATTCTGACTTGTTTGGGTTATGCAATTTTGCTTCTTGTTAATGTTTTAGAGCATAATAAAAATGGAAATGGATACCACTTTCTGCTAAAAATTACTCTCTTACTCACAGAGCTTGTCTGCAGATTTTATGCTACCTCTTAGAATATTGCAGCCAAAGTTTTAATAAAATGGGACAAACCTGAAAGACTGGGAAATCCTGTCATTGTGAAGTACAACAATGTGAGGAGGAGTTCTAGAAGATCTAGGGGAAAAGAAGGAATAAGATGAAATATTGTATGTTGGAGAAAATAGATTGGAAAAGAAAGCAGCTGAATAGCATAAAACATTTAAGCCTTTACAAATGTAGTAATATGACATATGGAATAGGTGTTTTGGTTTTTTTAATATAAGCTTCTAATCTCTAAGCTGTTATGGAAGAGAAGCAAGCAATTCAATGATACACATTCTTGATGAACTCTGATATATATGTTTATCAATGAATTCTCAATTCATTTATTAGTAGCTCTGCTTTTCTTCAGGAAGTTTTTGAATCAGATCTATGGCCTGAGGACAAAGCGTTAAAAAGAAACACACAAAATGAAGTCCACAGAAGGACAATGATGAAAAGGGTGGAGTTGAACCAAACGAGCTGGAAAATGCTTTCTAGGCAGAACTGAAACCTTTCTTACAATAAACACGTCTGCCTCTGGTGTTGGAGATAATAGGAAGTTGCATCAGACCTTGGACTGCTAGCCTTCAGGCAATGTTGGAGTAGTAGTCTTTGTACTCTGACAAGAGATTTCTTACATTATGAAAATATGGATCTGCAATGATTGATATGCCTCCAGACATAGGTTGTCTGTTTCTCTTTGTAGATACCATAGCACTTGTGCTTCCCAATCAGCATACTTTAGCTACAGAGATACACCTTGTCTTAATTCTGCTCACCAGGGCTAATAAAAAAATCGGAGGTATGCACAGTGGTATGTGCATTCCAGTTATTTGATCTTGAGAATTTACAGGTGAAGAAATTGCCAGAGCTGCTGGCATCAGTTACTTATTACAAGCTGCCACTTGGGCAATCTTATGATCCTTTTAGTAAGGTAATACAACTCTGTCATAAAAGTAGTTAGATTTTTTTCATCCCACTATTCCTATTAAAGGAGTGCCAGGCTTACATGATTGTCAGCCTAAATTTGTCTAGTTTTCGCAGTCATTTGCCTTGGGCTAATTCTGTCCTTTAACTTTTGCAATCATCATCTTTTTCTACTATCTCGCCTTCCTCTGGGTTTGGGGCATCTGAAGTGCTTAAGGTACTTTATTAATATAATTTGCCTGTTTTCTTGTGTTGCTAGGCTGAACAGAACAAGTTGATTCGATCTTCTGTCACAAGGTTGGCTTTCTGGACTGGCTGGATATCTCTCCTCACTCCCTCTCCTCAATTTGAAGATCCTTCATTCATCCATGTAACAGCTTTGTCAGAACTGGTGTGTTTCAGTGAAATACAGCTGAGAAATTCAAAGTTGATTTTGCAACAAAGGGATTATAAATCAGTGTACTGACTTCCATCTCTTGTACAGATGGAGTCCTTTTGTATGAGGATGTTTTAGTAATGGCCATCTCTGCTGGGTGAGCCCTGGTTGGCTTACCATATAATGCACTGTAAGTCTATTTACACAATGAAAATACTCTTCTTGACAGCTTAATAAGGAACTGTTGTGTCACCTCTAACTATACACTTCTTCTAAATGCACTGTTTCAGAACTAGTCATTACATCAGTTATGAGGGTGGGGATTATATCTATAACAAAATAACCCTGAACAGAGACTGAATGTATTGTCAGGGTAATATATTTGGGGTTGGTATTGATGGTAGTTTCCCCTAACAATGGATTCCTGCAATGGGTGGCAAATTATTACTATTATTACTATTACTATTATTATTTTTTTTTTTTCCCGAAAAATTCTGACTGTGCTTTTTTGTATGATCATATTGTTCACTGTTCATAAGAATTCAGATCCTAGGTATCTCTAATTTTTTCCTAACCTTGAGAAACACTAGTAATATAACAAAAAAAAAAAAAAAGATTTTTCCAGAAAATACAGGAACCTAGTAATTTGGAAAGTGTTCATTAATAGGCAGTCCATTCATGTATTTATGCAAATTGTAGTTGCAGACATGATTCCATTAACAACCAGGTACTCTAAAGTAGTTCCGTCATTATCTGCACCTGTAGCCCAAGTAAATAATAAGTAGATACCACTTTCAACTATAGGCATCTTATGTCTACAGGCTCTGTAAATTCTAACTCGTTCCCTAGATCAGTCACTTACATTCCCTGTGATACAAAATCACCTTTGAATGTCTCAGCTGTTTTACATATTTGATGCACAAACTCTTCGTAAGTTTTGTAAGCGTTTTCCAGCGCCCTCTGAGAAAAGAGAGATCTTTATGAATGTTGGTAATTTAGTATTTCTACTCTTTTTCCTGTTATTTTCTTATCTAATATATTTGCAAAGTATCGGGCAATAAATCCAATCAGTAAGTTAATGATACACAGTTGACTTGCATAGCATGCACCAAAACTTTAAAGTCATAAAACGTTATAATTCAGTTAAATATTGTCCAAAGACACACCAGGTTGAAAGTCACTGCTTCGCAGAAACCATATTTCCCTTAAGCTGCAGATTCAGAAAGTGAGGTTCTAAAAACATCTTTCAGAGATGTGTGTAAACACAGCTTCTTCAAAGATGCTTCATGACCAGTACTAGACAGTTAAAGTAATTGTTTTCCAAGTGAAAGCTTGGATAGTAATATAGCCCATGAACGGATTCATATTCTCCTGTGCGTTATATTGCTTTGCTGTGGTAAATACTCAGCCATCTGCAGAAAGTGAATGCCAGCGTGGTGATGGCTCCTCTGCTCCACCTGGGGAGCTGTGCGTTTTCACCAGCCAGTGCGGAGGCAGCAGAGATGAGGAACAAGGTAAAACTCAGTGGGCTTCATCGTAAGTGTGATACGGTTTGTTAACTGAACACAGCAGCAGAAAGAACTAAGGGGGCATTTTTTGTTACAGAAAAGTTTGGAAATTCTTTTTTCTTTTTTTCTCCACCCTCTTAATTTGATTTTCTAAGATAGTTTCTTCCTGCTTCGGTCTGATTTTGCCTGCTTAATTTTCAATGCCTATACAGCGCAACTCTTTCATAAATCTTTGTATGGATATTATGTAGCAAAGCAAGTGTTTCCTTATCCACATAAATTCAGTGGCGATTTAACAAGTATTAATTTTTTCCTTAATTCATGGTAAAATTGTTTGCTGAAATTCGAGATCAAGATATAAGCAACAACAGTGTGGTTTTTTTTTTTCCAGTCTAGAGAAGGGGGGAAATTTTCATGAATTCATGAACTGATAATCCTAGTGTAACCTTTGTCACATTCAGAGGCTATGAATAAAGTTGCTGTTCTTTCCCTTAAAGGAAAGATCTAAGCAGTGAGGGTGACTTTTAACTGCTAGTGCCTAAGTAAATTTGCATCAGAAATCTACTACTTCCAGAATACTGTAACACAAAATGATGCTGCAAAAGATTTCATACAATACATAACATAGTACTTCTCTTTGAGGGTCTTTGTTCTGGAGTACAAAGAAGATCTTGGATTTATCAAAAATTCTAATTTTAACTAGAAGCTTATCTAAGTTCTTCCACTCGCTGTGCAACAGGGGAAGATATCATATTTGTTGGGTTTTTAAGGTTTAGCTTTAAATTTAGATTGTCTTCAGATAAGCCTGTGTGTTTCTGTGCACACTGAAAAATGCTAATTAGAGCATGTTAGCGATTATTGAATTCAGCTGAAATCTCTGAGAAACAGCAGTAACTTAAATCCAGATTCCTCAAATTACACTTGCTAGTGGGTTTTCTTCTTCTGATATGACTCCCTTTTTTTATACAAATATGATGCAGATATCCTTTTGGAACAGGAATCTAGAATCAACTCTACGATACTTGATTTTTGTTCCTTCTGCGAATAAGACAATTGTTAAGACTGTACTGGACACTAATACATTTCGTAACTTTATTGCGCTGTACTAAGATGTATTAAATGCCAATGGCTGGAAATTACACCTGTTGAATCCCTTGATGTGTGACTAACACATCTCAGGTTAGCATATTTTTTTTTTTTATCACTTGCATAAGAGGTGGTTATGCTACATTGCACTGCATAGCCTTGAAATTCACATTGTGCCTGGTCTTGGTTTCTCTAGAAAGAGCATTTCGTCCAGGCAGTGCTTTCTACTATGACTGCAGAATATGCAGCAAGAGATGTATTCTTCCATTAATTTTTATGAAGGCTTTTATACTTGTTTTTGAAGGAATACTGCTATAGACAAATGTTTATATGAAAGCAGAGAAATTAAAGGTTGCTCCAAAGACTAATTAAGAAAATGAACCTATGGCCTCTGTGAAAGACTTAAATACCAAATAATGTTGTATTTTAAGTATTTTAAGCAATAGGTATGGAACTAGGCTCTGAGTGACAGGCTGCTTAGTTGGATGGATGCTCTGGATCACCCCAGGAGGGAAGTTATTTGTCAGACATAAAGATACAGATCAGGGTATCAAATCAAAGATTCATCCTGCTGCCACCCACTCTTCTGATTTGGGACTATTGAAAAATTATTTTTTTACTTAGGTTTCAGCTCTCCAATCTCATGTTCATGACAGGTCCCTGCTGTTTTCTCTGGGCCCTACTCAGGTTTAAGGATGTTTCTGCACTGAAAATATATCAAAGGTGGAATTTCAGATGATGCGTTTGTATCACCATTTTGGAGTTCATATGTGGTTTGTTTGTGTTTTGCCAGAGCATTGGAAAAGCAGGAAAATAAACCCTACAGTCGTTTTTTATCTCTGAACTACTACTGCAAAATATTCACTAGGGGATGAACGATAACTTACTAGTCTTAAAAATATTTTGCTCCCAGAATATCCCAAACTGAGATTTTATACACATACACACTTGAAATAGAACTTTAAACTGTAGTCTGTTTCTGTGAGACTTGGAATTTTTCCTTAGAGGTTATTTAAAATATTTGTTTTGTTCACAGGAAATTCTGCAAAAAATATCTAGAACATCCCACACATTTCTTCCTTCTGGCCTTTTTCTCTCTAAGCAGTGACTTTATCTTTGTAAATCTATCTTCCAGCAAATTTACATTGGTTTGCTTTCAAGTTATATTTTCTGTGAAAATGAATATTGTCTTGAAAAATAATAATGAATGATCAGGGTTTTGTTTTTTTTTTTAATTTAAAAAGATACTGTTCTTGCTATTTAGTACATATTGATTTTTAAATTGTTTTTTTCAGCTATGAGAAAATTCCTGAGGAAATACAGAATGTGATTTGCTGCATTTCATGTAATGTGAAGCAGATATGCCTCAGCAGTGTTTGTGCTTTTGATGAACCACTGACATGCTTTTCAGCCTCTTAAAGAGCTAAGGAATAAAAGCAGCAATAAAAAGTTGGTTGATGAATCAGCCAGTCTGCACATTAACTTGAGTCTGGAATGCTTAGGTGAATTATATCTATTTTCCCCTCTCGCCTTATAATTAATTGTTGCAGTAAGTTGATGTGAATATGAAAGCCGTGAAATTGGACATCATAGTGTGACTATAAATGCTGCAGTTGCAACTTTATTTAAAATGATTAGTGAACTGTGATAATATGGAATAGACAGAAAGCATTAGCAGGGGCCTGGAGTGAGCACCAATTTGAGAGGGAGCGCAACGGCATTGTAGCTCTTGTGTCTAACCAGAACCCTGATAAGAAGGCAGAGTCTGAACCTATCCTTCTCTGCTGTGTAAGAGAAAGTGCGGGTGAACTGAAAGTTTCCACACAGTGCATGAAATCTGGAGACAGTCCCACATACCAGCCATTCTGCTTGGGGTGAAGTTGCAGTAAGCTTGCTCTTTACAGATGCATGTGATCAGACTTTTTTCTTCTAGTTTTTTGGTTTTTTTAAATCCTCCCACCACTACAATACGTGGTTCAAGGAATGGGGCCGTCCAGCCTGTCAGGCACATGCAAGCTCTTTCATTCAGCTTGGATGCAATGCAAAAAGGGCTGTCTCTGCCAGAAAGACATGTTCTGCCTCCATTTTCTAACCTATGCTGCCCTATGGGGGAATGTGGAAAGGGAGAAGCAGTCCTTCTCCACCACATTGCTATGGGCACTGGAAGAAATGAGGTCAGAGGAAGGGGAGGCTGTGTCATTCTGAAGACTTGTTTCAGCTGTTCTCTGAACAATGTGGTTTCTGCTTGAATGCAGCAGCTTAGTAAAGATGACAAGCATTGGCAAACTTTGGAGTATGTCAGATGATCCTGCACCTGGGTCAGGGCAACCCCCGGCATCAATACAGGCTGGGGGATGAAGGGATTGAGAGCAGGCCTGCAGGGAAGGACTTGGGGGTGCTGGTGGACAAAAAGCTGGACATGAGCCAGCAACGTGCACTTGTAGCCCAGAAGGCCAACCAGATCCTGGGCTGCATCAAGAGAAGCGTGGCCAGCAGGTCGAGGGAAGTGATTCTCCCCC
>JAVKLA010000073.1:23500078-23523384 GCA_034782735.1 Sagittarius serpentarius
CTTCTCCAGGCTGAACAACCCCAACTCTCTCAGCCTGTCTTCATAGGAGAGGTGTTCCAGCCCTCTGATCATCTTTGCAGCCCTCCTCTGGACCGGCTCCAGCAGGTCCGTGTCTTTCTTGAACTGAGGACTCCAGAGCTGGACACAGTACTCCAGGTGGGGTCTCAGCATCCCCAAGCCCTTCTCTTCAGGGCTGTTCTCAATGAATTAGTCCCCCAGTCTGTACTGATAGTGCTGATTGCCCTGATGTAGGTGCAAGATCTTGAACTTGGTGGTGTTGAATTTCATAAGGTTTACATGGGCCCACTCCTCAAGCCTGTCAAGGTCCCTCTGGATGGCATCCCTTCCCTCTAGTGTGTCAATTGCACCACTCAAGTTGATATCTGCAAACTTGCTGAGGGTACACTCAATCCCACTACCTACGCAATAATGAAGATACTGAATAGTATTGGTCCCCGTACAGACCCCTGAGGGGTACCGCTCATTACTGGTTTTCAGATGGACCTTGAACCATTGACTGTAACTCTTTCAACATGGCCACCCAGCTATTTCCTTGTCCATCTCACAGTCCATCCATCAAACTCATATCTCTCCAATTTAGAGGTAAGAATGTTGAGGGAGACCATTATCAAAGGCCTTATAGAAGTCCAGGTAGATGACATACATAGCTCTTTCCTTGTCCACTGATGCAGTCATTCCATTATAGAAGGTCACTAGATTAGTCGGGCATGATTGCCCTTAAAAAGGTCTTGAAAATATGTGGTGACATATTCAGAAATTTTTGGTTCTAAAAAGAAGTGTTCTGTTCCAAATATTATGGAGATGTTACTGAGTTTAACCTCTCAGAAGTGATTTTTATGTAGCTATCATCTAGAAAAGTAAATAGGTATTTTGTGTTATGACATGTCATTTTTTTTATGTTTCCTGGCAATTCACGTCTTTCTGCAGAAGTGAATTCATGAAGATTGCAACGACTGGCTAACAGAAATAGCACTCCATTGCTCTGAAAGAAGCATCCATCTTTAGGGAATAATTTTTTAAAATGGCATTGAAAAGATGGCAGCCTGAAATGCTAGACAGCACTCAGTGATACACAATGTTTTTGAAGCAACCAGAGGCAGAAATGTTGTCAAGTAGTTTAATAAGTGTGTGTTTCTAATGGGAAGTAGTCTCATAAATAGTGACTTCTTAAGAAGTGACTGTTTTTCTTTATCTTTTAGCACTGCAGACTTCCAGTTTTGAGCTTGGCATGTGCGAGTGGCATTCAGATCAGCCAGCTGAGACTGCTATGTGGGCACGACTGCAAGCTGGGCACAAGATTGCCTCCTGTTCCTTCCTGAAAGATTGGGACAACAATACTGAAGGTGGGTAATGTAAGTTAATGCATAATTACTAGCTGTCATGAAGAATACGATGCTTTTTAGCACAAGGTGGTAACTCGATGTAGAAACCAAACAAAACCACGAAAAATAATCTTACGTATTTTGTACTTAAATTATTTTTTGCTTTTACCATTTAGTAAGGGCACTGTGAACACACATGCTGGCAAAACATGAAAGATTTTAATGTAAGGATTCCTATTTAAACTAATAATTGATTTATTGTCCAGTTAATTCTTTGTATGAGATCTGTGCAATAATTTGGTGAAATTAAATTAAATCCATCTAATTCCATAGCCCTTGTTTTTGTTTTTTTGTCTTTTGTTTTGGTTTTGACACTTGGCAGTTTTACTTGTGTAGTACTACTGTGTTTGAGCACACAGTCAGGAATTTCACTTTAAACCTTTAAGGGAGCTGTAGAGAAACATTTATTATATAAAATATTTTATTACTCTTAAAAACAATAAAATTAATCTAGTTGCAATTTTCAGAATTAAGGATCAGCACTTGTTTTTGAACTCACTGTGTAGCGCTTGTCGATGGGTTTATGGGAAACGTTTTTGAAAGCTTAATGGATAAAAATGTCTAAAGTGTTGTAATGTGAAATGGAATTGCCTTGCTAGCCAAATGTTTGGCTTGTCTACTGAGACTGCCTTCAAAGGAGTTAAGTAGCGCTAGTTGTAACAGTATAATTTGTGATGTAGCTTTGAAGAACTGATAGCATAGAGATTACTGCTTGAACTTTGAGCCCACAGAAATGGAGTACATCTCATTGATAGCAGCAGAATGAATGCTTAGATACTGTTTTCATTTTAGAAAGACTTTAAAAATAAATTTTAGCATGCTTTTCAACACATGCTAGTAACTATGCATCAAATTATAATGGAATAGCAAGCAAAAGTGCTTGAGTGTATACACTGTTGAAATTTTTGCATGTTAACTTTTATGTACAACAGAGAGCATATAGACTAATAAAGCAGACTTTTTTTCTCATTAAAAAAAAAAAGAAAGAACGGAGTCATGCCACCTTTCAATTTTCTCTGGGGATATCTAAGAAAAATGAGTCTTTTCATTTGATTTTATTTTAAACATCTCCCTGAAAGGTGGTGTATCAGTGCCATACCTTAACATGATGCTTCAAGGGCTAGTAATGGGTATGGATTTCCCTTTTTATGGCAATATTGTGCTAACAGAAAAGACACTGAAGTTCTATAAGTGGCTTTTACAGGACCAGGTCACAGGCAGTATTGATTGAAACAGAACATGTTTTGAAATGCTTGGGCATCATTGTATAAATATGCACAGGTAGTTGAGTAGGCTGAACATATGACACAAACAACTGCTTGGGGACATTCCCTGTACTTCCACGTCATAAAGTAAAAAAAAAAAAAAAGTAGGAAGAAATAAGTGTCAAAAAACCCACACAGAATTTAATTCATCATTAACACTGGAAAGTGTTAAAAAATCTGAACTATGATTTCTTACCTCTCAGTAAGTTCAGTATTTCTATTCACGCAGATTTGTTGAGCATAAATGAAGAGGTTGAATATTAACTAAAAATCTAAAAACTAAAGAAATGGTATGCAGACTGCAAAAATGCTATGCCTGAGGGCTCAAACTTGCAATGCAAATAGAGCTTGACTAAGCTTTAGTTTCTGATTTTGATCAAAATTTTCACTACTATAAATAGAAGAGAGGTAAGAAACTAAATTATAAAGCAGAGGTCTAGACAATTGTATTTATAAAGAAAGGATTGCTTATAGGCTTTGAATAATCCTCCTTTCCTGGTATTCTTAAATTTAATAAAATACTTTCTGTCTTTGGTGGACTTTTTTTCTTTGTTATTTTATTGCTTCTTTTCTCCAGCGATGTATTGTAGGCACTTTCGCTATAACTTTTCCTCTTAATTTCTCTAGTGTCAAAAGTTCTTACAGAGGTTTTATATTCCCCTGCAATACTGTTCAGAAAATACTTTGTTGTTGTTGTTTTTGTTTTCTTTATTGATATTTCCAACATGTTATGTAGTTTCCATAGTTTTTTACATCGGATTGATCTAGTTTCCTACATCTGGGGTAACACTTCTTTAATAAGAAACTAATGAAAACAGTTGTCTGCATAATAAAAATAAAGATTATGAGATGCATAATCAAAGAAATCAAAGGAAGTGGCATGGCTTTTAAACCCAAAATTTCAGATAACTAATGACAAAAATCTCTAGAGTTTAAACATGAAAAACCAGTGAAATCATTAGATTATGTGGGTCTATTACATTACTTTTTTTTCTCTTTTTTTTTTCTCAAGATTTTGTCCATGACTTGTGAGTTCATGAAAATTCACCTATTCACAATACCAGTTCAGATTTGACCTCTTCTTTCTTCAAAATGGTTGAGTGGGAAGGTTGCAGGGGATTGTTTTAGAGACTAAACAGTTCTCTACTGGGGAAGAGAACTTGCCAGAAAAGGAAAGGTCCTGCTCTGTGTCTCATTTTTAACTGAAGGCTCGGTCGTTACTTTAAAACTAGTAGCATAGATTCAAAGTCATGTAGTTTGTGAAATAAACAAACATAGATTAAAGCAGAAGGAGTGACAAAATATTTGAGTCAGAAAATGGTTAAGATGGATCCAAGCAGCTAAAAATTTATACGATTTGCGTTTTCAGCGTAGCAGGATACAGGCAGGTTCACTAGCCCACCCCAACTCTAAGAAGACACTGGGCCACCCCAGCAGTAATTTGTAAGCTCTGCTTCTGGTTGGGCTCCGTTGCAGTCAGTGGCTTATCTTTCCACAGGACTCCAAGATTTTGCTTATGACAGCCAAAATTTTTCTTCAAAACTGAAAGAAACAAGGCCTTCTATCTAAAACCTGATTAAGCAGTCACATGGGGAAAATAAAAAGCTTTATGGAAGATATTAAAACACACACATATCTGACTCAATAGACCTACTACCATATTGGCAGGAATGAAGTGGCTTTTCTGGGATCCCTCTTCTACTTCTAAAACCATGGGGAAGTTTGGCACTTGAGAAAATGAAAGTCGTAAAAATTAAAGAGAACAAGATGTAAAGAAGGTCAGAGCATAAACACAGTAATATGCTATGCAGTGTATTGGACTGAAGGAAATTCAGACCTTAAAGAAAAGCTGCAAAGTTTGTATAAAATGAAAGAAAAATGTTCCCAATAGCATTAATCTTTAGAAAGCTACTCAATAAAAGTTGGCTAAAGATAATTAAAAAAAAAAAAAATCCCTGAAAAGGGGAAACAAGTACTTTAGAGTAGTTTATTGCCTATCCAGTTAAATTGACATGGTTCTACTTTTACAGGCTATATATATATAGAAAAAATAATAATAAAAAAATCAGTGTTTTCAGGACAGGAGTTTCTGGAGTCTTCATTTCTGAAAATAGGCCTCATAAGCATTCACAATGCTTGCATAAAACATATTCCCTGAAGAACAGTTAGTACCCATTGTGGGCACACAATCATTCCGGATGTTTCATAGAACTTTTGTTTATCTAATGCTGTTCACTTGCTTTTTTTATCTAAAAATCATGTCAACTCCACTTTACCCTGTTTTTAAAGATTCAGGAACTTAAACTGAAAGAAGGAAAAGAATGTTAATTATTATTAGGCTCAGAAAACAGTATCGGTTGGTTTTATAATGGCATCAGAGAATTCTGAAATTAGACAAAAACCGGTAGTGTAAATTCTAATGTTGATGCAGATTTCTCTTCTGCACGAGGCAGCAGACATAGAAGTGTAGATGCTTTGTTGATCTCTGTCAAACAGAATGCTGCTTTAAATCTATAATGTTTCCTTATACAAAGGTGGCTGTGGCATGAAATTACAAACCTAATTCCAATGAAATTGCAACCACGTATTTCAGTGTAAAACATTGCATAACACGAAGAGTAAACTGGCAACAAAAGGAAAAGAATGTAGTCCCTTATAAAACCAAACATTTTCCTTGTGAAATGACATTTTCTCATGTGTAACATCTGCATTTGAGGTAAGTTGTATTTAGAGACATGAACACAGAAACAGCAGACTTAAGACTTTTAATCAGTCTTTGTTTATTATTTTAATAGCTGCTTTAGAAGGCAGCAAAATATTCAGTGATTCAGGAGGGGAAAAAAAGACCTGATATATTTAGTAAAAAGTATTAGTCTTTGTATTTCTGACAAATATAAGACACTGTTGGGGGGATGCAGTACTCTTCCAGATCTCTGTAGGAATGCTTTTATAAGGGGCAATAGGTCAAGAAGAGCACAAGTTGCTTTTCTGCTTCAGATGGAAAGACAATATACTTCCAACATTTTGTTACTGAAATTCTGGCTGAGAAGTAAAGACCTTGATTACAAGGTGAAAAGGTGGAGATGCTACTGCCTCCTGTAGCAGCAAGGCAGAATATTGCCCCCTGCTACCTTCCTTTCTTTCTTCCTTTTTTTTTTTTTTTTTTTTTTTAAATTTTGAAGAGTTTACCGAAGTATTACTGTAAAAAGCATATTTTCTGGAAACTGTAGTAGAAGAAGGAAGAAAGCCCAGTTTCCAAATAAATTTGCCATTTGGTATTGAATGGTTGAAATCATAAGGAGGCTGAGCTGAATGTGGGACTGCTTACAGCTTTTAACATGCGAAGTAACAACTTCAAGATACTATCAACTGATGTAATTCTTGGTTGCTGGGGCTATCTGTGGGTCAAATGAAGATATATATCTATCTTTTTAATAGGAAACACTTATATGACATCCGAGTCACATCATCAGCATGATGATCAGATTCCATTGTTGCTGGGACGGGTCCATGGTTTAATTACAGGAAAGCAGTCCTTATTTTCATAAACTGAGAAAAAAAAATTTGTGAAAAAGCACACTTTTTTAATTATTTTTCAGGCCATTTTGAGTGGTTAGAAGCTAATGACAACGCATTACATAAAAGTACTTATCTAAACAGCTCCATGTGTCATTGCTCCAGCAAGATTTGCCATTTTCAGTTTCATTACTCCATGGCAGATAGCAGTGTTCTCAAGGCGGTACTGTTTACTAACCAGGTAAGGAGAAACATGCATTCATTTTCAAAGGGTAAAGATATGGCAGCCCAGGTGTTACCAGCCAAAATGCAAAGAAATACGCCTGCTAGCACATGCCTGCCCCCTAAGTTTGTTTGTGCAAAACAGTAACTTGGTATCGTTCCACCGATCTATGCAATTGTAAAACCTGGGTATTTGCCATCTCAGCTATAAACTAATTTGATGGGTGAATGTTCTGCAGTAAGACTTCAAGGACAAGCTCCGGCTATTACAGAATTAAATAATTTGGGGATTTCGGGGGAAAAATCTATAGTAACGGCTTTTCTAGCCTTCTTCCTGTTCTGGAAATGGGATAATAAGCGCTTTTCTCTATGGTGACACAGGAAAAAAGGAAAGTTGCTGGCTCAGGATACCTGGAAATCTCTTGCTTAGCCACCTGATTTGCTTTGTCCATCTTTTAGAGCAGTAGTTTTCCTATTTTTCTGCCTATTAGTGGATAAAATAGCTGTGTCAAACTGAAACACAAATGCCAGTTGAGCAACGATAACTATTTCTTTCTTACCTCCCTTGCCTTGTGGAGGCTTTCTGCTGTTAGAATGTTCCCTTTTGAAAATCTTGTTTAATAACAATATTGATGCTATTGTACGTCTACTTAATGAAAACAAGAGTTGTATAGCTGGTCTTATGAAGTTAATGGCTCTCATATCTTGATGTTGGAGTTGAATTATTATCAACCAACAACAGAAGTATTTAAGAAGACAGATCCACTTCATTCACAAAGGTAAGATGCAAAAAAAAACTTGAAGTGTAACACTACCAAGGGGTCTAAATATAGGAACAGGTAATGGACATACCTTATTTCTTTCCCACTGTATCTTCAAGTATTCATGAAAACAACTCTAGGCTCTTGCTCGTTTTTCATTTATAAAAGGGAATAATTGTATTTTTCTATGACCCATTACTGTATCAGGGAAATGTAACATAATCAGTGTTCTGGTCAGAACGCGTGGAGATTTGTGCCATAGTACTTGCCAATAAACTCCCAGGTATGATGCCCATGGCAACCTTGACACAGAACAGGAATACTAATTTCAGCGGTTCACCTAAGTAGCATCAATGGACCCAATTTAAGAGTTTTCTTTCCCTGAAAATAGAGCAAATTATGTGAGCCAAAACCATCAGAAAACTGGCATTTGAGTTCCCATAGAATCGGGAGCCTAAATTGAACTAATTGATAAACAGTTCCTTACATAGGCATTAGAAGAATGTTTTTGGCAGTTACTACATCAGTTCAGTCCACTCTATTTCCACAACTGCTCTTAGCCCTCTGATGTTTTAGTTATGGAATTTCTCCTTCAGTCAAAATTGTATTTATTGCACATAGACTTATTTAAAGCTGATAGGAGTTACTCAGACTGCAAAATTTGCCAGAAAAACCTTCAGAAACAAAAGCTTCTGCTGGTAGCTTCAAAACTAAAACCCTACTGACTCATATTTAAGACTTCTTAAACTGAAATGAAGGGAGGGGTGTCTTACACATTTTGCCACTGAATCATTAGGTTGTTTATGAAAAACAAATGAATCTTCAAAATTAGCCAAATACTGAAAAACAGAAGTGAGAGACAAGTGTTGGTTCTGACCCTGGAAGACAACAGAGCTGCTGTCCTGGAGGCTGTCATTCAAAATAACCTCTCAATTGCACGGTCTGGTACCAGTTAGTTTCTCCGCACCCCCTTTTACTATTTTTATTGGTCTCTG
Organism: Sagittarius serpentarius; assembly: GCA_034782735.1. NCBI lineage: Eukaryota > Metazoa > Chordata > Aves > Accipitriformes > Sagittariidae > Sagittarius > Sagittarius serpentarius. The sequence continues at coordinate 23,508,241 of JAVKLA010000073.1, forward strand.
AATAACTCTTGCTATGACCCAGCACCAACAGGCCTGATGCAAATGGAGACTGGATTACATTTAATGTACAGTTTCAGTACTGTTCTTACAGGACAAGCACCACAGATGTTGCAAATGTATGCCTAGCCTTCCTCACCCTTTCAACAGAGAGGCCAAAGATGAGGGAACATATTTTCTAATATAGACATTATGACATCAACTGGAAGACAGGGAATTTAAATTGTTTTGGGTATGAAGAACGATAGGGGAAAACAGACTCCCTTTGTCAATGGTAACCTGCTGTTGACTTATATTTAATTTGCAGTCCATGATAATCTGCAGCTTTTCCTGTTTTATTGCTGGCTTAGCTAAGTTGCTCTTTGTTCAGTACTACTGCATTTGATCATTTGATTTTTCTTTCCTAACTCTGATTTGTGTGTCTTTGAACTTTGTGTTATTGGTTTGAAACTGTTTTTTGTATACTGAGATGATTTTAAATTCTAATGATGTCTGTCAGAGTGCTTGTAGTTCCTCCCAAATGAGTGTTATCCACATTTTTTTAGGTTTTATTTTTCATTCCATTATCCAAACAGTTAGTCAGCACTATAATTATGCCAGGCCCTGGAACTGACCTATGCAGAGCCCTATTATCATTTTCTTGTAGTTTGATAGAAAACTATTGACAGGTCCTCTTTTAAATAAGGTCACACTCCTATTTGTACACTAAATTTACAGTAATTCCATCTGCACCAAACCTCCTCAATTTGCTTAAAGAATGTCCTATAAGATTATGTTAAAAGCCTTAATAAAGTAATATCTACTTTTTGAAGTCTGTTTACAATAGAAAAAAAAAACCCTACACTGGCTGAATGTGACTTGCTCCTCATCAGAAGAAGCTAATGTAGGTTTCTCGCTTTCTAATTCTCCAGCTGTTTACAAGATTATTTTTAGCAATTTGTTCCAGTGTCTTATGAGCAGTCAAATTCCAGCTGATTGGCTATAATTGCACAGTCTGTATTTTTCCTTTAGCTGTAATATATATCCTTTGTTCTCCCAGTTCTCTAGTTTCCCACACATTCTCCTCAGGTTCTGAGAGTTAGTTGTTGATAGTAAGATATTCCTTCCATTATGCAACCTTTGCTTAAAACTTCCTGATTCCCTTCCAGTTTCAGTACTTCTGGCTTATATATAGTTGTAATATTGTCCTTCTATTCCAGTCCATGTTTGCATTCACATTTGGCAATATTAACTGTCTTACTAGTATAAAATATTAACAGTATTAACTGTCTATTAACTGTCTGATAAATTTTAAACTTTTCTATGAAAACTGAAACCAAAGAAGATAATGTTGACTTCAGTCTATCATTTGCCATTCATTACTTGCTCATTCCTCCCGTTAAGTAATGGGCTTATACTTCCTTTTATCTTAATCTTTACATCTTGGCTGGCTTACAAAACAGATGGAAATTAATAAAAAATAATTTCAACTGGTATTTATATGTACAAGCATATTTGTACCCTAATGCACCAAAATTTCTGTAGGTGTTCAGCACCACTTGCAAAAGACATGCAAGTATACTTCTCTGCAGAAGTTAAAGGTGATCCATTAATCATTGTGGGGGAACAAATAAGCATTTGTTCCAAATTACTCTCTGAAATGAGAGAAGCAGGGACAAAAATGATGAGTGCAGTTGCACAGCAGTCGCTGTATCTGTAGAGAAATGTCAAAAATTTTTAAAAAAGTTGTATTTTATAAATGGAATTGATAGGAAAAAGTCATGACTGTCTCTTCCATCCTTCAAATCTGAATAGCATTATCTCAAAAAAACCCCAGAACCATTGCAGGAAAAAGGAACAATTCTTGCCCATTTTAGCTTTACAAAAATATTTTATATATTGTAATATATCACAATAAGGGGAACAGACTGAAGGTATTTTGAACAACTGCTTCCCTACATCACCAAAATAAATCTCAAGGGAAAGTACTAGAAAAGCAATATATTCAGCATTTTAAAAGAAGGCTAGAGACCCAAGGAATGTGCTAGAGGTGTTAACCCATTTGTACCAAAGAGGTAGAAGAATCTGACAAGCAGGATGAATGCTACAGAGAAAATATTGTGAGAAAGGGAAATAGTATTATTGGCTTATTAGAGCTGTTGTTGCATCTGAGGCAATTTACAGCTTTCAGTGTAAAAAACCAGCCCTAGAAGGTCTGGCTACTGGCAAATACACAGAAAACTCAAGTTCACTGTTACAAGCTTTTTTTATTAAAATAAATTTGAGAGAAAGATGGTCATGGGGATGGGTATCTAGTTGTTAATTGAATATGAACAAAATTATAGTATCCAGATGCATCCAATCAAATAAACAGCAAATGTAGAGTGTTCCCACAAGGTATATAAATGTGTTTGAAGGGTTCATATGTGTACATGTGGGGAGTACATTAACTAAAATATTTATAAAAGCAGACACTTAACTACAGGCTATGGTTTTAACCTGCCGTGCAGTGTGGTTCCTAGTATATCATCCTTTCCTGTCTCTTGCGTGTGGCTCTTGTAGGCTAGTAACGTTAACAGGATTTCTTTGGAAGCTGAATTATTTATTAGAATAAAGCAAGTTTTACTCAGAATGAAGTGTCCTTGCCATAGAGATACTTTTGCTGAATATCTATCACATGAACAAGTTGACAAATACTTCTGTCCTAGACTGATGTGGAAACTCACAGCTGACTTTTATTTCTGAAATCAAGTATGTCATGTGGTTTATCCAAATTTGTTCTCTTATGTCATTTAGTGTTTGGAATTAGGGTATTGGTTTGGCCCTGTCTTGCAGTTTTCCAAAACTGATCTTCGAACTCATATTCCATAGAGATTTATTCTTCCAGCTTTATTAATATGTCCTAACAGTTGAAGGCTTGGTAGGAAAAGAGCATAAGTAATTGGCTACGCGTCACAAATCGTATCAGTATGGTTCTGGTGGCTCAGACCTCTTGGTTTATCAAGCAGTAGACAGCATCTTCCTCCTCTCTTTTTATATTGCAAGACAGGAAAGAAGATAACTGTCCTTGTCTATAGTATTGATAACATTTCTTATACCTATCATATCCCCTTTTATTCATCTCCTGTAAGGTAAACTGTTTTTATCCTTTCAATTTCTCTACATACAAGAGACTTTCCATTTCTCTTATCCTGCTTCACACCTATTTCTGAACTGCCTCTAATTCTGTAATATCCTTTGTGGAAAAGGTATGACCAGTACTTTGCTAAGTATCCTAAAAGGGGTCTCACTATTGATACCTGTAATGGTAAGTCTGTTTGTTATGTATAGCCTATACTAGCTTTTCCTGCATTTTTTTTTTTTTCTGTCTTTCTGGTTTTGCTCTATTTTGGAGCTGATTCTTGAAAAGATTTTCTTTAGGGATATGAAGTTCACATTGCTACATTTCTTTTCTTTATACTGGCCTCAGCATGTTCCAGTTAGGATTCTGACCAGAAGCAGAATGAGCATGAGCTGTTTTTGTCAGATTATTGAATCAAAAGGGCTTGGAGTGCTTCCATAAAGGGAGCCTTACTGTATTTGGCACTCTTGCAGTTATCCTTAGGGGGTGGAGTGAAATGGGGATTGAGGTAACTCCGTGACTAGGAACTGTTAGGTAGTACTCTGCCTGCCTGCTTTACAGATTAAAAAAAAAAAAAAAATTTAGCACAGTTGATTGGGTAATTTTGGCAGACGCTAAATTCAGTTCTAAGAAAACTAAATCTAATTATAACACAATGTAATAGAAGCAGTTATTTATGAAAAAGAAACTAATTTAGAGAGCACCATGGGAACATATTGTTAAATTCAACAATAACATGGCTTAATTTACATATTATTTCACTTTAATTCTACACGGCCAACTCCTGATAATTATATTATTAGGCTGTTTAATCACAGTAAACATGTCTTGTTTCCCCTCTCTCCCATAGAGCTCAGTGCAAAGATTGCAAATGAATATGTGAAGCTCTATTTCTTTACATAGAGCAACTTCATATATAGTGGTCGTTTGGCTAAGACATGATAAGATCGAGGACAAAAAATGACCTTCATAATTTATAAAGGAACAAAAATTAGCTTTATAACATCATATTCTGCATTTTACAGGAGGAACTTGTCTTGTGGGAAACCAACATCATGACTAAGAAGGAATGGGTCAAAGTGGATGTACAGCTACCAACAGGGCTAGAAAAATTAAAGGTATGAATGAAAAAGGTACATGCTCAATTTTTAAAGATGCTTTACTTTATTGTTTATAAAGCTTCTACAAAATGTAAAAATTTGTTAAATTGATATGTATCCTGAAGGTCTTGCTGTTCTTCATTGCTTCAATATAAGTAAAGCTCTGGTTATAGCTCAACAAAACATCTGCACAAACATCATGTGTTGAAGCTGCTGGTCTTTAATAACAAGCGAGAAAATGAATATAAAACTCACCACATTTTAGTTAGTCATCTGAGTCCATCTCTGGTGTTACCAAGTAATTTAAATATAAAAGCTATTAAGTGAGATGATGTGAATGATGTTTGTGGGATTTTAGTGAAATGATGTAAACCAGTAATTGTGAGAGAATATCTTCCCCTTGAATTTCACTCATAGAGAAGAATGCAAAGTTGCAACTACTTGATTCTCAAATTAGTTTACAAGTTTTGATTTTAAGTAATTTTACATTTATATTTATTTTTCATAATTCTGTAAATAAGCATCGTATTTTACTGTCTCGGCAATCAGCTGAAAATGTAAAGGACAAAGACTAAGCCTGCAGCTGGAAATGACGTTTTCACATATATTAGAATAAATGCATTTCAGCTAGTTAGTGGGTTATAAGCACCTGTTGTTGCCTGCCTCTCTCTTTCCCACAAGGACAAGTGTGAATAAACAACCAGATGTGTAATAAGACTATCTATAGTATCTAAAAAAAAGAACCAACAAACCAAAAGGCTGCTGAGGTTGTATGCATATATGTAGAAAGCCAAAACTATGCATTGTTGTACAAAGGTGGCAAGGAACACTTGTAGTTAGGGAAGGAAAGATACTATCTTTAATTATGTGACTACGTAATGTTTTCAGCATAGCATTCTGCTCTTTGAACTGGTAGAGAATGGATCGTATTAGAAGGCTTTTGTCATTTTGAAGAAATTGTCTCTGGTGGAAGATAATGATATATATCATTCTTATTTCTTAGAAAGAAAAATGATTCATGAGATTTCACTCCAACCTAATACCCAGGCTTTGGGGAATGTGTGAGACCCTTCTGCTTATGCCCCAAATCACACTTGTTCTAGTCTCCTTCTGTTTTGTCAGATGCTCTTGTCTAGCTTTCCTTCCACTGTGCTTCCTGCTTCTTGCACATGACTACTTTCTCAGACTTGTGCTCTGGTCACGTCACAGCCTGTCAAAACCCACAACTCAGTTTTTTATTTGTGCCTCCAACACCTTCTCTTGTCTCTCAGTGCTTTCTTTCATTGCAATCTCCATCTTTCTAATGAATCCAGGCTTGCTTCCTCCTGCTTGCTGCTTTAGCTCAGGTAAAAGGAACTTGGATAGCACAAGTGGGGTAATGTTGCTTTGAGATTGGCCAGGAGCAAGACATATTCTTCTGAAACATCTTTGCTCTAAATCAGCTTGTGTAAAATCTGGTCAGTGCAAGGGAACTCTGTCAGAGAGACAAATGCTCCATGAATCTTATGTTATTAGCGGTAAAATAAGCAGGGCTAGGGCACAGGCACAAGATTGGCATGTAATATTGCATATAATTAAATCATTAGCATAGTCCCTAGCAAGGTTTTGACCCAAGAAAATTGGCCATCTCCCAGACAGAGCCTGGAACAGTTCAAGGGTTACTAGCAGGCAGGGAGCAATCCCACTGCATAGAGTGGAGGCAGCCGTGTTATCGTAAGTGATGAAACAGGTATCAGTTGTTAAGCTGTGCTGTGCCAGTTGGCGTCCGAGGACCGTCCCTAGCCCATTTTATTCACCTGTGAGTGTAACTGAAATTTTTTCTCTTGGGCATCTGCAAAATGAGGTTCTGAAGAGACTTCAGAGCAGAAGATGGAGTCTTTAGGATATTACGTTTCAGGTCACTCTTCTAAAGCACAGGGGTGCTGCAACGTTTTAGCCAAATGGTTATGAGATTAAGAGTTTTTCTTTAAAACAGGCTTTTACTTGACTTCATTCTTGGAATTCATCAAATCATTTTAGCTGAAAATTTTCAGAAATTTCAACCTGAGATAGTCATACAAAATTTAAGTTTGTGCTTTGAAATTTATCATTGTTTTGTGATGGAAAGTATGCAGTGCTTTTTACACATAGAACATTACTGGTTTATGTCAATATAAATCAGTTTCTCTCTGTTGTGTGTTAATATAAATATTTTAACTGTAACAATCCACAGCTTATGTTTAAAGGCACAGTGAAGAACAGGGCAGGTTTCATCTGTCTGAATAGCATCCAGCTCTTGGACACTACGCCATCAGAGCCACTACGTTTCTGCTCCTCAGAAGAATTCACCTGCACTGACGGGCAGCCCACAGAGCCTGGGTCACCCTGTGACTCTCACCCAGATTGTTCTGATGGCAGTGATGAGGATCCAGCAGCCTGCTGTAAGTGAATTACATTGCTTTAGAAGGACGCTGTGCTCAAGAGTATTGTGAAACCTAAACAGGTCTATCCAACAAATGGCTAGAAAGCTTATTATTTACGTGGCTTCTTTTCCCCAGAATATATAATGATGTACAGGTTTGTGCAATGCTAAATAAATAATAAATAAATGCTACGTTCATAGCATTTTCTGTCACGCATTTTTCTTCTTCCCATTACTTTCTATTTCTCTTTCTGGCCTCAGCAGTATGTTTTGGATCCAGATAGTAATTTTTCAAGTAACTGCAGAAATGCAACATTTCACATATTTTTGCTTAAATATATTCTGTACACACAACATTTCTAGCCTCTACTTCCCTAATTTGAGAGATACTGAAATCTGTCTTGGGATTTGTTTGAACACTTTTCTATGTTAGACTGTCTGTGAGTTACTGTCAGAAAATGCATTAGGTGACATGATATTTGCATGGTGATACAAATCACCTTACAAATTGGCTACAGTTCAGAAGCTAGATCTTATTAATGATAGTTTCAATTAAAGGTAACTTTGCTGAGAAGCCATAGTTTCTACTGTACAATCAAGAGTAAAAGATAATTAAAATTACTGGAAGATGTCTATAATTAATCCTGAAACATTTTAGATCTCCATGTGAAAGTATCTTTAGAGACCTTATCACTTTTAAAATTAATATTATATAGTGTACATCTATATGTACGTTTGCCTGTGGCAGTAACACTTAAATGTGTGTTGCAGATGAAAACTGTGCACATATTTAAGATATTGGTGATGATATATATTGCTGCTGGGAGGTGCAAATTAAAATTTTGAGTGTCAATCGATAGCAGGATGAAGAATGCTGATAATGTTTTATTTCTTAATTTCTTGAGAAGACTTTAGAAACTATTGGTGACTACAAGCTTTTTTTAACTCACAGTATGAACCTTTAATCTTAAATAACCATGCAGGAGCTATGTCTGAAAAAAATAATATGTACAAATGTTGAAATAACATTTTAAATAGGAAGGTTTATACCATTTTATCTCTGGGTGGAATCTAAGCTAACATTAAAGTCTATAGGGGCTCCCTCTCTGAGATACGTTTTCCTTTTTTATGACACTTGACCCTATGCTGCTAGCTCTGTGTGTTTGCCGGTAGGAGTGCAGAGAGTCCTCTCACGCTCTTTAGAAGGAGGAATGGAATGAAAGTGAATAGTACTTTATAAATTGGACTTTATTTCTCAGTGATTTAGTGTTCCCACTTCAGTAACAATGTGAGAGAACTATGGTGAATAATGACTGGGAATATAAAGGAATAATTTTAAGGTGTAAAGGAGGATGAAAAATAATTGTCCCAGTTCATAGAATCATAGAGTGGCTTGGGTTGGAAGGGACCTTAAAGATTATCTAGTCCAACCCCCATGCCATGGGTAGGGTTGCCACCCTCTATCTCAGGCTGCCCAGGGCCTCAGTTGCAGCGTAACTGTCAATGGTACTACACAAAGTGAAAATAAAGATAACTCTAAACACAGGCAACTATATTCTGCATGGAATGAGTTATACTTTCTTATTTTATTTTTACCCCCGCGCCTCAGACACCGGACTTTAGCACTGAGTAACCAAAAGATTAACAAATAACCTAGATATAGTCAGTATTTTAAAGAAAGATCACAGTGGACTCACTCTTGAGAATATTGCTTCTGTCATGCTCCTGTGGATGGGTCAGAAAAACTTGGAGAGTGGGCAGAAGAAAGAAAAGTCAGAATGGCCTGGGGGTCTCAACACTGTCCTTTGTGGCATGTCCAGAATTAGGGTGCTGGGGCAAGGACTGACAGAAGCCCAGCCAGTGCAAAACCCTCTTCGATAGCTCTGCCTCTTGCTCCACTGTCTGCTGCTGCCTTTGCAGATAACTTTGGTTTACCATGTGGCTCTGATTCTCCACTAACTTCTAGTGTATTTCAATTTAAAGAAAATACCACACTCAGTTGAACCTGAGACATAAGGATTGTGTGCTTCACTCTGTGTTGAGGCACTTGCAGGTTGAAGATGTATCATTTTGTTGGAGCAGTGCACAAAAGTATACTCATCCTCTCAAAAAAGGGTAAAAAAAGGTGCTTTTCTAAAATATAAGTAACCCATAGCAGTTGCATGTTGCTCTGACTACTGGCTGAGAAGAAAGAAAAGAAAAAAATAGCTATCTTTAAAAATAACCGGGTTTAAGGTTGGTCCATTTTAATGGCTAATATTGTCTTGGATACTTCGCGCAGTCCTTCTTAGGAAAGATGACCCTGAAGGTGGAATTAGCTCTTCAGCAGTTTGGTCAGCTTAGAAGAGTCATCTTTCTGACACTTTCTGTAGTCTTGAACAAAAGATACCTAAGGGGAAAACCATCCTTTGTTTCTGTCCTTTGTTCTTTTGCTCCCATTATGTACATTTTCCATGTGATCTTGAAACTGTCCTCCATGATATTTAGAGTACACTACATTTATTCACATTAATTTTCAGTAAAAATTCCTATCTGGTACAATAATGCATTTTTTACCTCTATTCTTTTAGGTATTTTAGCACCTATCCTTGGACACATTCTCAGTAGTTTCTTTTGATGAAATACTCTCATGTACTGAAAGAGCTGACAGATCTCCACACTGAATGAAAACAAAGGCAGACAGCTGTTACTTAGCAATGTGGAGATTTTCCCTTTTCTTTGCGGATTGTTCTTTGCTTCATTATAATAAGGAAAGAAAAATAGTTTCTTTTCGCACATATTAACTTGGCATGAATGGTCTTATAATAATGCAATTTATTACAAGAACAAATACATATATGTTTCACAATGCTTCTTAAACTTTGTTTAGTCTCTGCCCATTTATATAAATATATATTTAAGTATATGAGACTTAAGTCTCAAAAAAATTAGGAACTTGTCTAGGAAACATGCACATGAGTAACTACCTTTATTTGAGTAGTTTTGTTGAAATCAATGAATCTAATGAAGTGACAAGTTATGAAATTAATGTTTTCAGTATTCTACATTTTCATTATGTCTTATTTGACATCATTTATGTGAGATCATTTCTGAATTTCTTATTTCACAGTGGCTGACAATAAATTATCAAAACCTAGTTCATATACTCAAAACAGAAACTGAGATACAGTACTTAAATCGTTTGAAGGACTGAAAAGACCCCTTTCATGCTGATGTCTTTTCTTTATTTTCTAGCTAATATAAAGGAAGTTTTGCACTAAATGTCATGCCAAATAACAAATATTTCAAGCGTTATACTTACTATATTATACATTATTTATACGTAACATACACAATATAAAAACATTACAAATGAGTCAGTAGCTAGCAATCCGAGAAACTTGGCAAGAAGTCTAGGAAGCGCTTGCTGTTTTCAAGTGATATCACACTTTGATACAGTAGTGTTTCTGGAAGTTGCCTACTCATCAGCATTCATGTAGATTCAAAATGATTGTGGGGTGGGACATCCTACAGCTGTTTCTGAAAGAACATCACCTTCCATTTAGCCTACTTAGAAACTTCCTTAAAACGTCTGTCTTTAATTCTTCTGGTTTTAATTTTGCATCTCTAGTACTAGCTTAAATATTCTTAGCCTTTCATAGGATTTGCATAATTTATGAATAGAAAATATGTAGAATGAAGGAAACTTGTATAACTTTAAAGCCGTGTACTTTTTACTGCATTTCATTTACAGTATAGCAATTTACAATTGCAAATCCTTGAAACCTTTTACAGCAGATGAAAACATATGTAAATCCTTCTATTACTATTCAAATTTAGAGTAGAAAGAGCAATTTTTAGTCTGAAACATTTGTTTTACTACACATTCATGTGTTTCCTGTGACACATTAATTGTCTGGAATTGTCAGTATCTGTCCATCAATCTTGTAGGTACATGTGGAGAAAAAGAAGCTACACCCATATTATTTTCACAGACTTCTTCATTGCTTATGAACACTGTGTAGCATTGTCTTTGTGTTTCACCAGAACAGTTAACTCAAAGTAAGCGTACCCTCTGCAGACCCAGGGTTAACATGAGATTCTCTTAACCCTAAGCAAGGTAACTGAGTAGTTTCAGAAATGACACGTGGAAATTCAGGCTAGATGACCTATGGCCATCTGCGATCTTTCTGCATGAATCCTTTAACAAATTCTAGATAAATAAAACTAATCACAAACTGGTAGGGAATGTGCACGGATAGTCAGTAAGAAGGTATATGCGGAACCCTTGCCTTTCCCAAAATTATATTAAATGTTAGCCAGAAATGACAAAGTATTTATGACAAAGTAATCACACAGGGTCACTGATCATACAGATAGTTTATGCCCCAAATTCCACAGGAGCTTGGGTGCTGCCACACCAAGCGAGGGCAAGCAGCCCTCCTCATGTAGTACTGTTAGTCAGGGAAACACCAACCTGATAGAGGGACAAGCTGTGTGTCCCCAGTTGTGCTCATTTGATTGAGCTGCCAGAGTAGGATTGAAAAGCTTCATCCAGTTGCAGGCTACAAAGCTGAAGCAATGTTAACTGGCTGGTAACCCAGCCTAGCGAACAGGGCTGCTTTTTTTTTCCCTCACAAGGATCAAGAGGAGCTGGGATAGGTAGAGTAAGGTAGTCAAATCAGAAACATTTCCATTTAACCTCCCAGTGCTCTTGGAATATGTGCTTTGTTTCCTGTTTCTTTTTTTAAATAACATGTAGAAAAATGGTTCATATTAATTGAAAAATCTTTCCAGTAGTATTTTATGGTTTTTAGTAAGCTCCACTTCTTGAAATTCAAGGAGGTGTGTTTGGGGAACATCTTTTTTTCTCCTGGTTACATCCCAGAGTCACTGTTTTTTGTAGGATTGGTGTAATAATTTACTCCTTGACTAGTTGAGCTATACTGATATACCCACATGAAAAAAAAAGATGATTAATTTTTCAAATTTGTCTTGGTATTAAAATGAATGTAGGTTGTTGTTTCCTTTCTTTCCTTTCTGTTTTGCTGAATTATAAATAGACAAATGTCCAAAAGTAAGAGTTAACTGGTTTTGCTGTCAGAATGTGGAAAATCTTTCTGCAGTTTGAATCCAGTGAAATAAAAAACAAAGCTTTGATGGTAAAAGGTGCAGTAGGAAAGGACATAATATACCAGAAATATGCTGTATATCTCTTTAACTTACATAACTGTGGTATGACTTCTCAAAAAATATAGGTTGTGCAGTCACTTATTTTCTAACTATGGATAGTGAAACATTCCCTATAATCACTTGAAGATTCAGATTAAAAATGTAGAAAAAGGCTGTGAACAATAAAAATTATGCACTGTTTTGATGGGAAGGGAGTATTTCTCAACATTTATTAAAGTTTGAGCAATGAAAAAATACACTGAGAAACAGTCTCACTTGGATTTGTGTTTCAGCCAAAGCACAGAACTTTTTTTTCAAGCTTGATTAAACATTTACAAGCACCCCTTAAGTTTTCAGAATTAAGTAGGGATAAAATTTAAGTCAAACTGTTAGCTCAGACAATTTGGTTTCACTCACACTTATAGGCTAGCTGTTCCCTAACATATTAATACTTCTAAAAATGAAGTATCACTTCCAGAATTTACATATGGTGGAACATTTGGTCTTGGTAAAGGACTCTGGCCCAGTGTCTCGGCACAGATGGGTGTCTGTATAGAGCTTGTAATTTTTAAATGACAAGTTCAATAAAGAAAAAAAATAGTAGCATCTAAAATATTCAACATTATCACATTTAGTAAACTGAACAACCATTTTTTTTTTATTCCCTGGTCCCCCCCCCCCCCCCCGAAAAACCCAAGCCCCAAATCCCAAAAACACACCATCGTGAACATTCTTCTTACCTTTATAATTGTGTTCAGACTTGAATAAAGTTTGAAAAATTGACTGGGTGAAATAACTTGATTTGGAATTGCATCTTTTTGTGTGTGTGTCTCCCCTCCCCTCCTCCGGCTTGTATATTCAACATAAAAGATGATGTTTATACATTTCTTTCTAAATCCTTATTGTTAGAAGAAATTTTACTAATGGCTACAAATGTAAGAAATGATGATTTCACCAGACTCCTCTCTTCCTGTTGACCATCAAAGGCAGGGATGGGCTCTGTCTGATCACAGCCTTGCCGCTTTGCCAGTTCTTTTAGTATCTGATTTCCAAATGCAGCTTCAACAGTCAGTTTTCACTATGAGCCAGTGAAAATACCCTGAGCCTGCTATTGAGCCAAATTAAATGACAACAGATCTAGTGTCGTCAGCACGTGAAAGATGTTGTTATTCATACTGCGATAACAACTCTTCTCGTGGTCCTAAGTACCCCTAGTTAAAAGAAAATAATGATTAAAAAATAAAAATACAACCCCATGCTAAATACCTTATTCAGCTGTAAAATATTAATCATTAGTACCATCTTGATTTCTCTTTCATATTTAAATCATTATTTTAATTTTGGGCTGGCATTTTCCTTCCAGGAACATGTTTTGGCCAGCTTAGTATATACCAGAGTAAGTTTTTTGTCTCTATGTGGTCATATATCGACGTCTTTTTGGATATTACTGTGCAGCCACTGCAGTCAGCTTCTTAAGCAGAAGACCTTTTGCAGGGTCTAGGGAGGCCAGAGGAAAGAGATGTTTAAGCAAAGAATGTTTGCTTTTTTGTGTCACATTGGTTCTCTCAAGACTGCTTAGCTAAGGAAAGCATGACGCCTAGACATAGTATTAATTACTGTACAGCAAAACAGCTTGGTCTTGGATATCAATTTGCATATTCTACCTTAATGTATTAGCAGTTGAAGTCTAATTAACAGGGTACCTTGTCAAAAGCATGAGAATTCTGTAATTAAATAAGTTAACCAAGTTTCATGTTTAACTAATATACTGCACTAAACAGAAAAGCATGCTCCATTGAATTTTAATGTATATAGTGAATCCAGATAAGAGATACAGATATTTGTGATTTATGTTGTACCTTAAGATTTAACTGCTCAAATAACCTCTTTATACCAGGAAGACCTTTACTACAGAGCTTTACTGCCATGATGCTTCAACAAAGATGCATTTCATTTTGGTTGTGTACAATCTGAAAATTGGAGTAATTTGTATAATCATGTCTGAGGCTGATATGATAGGATAAATGTACCATGAAGCCTGGAAAGTGCCAAGCACAGTTCAAAAGTAATGTTTACAACTGCAATAAGTGACCCAAAGAGTTAAGTGTAGTGCTTTGTGAAGTTGTTCAGGACTAGGAAAGAAAACTCTCAGATTATATTATATTCTTAGCAAAATAATAATGGAAGCGTGTGTGAGATTGTTACACAGTTTAAGTTGGTCTAATCCATACCAACTGAGAAAATGGTCTTTTACTTTGCAATAAAAATTTCTAGGAGATCTAAATAATTAATAAATTTAAATCTCATTTTTCAAAAAAAAATTAAGTGGAAGCCTAATTCATCTTTGCTTTCAGTGTATTTAAAGAACTAAATACATTAAATTTTTTTCCACATGTTCATAGTTAAATTTCTAGTGGAATTCATGTTTTAAAAATATATAATATTACTTTCATAATCTATCAGTAGCCAATGTACAGGTCTCATCTTGAATACAATACTGTTTGTTCTTTTATAGGTTGTTTCCTACATGGTTCTGAGTTTGATTAAGAAGGGGAGGGCTGCCTGATTTGTTACCTGTATTCTATAACTTTTTGTTCATCTAAATAATCTGGCTTTCAGTGAACCATACCAGTGCTTCTTTAAGACTCCTTGTACATCCAAATACAAAATAATCATAGTTGTGGCATTAAACTGTTGCATGAAATTCAAATTAATGTTTTCTTATTGTTGTTCTTACAACAGCTAATTACACTATATGTGATTTTGCGACTGACCTCTGTGGATGGAAGCCACTAAGCACAGGTGATGCTGGCTGGAACATAATGAAAGAACAGGCTCCCCTTGACAGGAGATTCCCTGACAGAGGTCATACAACTAATACCGGACGTGGTGAGATTTCTTTTATTATTATTATTTTCCTCCTTCTATGATGAGTATTTCTACTTGCAAATGTTGACAGACTGATAACAAAAACTGATTTGAAATGGAGGCTACATAGTATGACTATAACATAGGTGTCCTGGTTTTGGCTGGGACAGAGTTAATTGTCTTCCTAGTAGCTGCGTTTTGGGTCTAGTAGGAGAAGAATGTTGGTAACACCCTGATGGTTTCAGTTGTTGCTAAGTTGTGTTTAGACTAACTCAAGGACTTTTCAGTTTCTCATGCCCAGCCAGCAAGAAGGCTGGAGGGGCACAAAAAAGTCGGGAGGAATGGACACAGCCAGGACAGCTGACCCAAATTGGCCAAAGGGGTATTCCATACTATGGGATGTCATGCCCAGCAGGGGGGGCAGGGAGGAGCGCTGCTCAGGCATCCGTGGGCAAGTGGTGAGCAATTGCATTGTGCATCACTTGTTTTGTGTATTCCAATCCTTTTATTATTATTGTCACTTTGTT
>JAVKLA010000073.1:23523484-23551202 GCA_034782735.1 Sagittarius serpentarius
GTTGTTTTGTGTATTCCAATCCTTTTATTATTATTGTCACTTTGTTGTTGTTATTAGTCTCATTGTTAGTTTCTTTCTTTCTGTTCTATTAAACTGTTCTTATCTCAACCCACGAGCTTTAATTTATTTTCTGCTTCTCTCTCCCCCGCCCCACTGGGTGGGGGGGGAGTGCGTGAGCGGCTGCGTGGTGCTTGGTTACTGGCTGGGGTTAAACAACGACAATAGGTAAGGCTGCAGAAAGCTAGTCTTTTGGGGATGGTTTTTCTTAGATGTGATTTGGTTACTATGCCTTTGTAACCTTCATTTTCTGCTGGGACAATCAATGAGGTACGAGACTTGATGCAGCCTTCAGTTTTTTGAGATACTGACCTTTGAACTGACATAGCTAACTTTGTTCACGCATATCATAAACATCTTTGTACCCAATATTCACACAAGGGCCATTCTTGAAAATATTATTTAGACAAAATACTATTGTAGTTCTTTGTAGAGTGCAGGTAAATTAATAAGTTTTGTCTTGGAAAAATAGAGTGAGTGTAATATCCTTTGAACTGTTGTTCTTCCTTCAGCTCATAGTTGCCATATAATGCATTCAGCTGGAAAAAATTTATTCCAGTAGAGGGTTGTTTTAAAGTATTTTTCCAAAAGCAATATTATTACAGCATACTACATGAAACTAAAACTCCCTAGCATGTCTGTCCTTGTCAAACAATATTGACAAATATTCTGTGACTTTAATTTTATTAAAATGTATCTATTACAGTGTCACCAGTGGAGATTAGATTACCTTAAAAACTGGATTACAGTGCAATACCCCTTTAAGTTAAATTTTTTAAATGATGTATATTGTCTTACAGCCAGACCTCCACACTTCTCTCCCATGTTGATGTTAAAGGATTGCGAAGTATTAAGTATTCCACCTTGAGCATTCAAAGATAGAGGAATCCCAGGATTAAAATTTGCCTGAGCAAAGCCTAGTGGGGTACAAGTATGTGTGTGCCTGCTATATAACAACTCTAACTGCACAATCATGTGCCTTTTTTCCGTTGGTCCCCAAGTGATGAAGTGCATCAAAGCTGCTATGCACTTTCTCAGCAGCTATTTGATATTTCATTTTATTGTCTCTGTAGAGTGGCACTGGATCTGTATTATTGCATTGTCTGCAAACATTACTGTGCCACAGCTTCCAAACTCTCACAGCTCTGACGAAGGACACTGATAGGCCTCTGTCTTTCCCGTGTGGGTTTTTCTAGGTGCTGGTGAGATCTGAGCTGTAATGTGGTCATAATGAAGGCTGCTGGTAGAAACATCTGCTCTGCAGCCTAAGCCGCATGTTAAATTACCTCATATGGAACTGTGTGATGCTGCACTTAAGCTGCTTTGATACCTGCATTATTTATTACAAGTTAGCTTCGCATCTTTATATGTCGCTGCAGGTTGAAGCCTCAAGCAGATCTTGCGGCTACCATGCAGCACTTCTCAAGCCCAGCAATGACGCATTCCCCATATAAGCTAGTGGTTTTGTACCCATCCATCACTGTTCCTGCTTACAGCCACATCATGGCTTTAGAATTAGCCTTCCAGAATTTGAGCAGAGTTTTGCCAACATTACATTAAGGTCCTTCCAGTTGCAACAGTTGCTTGTGGTACCGCAGAGTGTTCGTCTCCTCTCCTGGGGAGGGCAGCAGCAAATTTTGATTAATGAAGGTCTTAACAAGGCTACTGTAGAGCCTCAGCTGCAAATTAAAAGAGGATCCTTTGAAGTACCCTTGCATTCCAATGAAGGGAGATTCCCTCGTGCTGCAGAGCACAGCACGCCTGTTTGTACAAGGAGCTGTAACGGTCACCTCTTTGTGCAAGCCTTGCTAAAGCAATGCAATTATTCACGTGGGGCTGGACCTAACCCTCTGCTTCATTACGTATCCATGGGAAATAAATGGCTAAGGAGTATGACTGTGGCAGCACAATAGCTGATTTTCCAAGATGTAAGGCAATATGTGTAATATCAATGCTCAGACAAGACTGAGCCTTTAGTGTTGTTCTGCATAGACTTTCATGAAAAAGTCTCAGTATTCAGCAAAGGCAGCACTGACGGCATTCAAAATATGCTGCTTTAGGGCCCCTTGAAGATGTTTATCCTTCCCTACCTTTGTCTGAAGCACATCTGCTGTAGTTCAAATCCAAAGGCAGTTCGTTTGCCAGAGTTCAGATTAGATCTTTAATTAAGCTTTCATCCCCACTAGCACAGACAACAATGTCAAGTCTGTGGACCCCATGAGAAAATATAGCTTATTCCATTGGCTCTCATGGTCTGCAACATTGTTAGCATGCTTAAAACTGGCTGGGCTGCACTGAGAGTGAATACTGTACCCTAAAGGAAATTAATTTTTGTTCTAAATTCTGTTTGAAACATTATTTAAGCCAATTAAACGGTGTCCTTTAGGAATTCCAACTGAGGTCTATGCTGTTTGATCTCCAGGGTGCTCTGTGTTGCAGCTCCCGCAGTCCCTTTGCTCTCCCCAGCCTGTGCGGAGAGCAGATGGGCACCGTGCGGAGGTGATGGGAAGTAGCTGTAGTGTTTGGAGGATGGAGGTCTTAAGGTTTTGCCTGAAGAGGGCAGGTAGAAAAATACATCCTGTGGGTCTGCACAGTAAAGCCCTCACAGGAACAACATCTGAACTCCCTTCACAAGGCTCTGTATTTACTTCTTCAGGTTTAAGTGCATGCAGGCACCATGACAGGTTAGCCTTAGCAATGGCTGCACAAATACCCTTTCTTCCTTCCCCCTCTTTCCTCAGCTTTGGACGGACTCAGTCATGTTAATTTTACTGTGGAGGAAAGAGGCAGGAGCGTTTAGCAATTCTGTTTTGTCTTTCCCTAGACACTCTTTGTCACAGCCTGTTACAAGACCCTCCTCACTATCCACAGACACTGAGCTGACAGGAAAGCTATTTCATTTGCATACATTTATGAATAAGCTTTATGTGCCTCATGGAGCACATAGTTACCTCTCTGAGGTAGCTATTTGCTATTGGAGCATGACATATTTCTCGTATTTCTTTGATTTTTGTTTACAGGAGCATTCATTTACTTCAGTGGATCTCATCAAATGAACACAAACATGGCCATGTCTCATCTGGGGAGCCCTTTCCTTGTCAAGCTGTCCCCTGGGCTTTCCTGCTGTCAGGTAACAGTTTGATATTAACTGTCCCCACCTTTGTAAGCTATCACTCACCTCACGTGCAGATATGGTATTTTTCATGCTGTGAGTGTTGCGGCTGAAAAACTGGCTCCATTTCAATACCAGTGCAAAGAGTTACAGGCTAATTCTTTGGGAGGAGGGAGATGCAGCAGGCTTTTTACTGCCAAATTTTTCTCTCTGATTATTATTCTTTCTAAAGCATCCACCAGGTGACTCAGATTTAAGGTTACGCTTCAGGTTTTTGTATGCTGTGACAAACCTAGCTGGACAACAATATCAGGGCCGTATCAACTCACGGTCACAGCAAGCCTGCCTGTGGAGCAAAAGCTGACAAAGAGTCACGCTGGTGTCGGTAGGCAGGAAAGACTCACACATCCAACGTCCCATAACAGGAGATTTGTGGTTTGAAGTCACTATATAGATTAACTCTGTTGGCATGACCAGAGAGAATTAGCTACCATGGTCCAGACATGTATGAAATTTTAATTGATGGTTTGAGGAAGATGTTTTTTAAGCTGGTCAGTGCAGTACTTGAGAGTTTACCTTGAAATGCTTTTTTTGTCAAGCTTCTTGTGGCTCTGCAGAGGACTGCAAAAACAACCAGCCAGGATGGCGGTTGATCTGAAAAACTATAAAGCTATCTGAAAAAAAAGGGTCAGGAGTGCTAAAAAATAGAAAAGTCTTAGGTGAAAGATGGAAGTACAGTCTTATAACTAGAATGTTGGAATTTTCAACAAAATATGTCTTTTTAAAACCGAACTTGAAGAAATATATTTAACATATATAATTGTATTATTACAGAAATATACATACAAGAAAATATTCCTAATTGTATTTTTGTCTATACTTTTGGCCACTGAATGAAGTGAATAGATGCTGTACAGTTTTATAAGATTTTTTCTTTTTTTCTGAGGGTTTTTTTTTTTATTTCTATTCATAACTTTTCAAAGCTTAAGTCATAGCAGGGAGAAGTTAAGTTGTGCAGTTACGATGTTATGTGTTTTCTGATACTGCATAATGCCTCCTGATTTAAGAAGTCACAGAGAAGAAACGATAGGCAAATCTTGCCAAAATAATTTTATTGTGTTCAGTGGCAAAAAGAGGCTTTAGAAAAACAAAGTAAAATTTAGAGTGGGTGCTTAATTTTTCAGACTCAATATAGAAGAGAAACTGTAATTTCACTTAGGAAAACTCTTTTCTAAAATAAAAATGTCAGAAAGCAATGTGGGGAGGAACTGCACGTAGAAAGCCCAACAAATAGCAGAATTTTATTCCAGCAGGTTCTGGGCTTAGCTTTTTTTTCTAGTGTAAGGGACCTGAAACAAGTGTTGGCTTAGATAAACCTGTTTTACGTGAGACCGTAGCTGACTTGGACTATGCACATCAATGAGTTACCAGATCTCAGCTGAATAGTTGCAACTTGCAGCTGAGGAGTAGAAGCCTCTTAAACAATTTAAGAACAGCGCCTTGCTGTCATTTAACGCATTCTTTCAGTTCTTAACCTTCACATGGCTTCTTTATGTTGTAAAGAACCAGAAATAAAATAGATGCAGAACGAAATCAAGCAGAATGCTGCTGCAGGGAACACAGGTGGCCTCACAGCATGCCAACAGAGCCCTGTGTGTTGCATTACTCCTGAGATACCAATAGCCTTTGCATGCACAGTGCATTCATTCAGCATTTTCATATCTCTTTTGTAGACTTTGATACTGAGTAGATAGGCACCTTTCAGGTTCAGAGTAATTTATCTTAGAACCCCTTAAGCAAACTGGGCACAACAGGTATATGAAACAGTGACTCATTTTGGTTAGATCTGTTGCAGAGTTTGATCTGCATTCAAATAAATATGAATGCAATGGGGATGTACATACATTTCTCTAGTTGAAAGTCAGAAAATAAACCATTTTTAATTTTGAGTATGCACGTATTGAATGTATTTAAAGTTATCAGATTCAACAAAAACTAGGGACAGTTCTTATCCAGCTACACATGCCTGAAAAGAGAGTGTTTTTGAAGACTGGAAGCCTGGCTTTCTGCCACATTTTCCCTGCAGACTTTTATTTCTGAGAAAGGGCAAGGAGTAGGGGTTGCTCATTAGGATGTGTATTGGTATGTTATGCTCTCTGCGTATAAATGTGAGATGTTGCCCTCTGTTGGATGTCCCACTGAGAGGATAAAAGGATCTACATAAAGAGATCTGTGTTTATTAATAGCTTTACAAGTTCTTTGGTTCTAGTTGTTTAAAAAAGAAAGAAAATTGGAGTTGAGGGATAACAGTTATATATTGTGCCTTGCTGGTTAATTGAGGCTTAGTTGTAACTTCTTTCTGCAGCTTCTTGTAGCTGAGTATTTCTGTAGATGTTAGCTGAGAAACATCTTCATTTAGCTCAAGATTTTGGAGGTGTAGAAACAAATTTCTAGTCCTAGATCTTTGTTTATGGCTCTTTAATGGACACAGTGGTCTTTGTAAAGTAGAATATGTAGATATAGGGAGGGAGGGTAATTTTATTTCTTACGTAATGAAAACACAAATTTGTTTGAAAAGCTGTTTGATAAACATAAACCTTACATCTAGATTGTTTAGGGTGTAGTTCTTCAAACAGCTCATTTTGAAAAGTGTTTGTAGACCTGCTGCTTTGTACTCCTTAAGCTTTCTGGTGGGGAAAATAAGTTACATGAAAATCTTTCAATTTATTAGTAAGTCTTGAGATTATTTTATATAATATATGATTTTCATGAGTAGGAAAAAAGAAACACTGTGGGAAATTGAGAGGCTAAGTCCACTAGCCATGAAGCCAGAAGATATTAAAAAGTAACACTGTGTTATAACAGTATTTCTAACCACTGCTCTACCTTGTACTATGTGACACAAGCAAAAAGAAAGTCTCCCTTCATACATAACAGACGTTGTCTCTTTAGTGTATTTGCCAATTTTATGGATTAAAGTCAGGGCTGGAAGTGAAAGGTAGTGAATCCACATGATGATGCTTTTTATTAGATTATTAGTCAATTATTTGAATGTAAGGAGTTCTCAAATTCATCATTCCTGTTTTTCACCTTCCTTGGCATGCTAAGGGTGTACAGCTTTAACACAGACCCTAATGTGATAATTTATTAAAAGACTCCTCTCAGAGTCTGGCTGCTCTTAAACTACTACTTCCCTTAAAAAAAAGAAAAAGAAAAAAAAAAAGAAAAAAGAAAAAAAATAGAAAAAAGATTTCTTGGGGACAAACAAGGTGGAGAGTGTAGAAAGGGACATTGTTGGGGACACAGCTGGAGAAGTAGCCACAGAAGGAGGTGGTCCGTGCTGAGGAGGTATGGCTCTGAGAGGACTGCAGCTGTGGGTGACCCATGCTGGGACGGGGACACCCCCAAGGGACTGTGGCTGTGGGTGACACATGCTGGGGTGGGGACAGCCCAGAGGGACTGTGGCCTGTCAAAGCCCTGAGCTGAAGCAAGGGAAGAAGAGTAAGAAGCAATAACTAGAGGAAGGGAATGGGTAGGGAGCACCAGAAAGAAACCGTAACTCCCATGCCCAACGTCCTGCTCCACCTGTTGCTTCACCAATGGAAATGGGCCAGACTGAGTGCAACCTGCAGCATAAATTAGGGAAATTAAGAGAAGGAAGTGGGCAGGCTAAGTGTTTGACTTAAAGTGGCCTGGGGAAGGGGGAGGAAAGGTGTTTGCTCAAGTTCGTGTTTAACTGTTTGTTTTCTTTTTTTCAGTAGTCCAACCAGTGATTAGAAATTTGCATTAATTCACAGTAAATTAAATTAAGTAAAAGTTACACCACTACCTTAAGGCTGTTTTGCCTGTTACAGTCCCTAATACAATAGCTTTGCAAGACCTGGACAGCCTATTGTGTCTGCTGTCTTGCTCAAATAAAAGACTTTGTCTCATGTCTAGCTGAAAGCTGGCTAACACAGGCATCTGTGTTTGTTCTGAGGCTAAAGATGGGTTTTCTCATATATGTTATTGTCTTGCAAAAAAATACGTAAGTTTCATTTGGCTATTAGCCCCAAATGGTCTGCATTCTTTAACTCTGTTTAAAAGTTGATGTAACATGAAAAAATAAAAGGAAACTTTCTCTCTGTAGTGTGATGATCCAAGATTCACAGTGTAAGATCATATGAAGATGGGCAGAGAACTGGGTGGGAAGAGCTATTTTTACAGCTCTTGTTTTACCTTCACTAAGATAAAAGGGAACTAAAGAGTCTTCAGTTGAAGAAATTTTAGTCTTTTACTGTGTGAAGAAGCAGGAAGGACTCGGGGGTAAGGCAAAAAAAAATTAGTCTTTGAAAATCTTACTTCTTCCCTGCGGTTCTCAACTGAATTTTTGTAGGGGTAGTATTTAAAAAAAAAAATAAAAAAGTTAAATGCATCAGCCTTACTCTGTATTGCAGGGGAGGCATAGTGAACTGGGATTCTACTGTTTTCTGATCTTTTCTGCTTGGCAAGCAATTTTTTGTAGCCTCATCCACCCAGACTAATTGTGGTTTTTTTTCCTATATATTGGACAATCCACTTGTTTCAGGAGATTGATAAATTATTTTAAACATCTCTCTTCAGTATTCATTTGTGTTGATTGTGGAAATATAAGATCATAAGGTTTTTTTCATACAAGTACCTCAACTGTTGCACTTCTGAGATTAACATACTTATGAAGCTGTCCTATATTCAGCATTTGTGAAGAAAAATAATCTTTGAGAAATTTCTAAGTCTTTACTAAGCTAAAAAGAGTTATGGGAGGTCATATCAGTCTGCATCCATTGATAGATATAAGTTAAAAGTAAGTTTTAAAAATAAGCTTTACTTTTAATTATGGTTTTATCTTTAGACATAATACATGCCTGAACATGTCATAGTTTCATACGTCTCTTTCTTTTATGCCAAGGCTGTATTTAGACCTGTCATGTCATTCTGTGTTACAATGTACGTATATGAGTTGGTATTGAATTTATTGCAGACTGATGATACAGTTTTTAAAGAGTTTCCTTAAAAACTCTTTCAACAGGTAAGATTTTGGTACTGGTTATCTTGTGATTCCCAGCTTTCTGTCTTTAAGAGAACTGCATTGGATGGAAGTTTGGAAAAACTGCATGACATTTCAGGATTGCCTGAGATGCAGTGGATAAAAGTGAATATACCTGTAGAAAGTGCAGCTGAGGACTTACCTTTTCAGGTAACTGGAAATTACATTTACATTGCTTTCTAAAAGTTATTCTAATTTGGCCTTTATAATTAATTTGCTTTTATAATGAAGTATAAAAAGAGAATTTCTATTCTTTAATGCTCTCATAAAAAAGAATTCCATTCAGCATTTTCAACAAATGTAGCTATTAAAGAACATCACCACTGTTTCAGTATTGTATGTGTTAGAATCACCTTTTTGTAACAAAAGTCAAGTAGCAATAGTGCAGTAGATTTTAAAAACTGAACTTGCTACAAAAACTGCTGATCAGATTAAAGGCCTAAGTATGTTGGCTAAAGGCAGAAGTGCAGATACTTCAATTTGCAGCATTGATCCACAGAAACAGCAGGGTTTGATTTTAATTTTATTTTTACATAATCTCAGGCTGCTACACTTTACTAAAACTTAGAAAGGAACTGTTAAGGGAATCAGCAACTCAAATACAAGGATTCAGCAAATCAAAATTCCAGTTTTGGTCTCTTCATTTTATGTCTCATTTATAAAATTGTCTAAAAGAAAGGGCGCTCAATTCTCATTATTGGTAAGTTATGACTGAACTTTACTTCCTTTTAGGATCTCCTGAATATTTCCTTGTATTTACAAATGCATCTTTACAATCCCTACATGTTGTCTACTTCAGCAGGCATAGTATAGATGAACACAATTAAATGGAGTTGTTAACCATCATATTTGGTAACTGAATAGCTTATTTATAAAGATGTGTAACTTTTAACTGTTCTAGCAGGAAGACAATTCATTCAAGTAGGGATAGCTTTTATCAGTTTAGATTGAAGCATGGTCATCTGGGTTGCATAGCTTTCCATAAGTAAAGGTAGTTATGGCTTTGACAGTTGAGGAGTAAATTTCTGACTTTGATCAAAGCTCAGTTGTAGTTTTTGCTGGCTGGTATTCGGAGTTGGTTGTAGGTGTTATTTACTTCCTGTGCAGATGTCATAAATTATAAAGGAATATATATATGTCTTTTCATCATGTCATCTTTAATGAGCTTATTTATTTGTCTTTACAGATTATTTTACGAGCTACTATTCTAACAACAAATGCTACTGTTGCTGTTGATGACATCAGTATAACAGAGGAATGTGGAGTTGTGAATATGTCACTTCCAGGTGTCAGCCAAGACAGTGAAGGCAAGTTCTGTGGTTTTCAATACATTTTCCCCAATGTCTGTTATGTATAACTGTGACTCAACTGACAACTTCAAGATAGCTTTGAGAAAGTAGGGGAAAATCTGAGGAAAATGTGCATATGCTCTAATCAATCATCTACAATTAAGAGACTCATCTTGCGTTACACAGTAGCTGCTGTAAGTAGTTTGCACTAGTTCTGTGAAGTGAGCTGTGGTGGGAATTTCTAGATACCACTTACTGCATAGTACCTGCCCACATTCACGCTGGGATGCAGAGACAGGAGCAACGCATCTTGTATCTTCCACTGAAGAGCAAATTCCACTGCATTATCTTCGGGGCAAGATGGTTCTCCCGTCATTACTGTGAAATACCTAACATAGAGTAAGTTCCCACGAAACCTGTCTGTGTACTCACAATCTGTAATCTTGAAGTGCCAATGCATGGAAATATAAAAAAACCAATATAACCTTCTGGCAGACTGCTGCTTCTGATCCTCTTGACTATTAATGACTACTCTTCTAAAATGGCATGGGCACATAGGCAGTCGGTGGTAATGCTGATAGGTTATACCCAGCAGATATCTGAATTTCTTCTTTATTAGAAAATTTAAAGACATAATAGAAAACTTCAGTGTTGTGTTTTTAAGGCTTCTCTGATCCCTGTGTAGTCTGATTGATGGTAGCTAGGTATTTGAAGAAACATTAATTTGCTTTAATTATTTTCCTATAACTCTCCTATTTACCCATCACTCGCAAAGATATTATTTTTAGAGGGGGGTGCTTTTTAAAACAAGCCCTGTCTGCATAGCAATATCTAAAAACCCCAAGTAAAACAAAAAACATGTAATTCCTCTCACTTGCTCTCTTTCCAGAATCTACTGAATAAAACCAGTAGTCCTTGGATTTTGTTTCCACATTCATTGAAATTTGGGGTGTTTTCTAATGTGTAGATTGAGGTGCAAGCTAGTAGCGGTGCAACATCAAACTTTTAGCTTCTTGGAACGTTCACTGTGAGCTGAACGCAGAGAAACCACAGCCACAGCAGAAAGCTTTTGTGAAAGACCTGCTCCCCACTGTGGGGGAAACAGCAGGCTGCTCTACGCAGCACCTCACCTCTGAACTGGATGGAGACTGGCCCTGTAACTTTAAGGTGGTTTTGACAATTTTTCACACGAAAGTTTGACTGTTGTGGAGAATAATATCTAGTGTAAGAGCATCAGATGTTAATATCAGCTGTGTTTCTTACCAGTTGTAAAATAATCTGGCTGACTTCATAGGTGATGCTATGTTCCTTATGCTGAGTACATGACTATATTCAAAGATGATAAAAAGCACTTAGAATTTTACCTATATGTATTTTTTTACTTATATTTTCTTTTCTGATTTTTAAGGGGAACCAGAATTTGCAGATGCTAACTCTTCATCTTTTTACTGTCCACTGGGACTTTTTTCATGTGGGGATGGACAATGTATTTCATCTGACAAATTTTGTGATTTTACACCTGACTGTTCAAATAGCCATGATGAAGCCAAGTGCCGTAAGTGAAAATTA
Organism: Sagittarius serpentarius; assembly: GCA_034782735.1. Lineage (NCBI taxonomy): Eukaryota > Metazoa > Chordata > Aves > Accipitriformes > Sagittariidae > Sagittarius > Sagittarius serpentarius. The sequence goes on from JAVKLA010000073.1 coordinate 23,534,577, forward strand.
AAAAATCTAGGTTGTTAGGCTCTTGTGACTATGTATGTTTGTCCTATTTGCCAGGATTTCATAACTTCAGAAATGTTGTAATTTAATTAAAAGTAAAAGGTCTTGAGAAATAATTCCTTCATTTTGATTGTTCTGAATTTTTCCCCTTTTATTTTCTGTACTAATGACTTCCATCTTAGCATTAAAACCAGAAAAAAAGGTCTTTGATTAATTATTTAGTAGAAAGTGTTGCTTAAAATACAGTATTTTACTTTATAACTCTTAAGATGCTATATATCAGGTACAGTGTTATAGTGAATAAAATCTTAATCTGTAAGATATTGGAAGCTGATTTAGGAAGCCACTGTAAAATAAACCAAACAGAGCTTGTGCACACACTTTTGCACATGTGCTCTCACAAATTTATGCTAAAAAAAAGTGGGGAAAATGTGTTACACTTGTACAAATTTGGAAATCCTGTGGTATCACTGTGTGAGATGCCTTTTCTTAAAGGGTAGATAGTCTTGCAATTAGACCTAAGAAACAGTGAACTAGGAAACATGAAAAACGCAGTGGTCACAGACTTGTATTCAAATTGTATGTTTTGTATACTTAATTTTCATGTGAAGATACCACAGCTGGACTGGTAAATAAAGCATCTGTGCACAGACGTGGTCACAGATATAATTTAGGCTGGGTCAACATTTTCTGTTCAGATGTTCTGTGTCTCCTGTCGGGGCTACAAGCCTGGGTTTTCTCTTCATGAAAACTAACACGTGGGAAAGTAGAGGGAGGTGATGAATCTCAGAGACCCTCTCCACTGTGCAGTCAAAAGGGAGCTTGGAAATATTTCAGGGCCTCTAATATGTAGCTTCAAAAGTCTTTCTAATTAATTCAATTACCTGCTCTGCATAAGAAAACATGGTTATATTTTCCATCTTTGAAAATGAGTCTCTTGCTTTTGCATTGAACTACCAACTATGCTATAAAAGTCGTGATGCATTTTCACAGAGAGTTGCCATGAGCGGTATTTAGTACAAGGGTTTTTTTTTAAAATAGATCATGATGGTTTCTAGCATTCCCACAAATAACAGAAATATTGTACACAAGATCCTTATAGTATTTTCTGACTGTGCTGTGTTATGCATCACAAAGCATAAACTTCTTTGCAGGTACTAATACAATCCAAAATCCATGCTTATATTTTACAGTTTTTATTAAGAAATTTGAGAGGTGTTGCTCAGAGAAACAAAAATCTATCCAACTTTTAGCAGATAAAAGAAATAATGACAACTTCTGTTTGTATTCATGCAATATCTCTACAGTTTTAGTATCCAGTCTTTCTTGGTTAAAGTACTGGTGTCCAGAGTTTTAGTTATTTAGAAAGATTTGTATCCAAAATGCACAAAGCTTGAAGTTAGGAAACTACATTTTGTTTTATTAGGTAACTGATTAGCTAAACCCAGAAATATTAACTAGGTAGACTACCTTTCCTCCTGTGGGCCAGAGTGAAGATGGGGAAAAAAAATTCTGCTTTTACCATGGAATAGTCGAGGTTGGAAGGGATCTCTGAAGTAATCCCCGCTGCTTAAAGCAGAGTCCACTGGAGCAGGGTCCCCAGGACCTTACACAGTTGGGTTTTGAATACCTCTGAGGATAGAGACCACACAGCTGTTCAGGGCAACCTGTTATAGTGTTTGATCACCCTTATGGTACAACAACCACAAGGGCCTATTGCTTCTGCTCATTTCACTGCGTACAACTGAGAAGAGTTTTTACCTCTTTACTCCCTCCCTGCTCATGTTACTTACATTAAAACTCTTATTATACTCTATCGCTTTTTTATTTACTTCATGCTTTTTGTACTTTTCTTCAAAATGTGCTTACACATCCTCTGTATTACTGGGTTATGATAGTCTGGATTGCTCTCCCACTACCCTTGTTCAACTTGGGTACTGGGATTTTGTTCTCTGACCAAATAATAACACCTCCAAATCAACAGGTTAATAAAAAAACCATTCCAAATAGATTTAGTTGTATGCAACATGCTCTGGGTTAGCAGTTAACTGGTAGCTTTTACTCAAGAAAACCAAGATCTACTGTTTTCCCTTAAAAAATCATAAATGGTCATTTATACTTCAAAATACCCTTCCTATTCAGCCTGTGTTTCCATGTCAACATTATACCTAAAAGTGAAAACAAATGTCCAGTTAGGTGTTTAACCAGTCCTAGATTATCCTTAATCACAAACTTCCTATATGGCAACTGATTTTCTCTTTCTTTTTTTCTCTGATTATATGACTGAAGAAACTTTTATTATACCCAAGTCTCACTTGCCCAGATGATACATTAACAATGCCATGCTAAAGGTTAAACTATGGACTCTTCATATGTATATTTATGGTGATATTTGCTCTAAATATATTGCTTACTTATAAATTGTTGCAGTGCTGAGTTGGCTCAATGTATGCTAGCACTGCATCTTGTAATGTGAGAAGCAGAATGTAGGTGCACAAATGTCTCTGCAAGTAGTTTGACAAGTTGATTGTTTCCAAGCAATAAACTTGCCTTTCAGCATGTTAGTCTGGTAGCTCTTGTAATTCTTCTCAAATGGTGTTTCACCATCTTTGTGTTTACATAGTGTACCGTTACTTTCTACATTTTGTTATGTATGTTCTTGCAATTGGATGCAAGCATTTAATTTTTCTCAACCACTTTTCCTAATTTCTTAGCTTGGCTAAGCACAGATGTTTTGTTGACTTCACCACCTACAACTATGTTGTTCCTTTCATCAATGTTAATATTTTTTTTCCATTATGTTCCATCTGCTGGTGATTGTATGCTCCTTAACCTTGTTAATGTAAGTTTTTCCTCTTGGTATGAGAACCAAGCAAGGATATTACACGGGTTTAAAATATCTTTCAAAATATTTTTCATTTAAATCTTTTTATCTTAAATTCCAGCAAGATGATTTCCTTAGATGCTTGCCTCTACCAAATCCACTGAACAAGCAGGGTCTCCATGCAATATTATAATCTCACAGCACCAATACTTGAGTCATCTCTTAATTTTCATTACCTCTCAAATGAATACTTCTTTCTCTCAGGACTGGAAAAATTCAGTTGAAGATCTTGGCTTCTTGGACTGTCTTTCTTACCTCAGTGTAGATTTCTGAGCTCCCTGCTCTGCAACAAACTACCTTTGTTACTTGTCTTCATATACAAGACTGTCAGTGAATTTGTTTGCTCCACTTTGGTCTTAGAACCACATTCATGTTCTTGATACTGATGCATGTTGAGATTATTCTTTCTTCCAGGTTTCTAGTTGCATTTTACAAAAACCCATGTCCTGGACTGCAAAAAAATAATTCTAATTTATTCTGATTAGTTGAAAAAAGTAAAAACAAAAATCAAGCTATTAAATATTCTTTTTCTTGAGTGCAGCTCTGAATGCTCACAGCTTTTCTTCTACAGCTGAAGAATTTACTATAGCTATAAAGCTATTATACCTGACTTCCATGCATTAAAGCAGAACAGAAAAGTGACTGCCTTTTACAAGCTGCAGATTTACAGCTGTGACCTAACATACTTATCACATTGTGTGTTTGTTCTGTGGAAGATGAATGTACAGTATAATTTCTAAGGTCTACATCCTATGCATTTGGCGCAGTTTAAATGCTCACTTTTCCAGCCTAAGAATGATGATGATGATGGAATAGGGAATAAGATCAGATTGGAAAGTAATCTAGTAACATGTATGTATTCCTCATATTCTGTCTGACCTTTGGCAGTTCATCCTTCATGCTCTGTCTTTTGTGGTTTTTTCTCTGTCTACTTATGGTGTGGATTATCAGAAATAACGATATGGTTTTATAGATAAAATAAATATGAAATAATTTACATTTGGATAAAAATATAACATACACTTAATATTGTTTTGTATTTATGTCTTTACAAATGAAATATGCATTTAATAGTTATTATTTCTATGTTGTACAATCTAGGGCTGTTTAAGCACATTAAAGCTAGTCTTAAATTAAGTAATTCATAAACTGGACATACTCTATATGTTAGTACAGAGTTTTATGTAGCTTAATTTGACTTAGGCAGATAAAGAGAATAATGCATGTGTTGTTTCTTAAAAACTACTTTAGTGGCATAATTGTTTAATTATAAACATTATTGGGTTTCTAATGGCTACCTTTGTATAAGTAATAAAAATTTCCTTAGCATTATAAGAAGTGTTCCCCCTATTACCCATTATTAATCTTGCCAAAGCATAAAACTTATACTGTTGTTGTAAGGTAACTCTTCCAAAATCTCGTTTTGAGAGTCAAAATCTTACATGCCAAAATGTCTGTCTTATATGCCTGCTACTCCTTCATTTCAGCCAGACAAATCAGTTGTTTTAAAGGTGAGGCCAGGAACAACAGCCAGCTCATAAGCATGGGCTTAAGTTCAAGGAGTGAAAAGACTGTCAGATTGTAAATTGGAGAAGGGACCTAAGGCTGAAAGTGCATAGACAACTCTATTAGGACCAGTTTGTGGAAATTAAATGGGGAAGGGATGGGACTAAAATGCCACCTACAGAGACAGGAAACGACCTTTGGCTGTGGACAAGGAATGGCTCCAAAGGCTGCATTGCTTGGACTTGCTGGTGAGGGAGAGAAGTAACTGGGGGGCTGGAGGAGCCAGGGCAGGAAGGACCCAGGCTGCTGGCGGGAGGAAGGATGAAGACCAGCCGGTCAAAAAGCCAATGATACAGTGTCAGGAGAGATAACAGTAATGGAAGATTAAAAGTTTGGTAAGAGAGAATAAAACAAGGAGAGAATGGGAGTGAAGAATAGGGATGTGGAGCAGTGGTGTTTTGGGAGGGATCAGTATAAAGTGTGGCAGTAAGTGGCAAAGAACTGAGACCACATGAGAGGACTTGGAGCAAGGAGCTGCCGGGGGAAATGAGCAAAGACAGTGAGGATTTTCAGCTTTCCAGTGAGATTAGAACTGAAGTAAGGGGTTAGAGAAGAGCAGTTGTGGAATAGGTAAAAGAGGAAGTAACCTGCGGGAAGGAATAACATTGAGGAAAGAACAAGGGCATTTTTCTGCCGGAGACTACACACACTTTCAGAATTTCTATAGAACCCAGAAGTCATGTATCTAACTTTTCTACTTCTGTCAGCAAATGTCTGTGTAGTATTTTGGGGCAAAAAATCTCTCTCACTGTTGTGTAGTTAATCCTGTCTAGTTTCTTGCAAATTATGCACTGTGACAACAAATATTGCATGAGCTTCAGTGGCAGAGAACACAGGCTAAATAACAAGATGGCCTGAATAATGACCATCAGATCTTATTTTTGTTTAGTTCAATAAAAACAGGACCTTTCCCCTTCAGTTATATAGAAGGAGCATTCTAATGGACATAGAAAGCCAAGCACTTGTTAAGGATTACATAAATTTCTCTTATTTTATTTCACCTGGACCAGCGTATCTAACAGCCTAAATCACCAGGTTATTGTGTTGTTTAAGAAATTTAATTCTGTTCAGACTTCATTAACGTTTCTGAATAGAGGACAGATTTGGATGTAATTTGCTATCCTTCACGTCAATCAAATGTAATTTGATTATTTTGGAGGCTTTTACTATTTTAGGATGATTTCCCATATCAATACACAGTAATCACTCACGTTCAGAACCTGAGAAGCATTTGCAAATGACACTATCATATGAATTGAGAGATTTCCAGAAAATGTCAGATTTAATAAACTGGTGTTCTTGGATGTTATTTCACTTAAAAATTGTGTTAATGAAACTACATTTAGTTAGATGATTGCATATCTGCCTCACTGCGCAGAATGGACTGCCATCAAAATCAGAGTTGTGTAGTGAAGATTATTTTCATATCATTATTTGGAAAATAAAATTGTAACTATTACGTGTGACAGTACAGTTTATTTTTTGTGGGCAATATTTAAGTTAGATGCAGGGTTGATTAGTGTTGTGTGTGCACCCACAAAATTTTATTTCCCCCTGTAAAAATCTCAGTCTTGGCAAGTTCTACAGCTAAGTTAGTGTTAGGAGACGTAGTGCAGTTAGCTTGTTAAAAATGTAGGTGCATAGTGAAATCACTAGATTTATTTATAACAGAATCTTTTCCCTCTGCATATTTTGCCTGTCTTCCATGCAAAATTCTTCCTCATTTCACAAGAGATATTATACGCCTATGTGTTACGTACAAGTCATGTTTGTCTATTACTAAAAAGCCCACATGACTGAAATCACAAGTAGGTCTGTTGCAGTTTCATGGCTATTGCAATTGATACCGCAACAGAAATTAGTAGAAGAAAATGTTCTGGAGTGCTTTGTTTTCTGTAGCCATCCATAGAGGAGATTAACATTATCTGTCTGTCCTAAATAAATATTAGGTTTAAATGATGACTTTATATATATATGAGAATATCATAATGCGAATTAGGTTAGCATTCAATTTTTTACTCTAAACCTTTATGTGGAAGTAGTTCTCTCCACCCCCGCAGCCCCCCAAACTATAGCAGATAATATTTGGGGATTGTAAGTGAGGAATTTTGTAAAGATCAAACTTGTTTGATCTTCAAATAGCGACTTGGTTTTTGTCTTTTTTTCTGGTTAGCATTGCTTATTACTAATGACATTTTGCAATATTTTTTTTAATTGACCACTATTCAGTTTTTTACTGTAGCACCTACAAAGTATAGTATTATTTGAATGTGTATATATGATGACATTAGCAAATAGTACCTGTGATAGAAAACATGAGAAGGCAGATGTAAAACTTTTCAGTGTGTTTGTATCATACAGGGCGTTAAAATAATTTATTAGGATGAGTATGTCCAGAGCTAAACTGGTTTTAGTTCCTAGATTTGAAGATTATCTTCTTTATGACATCTAGCTACAAGTTCCTAAATTTATCTTAAAATTATTGATTTAAAAAAAAAAGTTTAAAGTCTATTGGCATATTAGAGCCTTTCTAAACAGCTTTTAGGTAAAAGAAAAAGTTGTAAGCCAGTAATGATGATGATATGTCTTCACATGGATTTTTTTTTTGTGGTGCATTCTGCATAAACGTACATTGGCAGAGAGACAGTGAGAGATTTTGGGGAGATGTAGAGATTGATGAACTTGCAGTCTTGCAGAAGTGGTAATGACTTAAACATTTGTTTTTGAATACTGTTTTCAGCAGGACTTTTTCTTAAATTCATAAATTTAAGAAATATTTTCTTAAATTCTTAAATTTTTTACAGAGAAGCTGCCCATCTGATTTGTGAAGGCCTTTGAGTGAAGCTCCTCAAAACAGAAAAGGGTAAAGCACTTTGCATAAGAACCCAAAATCAGAAAGAAATCTAGAGTTTTGTGGTAACAAGTTAGCTCAGGAAAAAATAAATCTGCTGAAGATGTAAAGGCAGCTTTCTCAAAACATCAATAAAGCCCACTACCCTTAAATGCTATGCTCCCAGTATCACTCTGGTTCCTTCATGTTTATTGAGGGAGCTTGTTAAAAAAGATGCTAAAATGGGCAGCAAAGAAAAATATATCCATACAGGTGGCATGGATACTATAAGAAGTAAAAAAACATCAAACAAATAGTCTAAGTAATGTTTAAGTGAAAAAGGTAGAAAAGATGACAAATTTTGGTAGCTTAAATATCAAAATAGAGTAAGGATGACAAAAAAATTTTAAGAAAAACTAGCCATAAATTCCTCAAACACATGAGGAGAAGACAGCCTGGCAGAGTCTGTAGGGCCACTGGATGGTTACAGTATAAAGAGAGCATGTAAGAAAATAAGAAGTAGGAGAAGACAGAAAGTAAAGTACTAGGAGAGAAGGCAGATTAGTTTGTGTGTGTTCCCTGTGAAAGAAGCTACAGAGGTACCCAAGCAACAGCCTTTCTTTCTGGATAATCTATCTGAAACGGAACTGCCAGTCAAAGAGTTTATGGGACAATTAGGTAATTGAAGTGTTATCAAGCATCAAGAACCAAGTGCATTTCACCCAGGCATTTCACCAGCTTGCTCTATTCTTATATCTTCCCTAAGGTTTAAATAGTTAGAGATGTAGTTGAAGGTTTCAGTGTTATTTTATCTCAATGTATTCATCTATGCTTAATTTAAATGTATGATCTTGTGCATCCTTTCTTTTATGTTTTGTCTCTGTTACAAGTTACAGATGCAAGAAGTCTGGGCTCAGACTTAACAGTTTTATCTTGTTTATTTGCCTCTTTTGGTGTAACTATCTGTGTCCAAGGTTTGTCATATTCTTTGTTGCTGTTCTTCTGGGAATATGGGACAGTTTCTTCTATCAAGCAAAATGCAAATCAGAAATAGCTCTCCATATTCCCTTATCATTATGTTCTGTCAGTGGATTTTCAGTCATTGCTTTCATGCCTAGATCCCTGAATATCTGCAAATATTTTTTGTCTTCATTTTATTCTATCAGAACATTCCATCAAAAAATTTTTCTTCTGTTTTTTTTTTTTTTTTGGTCACATTTGATCTACATCATTTTATCATTGACATTTCTGACCCACATACACCATATATATAGTGAATTCATATTTTCTTTGATATCTTAAATATTATTTGGTATTCCATACTTGTTGAATGATTTTTTTGAAGCAGCATTAATAACAAGGCCAGGCTGGGTGGGGCTTTGAGCAACCTGGTCTAGCAGAAGGTGTCCCTGCCCATGGCAGGGGTGTTGGAACTAAATGATCTTTAAGGTTCCTTCCAACCCAAAACATTCTATGATTCTATTCTATGATTCTGCATTGTGGATTTCTATGTGCTTTGCTTAATAATCCACAAAATCTTGTCTTTTTAGAAGTTCTAACTAAAAACTAGACTAACTTGCCTGGTTAGTAATTTTCTCATTCTTTCTAACAAATGATATATAACTCAATGTGACACAGTTCTTGAAAAAGAAAAAAACATCAATCTCCTGTATCTTCCATAGAGAAACATTTATGTAATCCTATTCTTCAAGAGACTTCCTTTGATTCTGAAATGTGCATTTTCTACACCTTAATGATATGGCTACTGGAAGTTGTGATAAGACGTTATAAAAGAATGGTAGATTCTGACAGTCATGTCTGAATTTTTTTTATTTATTTATTCTATATATATAATTAATAAATGATTGCTTAAAAAGATCTTGAAATAATTTTCTTAATGTTTTCCATTAAAAGCCTGTTATAATTACAGGACTAAAAAATACAATTTTGTGATTTAAAGAGGTGGTTTTTTTTCAAGTGTAGAAGAAGAAAATCTGATGTTTCTTCATTTTAACATAATAAATGTTGGTCAATTTACATTCATTCATGCATGACACCCTTCTACTCCTTTCCTTTATTTTGTATTATACACATTTTCTAAAATATCATTGCTCTTTTAAATGAAGAATTGAAGAATGCAGCTGAATATGTTTTTTAAATCTTTTTCACTGCAGTAGTTTGTGCTTCAGAGATTTCCTCCTTTTACCAATATCATAGTGCCTCAGTAATACCTGATATTTGACTTAATTCCTATTATAGCTAGAGGAAGGGGTTTGTTATTATTAGCATACTTGCTGAGGTTCAGGAAATAAGGGATTTGATTTCTGACTCCATCATTGATTCCCTAAAAGACCTTGCAGAATGCTTGTTACTGCTTTGTGCACTCTCTGTTTTTGCTGTGTAACAATGAGGATTGTGAGGTCTGTTTTCAGCATCTCCTCGCCTGCTTTGAGTGCTTTGGCTGCGGTGCCTTTAGAGGGAAGGACTTGTTTTACTGAACACATTGCATACAACAATGCCTTGGTTGTTCCTGTGGGACTGCTATTTTACCCAACTGTTACCAAACAAATACCCCACCTTGTACACTGCCTCCCCACGCCCCTTTCCTAGACTTCTTTCTAGCATATAGGTGACGTTTTAGAAACTTTTTATTTCCTTCTCACACGGCAGAGCTTGTTTAGTAGTGTCATGTACAGAGAGTAAGTAAAAATGTCTCTTACTTCATTTCAGCTGCTCTATGTGACTTTGAAAGAGATAGCTGTGGTTGGATTGAAACTGCAAATGCAGATGAATTTGACTGGGTAAGAAGTTCCAGTAGTGTTCTTGCACCAGCTTTTCAGAAACAAGCTCCTCCACAGGATCATACCTGCAACAAATCTGAAGGTAAGACAAGCCAGGCCTAGAAACAGAGAAGTGGAATAGATATACCTGCTTTTTAATGAGATTTTAAGTGGAGGCCATGAATGTTTTAAAAACCTTTACAAACACTTTCTTTCTTCACCCTGAAAAGTTGTTTTCTGTTTTATTTTGGTAGGTCATTTCATGTTCATTCTAAAAAACAACAGCAGCATTTCACAAGTAGCTCGGCTACGAAGCCCGAAGTTCAGGCAAACTGGATCAAATTGCACAGTGTCCTTTTGGTATGAAATAATTTAGATCTCAAATTCATGGATCATCTTGCATTGCTTCTCTTGGACTGAAATTGAGGTTGTAGTTTGCAATAGACGCACCTTCCTCTGCAGTATTTATTTCTTTTTATTCTTTAATCACATAGTCTTCATGGTGAACAATATGCAGAAATAAGTTGAAGCACTTGGAGAACAGAACTGAAACATGGGAAAACTTTCTTGTCCGGCTTTGAGCAAAATTCTATTAAAGGATTGTGTCTGCGTATACATAGACAAATACCACAATCATTTTGCTAACATTTCTATTTTGGTTAAGTAAATTTGAAAATGTTGTGGAATTTTGTTCAATAACAGGAAACCATCCAAAAATCTAGTAACAGCTTGAGTCATCTACAGTATCCAAAATTAGATTGTATCATCTTGAAGCAACAGCTCTAGTGCAAGAATTGGAGCTTTGCTTCCAATCCTTTCTTTATATACATAGAAAAAAAAACCCAAACCTTTCAGTTGTTGTCTTGTCTCAGTCTTTGCGCAGTCTTGTCAAAGAGGGACAGAAAAAGTAAACTGTGATAACTTATTTACTAAGGTCAAAAGTGCTACTGTTTAAATAAATGTTTGGCCTGACTTTGATATTAAGTGCAGTTTTCTCAGTAATGTCAAATACATTTCCTATAGGAAGAGGAAATATCTTTTGATCAAAGACTCAAGACTTGGAAGTTGGAGTATAGCTCTGGAAATTACAAGTTGTTGGTCCTATTCCTGGTTCTGTTCCCGGTTTTTGTTGTATGTTTGCTAACCTAAGTACTTAGGATTTTTAAATGCTTTGAGATCCTCCAATGATGCTATAAAATGCAACGTTAACAATAACATAGATAGAAGGTGTACTTTTGCGTTCAGTAAGTGTTCTGTTTTTCCTTCTTGAAACTTTACAATTATGTATTGAATTAAATTTATAAAAAACATATTATGCATCTGAGTGAGCAGTGTTCGTTGCTTAATATGAAAGCAAATGTGTCTCTTCGGTTACGGCTTTTAATTTAATGAAGTATGATGCTTCTCTCATGATTTTCAATTCCTGAAATGAGCCCTAGACTGATACAGCAGCCTGCCCTACCATCATACAGAAAGCGGATTGAATTACAGGTAAACTGGAAACAGGCACTGTGGACTTCCTCTGTTTCATGGAGCTATTACAGAAAAGATACTGGCCATTATATGTGATGTGGTCCATTCTCATTGTTTGCACTCTTAACTTTTTTTGTCATCATTTTTAGGTATTACAATTACGGACAGTCAGTTGGGGCAGCAGAGATGCAATTGCTTGTGGATGGGCTGAAACAGCATACTGTCCTTTGGAGGGCATATTACAACGAGGGAAATCAATGGTTGAAGGCAGTCATTCAGCTTGGACGCCTTCCACATCCTTTCCAATTATCGCTTGATAAAATCAGTCTGGGTTTTTATGATGGCGTCTCAGCAATTGATGATATTACATTTGAAAATTGTGCTCTTCCACCTCCAGCATTAAGTTGTGAAGGTCCTGATCATTTCTGGTGCAGAGACACAAAAGGATGTATTGACAGGTTATTGGTCTGTGATCTTGTGGATAACTGTGGGGATGGATCGGATGAAGAGAACTGTAGTAAGTACTTTCCATTGCTTACTTTATATCAAACCAAAATTTACTTGCCAAATTCATCCTTGGAGTAAAAAAGCACAGTACTGTTACAGCCTGTCAATGTCAGAGCCAGTGATGGTTCAACTGATGAAACAGACTCTGAAAATTTTTAACTTAAATGCATATGATGAGTTACAACTGAGGGTAAATGGAATTCAATCTCCTTTATCCACACAAGTCATATTTCTTTATCTTTTGTAAAACACACACATGAATTACAAGTTTATTTTAAAAGAGGGGATTCACAGTCTGCCAGTTCATTTGGGTTAACATGCTGTCTTTGATTATACTAATGGAAGTACAGGGGAACACGTACATGGACTGAGATGGACAGAGAGGAGTGTATGTCCTATCTCTTTTTATGACCTATATTCTTTCTACCTATAAAATGTTAAGATATCTATACTAGAAGATACAGTCATGCTGGGCATAATTGCCCCTTTCAAAGAAAGAACTTGTAAGTACTGAGGAAAGCTATGGGTCATTCACATTTCTGACGTTCACCTTGCAGTGCTGAAAGGTGCTGTTGATGATTTTCTTCCCAAAGCATGCATTCATCCATTTTAAGAACTCAAGAACATTAATACAAAATAAAATTAAATAGCACTTGCTTTATCACATCCTGAGGTAACTAAATTATGCAAATCACCATGAGTCTGAGAAACAGGGGACACCTTACATGCTTCAGGGGATACCAGCCTGTACTGATATTTGCTGAATATCAACTTTAAACGGATCTGAATTTAAAAGAAAGTGAAGGCTTTTTAGCCCATCTCGAGTTTTCCCACTTGTAAAATGTCTGTCTTGTTTATAACCCATTTTGAGGTCTATAGTAATAGAGTACTATATGACTTACAGTTTTAAACATTATCAAAAATAACAGCTTAATTTAAAAAAAAAATTGGCTATTATGTCAGTTACTGTTTATGAAGGGCAGATCCAAAGATGAAAAGCAAGTTCTTCACCTCTGATACATATTTTATTTTTTTTACATTAGAAGTAACTGGTCTAATCAATATATTTTGCCTTGGTGTGAAATAATAAAGTGCAGTTGTGTTATAAATGCCTCTCTTGAATTTAGCCTTGATAAAGCTATCGCGCTACTATTATTGAGGATGCTAAAGATCTAAAACACAAGCCATTTTCAGGACTACTTCTGCCATGCGAAAACATATTTGGTCACTTATTACGCATACCTACAAGACTGTATCCTGTGGTTTATTTCATCCAATTCACCTCAGTTTTAACTCATTCACTCAGTTAAATTTCAGTTAAAGAACTTTGCATGCTTTAGTTATAAAAATACATACATTTAACCATATGAATAATAAAATTTTATTCACATTTCTGTTTATTCAATAAATTAATTATGTACAGTTTGCCAGATATATATTGAAAGAGGAGGTAATTAAGTAGAGATTTATTTTTCTTTTTTTTGTTCAGCCAAGGGTATATTTATTCTTCAGGGTGGAATTTTTGCAAGAAGATGATAAGCATTTTTCTCTGTGTTAGAAAGAAATTTTTGCAAGGAAAAAAGATATTAAAGTACGATCACCTTTTGATACTGCTTTCACTTGACAGTCTGTTCTGTTTACATTTCAGACCCTGACCTACAGTGTAACTTTGAAAATGGGCTGTGCAATTGGGAGCAGGACGTTGAGGATGACTTTGACTGGATCAGAATACAAGGTCCAACCCCCACGGTTAATACAGGCCCGTTAAAGGATCACACGACAGGCACAGCTGGGGGACACTACCTCTACATGGAATCCTCCGAGCCACGCCAGTTCCAAGATAAAGCAGTTCTGCTTAGTCCTCTCTTCAACCCTTCTGGCAATGGAACCTGCATTTTCCGCTTTCATTATCATATGTTTGGAAAGCAAGCTTACAAGCTGTCAGTCTTCCAGAGAACTGCGAGTAATACCAAGGGATGGCTGTTGTGGTACAAGTTTGGAAATCAAGGAAACAGATGGATCAGACAGACACTCTACATCAGCAGCTCTAAGCCATTTCAGGTATGATCCTTCCAGGTTGCGAAGTGCTTGTTTGCTGCAAGTATATAAATGTCTGTGCAATCCCAAAGCTATTTGTAACTGTCTATTCAAATTTACTTTGAAATACATTTGTAGGGTTTGGGTTTTTTTTGATAAAATATGCCTGAAGTATTTATTTTTTATTGAATTTACTTTTCCCCCTAAAACACTTGATTTAAATGTTTTGAACAGGAACATGTGGTGTTTAAAGTAGATGCTATTTTTGTTTTTCAAGCATTTAGTGAAACAAACTTATCTAGGACTGTTAAAAAGAATGTCCTCTTGTCTGCCTTACTTTTCCAGAGTTTTATGTTAATCTTTAATTATATAATGCCAGAAAAAATGTCAGTTTGAAATATTTGGGTGCAAGGCTAGGTCAACAATAAATATTACTTGGAGAAAGATGTGATTATAGTAAGTTACAGCTACAAATCTTGGTTTATTTTCTCACCTTTTTAAAATTTTATGTGTTACTTAACTTTCAGTATGTGTGATCTATTTATTGTCATTGGGTTAATGAACCTGCAGGTTTATTAGAGGAGACAGTTCACTTGACTGCCAACTGGTCATAAAATTAACTTAAAAAAAACCCCAAAACATATTATAAAAAGAAACACCTTCCATTTAAATCTGATATAATGCAATATTTTCTTTAGATTGTCCCACATTTATTTCCAAAAGATTATTTTTATGTGGAAAGAAGTTCTATCCTCTTTGGAGGAAAAGGCCTTAATATTACTGTGGTTGCATGCAGGCACTGGGAAGGAAAGCACTCATTTTTTGTCAGGACCCTTTGTAGAAATGTAAAGGAGTATCAACAGAATGCTAATGAGGTGCTTTTTTTTTTTTTTTTTTTTTTTAATAAGGAAACATAACCTATATCTGGTAGTTTGTCTAAAGAACTATAAACCCACATGTCCTATATTTGACGTCCTGAGGGTTAGGAAGGTCTGTTCAGTAACTGAAAATATTTTTAATGTGTTAGTGTTGTAGGGTTTTCTGTTGTACTTGCCAAGTTCTGCATAGGGAATACAAAGATCTGGTATACTTTTGATGTAGTTTTGTTTTCCATAGTCATTTTAGAGGGGCATGAGGTATAAGGTATAATTTGATAGTTTGGTCTGAAGAAAGAGATCAAGATCTGATGTTAATTACTGTGTATTTCATTTCTTATGACGGAGCTTGCTTTATCACAACATATGACCCTTCAAAACTTGGAAATTTTGAGGAGAACAAGCTGTTATTCTGTTGCTAGTAAATTGTCAGGTGCTGATCTCTTTCCAGTGTTCCTTTTAAGTGCATAGTGTTTGGATGCTTCCACGGCTAGAGACCTATGGGTTGAAAGGTCTTCACACTTTGTTACCACTTTTTCTCTGAAGTATTTCTACAGAGGTGTGTACTAGAACCCTCTCAGTTAGTTTAGGGTTGTCTATTGGTTGGGTAACAGTATTAAAATTGTAGCCTCTATGTTTACTATGTTGTGTTGCCCACACCCTACAAAGTTAGTGGTTCAGTGTTTTCACATCACCTGCTTAAAGTCTTGTAGGTCACCTCCATACTTCAAAAGAAATGTTTAGGTTCACTTGAGAACGGATTTTTGTTTTTTCTTGAAAGTCTAAAAATAAGAGAGAACTTCTTAATAATCTTCTGGTCGAAATACATGTCTTGACTTCCTAATCATCTCTGTCTCTAGCCAGAGCATATTGCCAGCTGGTTTAGGATTTTCAGAGATTCCTAGTGCATAGAAAATGTTAGTCTGTAGGACCAAAGGTGGCCCAAGTCTTTGTAACACAGACCTTTGTTTTGCTTTTTCTCTTCTGAATGTAAGAGATGACCATATATCTGAGATAGCTGATACCACCTCTTCCTCTTCCATCCCTGTGTCTGTCATTTGTTTACCACTTTCCAAGAAAGAATCACTATGAATAGTAAATGCCTCAAATTCACATTTTCAGTTTATTTACTAGCATGGGAAGCCAATTTTGGGAGCATATAACCAATTGTGCCTATATACTAATTGTAACAAAAAGAAGGAGTTCTCAGCCAAAAATTCAAAGCAGCAAAGAGAGGTACTTGAGGACTTCTGGAAAGCCAGATCCCCTTTTGAAAGTTTGGAACTCTATAGATATGAAACTGTAGGGCCTTTAATTGAATGCTCTGTCGGAAACCCAAAGGGAACAGCACAATGATGACTTCCTTTGCTCACACCAGCTCCCACTAAACCTCAGAATCTTAAATTTCTCAGGAAACCTTTGTTCTAGCTGCCATCAAACCATGGCCAAAGTTTGTTGCTCTTACATCAGATGTCATTGTCCTGGTTTCGGCTGGGATAGAGTTAATTGTCTTCCCAGTAGCTGGTAGAGCGTTGTGTTTTCAGTTTAGTATGAGAAGAACGTTGGTAACACCCTGATGTCTTTGGCTGTTGCTCAGTCCTGTTTAGACTCAGTCAAGGACTTTTCAGCTTCTCCTGCCCCGCCAGCAAGAAGGCTGGAGGGGCACAGGGAAGGTGG
>JAVKLA010000073.1:23566773-23608488 GCA_034782735.1 Sagittarius serpentarius
CGCCCCCCCCCCCCCCCCAGTAATTCTTAATGTTTTTACTGTTGCTCCCACATTACAGCACACAAACAGTTCAGATGATAAAGCAGCCTGTCCTCAGAAGTCATTGCTACCTAGGGTAGAACAATGTCTACAGAACTGTAAAGTATTATATCCCAAAATATGTGTACTTCAAGACACCAGATTCCAGACCTGTCAATTCATCATGGAAGGGTTTTTAAGATGACTAGTGTTAGCTGCAGCAGGTGTTACAGTGTAATATATGGTGTGACAGTTGATGTACAGTCATAATAGGGCTGTAGAACAGCAAACAATTTAGACCACTGTCTGAATATTAGAACCCTAGCACTAACTCTAAAACACTTCAGTGCAGATGCATTTTACTCTGCTGCTCCAAAAATTTCTTGTAGATATAATTAGGTCTACTAGGAATATCAAGTGTATGTGGCATGTGTCTTCTGCAGATTATTATCTCACATTTTACCAAGTTTATACAGTGTGCAACATTTATTACAACATTCTGAAGATAAAGTTTTTTGTAAATACTCAGTTAATGTAAAAATGCCTTATATTTGAGAAAGAAAACCTTAAAAGAACTAACCAGAAAATCCCTACAGGTTTTCAAATGAGATATGAAAAAAAAAGTTTTAAAAATAAACAAGAAGAAAGTTGGAAAGTACAGAGGGTCAGAGTTTCAAAGTTCATAAATAAGAAAAAAAGCAGCTCATTTTGTGTGGAAAGATAAAACAAAAATACTTAAGTATAATGGTGGAAACAGTTTTTGTGTTCTGTACATTTTTAAAACACTTTTAGTATTGAGAGCAATTTTTGAGACATTCCGGAGTCCTGCCTCTATTTTACTTCCTCCACACCATAAAAAAATCTGAACAACCAAAAAAGAGTCAAAGAGACTGTGGGAATAGCCTGCAAAATAGTCAATAGCTATGGCATATACCACCAGGGAAAAAAAAGCAGGGGTCCCATGTCCCTGCACCCTGGAATTAAGCATTAGCTGCCCAGTTGTTCTTGTTCCACTTCATATAACCAAATACTGACCAGGATAGATGGAGTTGATAGCTTGGTGGTAAAGTGCCTCATAAGTAATATTAAAGATGTCAAAACTTGGGCATACTTCTTTGATGCATCATTTGAATGTCCTAACCAAAGACCATTCAAAGATGCTTGCTCTGGACAAAATGGTATTTCGTAAATTATAGAAAATGGATTATTTCAAAAGAGAGAAAGGAGCAGATTGTCCTTTCTTTTCAGGTGTCATGAAGGTTATGTACTTCAAAATTTCTTCTCCTGTTCCAGTAGATTAGGAGCAGAGACTTGAATGTGGCATTTATATTTAAAAATTTCTGACCAATAAGGTCCTTGCTATTATCATGAGTTGTAGATATATTTGTCCTATCATGCAATTATTCCTTCAGAAGGTTCCTTCCTGTAAGCCTTTTGTCTGAGTCTTAGAATGTTATAGGAGTATCATTCGATTGGAGTATAATTCATTTGATGTCATAGATGTGCTTTCTACCTTACGAAATAGAAATGGCTCCTGCTCGTGGGTAATGTATTATCACTCTTAGTGCTCCGGGCCTCAGGGGAAAAAAAAAAAATTCCTTGCTGTGCCAGACACATTTTATATAGAAAATCTTCCCATGTACTTTTTAATTAACTAAGCTGTGTTGCTCAGGTGCATTGGGCACTACAGCTAATAATTTCATTAACGATTAAATTTAAAGGAGTTACATAATGAAAATTCCTTTTATGGACAATAATAGCAAGGGTTTTCAAGAAATGAGAGTAAGCATGAAGAAAGGTGCATAGTAAAGAATGGGAGGAAAGGCAAAGACAATTGATTTGAAAGAAGTGTTAATGAGTTTGAATGAAACATAGGAAGTGGTGGAACAAGATGATGACCTCAGAATAATTTTTCTAATGAGAAAAAAAACTTTTTTCAGTGATAAAATTACAAGGGAAGAAGGTTAGATAGTAATTTCCACAGTCGTTTGCAGTAATCGACATGTTAAAGAAAATATTATCAATGGAATAATCTGTTAGCCTTGGCTTGCAGGGAAATTAAATTTTTGTGATTGTTCTGTCAGTGTCCCTGGCATTAGTTTTTTGAAAAGACTCACTGACTTAATCCAAATTTGAAAGACAGGTAAGAGGTGTAAATAAATTCCTGCAAGTGTCGGGGATTGTATGAATGGTGGTTAGTTAGCATGACCAACCCAGTGCTTTCCACTGAGGAAATGTTCAATTCAGTTCCTGCTGGGCAGCATTTAAGTCATTCAACTTGGCCACCCAGGCATGTTTCCAGTAAAGTTATACCCTTGACAAAGGATGGGAGTGGCAAGGGGAGAAATCATTACAAAACTAGAATGCCTTGGTACCACCGCTCAACATTTTGTTGGTTTATTTTTCAAAGGAAACTTGCCAACAGTCTCGACAACTACTTCAGGAACTTCCGTTCCTGCCACACTTCCCATGAACAACTGCACAGAGAAGGAGTTTGTCTGTAGAGCCTCTGGCCATTGCATCCAGATTATCCAGAAGTGTGATTTTAGACCCGACTGCTCTGATAAGTCTGATGAATCAGCTTGTGGTGAGTGTACTAAATATTGTACTTTGCTACTGTATTAGTTTGCGGCTGTTAAAAACATTGCTTTGACTACTCTGTATTTACCATTGCAATTTGGTATTAGCACCTTGATACTATTTTTATTATGATTTTCCCAATGAAAATAATAACATTTTGCTCTTAATGTGGGAATCTGAGATGTTATGCATTTTCTGCCCTCTAATGGGCTGATTCAGACTAGACATTCCAATTCAAATTACCGCTGAAATGTGGGGGAAGGAAAGGAATCCTCAGTTCCCTAATGGTTGGTACTATATGTGACAATTTTTTTTTTTTGAGTGAGCATAGTTTCTCAAATTAAATGACCTATGACATATTTAAATTCTTCAAATGTTCACTAGTCCAGACTGGAAGAGAGAATTACTTTACAGTCTCATGCTTGGGGTGTACACCTGGGAGACCTGGGTCCACTACTTACCTACTTCAATGAATATGGGTTTGTTGGTTTTGTTTTTTTTTTTTAATATAAAGTATTTTCACCAGCAGCAATGACTGTGAAATTCAGCCTACTCCACACAGAAGTGAGTTCCAGCCTATAAATTCCTAAAGCTCTGATGGTCAGATGGGAACACTGGAACTGGAACAATGGACAGGGTCACCACATGTTGTCCATAGAGGTCTAAGACATTTGTTGATTGCTTCTGAGTGGCAGCAGTTCACACTATAGCGTTTTAGAAGAAACTAAAAGTCAATGACTTTGTTTTGCCTTAAAGGACGGTACTTGAAAATACTGCTGTACCAAAGCTGATTAATGAGGGGGACAGACATCTAGAGACAGTGACCTCATCAGCCTTTGTAAGATAAACTATTCTCACTGAAGATCAAAACTCTATATTCATTACACATTGTGTAGGGAACTCAGTCACCTCTCTCAGGGCTGAGGGCTCAATGAGGAAAAGTAACATTATACTCCCTCTGTCTATTTCTTATGTGGGAATAACTCTGGAAGAAATGAATCTGATATATACATGTCACTGGGTAATTTCCTATAACGTGAAAAAACACCAACCATTGAAATTCTGCACTGCAAAGTAAATGCAGAGTACTTTGGATAGAATGTTGGGGGTTTTTTCCCCCTCAGAAATTTACACTGTCTTACAAAACTTCCTTTCTTTCTGAGAGAGATTAATACTGTGGAGAACACACCTTCACATATTTGCTCTGTCTGAAGTCTCCCATCACTACAGCAATAATGGCAATTTATCACTTGAATGACGGTGCTGGAATAGGAGTTAAGTATGTCCTGAATGAGGGCAGAAATATGTTCTTAGGAAGGTGTTCTCTTTCTCAGAGACATTTGAAACATAATGTTTATAAAACATGTTAAAAAGGGGGAATAAACACCTAATACTATGCCACTCATCATTCTCAGGGAATGTCACAAATCTTTATATGGGTAACTCACACTGGCTGTGGTTTGTTTTTTTACTGGAGATATACAAGCTGTGAATCAAAACACACTCCCTCCTTAGTCTACCATTTTTAGCCTCCAAGGAAGGAAGCATCAGGCACGTTCTCCTAATTCACTATGATTTCTTGATGTAGAAGTTACCTCTGCTACGCTAGCATTTGAGATTTGTGATTTAAAACAATTTCTCATTTCCCTGCACAACTCGCACAGCAATCACTTAGACTTGGGTATAATAATCTGTTTCAAAGTTGTGGAGAGTGACAAGACTCTCCTTGGATCACTTAGACAAAGTTTCTGCAAAATGTTCAGGAAGAGGTACTGGAGAACAAATATTCATAACAGAAATGAAAATTAAATTGGTTTCTTTCCCCTAAATATTCTTACAGTGGGATGCATTGTGAGGGAGGGATGGTAGTGAGCTCACTTTTTCTTTTGTCCAGTTGCTCAGGAATCAAAAACGGAGGCACAGGCGGCTGCATATTTATGTAGTAAGATAACAACTCAGTATTTGACACCAATACCAAATAGCTGAATTATTATGTGGCTTTCAGGTATTGTGGGGACTGCTAGAAATAATGATTTGGTTTTTTAGAGTTTTGGTCATGGACTTTGTACACAATGTGCAATGAATTGTTAATCTCATCAGTCTACAGGACCGAAGAAAGAACCATGCAGCAGCTGACAGATTTGCTGATGAATTTTAAATGCATTTAATTGTATGTCACATGAAGGATTATTAGAATGACCTGAAAGGTGGTCAGAACACATACGAAGGTAGATACTGAAGTGCAAAAGAATTGTATATTCCCAAAATTAAAATCTGCCTAATAGAAAAGAACATAGAAAATGTAATTGATATTTTATCTATAGAGGAAAACCTATGCATGTTAGTACTGCGTAAGTATTCATGGATACTATAAATGGAATCCTTTTTATTGCCATGTTGTTTACTTTATCATAACATCAATTAATGATTTCCAGTTTTTATATAAACATGAAGTATTCACTGTTCATCTCTAAAGTTATGGAAGTCTGCGACTTTGAAGATAAAAACCAGTGTGGATGGTATCAACCAGCCTTGGAACAGATGTCAGGAAATTATTCCATCCATACCACAAACATATTCAAGTGGGAACTTGGAAGAGGGGCAAATCTCTACCCTGGGCAAGAAAAACACCGCCCATTAATTGACCATACTACGTAAGTACAATTTTTCATGTGCTTGAATCTTTCTTGGACTGTATCAATTTAGCCATGTATGGATTGTCAGAAGGAAAAACTGCTCAGTTCACAGTATTGAAGCAGTTCTCTGATTTATTGACGGCATGTAATTGACTGACAATCAGTGAAGTAGATATGCAGGATCAATAGCATCAATACAACAGGTGAATCAAAATACAAAATGTTAATAAACAGGTACAAATTTCTAAACACCCTTCTGTAAGTAATTCCCCAAATTTTCAGTACCTCTCCATGCAGAGAAACACGTGTACACTCCCCGTCCCAGAGGACATGTGGGGTACAAGCATGTTCCCCCTTACGGGAAAGCAAGTTTGGAGACATGGCTGCTCCAGCTTTATGCGTACACATGCTGCTGCCTACAATCTGTTAATACATATGCCATGAGAAATCAGCCTTCCTTGTAGCACCCCAGACTGTCAACCCACCATCTGGATGCAGGCTGTTTGCAGCATCCAGTGGGGATGATGCTCTGTCTGGTCTGTGCAGTGTTTGTGGCACCAGCAAGATGACCTCTGGCATGTCAAAAACAGCTTTTGGCTGCTGCTGTTTCCACTCCATAATCTCTCCCCACTATTGCAAATTTTCATTCTACTTTTATACTTCTTTTCAAGTTGGCTTGTCCTTTGTTTGAAAGCTGTCTTTGCAATGCACTGGCTACTGTTTAATTTAGTTGATGGTGTTCATCATCTTGGGCAGTTTTGGGCAAACACCTTCTCAGACAGTCTTTATTCACACAGACAGCGTATGCTCACTTTTCTACCTTACTAGTTGTTGTTATCCCAGCAGTTTTGCCCAAGGGTGAGCAGTACAAGTTACCTCAACAATCGGTCTTGTGAATTCTGCCGTCATTTAATAATTAACTAATGCAGTTCAAAATGACTGTATTTAGAGTTAAATTCAGTTTAGTTGATATTTTATAATTTTTCTGATAAATGATACCACTTCACAGTAAAATGAAAAATGCTTCTGTTCTCTCAGTGAAGATTTCTAAATTAATTTTGGATTCTAGGTTGATTGTTTATGATAGTTACTAACTCCTCCCAAAGACATTCCTTTGATTTGTCTCAAGGAGCAAAAATTAGCTTTTTTCCATGGGTATTTGGGTTTATCAGTTTGGTTTTTTTTAAAGTAAGAAATGTGATTAAAAAAAATGCGTTAGTGCAATTTATATTCCAGTTAAAAGTAACAGTTAAGATTTATTGAAACAAAATCCTTACAGGTAACTAGTTAATATATTAAGTACAAACAACTTTCAGTGTGATACAACCTCAGCCCATCTAATAAGCAAATTTCTGTACAGCATTATTCTTCTGAACAGAAAAATACTTGCCTAGTTCTAGTGACAGGCATGTTTACTTTTTGTGACAATAGTCCACAGAGTGCAAAAATGGACTTTAAATTAAAACTATTCCAACAGTGTCTTTGCTATATTGCTACTAGTTTAAAATGAGATTATATCGCATTTAATCAGCCTGAGAGTATTTCTATCATTATAAAAGAATCAGCTCAATGTATTAGTTTCACTGTATACTTCATTAAAATCACTATATATTTTTGAAAAAAAAAAACAACAAAACACAAACCACAAAAAACTAACCCACAGAAATCCTCATTCAAGAATAGGAAAAGAGAATTATAGTGCTACCTAATTGTTTCAGGATTTCTACACTAAACATAAAGGAAGTGTACTCCGTAAAAAAAGCAATTATTTATGGTAAATTGGCTGTCAAATCTTTCATTGACTGCTATTTAATTGTTACATATTAGTTGATACCAACACTGTACATGTACTTAGTAAGTACTCCTACAGCCTTTCTGCTACAGATTTGCATTGGCACAGATACATGAAAATGTATTCCTGTTTTTCAAAATATTTTCAGGGAATAACGCAACTAACAGTATATTGAAAAGGACTGATGAAAAGAGAAGGTAAATGATCCATAGAGATTGTAGTTTTCAGGCAGCACTGAAATGGATTGCTGTGGTGATGTTTCACACCAGATGTAATTTGGTCGTAGTTTCCCCATTCCCTTTGTTTATTGCTCCATAGAAGAGAATGGGAGCTTGATGCTTCCAAATTACAGCAGGAGATGCAGAGCAGCAGTTTTGTTGAATTAAAACCCTGCAACATTTTGTTTTGTTTTATTTTCTGATCCATTTTCCCCAAATTTCCATGGAGTTAGATGAGAGAAACTGTAATACTGTAATCCTGTGTGTTTGCTTATTAAAATAAACCATACAGGAATAAGTATAGAAATGTTTAGATTCATCCTGATGCATGAGCTGGTAACAGTGCAGCTTACAATGAGTTCTTTCAGTAGAAATACCTGTGAATAGTTGGAGATTTAAACCATCTGCTTCCCGTAGAATATGTATTTGGGCTAACCACACGCAGGCTGATGTACTATAAAGTAAAGGTGTGAGTCTTCGAGGCTGTAATTACAATAATTGAGTGAAAGTAATGACTTCAGAAATGGAGGACAGAACAGCTTGTATGTGCGTATATAAGCCCAAGGCTGGAGGAATAGAAGCCGTTATGGGAGTCTGCTGTGGCAGCCTGACAGTCCTTGGCTTGACCTGGGGAAAGGCTGGCATGTGTTTTGCAAAGAACTAGGTGACATTGGCATTGTGCACTGAAATGACCATCAAGCATCTATGAATGTAGAGTTCTTATGTTTCTACACTTAGCAAATGGAAGTTCTCTATTGCAGTTACGTTTCTAAATGCTATAATGATGAAAGTACCAATTTGTGTAGGCTTAAACAAGTATATAGAATAGACATCACCAAATGAGTAACTCCATAAATTTATTTCCATTTTAGAGAAACTTGCTAGTGATGTAGCAAATTCTTTGACATTATTAATGATATTTGGGTACACCTGTTATTTGAGAACTCTATAGGCACTTAATTGATATGATAATTCATACCCAAATCTGTCATGAAAACTAATGAATCAAAGAAAAAAAGGATGTGAAACTAAAATTCTAAGCTCACATGATAATTATTGCTGTGTAAATAGCTCCCTTGATAACCATATGTTTAACACATCTGTCTTGCTTTTGTGTCTGCTTTTCAGACAATCATTATCAGAACTTAGCGCAGCAAAAATTAGGAAAAATTAAAGGCTCTAAGTAATATACTTAAGCCCAGCAGTTTTTTCAGCAGTCAAGAAATGTTTTAAAGCTGAGAGTCTAAGAACTTCAAAATCGGTGAAAAAAATTATAAACACACAGGACAGTACTCATGAAGCACTGGAAAGGAGAAAGGTGAATTTAACCACTTGAAGGCATTTCTTTTTTTTTGTACTGCATTTCACTTAGCTGATATAACCAAAACCTAAAAATATTTCTATTATATTGCATGCACAAATCACCCTTGTTCTGTGCCATTGAGCCTGACAGAAAAGAGACAATAAAAGGAGCACTGAAATCTACATTGAAATGCATTTTTCAGTACATGGTAAATACTAGGTAGTCTCCAAAATAGCTAAGTCCAGTTAAGGAACAGCTTGTGTGAAGGGGTCAGAGACCTAATCAACTATGATCTGGAAAGCATTGTGCAAGGAATGTTGAGACAGCCTTATGTGCACAAAGCTTTATTTGGAGCATCCATAGCTGCATATATTGACTCTAAAGGTAAGATTTTCTATTTATCAAAAACCAAAGGAGACAGCGATAAAACTGTCTCCAGTGGCCAGGCAGGAAGAGAAGCAACAGGGTGTTTCACAGATGAGGGTCCTCTCCAGTACAGTGTGTTTCCCCCCTATAACTCTTTTTCCATAGCAGCTATATAGTTTTCAACAGGACTGAACTGTCTCAGGATTTGTGAGGTACAAGGGCATGAAAGAGCCCATAAGAACAACAAAGGGAAAAATCGTTGCTGCAGCAGCTTCCTAGTGCCAAGGTGTGGAAGGGGTAAAGGTGGAAGTCAAAGGCAAACTGTAGAGTTGCAAATGAGGGGATGAGAGGAGCCAAGGCCACCCCTCCACCAGTCACTGCAGTAGCTGCCTTGAGCTACCAAAAAGACAGCTGGAGCTCTCAGTCCTCCTGACGCTCTCGGTGCAGGCAGCTACTTCCTTGACCGTAGTAGAAGAGCTTTTTTGAAGTTGCCTGGTCTTCCCACTAGCTTCATGCCAGTACTTCATTCTTGATTCCAGCCACCTTCTTGATTCAAGGAGTGCTTTATATCCAAAAACAAACCTTTTAAAATCCTTTTCCGATATTGAGATAGCTTTGTCCATGTGATGTTTAGATATGGCCCTTGAGACGCTTGTGTGCTATATGCAGCTATCTCATTCAAACACTAGAAGGTGACTTCTTCACTTGGATTATCCTACATGTCTCAAAAGCACATGTACTCTTATATGGAGACAATATCTAATGCAGAGTGACTTGCAATGCAGAAGTTACAGAAAGAAGCTTACAGTTAGCTCAGCAGATATTTAAAACACATTCTCTTATAAAAGCGATTCAGCCAAATATTTTTCTAAAAACAGAAAATTAGCCTTTCTGTCTACCCAAGAAGATCAAAGTAATGTATTGCTATTTTTATATTTATTATTATATTTATATTACTACAAATAATTAAAGACTTGTTGAAAGTCTCGACTGTGTCACTCACAAAAAAAAATTCTGTGACAATTTATTCTTTTTTGTTTAATTAGGAATTTTTCAGAGGATAAGAATTCAGATAATCAAGGTTCAGAAAACAGGATTTCCTCTGCAGTCTTTTTTGAACAAGGTGCAGCTTAGTATATGTTTGTTCTCTAAGTGGTTGTGAAATACGGACTAATTTGTGCTAGTACTTCATTAAAGTATTAACAAAGCATTACAGGTAATCAAACGCTTTAATGTGCACACTATTAAATATCCAGGGTGACAGTAAGGCAAGAAACAAGACCATAGATATTAGACATTTGATGCTAAGTAAAAATGTAGTTACTGAGGAGCTTTCTACAGTAGCATACAATTTTATACTGAAGTGTAATGCAGAAAATTGCTAATTAAAACTAATGCCCATTGTGATTAGAAATTTTGGTGGCTTTTTCACTTCAAGCTTGGTTATTTGAGAAGCAACCTCATTCCTCTTGTTTCCTTTTGCCTTCGACCTCACAGAATTTATGGAGCTATGACAATGCTAATGAGAAGCGGCAGGTTCAGATGAGCCATGGAAACACCATGAATTAATCTCAGCCCTGTGTCAGTCAGAAGCCATCAGACTAAAATCTCCAAAGGAGAAAATCCAACTAACAGCCACTGACTGTTGTGTTATGATCAAAACATGGAATGTTTAATCTCTGATGCCATTTGCTTTGTGTGGTGGTTGGTATGCTGCGATGCTTTTAAGTACTGTTGGTAAATCTTGAGAGTTTGAACAGAGATCCTCCGAGAACAATGATGCTGACAGAACAAAGGAAAAAAAAAAAGGAAAGGGGACTAGACTGGTTAATAACATACTAATCTGTGCTCTACTGTTCAGCTATAAAGGTTTATTGCTTTGCGGATAAGTTTATTAGGCTTTAGTTTTCCAAATCAGCTGCTCTGTTAGTTTAGCCTTCTGCTATTTTAAGGTAGCCTCAAACCAATGATACAGTTTCTGCTCTTAAAGGACCCAGCACTTTCTGCATTTCCAGAGACAGATCTGTGCACTTTTAAAAGACTTACCTGCAGCTCAGAGGTTTAGAGATTTGCAAAACTTGCAAGTGCACAATTCATACAGAAAGGCACAACTGTATTTATAGAAGAGTGCAGTGGTCATGTTTTGTCTGAGCAAGAAATATGCTTTTTTAAACAGTTGTTGCTGCTTCCAAAATGCTGTTCTGCACAGTTAGTGAGAGAAGGAAAATGGGATTTGAAGTGTTTCATCAGATTTGTGGTTCATTAGCATTGTGCACTTTCCTCTGATTATAAACGGTGTGTCAGTGCTGCAGTTCAGGTGTGATTAGAGCTGGTGTGGATATGCCTGGTCCAGCCCTACTTTAGCTACCACTGGTTCTGATTGCCATAGTATAGGAGTGTGGCACTTAGCATGGTACACAAAATTGTCCTGGAGTGTGTTGTGGTTGATGCCCGGCCAGCAACTAGGCACTATGGAGCTCCTTACTCACTCCTACCAGTGGGATGGGGAGGAGAATTGGAAAAAAGTAAAACTCATGGCTTGAGATAAGAACATTTAATAACTAAAGTAAAATAAAATGTAATACTACTACTAATATATAGCAATAATAATAATAGTAATGAAAAAGAATATAATCAAATAATAATTAAAAAAACCCCAACACCACAAGAAAAAAAACAAGTGATACACAATGCATTTGCTCACCACCCGCTGCTCCCAGCCAGCTCCCCCCATTTTATACACTGATCATGACATTCTGTGGTATGGATTATCCCTCTGGCTAGGTCGGGTCAGCTGTCCCTGGTTGTGCTCCCTCCCAGCTTCTTGTGCCCCTGTTTGCTGGCAGAGCATGAGAAACTGAAAGATCCTTAACATAGGATAAGCACTACTTAGCAACACCTAAACCACCAGTGTGTTATCAACATTATTCTCACACTAAATCCAAAACACACTGTACCAGCTACTAATAAGAAAATTAACTCTATCCCAGCCAGAACCAGGACAGAGTGCTAAGCAAAGACATGGGTAGTTACACCTCACTCGTCTCTACTCTGCTGTAATTACACTATATCTCTAAAGCACTGGATTTATGTTGATGTGCACCTATTTTCCAGTCTGTTCTCCAACCAAGTCTGCATAGGCATTTGTATTCTTTTCCCCATAGCTGACTAATACTGCCAGATGAATCTACAAGAAGTAATTAAGATTCGTTTATAACATTCCAGTTTCTCCTGTAAAGCCTTGTTCAGAATATACTCTGGACAGTTTATATGTGCTTTCTGTTTTAAATTTCTTTATCAAAACTCTTATAAAGGAGTTTTCTACTTCTCTTGCAGCACGTGATATATTAATTAATATATCAGCACGTGATATATTAATTAACAGAGCAATGGAATTACCATATACCTTTTTTCCCCTGAATTTCTTTAAAACAAATCTCTAAGTTTTATCATGTAATCAGAACCTCTGCATTGTAGAGGTAATCCCAAAAGCAGCTTAAATGTGTTTAATGTACGGAATGATTTTTAAAGGACCGATGGAAGTTAACAAGAAACTGCCTGCCTTATTCCAACCAAAAGGATAAAAAAAAGCTCCTGAGATAAAACACCTTTCTGAAGGCACAAATGAAGCCTCATTGCAATACACCACAAGAAATGCTTAATACACCAATTCTGTGTTTGTCATTTCATATGGATGGGTGTCTGAAGAGTTCGACATATTTCACTACCGTATATTTATGTTGGACTTACTGTCTCATTCTGGTTAGGCTGTGCTGACTACTATTCTTTAAGCAGGAATTGCTTGAAGACACTGAAATTAATGACAATGCTTTTAAATGAGTCTTTTAGACAGGGGGAATATAAATGATACCTGAGAGTACTATAATTAGTTACACTTATGTAGAAGTGGAGGAAAAGTATGGTCTTTATGTGATGCTTTTACACTCCATGTATCTGTTCTCAATAGTATTATTTACTTTAGACAGTTGTGTGTGCATACCTATTGATCTTGCTTGGGAACTTTATTTACAGTGAAGTGAAACACAGCATGAAGCCTCGTAGGCTCCACAGCTGTCTCTAAGAAGATACTTATAGTACTCTTAAAGACAATGGAAAATGAAAGGAAGGGGTTACTTCAGTCTTGTAAAAAGGAGTTTATTTAGTGTGCTACAGTGTATCTATCTGTCACAGGCTCTGATGGGTATTGTGCTTCTATATGTGGAATTCTTGTGATTCTTGAGTTGAACGGGTGTCGATTTCATCAGAATAATGACTTGAGGGCATCTAGAGAAATAAGGTAACAATAAACAACAAAAGCTTATTTAATTTTTATAAATTTATAGAATTATTAATTCACATAAAAGCACTTTCTGAGAATATCTAATATTTTCTCTTGTTACGTCCAGTAAAAAAAGTGAAGGTTACATGTGGTTGCAGTACAGTCTGAAAAGAATCCCACTGTAACATTGTGCATAATGTTTCTCTACCCTTCTCTTGTCCCTTTAGAACTGGGACAGTAAATTCAACTTTGAATATCAGGCGACTCCACCAGCGCTTGTAAGAAATGAACCGCCTTCAGTAATGAAGTCTGGAGTCTTATCAGACTTCAGGTTAATATTGTCTTTTGACTTTGTCATAATCCATTTGTTAGTGTCTGCTTAGGTTGCTAGTGGCAAAGTTCAGATGAATGTGTGTGTAAAAGTAATCTGGAAGTGCACACAGACATCACAGTAATATAAATAATACACATTAGTACCGCCTGAAGCAATATGTTGATTAAAAACTAAACACTAAAGACTGTACATTTAATATTTTTATAAGAGAAATCTCTGTACTGTGTGTTTAATGAAACTGAAATATAATAATTCTTTTTTAGGAAAAAAAAACAGTTTGGTGTTGAATTCTCTGAAAAAGTAATTCTAAGTTTTGCACCATCCACTTGGGGAGCAAATGTATGCATGTTACTTGTGCGTCCAACTTAAACATGTAGTTGTGAAATACTAATTACTTTTAGGAATAAGGTAATGGTCAGAAATTATTTGCAGGATGACATCAAATAACCAGTCCATTTCAAGTATTCTTAATTTAAGCAAAGCTAATTTTGTACAAAGAAAGAGAGTGTGCTCAAAGTATTTTTTAGCTCTGTATATTAGGATTCCAGCGCATGGAATTAATCTCATAATGAAAATAGATTAAATTGTGAAGAATTTAATCATTGTGTGTGGGTAAAACTTTACCAGCACATTTTCTGTCTGGAATGCATATCTATTATGTAAAACAAGGTATCAAAGTTGTACTCAAAGCTTTATGTGGTACGCTTGTATCATGGTCAAAAATAGCAAGTTTCTTTTGGAATTTTCACTCTTAGAGTCTGACGATAAATATAATGAACTCTGATTTAGTGCAAGAATAAAAGAGTGCTGCTCATATTTGCGATGATTTTCTTTGGAAAACCTTTCTAATCTCAGTGCCCAATTACAGGTCTCAGTGTGTGGCTAGGGCTTTGGTGTGTTAAGCATCTTTGTTTCTGTTCAGTTTGAATTAATCACTGAAGCTCAATCCTGTATTTGTGTGTGAAAGATCAGATGTTCAAGATGGAAAATTTTATCTCTAGCACTGTGCAAAGAACTAGGTCTGTTTGCATCCAGCAATTTACAGACAGTTGTCTGTAAACACAGCTAGAGGATGGCTTCTGCAATAGCAAATAACTCTATTATATCATTTCAAAAAGCAGTCTTCAAAAAAATTTACATTACTTTGTTATGGCATGACAATCATACTACTTTTTTAATTCTGAGTTTACTATGCATTAATGTTAAATGTAAATGGAGGCAGGAGGTTACTAGATAAAAAATACATTTCAAATCATGGTAAAAGTACTTACTCTTTTTGGAACTACCACTGTTTGAAAATAAATTACTCACATATTACTGTAAGTGAAGATCTGCATTCCTGACCACCGTTTGCTTCCAACAGCTTTTTAATTTTTTAAAATGTTTACAGAAATACTTAAATATAATTGAAGAAAAGCTTTCCTTTTCTTTTTCTTTTTCTTTCTAGTTGTTAAATAGAGATTTGAGTTACTGGCTATTTAAAACCTATTAGTAGTTAAGTGGTTAGAAGCGTTCAGTGGAGAAAATCTTTCTCTGATACATAGTAGAATTAATTAGGTTATTGGAGTTCTTATTGTCCTTTAAGATTACTGAAAATTACACATTTTATGACATTTAAATTTTGCATGTAGATTCTTCTTCTGCAATAATAGCCTCACAGCTGCAATCTTTTATTCAGGAAGGAACCCTGTTGAAGCCAATGAATATGTTATGTGTAAGTCACTGCAAGACAGGGGCTGTAGAAGATCTGTTCATATGTTATGAATTATAATAGGCCATCCTATATTATCTACAGAAGGACAAGCAGTCAACCTATTTCTGGTGCAGACACTGAATATCTAGCAAATACAGATACTAAAGAAACAAGGTAATTTTTTTCTCATTCTCCTTCTTTCTCCTCATAAAACTTCTCATGCTTCCTAGAGAAGAATGCTCTGCCACTTTTCTTGCAGATTCACAGTCATTACACATCTTGAGTAAAACCTTGGCCACTGTCCACAGACCTCTCCTTCCTACCTCATGTGTTGCCTTCTGGCTGAAATAATGGGCATAATGGGCACTGCATCAAGTAGCTGTTACCCAGAGCATAAAAGAGGTGATAAATTTCTTCTTGAATGAGTGCTTGAGTATTAAGGTCTCTTTCATTTCTGAAATTTTTTAGCATCGTTTTCTACAAGCAGATGCAGTGTTGAAGGAACTGTTAGAGTTTGCTTTTTTTTTTTTTACAGAAGACTTACTCTTTCTGTATATTTCTATAATACTTTCTGTAATATTTCTGCATTGCTTCTATCCACCTTTCAGGAGTTTCCCACCTTAAAGCCAAATTTCAACTAAACAGTGTTATAGACACAATGTGTATACGGCTTTCTCATTTTACGGTTAATATATTGCAGTTACATTGGACTATATGGACACATACAAAGATATCTTTGCCTGTTTTCTTAGGAATACTGTAATAATAATGACTTTTGGATGCTTTATGTTTCTATTGTAACCTTTGTTGGCCATGCCAGAAAATATGAAATGTTAGCACCTTTTTAAAAATATTTAATATAGATTTTTATATCTACTTACATTTTTACCAGAACTTTCCTGTTATCTGTTTCCTGACACTATAAACAAGAAATAAATGTCAACATAAAATGAAGTTAGCATGATGGAAAGGTAAAAGTATCATAGTTTACAACCATCTTGTGTCAAATGTGTAAGGTGTTAAAATACTGATACTATACTCTGATGACATAGTACAAAAAAAAAATGAAGCCAATATAAATCTTTTCTCACAAATGCAGTTGTTATGAAGGAAAAGGGGAGAATTTAACTCCCTCTTAGCTAATGAAACAATAATCTAAAAAATTTTCTCAGAAATCTTTTGATGAAATGTTTGCTAACTAGGAAATCCTAGCTAATCTAAAACTAAAATTCTCCTGCAAATACCTTAACTTTGGCAAAACTTTTGTCAGCTGGTTACCTATGCTCTTGGAGGAAAGGGAACAGAGAATAGACTGATCTCCCCCAGCCCCATTATCCTGACAAAGGATGCACAGGATGTGGTAAATGCGAACTGCCACTGCCTTGTCCAGTTCAGACCATCAACTTGAGCTTTGATGGCCCACATTTTCCTGACATGTCTAGTATCCCACAGTCCTTCCCCTTTGGTCAAGAGACTGTTTCTTTTGGATGTCATCTAGTGCCCTACTGTTTTATTGACCACCAGTTTGGGGTTCCTCTCTGTACAGAAACCCATGTGGACTAATAGCAGGTCATTGACTTGGCAGATCTTGGACAGATGGTGTTGGAGAGCTGAAGAATAATGCTTTAAATGTGTAATAGGTCCAACATGTCTGTGGGGCTCTGATTGGCTATATAGATGCTGCACAGTGTGTATGGACATATATATCCAGGAGAAATGGAAAGGAATGTGGAGCTGCTGGTTTTTGAATTTCAAATTTTAGCATGGTGTGCTAATCATTGGGATGCTTATCCCTCTAAGAAAAATGAAATTTCCCTCTCTGGTTTGCCTTGTTTGTTTGTTTGTTTTTCTCAGTATTGCTGAGATTTGGAAGGAAATCAGAACTCTTTAATGAAATGGAGTTGTTTATTTTCAAACCAGATTTATTTTTCAGTCTAAATGAAAAGTAAAGGGTATTTTATAAGTCCATCTAAGTGCTTTACCAGGGATTCTCAAACAATTTGTAGAAGATACATAGATGAATCAAAACTTTAAAAACTGAGAGGTGTCCAACAATTAATTAAAACAGAGCTTGAAATTTCTGTGCAGGAAAATTCAGCTGGTTAATTTTTGATACCCTTTCAGATATTAAAACAATAGACAATCACTACCGTGAAATGAGTAATTTGCAGCATGAGACTTTTCTTCATAACACTACCACATTTAAGCTGGGCATAATTATTTGGATAAGCCTCCAAGTTTTTTTTTTAACATACCTAATCTTTCCCTCAATACTAATTCCCATTTAGTATATTCAGTTCCCTGTGTTCTTCTGAATGCTTTGAAGGGGGAAATAGAGTGAAGGTTCTTTTATGTATGCCCATTCCTTGCTAACTGAATTTTAAAAGATAGTTGAAATATTAAGCTATTAACAAAGTCAAGTATGGAAATGTAGCTCAGTTGCTTGTTTTGATTTTTTTATATCCATTAAAATGTTGTGAATTTCCCTCTGAAATTAATTAGGATTATTGCACTGGCACAGGAATACCTTTATATAGGGAATGCTTGCAGTACAGAGGTAAAATTAATTATTTTCAAAGGGTAAATATAAAGATTTTAATGACACATACTGTAGCTGCCAACTAAGAGGTTTTCCATGGCATAATTTTCCAAAAGAGCCTGAGATCTTGCAGCTACTGGCAAGGGAGCCTGCATGCATTCCGCTGAATTTCAGCACTTACATAAGATCTACACTGAAAGCCAGATTTATTCACTCTTATAGATGTTGAACAATATTTTGTTTTATACTTGTTACCATCGACATCTTGAGGTCTCGTTTGAAAAAAAAAAGAAAAAAAGGAGAGTACTTTTATGGAATAGGAAAGAAAGGAATTTAAGGAGGGGTCAGGTGATTAAACTGCACAATGAAGAAACTGCTGTCTTGGCTGAAGATCACTCAAAGAACAAAGATAGGGGGTGACGAGAACAACTTGTGTGCGGAGTAAGAGAGACTGATAATTTAGGTTTACGGAAAGTTTTGGAATACCTTGTGACTGTATATTACTTACTGGTTTAAAATATATGTAGGCCAGCTGAGAAATCTTTTACTTTAAAAGTCAGCTTGACAAACGGAACAGATGATTGCATGTATGTTAGCCGGCTCTGCTACAAAAGATGTATCCATAGAATGTACAGGTCCTCTAGCATGTGAACTATATGCAAAGAATGATTTCTTATTACTTTCTTCAAACTATTCCCTCTGTAGAATGTGCATCTCCCTGTAAATTCCACGCAGATTGCTATACCAGACAGCTTAAAGAATTCAAGCCACGGAGACTGCTTTTCTCTGTGAGCAAACATGATGCAAGTCAATGTCAGCTACAGACACCAGAAGAAAGCTTTCCTTTTAAAGAACTTGTATAGGTCACAAGTATATTCCTAAGTGTAAAAATTTCCATGATGGTGGTGAAGGTGAACAAGGATGCTCTACAGATACTTACCCAGCCCCTTCTGATCCTTCCATTTCCCTTTACTTCCCATAAATCCTTAATATTCTTGTGATCACATACTGCCACCATGTGTAATGGCTTTCACTCCGTCAAGTGTATGATACAGCGGACTTGCATCTGCTTTACTAGTTTTAAAAGTAACATTATAGCAAACACTGAAACAAGGGCAAAAGAATTGCAATGACGCCTGCCTTCCTAGGATGTGCTATGGGGCCAGTAGTATCTGGGCAGAGATGTGATTTTGGTCTGCCTTCAGGCTTAAGACATATCTGACAGAACACACCAAATAAGAAAGGGATGTTTGAATTTCATCATAGTACTGATTGTAGCCTACCAGTGTTTCAAACTAATCTCACTATGAGGCCTGGACATAGTACTGAGTACTCTGGGAAGTAGGAGGGCTGTAAGTGCTGTAACTTTTCAGAGCTCTTCATCATTCTGCTTCTTACAGCCCTCTTGAATGCTGTTGTAAATACAGTGCTGACACTCTTGGACCACTGAAGGCATGAGTTCCCAGCAGAAGAGTATATGCTGAATTTTCAAACATTTTTGCAAACCTTAGGAGAAATGGATATTCTTTTACCTCCAGGCAAGACTCTGGTAGAATACTCAATGCCAAGGAAAAAAAAGAAACCAAGAATTGCTACATTGAAATAACTGCTTTCCTCAGCAGAAAGGAGGGAAATAAATGAATATTCCAAATGCAGACTTGCTTGAAAGATCTGTAACTATGTAGTTTTCAGAGTTTTCAATTATCACTTATAGTATATGCAGTTTATTAGAAGAAACTGTTTTAACAAAAATGCTGTTACTTTTTAGTTTGGGATTATTTTTACTTAATTGCCCTAAGGCTTGCATATATATTACTCCATTTTGTGCTTATTTTCTGCAATAGTTCACTTCCAAATATTTATGCTACTGTCTCAAGGATGATGTAAATGCATGCAGTAATTATAAAGATGTCTGAATTACGAGGCTACAGTGATAAAAGAAAAGCTTCAGTGACACATCTCTCATCTGCTTCTGAATGAAAAGAAAAATAAGATTGTGGAGAAGATCCAGATTTCCCCAGATCATTACTCTTTCCACTATAATCCCACCGGACTGACTTTGGTCCTTCTTGGCTTTATCAGCAGTCCTCAGTGATTTCACCTGTAACATGTCTGACCTACACCAAATGAAAGTCTGCCCCACATTTTAAGGTGTATTTTTAAAACATATTGTTGATCCTTCAAAAATACCTATTTGTGTGTGGCTTAGAAAGAGAAAAATTTGCTGTAAACTACTGGGCATTTTTTTTATAAGAAAGGAAGATTATAATTCTGATGAGTAGTTATTTCTCTTTTATGGCTGGCAGTAGAAATGTTAGCTCTGATCATGACCACTAGTTCCCTGCATGTATTTGATTTCTACCTAAAACTGTGTGCATAGGCAACCCAACCCATACACTACTGATTTTTTATGTAAAAGTCTTCATTTTTCAATTATGAATCATATGTACTTCATTTCTCCAATTAACATGTAAGAAATGATCTGCAAAATGTTATCTTTTCCTGCATAAGTTCCTCCATTTTACAGGATCTTTTAGTGCTTCATTTTAAATAAAACAAGTGTATTAATTTTAGAGCTGAGAATCATCTTTCCTAGCTAAAGAGAAATTATGGGAATCATTCACTTCTGCTCCCTTGGACATTTGCAGATATTTTACATACAAATCCTTACCTATATCTACAAATACAGTGATTCTTTTATTCTTGCATGCTAGATAAGGTTTTGGGAAACCTCTGAGAAGTGTGTAATGATTACAGGATTGAACTGTGGCTGATTAACTAGTAAAAGTGCTCCCCCCACTTCTGACCCATGGAAGTGTTAGAATTGTACTCTGCCCTGCTGACGGAAAGAGCCTGGTATTTCTCTGCCAAAATGTTTTATAACTATCAGAATTGTCTCTTATTTTCCTCTACCAAAATATTTTCTGTAGTTTCCCAGGGCTATAGCAGTTGCCTTTTTAATCCTTTTTTTTCTGGTGTGACACCAGGGGAGACAGAAGCAGTACTCTGCGTAAAAAGCAATGAACCAGCCACTGCTGTGCAAGGATTTTAGAAGGGCTGTTTTGTGTCAATGGCTATTACTAGGCTTTACTTTTCCTATGAAGCAAAATTTTAATGGTCTTAAACATCAAGAAAGAGAAAGAAATGGAAAATTATTTTCATTTAAATACAGCCTTAAGATCAGCCACAGGTTACAGGAAGGATAAGGAGATACTCTATGAAATTCTTTGCCCTGGGCAAAAGGAAGATCAAGCTGTTTGCAGTCTATCAATCTGTCACTGGTCATATTAGAAACAAGTTACTGCATACGTGATTCTAAGGATAAGTGAATTAATTAAAAGACTTCAAATCCTCAGAGGAAATTGCTGCATGAGTACAGAAATAAAATTTGCCTGTTTCTAGGCTACTTTATATTATGTACTATAGTAGATAGGATGTGCTGTTCCTGACGTGACTGAATATACAGTGTAATCCAGTCTCTCCTTGACCTCCAGAGTACATGACAGGCCTTATTTAATATATATTAAAGTATTTTGTGATTATTGAGTGTAAATTATTCTATATAGTAAATGTAATCTATTAGTTTTGTTGTAACTTTGCAGTCATAAACCTGTATGCGCTAAATTCAAAGTTATTTTATTACACAGATCAGTACATGTTGAGTTCAATATAAGCATTGCAATGTGAGGTAAACTGTGTCTAAATAGTGTAGATTTCTTTTTATTTTTTATAAGATGTTTTAAAGAAACAATTTTCTTACAAGATTTCAAAGAAACTTCACTAGATTATTGAAAAAAGTAGCTTTTATCATATTTATTTAATACTGCAGAGCTACTGCAGCAAAGCCTGCACCAACCTGAGTTCTTACCACAGGCACCAAAGTCTTTTGGTCCTTTAGACTGCTCTAAGTATAAAAACGTAGAGAGGGCGGGTGAAAAAAAAACCCAGAAGCTCTTGAATCTGTACCACTGAAGCCCTGACTCTTCCTGTTCGGCTGGACTTTCTGGGAACACCCGCTGCGCACCCCACATTTCTCTTGGCACTGCTTGCTGGGCATGCTCACTGCCTTCTCACGGTTGCAGTGGTGCAGCTTTACGGAGCGGTTGCTCAGAGCTTGGCCAAACAGGAAAACTGAAAAGCAAGGAAAACCTAATACCAGGACCTTTTTAAAAACGTAGGTCCTATCATCAGGGTTGTAAGCCCTTGTTGGAAAGGTTCTTTCTTTTGAGAAGCGCTGAGCATGCAACTGCTCGACTGAAGAGAACGGAATCTTATCTTTGGTCAACAGCTGCTTTTCATTTTGTAAAGCAAGGTTTTCAGGAGCCAAATCTTGGATATCCAAACCACTAAAACTGCACTTCTGGTCTCTCTGTACACTTAGAGTCTGATGCTTACTGCAAAGCCAGCCAGCCTCATCTTTCCCAGGAGCTCAGGAGTAAGAATTTCACCCAGTGTCTTGGATTTTCTTGACTTCAAGTCAGGATCAAACCCTCTGATTTCCCCGAGGAAAGAGGGTGGGGGGAAAGCCCAGAGGCCCTCCAGCCTTCATCTATACAGCCCTGTGGGTAAAGGCTGACTTCAGCTCTGTATTTTGTTTTGCCGATCTCTGATATAAAAATACTAGCTGCCTTTTCAAGGGCTTTTTGGGATTCTGGCTACACACTGATAAACTAAAAGGCATCCAGATACCCACACAGAAAATGGTATTATCTGTATAAGGAAATACTACCATTTTAATTTTAACTAGAACTTGATTATGATTAAATGTTTTGTTTTAATAAATAAAACCTTTTCTCTGAGCAGGTGTACTGAAGAAGGCTGGTATCTGTTTGCAGACAGCTCGAATGGAGAATTTGGTCTCACAGCTGACATTGCTACCCCAGTCATCTCCCTTACAGGACCCAAATGCAAAATCATATTCTGGAACCACATGAATGGTTCAACAATAGGTTCTCTGGAGGTACGTAGATGTTCTTTGTTTTGGGTTGTTTTTTTCTTTACTGCCCAAAATTGCTGTAAGAACATTCATGCCTTGTCGTTTAGTTTCGTTAAATCTTAGGCTGCTATTAAAGGAAACTGAACAATTACTAATGCTCCACTGCTCTCAGTATATTATGAACTGAAGGAAGCATTAACTTGAGTAAGCTGGGGAAAATGTAGCTTTCTACAACAATCAAAAATTATGACTTTATAGATGTACCGTGGCTGGAAATTCCATACAAGAAAAGCCTTGTAATGCACAATACCCTTTGACACTGAAAAGCATCAGGAGATATGTGGACACTGAGGTCTTTGGCTGAATGTGGGAGCATGAAAAAAAGAAGTATTTGCATTAAATTTGCTGTAAAGTTTTGTAGAAATAGCTTATTTCTCAGAAAGTTTAGCATCCATCCTTCAGAGGTTAATTATATTGATGTAAACAGCATTGAACTATTTCTAGGACATAACAGTAACGAACTTTCTTACCCATATGCTTTTCTTCTCTCCAGTTAAAATAAAAGCACTTCTAGTAAAGGAAATGTAACTCAATCAGCAGCTTGTAGATCAAATGAGTCGCTGCAAACTGAATGACTAAAACAGCAACATTGTTCTCAACAATTTTTTTTGCTATACGTCTGAGTAACTATAATGAGATTTCCCATGAATAGTTACACAAGAACTACAGCATCAGAAATGGATTGAAAAAAATACTCAGGATAAGTTACACAGTCACCTGCGCACTCAGTATGAAATTGGGTGTGGCCAGCATGCGGAATTAATTGTACAAATAAATTCTCACTAGCTCAGTTACTCTGAATAACAAATTATGATAAAAAGCTGGCAGAATTCAACTGTTTCAAGACAAAATTAAAATGCATGTTGACATTAGAGCTGAAATCTTAGATATGTCCTTCACTCCCTGCAGATGACTAGCTAGATGTTCAGAGGAAGCACGTTCTGTGTTTCCTTGAATTTTTTATAAACAATTTTTAAAAATATTGCTGAATTTCTCCCAAGTAAGTAAATATCTTGCTAGGCTGCTTGGCAAGTAGTCAAATTTTAATTCATCAGAGTTAGTGGGAAACAGAAGTATAAAGATGGTTTATCCTCAGTTTTAAGACCCGGGACAAATCAATTTGCTTTGAGATTTCTTAGCATTTGCTCTGGAGTCCAGGGCTTCTTTGCAGTGTAGGAACTCACGTTAATTGGAATCAGGTCCACAGAGTGTTTTCTAGAAATTAACAGCAAATTCTACGGGGCCATGCCCAGTATTACCACCACAAAAGGCAAATGTATTTAGATATTTTTGTTTTTCTCAATTTCAGCATGGGACACTACAATTTACTTCTATTCCTTAACTGATTCCCTGCCCCCACCCAACTTAATTGATTCTAAGATGTACCAAAGGAAAAATCACAAAACCTTTGCATTTTGAACATTGTAAATTATTACCTGCTTTCAATTGCTTAATTAAGCAACTAATAACGAGTGCAGGAATAACTCAGAACAGAAATTATTTAGGTAATGTCTCATTTTTTTTCCTGAAGTTTCTATGTATTATATGAATGTGAATCTTTTCTGTGCTTAAAAATCAATATGGGCCTTTTATATCCATCTCTTACCCCGAGACTACCGCATTTTTATTTAACTCACAAGTTTGGATTTTTGCATGTTAGTCTGCATCCATGCCGTCAAATGCCATATAGGACATGCTGAAGACTTTCCTCCTGTTTGCACGAATGGTCATTTTCCTACATTTCTGTGACTTCCTTAAACATTGATTAGCTGTCACTTTATTGTGCAGCCTAGGTTTGAATATTTGTTGGAACTGTTTTTGTCTGGTTTCTACCCTCTGACTTGGCATGAGTAACTCTACCAAAGTATTCAATGTGTTTTTTCAATAACTTGCAATGTAATCGAAGTGCATAGGGCTTCAAAGTGCATTAGGGTACAGGGAAGCCTTGGATTTTAATAGGAGACAAATTTATAGCTATATTTAACTTTAAAATTATAACCTTTAGCATGATATGATATAAAAATTAATTTCTGATGAAAACTTACATTTATAATTTAGTAGGTAATTTACAGTGTATGTAAAAACGTGTGTATGTGTCTGTATAGTCACACACGTATCTATATTCACATGAAAATATAGTTTGAGTGTAAGAAAAACCTTTTCTTATTCAACACCCTTTATGCTCTCAAATAACAACTGTAATTCCCTTTTCTCTCTGATTTTTTTTTTCCCCCTTAAAATTCATGTCTTCTGTGGGCAGTTGTTCTTGTTTATAAAGTCAGATGTCATTTTGTTTTTCTGTTTAATTTAATATATTACACCTGTTTCTTTTGTTCCCCTGGAATGGAAGCTCTTCAGTGTGAGGATCTGCTGTTTGTTTGGCAGAAATTACCTGTTATGCAATATCATA
Organism: Sagittarius serpentarius; assembly: GCA_034782735.1. Lineage (NCBI taxonomy): Eukaryota > Metazoa > Chordata > Aves > Accipitriformes > Sagittariidae > Sagittarius > Sagittarius serpentarius. The sequence goes on from JAVKLA010000073.1 coordinate 23,591,938, forward strand.
CACACTCATGGGACTGCATAAATTTTCAGAAAAACCTTTTTTCTTTCATTAAGATGAAAAATGCCTGGGCTGCCCTAAGAAGATTACACACAATAGTAATAAATCCTTGAAAGCAGAAGTGGTTCAGGCAACTGGTGAACTGATGTTTAGTTCCGCGAGTACTGGCTGGAGACACAGCTTGACACATTTCATCAAACACCCATCTTGTTATTGTCAGCTCAGTTGAATTTGGATGACCAAGAGGCTGGAGCAAAGCATATTTAGGACTTTGTGCTCATGTTGAAAAGTGTCAGCTTTCCCCAATTCAATGACTATTTACAGAGTTAAGGATGTTTACAAGTCTTCAGTTGCCCAAACAGATGAAATCTGGTCTTTAGAAGAAAAGAATAAGTTTTATTTGTAGAAGAAAAAACATTTCATAAGAATCAGGACAAGAAAATCTATCCCAGAATCAAGCAATATAATGGATGCATGAACTAATGTATTTTTAGTAGCTCTTATTGTTAATGCTGTTCCCATGTTTTACAAATGGATCCCAACCCATTAATGAGCAATTTTTATTTGTGGCTAGTCATTCCAGATAAATTAAGGGGATAAGTTAGTCCAGGTAAGGCTCTGGACTGAGTATGTTTATGAGGAGATAAGAAAATATTAAAGCATAGTTTTCTTACAATAGTTATTTACACTGGCAAATCCCTTTGTGTTAGACAGGACATTAGGAAAAAGTTCTTCACTGAGAGCGTGGTCGGTCACTGGAACAGGCTCCCCAGGGAAGTTGTCATGGCACCAAGCCTGTCAGAAGTCAAGGAGCATCTGGACGATGCTCTTAGTCATATGGTTTAGTTTTAGGTAGTCCTGCAAAGAGCAGTGAGTTGGACTCGATGATCCCTTTGGGTCCCTTCCAACTCCAGATATTCTATGATTCTATGATATTTAATGGTGGTATAGAGATAAGTTGCACAAGATACTCTTGTGCTCTTGTATACAATTAAGGGACCTAAAGTGAGTTGGTAATGGAAAGATTCTTTGTGACCTAGAATTATTTCCTTTTTAGGTACTCTGTAAAACTGGTAACGGGACTTCTAAACTGTGGACTCAAAGTGGCAGCCAAGGTCCCCAGTGGAATAGAGCAGAAGTGTTCTTAGGAATCCGTTCGAATTTTCAGGTGTGTATTCCTATATTATGTGCTTCCTAGACAGCTGGCTTTAGGTGCTTTTATATCATGCATTCTTCACCTCATTATTTCCCTTTTTGCCCCATCCACATACCATACATCCCCTCCTGAATAGCAAAAGTAATCTTTTTGGCTGTCTGATTGGTTTTCTGAGCTGGACATAAGTTTTTGGAGATTTCTCACTCCTCTTCAGTCTCAGACTGATATCCATTTGTAAGATGAATAATCCCTTCTATCCTTGAATCTAACTCAGGTTAAACTACTCCACTTCCTTCTCCTTAGTGTGTATTAGCATTACATCTGTTTTTTGAAAAAAGTCTTGAGCATGACGTTCACTTGGAAATATGAGCTGATTCCTAAGCCTCTTAGAGATACTTAGTAATGACTATGCCATGCTTAGTTGTATCCTTATAAAAAAGACAGAGACAGCCAGGAACATATTTAAAAATGCGTGTCATTCCCTGGTACTTCTGTCTTGGTTGGTTTTTAATGAAACTTTAACATTCTTTTTACATTCATGGGAAAAACTAATGAATGACAGAGACTAGTCTTTTTCATGCTTATTTTGCAGAAGTAGGTGAAACCCTTTCTATTAACTCAGGACAAGCGGGGACTAGTATCTGCTTGTGTTGCTCATTTTCTTTCTTTTTTTTTTTTCTTGGTTGGTGTTAGAAGATGGTCCTTCAATAATTAAAGTGAAAGATCTGTACAAGCAGTAGTACAAGCTTTCATACGACTCTGCTTTGACAGAACTGACTACTTCATAATCCAAGATTTGCAAGGACCATCATAGTCTCTGTTCTATTCATGTTGCATGTATAAGCTTTTATATATCTTAACAGTGTCTTACTGTAATAGCTCTGTAATTTTTATTAGGTTGTTTTCAGGGCAAAACGTGGTGTCAGTTACATGGGGGACGTGGCAATGGATGATATTACCTTTGAAGATTGTTCCCCTTTGCTCATCCCAGGCAGACCTTGAACGTCAGAGGAATTCACATGTGCCAACAAATATTGCATCCCAAAAGATAATCTGTGTGATTTTGTAAATGACTGTGCAGATAACTCAGATGAGAGCCCTGCTATTTGCAGTAAGTATGGTAGTTTTTTAATATAATTATCATAAATAAGTGTGCCTGCTGTGAATTGTTGTTACTTGAATACTTTTGGCAGCTCATCAGCTAGGAAAGCAAACAAGAAGGTAATAATTTAATTCTATTTCTTGGCTTTTAAGGATTTAAAATTACTATTATTTAATTTGAAATCATATGATAGCAAATAAAAAGAGCTGTTAGTGAATTTCTTAAAATAACTCAGAAAGCAGCTGTCTTTAAAAGCAGAATAAAAATCTCTTGCTTTCCATATGAAAAGAATGTATTAAGACTGAAAAAAATACTTCAAGTGTAATACCTTTGGGATATGAGGGACCTACCTCCTTTAATATTTCAAGGATTGTCAGGTCTCTTAGCAAATCATTTAAATCTGAATACTGTACAATTTTGGTTTTACAAGAGATATCAAGAAACAGCATCTGTAGTACTGCATGCAAAGAATGATGTTTCATATCAAATGGGTTCTCCTCTGGAGAAATGGATCACAATATATAGTACTAAATTTCTTTTTTCTACTACAATTGTGGGAAATGTTCTCACAATCAAATCTGCATTGTTTGGTACTGTGTGAATAGTTGCCTCACTTTTATTGAGATGAATACAGTTTATCAAATTCTCAGTGAATACAATTCTATGAAGCAAAGGTATGCTGATATCCTATGAAGCTAAGGTACATGGCAAAGGGACTGTGTTTTGCAAATTATTTTCATACTGTTAAACTTCTCAGTGATTTCCAAACCAGGAATAGCATGTCACTATGCTACTATATGGGGACCAGTTTAGATCTCCTGCAACAAAAAATGAGGAGTATATCAAGCTGGAATTACTCTACTGAAAAAATATTCTCATGTTTTGGCTTTTATTTTCTGAAAGAGTTAAAAGCAGTTTACCAGTGACTTTTTTGAGTTTTCCGGATTGTCTCTATTTCCCAGGAAACACCATCAGCCAAGTAAAGACTGAAGCGTTAGGGGCAAGATGGTTCGACCAGGCTGGTAAGAGTTAGTTTGGCAACTCCTTAAAGTAAGTGTGGCAGATTCCCCATTAGTAAGGAGATGAACTGAAACAGTCCCACAAAGAAAATGCTTTCCTGTAAAGTGTTTTCTTTACTTACTATTTTTAAGTTAAAAAAAAGTTCTTTTAAAAGAAATTAAGAAAAGAACTTTCCTGACTGCATTTTAACAGGAAGATTTACAATGAAGTATTACGGAGCCTTAAGAGCCACAGGGGTCATTAGTGGGGTGAAAATTCTATATCAACATGGATATTGCCTCAGATAAAAAATTAAACCCATCTCATAGTGTCTAATTGTGCTGTAAAATGCTTAGTGACCAGTTATAATTTTCTTTGTTAGGTCTGAGACCACTTTATTCAATAGCATTTTCAATAACAGTGTCAGGACTAATTTTTGCTTTCCTTTTTTTCCTTTTATTTTTTCAGTTTTGAAAAAGGTATGCTGCTTTAAATTTCCACTGTATGCTGGAGAATTTGGGGTTTCTTTTATTGGTGCTGCCTGTGCCTTGTATATTTAATAAAATAGAAATACATAATATAGCACTTGCTGATAATATACCTAACAGAAAAACGTTCGTTCTGTTTTCCCAGCTTTTTCCGTGAGGCAGACTGCCTCCAGAGAGAACATAATGATAGGAAACACATATTTCCACTCTTTGTGAAGTTTTTTTTTTTTTTCATTCCTTGCAGCCATCAGAGGAGAGTTGTTTCCTCACTGCTGAACCATAGAACAGTAGCTTGAAAACCTCAAACTCAGAAGCCTGGGGAAGGCTTTAGTAGGGCAAAGCACGATAGATCAAAGCACAGGAAACAAGAAATGGGCTGTTTTGCCCAGGCATGGCAACTGTGTTTAAAAATCATGAAAACTGCATCTTCCAGACATCTTCAAAGTACGTTTTAGCGGTAGGCCTTCCAGGATCGCTGGCTCTAACTGTACGTGTGGTTTGCTATGTGCATGAAGAGTCATCATATCTTAGTTAATGAAATCTTTCTGCACCTTGTTGAAAAAACTAGTCCCTAATCTCTCCTGAAAGTCCAGAATGTTAACAGGACCATATCGCACGATGATACTCACCAAGTCTAATTAGCAATGTCTAGACAAAGCCAGTGCTGCTGAGGTATAAACTATGCCTCGTAAAGTTGTTAAATTACTATTGAGAGATCTGTGTCTTGGTTTTGTTTGCTTTGTAGAGGGCTCTTTTTAGCTACTTGCATGATGTCAGTGCCATAAAATAAGTGAAGTACACATTTTAACAGATATACTGTTTCATCAAATGTTTAGAAATTATTCCATTAGATACTGAATAAGTGATCCATGCTCATAGTTTTCTTTAAGTATAATGTCACTAGTACTACTTTCTTACTACAAGTATATGAGAACAAAATAAACCATAACAGTGCTGGAGATGTAGTGGGTGGTAGCACTCCTTCAACCTTGTTCAGAATCTGCTAGGGTTTGCCTTGTGCTGGTTGAGGTTACCAGTGCATCAGAGCAAGGTCTCTGAGTCAGCTCTGCTTCAATTAAGTTGGGTGTGCCTCCTTGAGGTAGAAATGGTGTTTTATGAGATCTAGTAAATTAATTTTTGTGAAAAGTGCTGTGGGGCAGTAGGGTTTTTTCCCATCTGAAATATGGATTAGTGCCAGTGCAGGTGGCTGTACTTGGTAGATGTTTGGTTTTGTCGGAGCTTGGTTATATTTGGTTTACCTCATCAGCGTGCTTCTCAAGCAAATCTCTCAGTTATTCCTGTTTATTGCAATCTGATTTGCATTGTAGAGTGTGAGTGTATTGTGTCAAGCATATGAACTAGGCTCTTTTCATTAGAAAATAAATTGAAAGATGACCTCCAGGAGGGCATCTAATGTATTCTAACCACTAGTGGTCATTCACCCCACAGGATCAGTCTATGCCCCATCAATCCTCTTTCCTCTGCCACCCCCTTAAACGTCATCAGGTCTTCAGCATCAGGTGTTCTGCTCTACAGATCTGCTCCTATAGCTCTGTACTTGTTCATCTAGGTATAGCTGTTCTGAATAATATGACCTAAAATAGTTTAAATTTTGCTCCATTTAATTTGTTTATTACAAAGATTCATTAGATCTTTTGTGATCAGTATAATACAATTCATATAGCTACTGTTAAATGTTTTTCTTAAATTATTAAACTCTAATCCAGTAGACTAATTTGGCAGTCCTGTGTTGCTCCTCCACAGACAAAAGGATTAGCTTTGCTTTTTTACTTCATTACCAAGAATTCATAGAATCATGGAATGGTTTGGGTTGGAAGGGACCTTAAAGATCATCTAGTTCCAAGCCCCCTGCCATGGGCAGGGACACCTTCTTCTAGACCAGGCTGCTCAAAGCCCCATCCAGCCTGGCCTTGAACACTTTCAGGGAGGGGGCATCCACAACCTCTCTGGGCAGCCTGTGCCAGTGCCTCACCAGCTTCACAGTGAAGAAGTTCTTCATAGAAGTGTCTATTACCAAAGGTTTAATACACAAGTGCACAGTCATCTTCTGTAACTTGAGCTTCTAAGCAGGCTGCCTAAGTTCTCTTTTTCATCAGTGGAGTGACTCAATTCCAGGCTGAAGTTCCATGTAATTTAAAATTGGTTGTTTGAGTTAGATTGGATAAATTGTCCTATAGATATAAGTATTTTTCTTTGTTGACTATAGAGATCCTACAAAGACATCTAAATTTATATTAGGTAACTCGCAATATATACGGCATTAGCAGGGATGTTCAGTGCTTTTGACTTAAGGTCTTGATTCTTGAAAACAGGCCTTTAAAATAAAATGGTCAGTTGCATGCATGAATTTTATTGATTCAAGGTGGAATTTGTAAGTAATTGAAGGAACCTCTCTAACTAGGATCCTGAAATATTAAGTAACTAAATGATCATATGCTAAAAGACGAGGAGTGAACAAATTTTATAGGCAGTTGCATTCAGTATGCATTCAGTTGCATACAGCCTATGTTTTGCATGAATCATAACCGTATGATGTACAAACATCAGGTTTGGGGTCTTTTTAATTGTTATTTCACATGGCATCATATCTGCAGTCAAAGGTAAAAGACAGTGAAGCTATTTTTGCTAAATAGTCCATATTTTTAAAGAAAAAGTTTCTAGCTTCTTTTTCACCCTTATGACCTCCACAAAGGAAAATACAAGGAAGAAATCTTTCATCTGATTTCAGCCTGAAATTTTAGAGGTAGCTGTCTGTATTGTTTTGGTCCATGTGTAGACTCCATGGATTTTAGCTCCTTGGCCTCATTACCAAGGCTTCTGACCAGCTGCCAATTAAATAAAGCTACTTTTAAGTGGCTGAACTTTATCAGACCCCAGAAGAGGCTCAGGTTCTGTTTACATTTTTCGAGAGAGCTTTTGTCATTTCTTATATTGTCAGACCAAATGATCCATACAGTTTCCAAATTTATCTTCAAAGCACTTTCCTTTCCAGCAATAACAGTAAGAATATTCAGGGCACAGTCAAAAGTCTCTTGAAGGCTCTGCTGAAATTCCAGCTTATTTCAGCAAGTTTAGTGTTACCTGGTAATCATTATAATGAAGTTATAGATGCATAGAAGAAAAAATATACACAGCTTAAACTTCTGGAGTGGTGCAATTGACTTAACCTTAATTTTTGTGGACAGCTGGCTCACCATGCTGGCTGTTTTGACATTCAAGATTGGAAAAATCTGTAAAGATCATGCACGTTGTTTCATATAAAAATCAACCAAAATTAAGACAGCTTCCTCTTTTTCTATGCATTAAATACAATTTAAGGAGAATTGTAAATAGTCATCTATGTTTGCATGTTGGCTACGAAAACATGTGTGAACTCTTCTGGAAACATGCAAAAGTAAACTAACTATGGGTGTGATTCAGCTTAAAGTTAGCACACCTACCTTTATGTTTTACCTACTTTTGTCTGTATGGAGGCTGTGTCTTTATGGTGCTCAATACATTCATTCAGATGGGTTTCTGTTCCCTAAATATAGTCATTTGTTATCATTTTCACCTGACCTTAACATGTTCCTCCAAAAAGAGGCTAGTTTTCTGCAGATGTCTCGGATGCCTATGGGGGGCACCAATTGACCTCTGCCTGTAAGACCCTAAAGAGCTCTTCAGCTTGACCTAAAATAGATTGCTATATTTGGTTACTTTTATACCAAGGACTGCTGACTATAATAATGAAAGCACAGAGACCTACCTCATATATATGCAGTTTTATCCCATCCTATTATTATATCCTAGAACAATAAAAATGCTTGGTTTAATAAGATACATGGATAATATTTTTTATATTGAAGCTTTTTTTTTAATGGATTTGAGTACTACATTGTAGTATATGTACCTAATTAACTTATTGAAAAAAAAATCTCTTTTCATATGTGTACAAATGTCTTTCAGGTACATCTATTGGGCATTGCAATTTCGAGTTTGATCTTTGTGAATGGAAGCAAGACAAAAATGATGATTTTGACTGGAACCTCAGAACTAGCAGTACTACAAAAATGAGCACTGGACCAGCTACTGATCATACATTGCAAGAGCCATGCGGTCACTATATTTTTATAAAGAGTTCATTTCTTCAGCTGCCAGGACAGAAAGCTAGGATTTCTAGTCCTATCCTAAGCAGAAGGAATAAAAACTGCAAGGTATGTGTGGGTGTGGTACTAGCAGGAACGCAGAATTTGATTTCTAGATTGCACCAAGATAATACTCCTAAAATGAATAAGGATGATCACTGAAATATTTCTTCCAAAAAACCAAGCATATTGTAGAAGAGTCAGGGCCTGATTTTATTTCCTTGAAATCGTAAGAAAACGTATGTTGTTGTGGGAGAAGAATGATTTCTGTGAGTAAATAAGTCCTCTGTGAGATTCAGATGAAGCTGACAGTGAATGCAGTGTCTGGTTTAGAATATGTCTTACGTGGCACTTGCCCTAACTAGTGTATAACTATGTAATGGTTTGTGATTTTATAGAGAAAACGTGTGTAAATACAGTAACAGTTGCCTTTGAAGGAGTACAACTACAAATGGAAGGATGCATGACAGAAGGCTTTGTCACTGACTCTCCTCTAGAGAATGGAGAAAAATAAGGCTTTATTTTCCAAAACACTACAGCACATTGTAGTGATTTGAGGTTGATCATTTCTTTGCAAACCTGGATTTAGAAGTTTTTAGTTTTGATATATCTTTTATGTACAGTCTTTGATAAAATAGTAACTTGTAGTTTCATAAGACATCTTTCAGAACACATCTATCAGAATCTGCTGCAGGAACAACATGTTGAAAAAGTGAATTTTCCAGAAAGATGAACTATGTATTACTTTTAAATGGTTTTTTTCCAAATTTTCCTAGTCTTTAAGTGTCAAGGCAAAAATGATTGGAATCTCAGTTTCTATCAGTGTCAAACACAAAATGGAACTTTAAACATCGATAGTTGCCAATAATTCTAATTACTGATAAAATTAGTAATAATTTTAAAATAGTAGTTAGAGATAGAGCTAATGAAATACCTGTATATATTATTTACATGGAAAGGAATATTGTGCTTAAATGGAGCTGCTGTGGGAGGGGAAGTGGTACTTTTAGCCTGTGGAAAATTAGCAAAGGAAAATTTAGAAAGACTTTAGAAAATCGTCAGTGGTCTCATTTTGCAAGTCCACCTTTATACATAATCTATCTATTAACTAGCTCTCTCAAGAGGATAATCTTGGTGAAGAGGAGTAGTTTATTAAAAAGCCTTTGAATTGAATTGATTGTGTGATCACTGCACTATGCTCATCAAATGAAGGTTATCTTAAACTGAAACACTCCTAAACAATTTTACTGTATATGCAGATGAGATCTCTCTTCAAAATGTCCAGTCATTTGCCTCTAGTTCCACTTATCTTATACTCACTACTCAAAAGGAAAATCGAAACCTGTAAAGAGTTTGTCTGAAACTTGGAAAGAGTTCTGCTTATGCTTGAGATTTCTAAGCAGTTCATTTGACTGAAATTCTTCTGGCTGTTTGAAAACTCCCCAAATTCTGTATAGATAAGAAAGTCAGGAAGTATTAAACATAAATGGCTTGATTTTATGATCCAAACAAAACTTGACTAACTTCAGTATATCAGTAGCAGAACTTAATCTAGCCATTGTAAAATATCTTCAAAATTTGAGCCATGATCTCATGTTTTCTAAGTTAATTTTCTCTAATGCCTAAAATACATATATTAAAAAAAATCTACTCACATGAGCTTAGAAATGTTTAATTCTTTCTCTAGCATCATATTTGAAAACATCTCTTTCTCAACCTTATCTAGTTGTATGCTTTAAAAATAACTTTTCCACTATTTAACCTCTCTCTATTCAGAATAAAACATCTGAAAAGAAATGCAGAATAACTGAGAACGACGGGTTCACATTTGAATATTTAGGATGTATCACACATTAAATGCAATGAAATTCTTGAAACATAACTATTGGAAACTCTTACTTTTGTCACACTGAATATTATTTACAAAAAACGACAAGTCTATGCACCTTCTACAGATAAAACTTCTACATCCATGATATGGCTTGAAACAGTGAGGCATATTTATGACATTTTATAGTGCTTTTTGAAGGTTCTGACCAGTTCTGAAACTTTCATTTAGGCAGCTAACCAAGGGAAGTGAAATTTCTGGTAAAGGAAACTGTATGAATGAAAAAATTATTTCAAGACCCAGAGCTTCACCTTAGCAGATCAGACAGTCCCTTAAAGTATTTTACTCTTTTCTATGAGCTATTAGAGAAGCAAATGCTGCATCATATATTACAACAGACTTAGTTTGGGATCTTAGGCCCATTCAGATCAATGGAAAATGTGCATTTAGCAGTGGGACAAGGTTTTATGCAGAGAAAACAAATATACCTCAGCAAGTATAAAGGGACATACATGAAAAACATGGTTTGTTTGTATACAAGACTTTCACAAACAAAGCTGCATCTTAAAAAGAATAGAAATCCAAGGGAAATAGTCTAAGTCGAAAGAAAGTAAGACTATGCCAAAAGAAATTTGGGAAAGAAAGCTGCATCAAGGCGCCAGTGATAAATAATTATACTCTCTGGAAATGTCAACCCATAAGAAAACCAGGAAATCTATATATACTATTATGGAATAATAAAGAAATTGTGTTGAAAATACTTTTAAAAAACCCTTAAATACCTTCTTTAGATTAGTATTTACTGCAGGACATTGTGTAGAGATACCAGCCTGAGAGCTGCTCCTTGGAACCAATGTTGAAGCAGCATTGTTGCAGACTACGGTGCCAAAAGAGGCTGTGTTGGAACAAAGTCTTAAATTTAGTTGCAATAAGTAACCAAAAACATATGGCATACATTGTGATTCTGAGGGAATTTAAGAATGAAGTCAAAGAATTTTAGTAAAAAATATGAAAGATGTCATTAATATCAGCAATTCCTTTATGGTATGCATGGTAGAAAGTGGTGGCGGGGTGGGGGGCTGTTTGTTTAGTTTTGAAGGTATTGTATTTTCCGTATATTTTTGCATTGTAATCTTTCCAATTGTATTTCAGGATCAAAACTAGTTACAAACACAACCAATTGTTATAATTCTTCTAGTTTTCAAAAATTTGGGATAAATTCTTCAGGATAGACCTGAAAAGATTAAGTAGCCAACTGATGAATGACAACATCCAGAGAACCTTGAAGAACTAAGACTAGAGAGCTAGCCTATGTTCTGATGCAAAGCAAATTAAGTATGGGTATGAATATTTCGCATGCATTATAATTCAAGCCTGAGTAATGTGGGGCCCTAGCCCTGAATGGACTTGAATACATGCTTAAAATTAAATATGTGCATAGCTGTTATCAAGATGACATTGCTACTGTATGATATATCCAGAAATGATGCAATAGAACAGAAGACCAGTATGTTGACTCCAATATATAAAATTATTCAGTGTAATAAGAGTATTACAAATAAGTGTGAAGTCCAGAAAGCAATGTTGGGGAGTAGGGGGGCAGGGTATGGATTCAATGACCATGAAAAAAAGGCAAATATACAAAATACAGTCTGGTAGTTCTGAAAAGAACTGTAGCCAATCAGGAGCAGCGTGGTGGGCAGCTCTATGAAAATATCTGCTCAGAATTTAATGACAGTCAGAAAATCAAACAAAATTCAGCAGTAGTAAAAAGAAATAGAGATTAATCCTAAAAATGTGAAAATCATTATATAGTTTAAAGATATACATGTATATTGAATAGACAGACCTTATTTAAAGAAGGATTTTAAGACTAACAGAGTAGTTGCAGGACAGGAAATGGGCGGGTGAACAGAAATATTTCCATACAAGAAACCTGACTTCTCAAAGTTATATTTGACTACTTCATTTCAGAGGAAACATTCGGAAAGTGAGCACAAAACTTTCAAAGCAATTATAACACAAAGCCCTTGGTGGCTTTACTAATCAATGATTAGAAAAAATCAATTAAATAGAAATATGAAGGTTTTTTTTTAAAAATAATGTATTTATGCAATGCAATAGGCTGCAAGAGCCTATGAAACCCTATAGCACCAGGTAACACAAAGGGACATGACTTTACATTTACATGGGTATCATATCATTTGCTATTATGTTTTTATAGCTATAATAAATAAGATAGATTTTTCATTCTTTAGGGCTTGTGCTATGCATTAGACTAGGAAGAAATTTGAGCTATAGACATGTTCTTGCATATTATAGCATGAATTACCTTCTTTCAGAGTCCTACATCATTCTTGGAAATATTCTGATCTTTGTCAGAAACAAGATATTGAACTAGATTAAGTATTAATTTGATCAAATACAGGTATTCTTTTGTTGCTCTTGAACCGAAAATAATGGAGAGAGCAGTAAATGGTGACGACTCTTCACAGTGATTTTTTTTCTGTGTGTACTTCATAATTTTTTTCCCCATTTCTACTAAAAAAACAAAAAACAAAAAACAAATCACAGTTTTCTAATCCAAGGACCTCTTATGTTTTATTTTAGCTATTGTTTTACATTTCTGCAATCTAGGTAGAAGTTTTGCTCCCATACTAGATTACAGAAGATTCTAAATACACACTCTATAATCTAGCACAAACTCATTTCTAACCAGAAAAGCATTCAGTAAACTGAAGTTACCTCCCATATTGTAAATGGCACTGATCTATTCCTGTTTCCTTGTCAAGTATTTCATTCCTTTACATCTACATGCAAGAGTTATTCAAAAGGATGCAAGATCAGCTGTCACAGTATTGTAATGCTGGCTTCAAATTTTGGTTTATGGAATAGTTCAAAAATTTTCACTGGTGAGTCTTTTGTGTGCATTTTAATTCAATTGGTTTTGAATCAGTAAAATTAAGGGCTATTCTGAATGCTACTAATAATATTCTGTTTAGTAATTAGGGTAAATACAATTGCAGAATGTGTCTGAAGTCACCTATTGTATACTTAATGCTATTGTTCTTGCTTACAGATACTTTTCTATTACCATATGTATGGAGCTCACATTGGATCATTGATTGTCTACCAGAGGACTACAGCGAAACATGAAAAAATTCTCCTTAATCTTACTGGAAACCAGGGAAATTTCTGGCAGCGCAAGGCACTGATCCTGGCTGGAGACGGAGATGAAGATTTCCAAGTTGTCTTTGAAGGGATAGCGGGTAAAGGCCCCAAAGATGGCATAGCACTTGATGACCTCACGTTTTCCAGGGAGTGCTTACCATCCCAGGAATTTTTACCAGCAGAACCCACAATGCTGCCTCCAACAGGTATGTTCCTGCTATGGACAAACAGTCTCTGTAGGTCTGGAAAAGAATGAACAGTAACATTGTTTTCTTTGTCTCTCCTTCAAAAGAGAAATACAGTACGTAACTTGCTAAAGACATGTTTAAACTACCATGCTTTTAAGTAGCTCTTTGAAATTTTAATACAATTATTTTATGAAATAATTGTTTGGGTACTGAGTCAACACTTGAGAATCTGCAAGACTTATTGTCCAGCCATGTCTACTTAGACAATATCCTGCTTAATTCAGTGGGATTTATTTATCAATAGTTGTAAAATATAGTTATTGTATAATAAGGAACTAAGACTGGGACAGGGCCGATGTAGATAGGTTGCAATAAGGCCAACAGGCTTTAATGCTTTTTGGCTAGTGGGAATTCCTACTGATACTCTTCAGGCACCGTATCCATCTTCTTCCCATGTGGTGTGGTGCCAGCATCGGTGCAATTATTTGCACCATCCACACTTACTGCACAAGGGAAATAAGCCTCAGAAAAGTTTTAGCAAAAAATAATAAAGATCTGATGGGGATGGATCCCAACAACCTCAAGGTAAGAGCTGCTCCTGAAAGCACTGATGTTGTTCATTGCTTGGACGCAAATGATGAAGGTGAAACTCTTTCTGACAGAACAGGACAAATCTCTTTCCTCTTTCCACATTTATCACCAGAGCTACTGAAATGTAAACCCCCAAAGTGGAATTTAGGAGAAGCATTTTGTTCCTGGGCCTACTACAAATTTCCTGCATGGCTGCAGCAAGTCATTTTATCTCACTTCTCTGTCTTTCTGATTGATAAAACAAAGTTAATATTTCCCAATGTCAAGGACTACGGGGGAGAATACATCATTAATTTACATGAGCTGCTTTGCTTTGTTACTGCTGCTAATGAGTAGCCTTCCCCTTTAGGATATCGTTAAGCACTGCTCAGGCACTGGGAAATAACACTGATGAGACTGCCTCAAACCCAAGAAATTACACTGTACTTTGTGCACAAGATAAGCAGGAAAGATGTTGGCAATGTTGTCCAGATAGATTTCTGATAAGCTGCCAGTTACAGTACATAGTATTGGCTTCCTACTTCTGTCAAAACAGTCAGGGAAATTTATTGCAAATGAGACTGGTATTTTAAAGTTCAGCTTTATATGAACGTTACCCCAAGAGGAACAGAGGAACACTAGGTGAGATTTCTGAGTCTTTATTTTTTATGTTTTCAGACTCTATCCTCTTAATGGTAGATGCAAGTCCCTGTGGCAATGTTAGGAACTTTAAAAGCTTTGGTTTTGATAGTAAAGGATGTCCCAAAACATTTTTATGAAGTATATAATAAAAAATCTACTATAATTTCAGGGAAAAGCCCCCAGAGACTGATTTCTTGGTGTAGCTCATCTAAGATGCACTTTGTGAACTTTGTAGTTTCTGAACAATTTGAGATAATGGTCTAAAGGCATCCTTATAGTAAACCATCTTTTCTATATCAACAATTTTCACTTGTCCTGGGTAAGACTTTACATTAGCCACTGAGGGTTCCAACTTACAGCTACTATTTAACAGTGATATCTGTTTGTATCATTGCTTGAAATGTGGGCTTAGAAACCTGAGTATGAAATCTACTCCTGCCTACAGAAGTGTTCTGACAGTGGCAAAATGCATGCTGGAGGCTGTGAAAAGTGCTCTGTGATATAACTTTATAAACTAGAGCCAGCTAGAATGACTGTGATGGTCAGCTGCAAAAATCTGGACTCCTAGACTTCTCTGCTTATATGCAGAGACAAAGGAGAGTTTAACCAAAAGTGAAACAGTTATATTCACTGCTCAAATTTTTTGAAGTTTCTGAGGAACAAGAACATCATGCAGCTTGTCTCCAGCTAGACAGTATTTAATAAGAAAGTTGAAATGTTTTCTCTGTAAGAGAGAGATTCGTAGCTTTTGAGGTCTGTTCTCATAACATGACAGTGCAGAATTGATACTGATGCATACTTTTCTCGCTGCTTAATATGCTTCCTCTACTATATTTGGACATGTGTTTCCTATTCTCAGGACTTGCAAGGAATGTTTCCTTCATTTTAGGTACTCAAAATAGCACAGTGAATAGTAACTGTCATAATGTTTTCCTCCCCTTTTCTTCACCCAAATGAGGTTTGGCTATTCAGTGTTTGTTCTCGCAATTTGAAGAGCTTGCTTTGTAGTTATTGTGACATACCAATCTACAATCAGTATTCTACAAACTGAGCAAACCACATTAAAAAAATTCTGATACAGTTCCTTTTTAATGTCTTTTTTTAAAATCAGAATTCATTGTAATGCACACATCAAGGGATGTTCTTCTGAGTCTTATGAGCAATATCACTGTGCAACACAAATATACTAAGGTGGTCTGTGCTTGTTATTTCTGCACATAGAGTGCTATGGCAATGGATATAGTGTAAGGACTAAACAGAATAGAGTTATTAAATGTTCCTGTCTGTGACAGAGACTCTCACTGTTCAGAAGATTTTTTCCCTGACTCTGTGTAAACTCTTTGAAGTTCTAAACTTTATAAAAATACACATTCCATGTGGGTTGTTTTTCTTCCAGACAAACATGCAGTAATACTTAAAGGCTGAAAGCAAGCACTGGACAAGTAGAAAAAATCATTTTGAAAGTTAGCATTGTCCTTTTCTGTAGACTGACAGCATGCTGTAGACTGTTCTCATGATAATGCTTAGCAACAACGATGCTGAAGTGGAAAGCCACAGAAAGCCACTTAAAATGCTACACCTGAGAAACCATACACGTCATTTTAGGCTGGTGCTTATCAGCTCTTCACTGTATGAGTAGTGATGTAGGGGGGAATATCAGGTTTTGTTCATGTCCTACAATGATACTCTGTGTAGGAAGGTACAAAGACAGTTTTGTTCTAACAGTGCTATTTATGCCTGTTGCTATGTGTCTGCAGTGTGGCCAGATTCTCAAGATAGACTCTGCCCTATGTGAGGGGCTGCCTCTATCCACATCATCCCAGGAACAGCCCTTGGCCACGTTGAACCACGAAAAGCTGCAATCCCAGCCTTGTTTCTGTATTGGGTTTATGTGGCAAGGTTTTGGTAGTGATGGGGCTATGGGGGTACCTTCTGTGAGAAGCTGCCAGAAGCTTCCCCTGTGTCTGACAGAGCCAATGCCAGCCGGCTCCAAGACAGAGTCGCCGCTGGCCAAGGCTGAGCTCATCAGCGATGATGGCAGGACCTCTGGGACAACAGATTTAAGAAGGGTGACAAAACCTGTGCAATAGAAACTGCAGCTGGAGAGAGGAGTGAGAACATGCGAGAGAAACTCCTCCGCAGACCCCCAGGTCAGAGAAGAAGGAGGGGAGGAGGTGCTCCAGGCACTGGAGCAGAGATTCCCCTGCGGCCCGTGGGGAAGACCACGGTGAGGCAGGCTGTCCCCCTGCAGCCCAGGGAGGCCCA
>JAVKLA010000073.1:23608604-23671457 GCA_034782735.1 Sagittarius serpentarius
GCTCCTGGCAGGACCTGTGGCCCTGTGGAGAGAGGAGCCCAGGCTGGAGCAGGTTTGCTGGCAGGAGTTGTGACCCCACAGTGGGGACCCACGCTGGAGCAGTCTGTGCCTGAAGGACTGCAGCCCGTGGGAGGGACCCACACTGGAGCAGTTTGTGAAGAACTGCAGCCCGTGGGAAGGACCCACGTTGGAGGAGTTCATGGAAGACTGTCTCCCATCGGACGGACCCCACACTGGAGCAGGGGAAGAGTGTGAGGAATCCTGCCCCTGAGAAGGAAGGAGCGGCAGAGACAACGTGTGATGAACTGACTGCAACCCCCATTCCCTGTCCCCCTGTGCTGCTTGGGGGAAGGAGGTAGAGAATTCAGGAGTGAAGCTGAGTCCAGGAATAAAGGAGGGGTAGGAGGAAGGCGGTTTTAAGATTTGGATTTATTTCTCATTACACTACTCTGATTTGATCGGTAATAAATTGAACTAATTTGCCCAAGTCAAGTCTGGTTTGCCTGTGATGGTAACTGGTAAGTGATCTCTCCTTGTCCTTATCTCGACCTATGAGCCTTTTGTTACATTTTCTCTCTCCTGTCCAGCTGAGGAGGAGGAGTGATAGAGCGGCTTTGGTGGGCGCCTGGTGTCCAGCCAGGGTCAACCCACCACAGTTTCCTCTGAAATAACTTAGACCTTCCTATAGACCTGGCAAGCTGGCAGGATTATGTAGGTCAGGTAGCGTATTTTCCCCACACTTAACCACTCTTTCCCTCCATTATGTTCCAAAGAGGCAGTAACAGCTATTTTCTATATGCTTTTCCCAATAGAAGGGAGTTAATAGTTTTCAAAGTCATGGCCTTTCCAGGAGTCATTCACACCCTCTTCTTCATGCAGCAACCATAATTTTAAAGGGAGGTATACAGTCCCCCCAAGAACGTTTGTAGATTAAGATACTGTCTGACTATGACCACAAATGTGACACCATTGGCATGAGTCATATTTTATGCTTGTATTTTTTTACAAAAAAGACATCATGGGTTTGACAACAACTTCCATGATCCCCAAATTTTTTTGGCCTCTGTCTCCTTTCCTTTCCTCCCCTTCCCTCCTGAAATGTTGTTACTGGCTATAAAAATGGCAGCTCCCTCCATCAGAGTTTCTGCTCATGTCTCTGTACCACTTATCTGGGAATACAACAGCTGCCAAGGGCTGCCTCATCAGATTAGCAGGCTACAATGGAGAAAAGTTATTCCCAGAGACAAGAGAACTGGTGGTTGTTGACTTCAGTTTTGTAGAGAAGACAGTTGTTATTTCCAACAAATTAAAAGAGATTCACTGAAGTGTTACACGTGTCTTTAAGAACACAGGAATATTCACAGGAGATCACATCACTTGATATCCTGTCTCCAATGCTGTCAATGAGATGCTGAGCAAGAACCAAAGAAGGACAGGCATATACGATGCTTCCTCCTAATATTCCTAATATTTCCTTTTTAGGAGACCTTATGAACCAAATGTGGTTTTGCATATGTAGTAAGCCTAAATGTATTTGCCTTCTGTACGGAGTCTGGTTTCCGTGGGAACACATTCAAAATTTACCCCCTCCTCATTTTTGGCAGCAAGTTGTACAGGTCTGCCACTTGCTGAGAAAGCGACTGTTTTCACCCTGTCTCCTATCTGATAATATCTTTTACTGAAAATGGTGGTGAACAACAGACAAACCCACCTACTCCATATTGATCTCTATGCAATTGTCTTTAAGCAAGATTACACATCGAAGGAGTTCCAACCTATTTCATACACAGAAACTATTCCATATGTTTTCCTTTCTCTGACTTTTTAAAAAATCTATTATAATCTTTCGAGATTATAAAACCAGGACTGTGTAGAGTATTTAGGAAATGAGTGAACAGTGGAATGATACTGTAGCAAAATGATTATTTGTCCCTTCAGTCTCTCTCCTGACAAATCCTAAAGCCTTATTTGCTTTGCCCTTTTTGAACATTGGGCTGATGTGTTCCTGCAGCTATCTTCAGTACTCTGCTGTGTCCCTCTTTAGTAGTGGTAGTGGTCGGAGCCCATCATCCATTTGCAAAGAGGATGGTGGTGTTCTGTGTAACTCAATTAACATTGCATTTCATTGCCAGTCAGTCAGGATGTAATTAATTTACTTAACTGTGGCTGTTTAGCTCCATTGTAGTTGTATAAGATACCTGACATGCCTGCTTGGGGCTGGCAGCCATGTTACAGGGATTACTGGATAGTCCAATGCCCTGAAATGGTGGCTGATGCCAGGAAGGCTGCCCAGTGCATAACAAGCACCGAGTACTGTCACTTTAAGTAACTTCATTTTCACAAAATAATTTTCCTATTATTCATAGTTATTCCTAGCTCATATAACCAGCAGAGTTTCTTAACACATTGCACATGCTCTTTTCTGGTCTTTTATGAATAAGCATTGAAGAATACAGCCTTGTTATGGTTTTTTTTTGTTCATTGGTTGTTTTTTTGTTTGTTTTGGCTGTTGTTCTTTTTTTCCAAACTGGTTTTTGAATCACTTCAGCACAAATGTCTAATACACACACACACACACACACACACAAAAGTAGAATTCAGCAATATATCTACAATTAAAATAAAGGCAAAGGAAAAGAATAGTCAGGAAATCAGATTTGCCAAAATCTTTTCATTTGAAATATTATCCAAAACTTTAGAGTGTACTCTAAAGACCAAAGGATATTGCTTATATAACTCTTTTGCAGATATAATTAGATTTATAAAAATTTATGGACTCATAAATAGAAATAACCTTGGCAGTTATTCTAACTAATTTATAATTACAAGAACAATCACATTTTATGCTTGTGCGTAATGTGATCTCCTACCGAAAAGAGGAAAAAATGTCTCCTTATGCACAACTAATCAAATAACAAAGCATTTACATCTTCCTTTGAAGCAACCAGCATTGACCATTTTCTGAGAGAACAGAATGTGAAACAAATAAAGCAGAATGTCTAAAGCCTTTTAAAACCAGTTCTGGGAAAAAAAAAAAAACCACACAAATAACAACAACAGCAACAAAAAAAAACAACAAAAAACCAAGCCTATAAAGAGTATTCCTAATTTCTGATATGCCCCTGAACTTTTGGAAGATACAATATACCTATATAGTTGCCTTAAGCACATACAGCAGGTTGTGAAACGTTTTTTTCCTTAATTAGTATCTGAACAGAAACACACTCTCAGATATATCTAGAATGAAATTCCATGGAAACAGCAATTTTCATTTTCACCTATATAATAATGTGAAAAGAAAAGTACATGGTTATAGTCTAGCCTTTTAAAAATATTAAATTGACATGTTTAATTTTTTTCTCTGTCCTTTCTGGCACTAGATACAATTATTCCATACTTTTCAGAAAAATGGTGGAAACACTGTAGAATAAGTAGGTTAGTTTAGTAGCTGGACATAAAACTAATAGTAGTCATGCATACAGGTGACTTGAATTCAACTTCTACATATATTGTCCAGCTCTTATGAAGAAAATAATCCTTTTACTGACAGTGGAGACAAAATATATAGCCTGGATTTTTACATTGTACTTTCTGATTCTATGAAGCTTTCTTCAGCTAAATTCCAAGTCAGTGTAATTATAATCACTCTACTTTATCATTTCAATTGGAAATGTCTGTCCTGGGTCCACCTATTTCATTCCAGTTTCTTCTTTTTGTTTGTTGGTAGCTAGGACTCGGATTTACCTCCTTTGTTTTTGAGCTCTAGCCTTACCAGATTGTATGACGGTTTGAAAACAATGTGCCCATTTGCTAAACTGAAAAAGATTTCCCATTTATTTATACTAGTCTAATTTAGAAAATAATTACAAAAATTTAGATTTTTTTTTAATTTTAAAGATATATTGGTGTTAAAAATAATGTTTTACCAACATTCTGTGGGGATTTAGGATATATTTCTGTCCATAAAAGACTGCAATATTTGTACATACAATAAAGTACAGATAATTTGCAGAAGTTTCTCATACTTTATTATCATTTTATCTCAAAGAAACAAAATGTTTCCCCTAGGTATTCCCAGACGTAATATCTTGAATGTGAAATAAAGCTCAAAGACTCTTTGGATCAGCAGTTAGAGCAGAGCCTGGATTGGGCCCGTAACTGGTTACGACTCTAAAAACTGGACAACAGAATGTGATTAATGTCATCTGAGGTCCTGGGAGGTAGGGCACTGTCAGCAGTTGTTTTTCTGTTTTGCAAAACAGTTTAACATCTCCAAAGCTTTCCTTAGCTCTTAGGTCTCCACAGACTGGTTTCTGAGAAGTGTGTCATGCAGCAGACATCCAAATAAGTATCAGGTCAGGAGAAATGAATTTTCAGTGCTGGCAGTTTGAAGTGAGTCTGTGAGCGGCAGGTGAGGGCAGGTATTTATATCTACATTTGCAGTATGAACTGGTGATTCCTTTTGACAATGGGTAACTGGGGTGTGGGAATAGCTTTTCCAACCAAAGGCAAATTGTCCCTAAAAGTGCAAGAGGAATTCCTGATACTATGCTTACAAAGGAGAACACTATTAAAGAGCCCTGCTCTTTTATTTTCTCCCCACTGGGAGAACTAAGTAAGAAGACTTTTACCAAATCTAAGCTTTCCCAGGACCATGAGGGTTACCGCCGTTATTAGCTCAGACCTTTCCCCTTTGGGTTACATAATCCATACACAGAGCCCGCCTCTGCCTGGGTGAACTGAGAACGTGAAACCTCTAACCCTGCTTTGCATCCCAAGAACTAGCTAACAAATTACTCTTACTTGAGTGTAATTATTACTTTTTTTCTCGCACATCTAAAAGTAGAGAAATAATGCTGCACTACAGGGCAAGTTAAGTCTTGCAATAGCAAAAGTAATCCAAAAAAAAGTTGTATTTCACAGTATCTAGTCCTATTTTATCTTTAGTGCAGCACACATTTGCTGGGCATTTGAATTGTCTAGATATTCTGGAACAAAATTTCCATGTGTGGTTAAGACTGCAGGGATGTGTGTGCTTCTTTCCTCTCCCTCTGTAACTGTAGGAAACAAGCTGAACTTGAAATGGCTTTTCAGCACATACTTATCAATAGTCACTTTTGACTGTATTTTACTTTCCTAGTTACAGTGCTTACATTTTCAATATGGTACACGTTAGACAAAGAAATACATTATTTTGCATAAGATAGTTTTAAATTTTATTTGAAAGCTCAATTTATGTTTTGTGCTTTATATCAAAGAAGGCAATTCACTGCGCAGCTTCATTTTAATTCTGTGATTTTTTTTTTGTTCTCAAACTTTTCAACAGAATATACCTCCCAAGTAGAATGACATAGTAGATTTCACAAGATACGTAACTATCACACAATGTGCCTGGATTGCTGTTTAGTGGTAGAAGAAACAAAGACAATAAACAAATAAGTGATACAAAGACTGTTAACTGTAAAACGTATAAAGCATTCCTGAGTGTGGAAGGACCACACTCGGTTTATGCTCAAAAGTCAGATCACCTCACGTGCCTCACACAAGGAGAAGAGAATGAAGAAATGGAAATTCAAAAAAAGTGTGATTTTGGTCTCTGGAAACTTCCAGTTATCCAGAATACAAGCAAAGGTTGTGTCACCAATAATCACAGAAGCTGTCCTGAAGAAAAAATGATGGGAGGTTATTGACTGAGGCTGCATGCTCTTCACCGAGCATAGGGGAAAAAAAACTAGCAAGTTTTCCTCTTCAGCTAGACCGGAGATAGAATATGTGGGTGAACCAGAGAGCAAAGATTCTTTTCTCACCTTTTTCTTTTAGTAAATGCTTCTTTGTTTGAGGAAAGCCCTTAATATTTCTGTGCTGCATTTTTAGGTATCTGAGTGAAACATAAAGTTGGGGGGAAGGGGAGAGATAAATAAAGCCTTTCTAATGTGCATAAGGAATTTTTAGGTAAAGCAAATCCAAATTTTATCAGACCTATCTAAGACTTGAAGTATTTAGAGTGGGATTCAGCTCCAAGTTAAGACTCAAATCAGATGTCATGTACATCTAGGTGTACTTAAGATGTGTCAGGCATCTAAATTCCAATTATAGTAGATGTACTATATTGCTTTTTCGCTGCTCAGCCACTCAACACAACTGAATTGCACACATAAAGGCATCTATTGTTTGTGATGGAGTAGGGTGTCTAAGAAATCCCCACAGCACTGACAGGTGTGTAACAGGATGTATGGAAAGTAAATGCCCTTCAGGGGTAGCAGCTGGTGACACAGAATGATGCCTTACACATTTTGAAATGCTATGTGTGTGGGCAACCAAATAAAATGCCAGGTTTCCATTTTAGCATGATGTGATCACTCTTTGAAGTCCAATGGTTTTTACCAACTAGATCCCCATCAGTTTTAATAGCAACTAGCTTGCCTACGTGTAAATATAAAGGTGTATGTCTCTTTGTGAGCTGAATGCCATTTAAGTTTTTATTTTAGAACTCTTTTTGGTGTATTATTATTTTCATCATCTCATACAGGTCTCTTTCTTTTCCTAGGTTGGTTTAGATTTGCTTTGTCAGAAATGTTTTTTGAGTTGCCTTGGTGCTAGCTTAAGGAGAAATGACTGCCAAGTGATGAGCAGTTAGGTTGACAGACTCAGAGTGCTGGAAGATACGGAGTGTTTCCCATAATACCAGTGCAGTATCTCATCTATCTCTGTACTTGTTTAACTGTAGACTAAGCGGTTGTTTGTTGTGGGATGGCAGTGCATTATGTTTTCTCCATGACATCTGCTGCCGGTCACGTTCAGTGGCTGCAACCTGCCACACTGGGTGGCTCTGCTAGCGTTTCCCTTTCACATGCACCTTACAGAGATGAGATTTTGTCTTCATTAGATTCTTCTGTTCTATTCTAAATCTTCTCCCTTTGAAATTCTCTTGCTTCTTTCATCTACTTTCACAAGGTGTCACCTCAGGCCCTCAGCCTCTCCTTTTGTCGTCTCTACTCAGATGAGGTCATTGCCATTTTTTCATATGAAACTGCAGTAAAACTACTGCACACCCGGATACTGCAGGTATTCAAGACTGAGGCATTAAGGAGACACTAACATTGGACTCACACTGAATGGTCTCTGACAGGTAACACTATGGAAACTAATGCCTCCAGTATTACTGTGCAAAGGTTTCACAGCAGAGGTTGAAGATGATGGCTTATACCAGGTCAGCTTCAGAGGAAAGTTTAAAAGGTCAGAATATTGCCTTTGAAATACTAGAAATTAAGAGATTAGAAATAATTCATAGCTGTTATGGAAGAAGGTCTTCAAATATGCTTTCTTGTTTAGTCTGTGTTTTCTTTGAAGATCTTTTATTTTTTTTAAGGACTTTAGTGTAATTGAACGAATGATAAACTTTAATATTCTGTGTGTTTTATCTAGCACTGCCATTTTTTCCAGACACCTAGTACAAATTTTTATCTTGATAAAAGTGTTTATGAATTGGCTGCATAAAGCTTTATATATGACATCTTTACTTTGATGCTATTACAGCTCAGCTTGACAATATGTAAACATCATTTACATATTTTGTCAGACTAGAATGTACCTTGTTTGACAGAAAGGTTTCTGAACTAATATTGTATTAAATGTCATTCCATAAGGCTGAGTTAAGTTACAAGGTCTGCTGTTAGCACAACAATAGCCAAATGTCTGTATTCTAACAGATGCCTTTGCAATTGTGTAGGATATAGTTTCCAGTTTTCTGTTTATAATCTGTTTTTTATGGAGTTATTTGCAATTATATGGGCTTGTAAGAAAAACTTGAATTATTTTCCAAACAGGTGTAATAGTTTCCATAATTCTACTGTTCAAATTCTATTGTTTTTTTGATTCCAGAACTTTTCACTAGTTGAATGTGTTCTTACGTTTGTAGAATATAGTTTATGAGCCCATATTTTGTTGAACATTATCTGGAGCATATCGTGTAACTAGATAGAGAATGCACAAACATTTAAAGATGTGATATAAAAAATTCTTTTATTAGCATGATGAAAACTGACTTGAGAAATTTCCTACAAAAATCAGCCTATTGTATGTGATGAATTTGGGGTTGATGTGGTAAGGTAAGGTGTTTCATCAGAAGAAAATTGATAACAATTTCAGTGAATGAGACCCAGAATGTCAATGTAATTTTTTTTAGTAAGAGTAATCCTAGTTTTCTGAGGATTTCTAACAACATAATTCCATTCTAAGTATGTAATAGCTAACCAGATAGAGAACTGTGTAAAATGGGAAGCTGAAACACTAGTTTTATCCTGTGATAAATGATCATAGAATAAGGACCAACAAAAATGATTGAAAGATGTTTCTGATTCTCAGTATTAATTAATCTGGGTTATTTAGCTAAAATAGTTTGAGACTCACAATTATTATTACTATGCATACTTCATATAATTAACTAGTTATTAAAAAAGTTTAATTGTAAGTTGTTCTTTTCATGTGTGGTAACGATCACAATGAACATAACAAGATATATTATCCTAGGGGGAAGGATGGTGGAGAGATAGGGTGAAAAAGAAAACTAAAATGTTATATTCTTCAGTTTTAGATGAAGGAAGGTCATGCAAAGCAAATGCTTATCTAGAACAACTCTTTGTGTCGAAATCTGACTGAATGGTTTCCCATTTAGCAAATTTCTATTTGAATTTTTAAAAAATAGAAATGTGTTATTCATCAGCAGGAATGACCTGTGGCAATTTAATAGCCAATTATTGACTGAAAATTAGCTATTTATTTCTTGAGGTTAAAAGGAACACAAACTGTCCACCAGACCAGGAGGTATATATACTCTGTCCCTCCCAACAGACCACATACTTTTGCTTCTCCCTGCATATCTATATACACAATCACTTGCACAGTCTTGGAGCAAATACTGACTTCTAATTGTCAAAGTGTTTGAGACTGTAAACTTGGTAAACATGGCTGAAATATCTCTTCTTGTGATATTTTGACATTTTTCATGCTTCTGCAAATAAACCACATACCTAAAGGCTCTGTGCAAGCAGAACGTCTGTTCTAAACCAAGTATTTCCCTACTGAGAAAAAGCATAACAGCTACACTGGTCCCCTTTCAAATGACAATATCAATAGCAAGTTATAATTATTCCATGATGATAAATTTAGGCATGATTTTGGTCATAAGCTTTTAAGCCTACTTATTGTTTATTCATAATTCTTAACACAAATGTTTTCGTCGGATATATAAAACCTAATTAGGATAACAGATAACAAGTTTCTTTGTCTAGTGATCAGGAATAAGCAGTAGCTGACACAGCAAATAAAGATTCACTATCCAAGAGAGAAACTTTATTGTTATTCTTAACTTTTTTGCAATAAGATAACAAATCCTCAATAAATACTATCTAAAGCAAAAATCTTGCCTCTCTCTTCATACAATGAGGAAAAGATCACTTCTGTAGCAGAGCTGTTGCTGTTCTATTGTGCCAGGCAGGGACAGATATGGATTCATACATATCCTACAACTTATTCCCTTTGGAATAAATTTCTGTGAAAGATGCTTATGTGGTTCCGTGTACTGACTTTTAGGAGATGTACAGATGCATCCAAATGTAAATGCCCAAAAGGATGACTTCCAAGTAGATGCTGTACAGTGGTCAAAAAGCTATTCCAGTCATGAAGCTAAGGTAGTACGGCTGCTGTAACCCGGCCTTACTACAATTCTTTCCTTCTGTCCCTGAAGAATAACCCAGGGTTGAGACTGAGTTTTGAGGGAAATTTTGACTCTTAGTGGAGATAGAGTTTTAAGACCTGAAATTGCTAATTTGAGAGCTTGGTTAGCCAGCCAGTATTCAGTATTCTAGTGCATAAAAAACATGATCTACTGATTTATGAACTTGGAAAGACTCAGAGATGTATTTTAGATTTTTTAAAAATCTTCAATTTGGAATGCCCAGCTTCAAATTAGTGAGACCTAGTTTGTTATAAAGCAGAAATACCACAGGAAAATTCTTTCTCATGATTTTGTCACAGCCATAGATATAAAATTATTCTTCTGTATTTTGCAGTTTTCTAGTGTTGTGTGGCTAGGCTTTGAAAGAAGATTGGCGTAAGAAAGTATTCAGCTGCTGTTGGACTTTCAGATGAAGGTCTGGGCCAGGGAAATATGAGTAGTATTGGGGTTTGGGTTTCAGATCTATTTGTACTTTCTTCTGTTTCCCTTACCTTCCTTTCCGAGCAGAGGAAAGCTGAATGGCAGAGCTGGCATACAACTCTGTGTATCTGAACTGGTCATGAATAAATTTTGGTTAGGTGCTAACAGGGTCCCTTACCTGAAAACCGAAAAATAGCCTTTCAGTAGCAGCAATGGAGAAAGTTACTGACTATATTGAAGGAAAAGAAATTGCTTGAGGTTGTTGCCTTTCATAAAAGTGAAGTAGACCTAGTGATTTGAGCAATTTCTTTTAAAACCCAGGTTCCTATGAAGTGAGATAAAACAATTTCATCAGGACTCTCTTTCCAGCCATAAACTTTTCTGCTGTTTCCTTGTTCAGTCACTTGCTACGTTTATGTGCTACTTTTTGCTTACCTCAAAGAGTGGTGCTAAATGTGAACACATAGTGAATAGAGGTACAGTTAGTAAAGCTGTTGTTGCTTTGGGGAATAAATGATTGTGCTGTATTGGACTAATGTTAAATGAGGATAATCGATAAAAAATGCTTTCATCTTAATCGTTCATACTGACTGGAAAAAAAAAAAAGGAACAGAACTACTTAATCATGTTAGGAGACGTTAACAGTAGAAGTGACATTAGAGCATAGAGGTTCCAAATGCAATTGTTGTTACTTGCAGAATCTCACCTCAGACCACTTATGCTGACCTTATAGGTATATTTTTCATCTTTTTCTTTCATTGTCTGAGAACAAACATGACTGTAATACAGAGGAAAGGGAAAAGCTGACCATATTAGAAGCTATGTTTCTTTGAGATACTGAGTGATTAAAGAGTTTGTTGGTATCTTTCTCTTCCATCAAGTATAATGCATTTTTCATTTTCCTATTGACCTTTCCAGTGGAGGCTCAAAGGTGTGTGGAAGGCTGTTGAAGACATCAATAAAATCTTTTAATCATCATGTCCTCTTCAGCTCACTATAGCATTCTGTCTAATATAGATAGGAAGTTTTGTAATATCATATGGTAAATACAGTAATCCTGAAACTTACTCCTTCTGAGCAATGAGAGATGAAGGATTTATAGGGGTCATGAGATTCAATTTAATGAGTTTTGGACTTTTTTAGCTTCTCCTACACTTGACTCTTACTCAAGGACTGCTAAAGAGTTTAAACATAGCTGTGTATAAATGCTGTAATTGTTTACAGAAACTCTGTGAAAATTATGTTTCTTGCAACTCTTCACACTTTCATCTCATCTGTACATAACTGAGAATATTCCAGAGCAATTTCCTTTGTAATTTACATTTGAATTGTTGAATATTAATACTCATTTAAGGGAATAGAATGACATTCATAAATCGTAAAGATCCCCAACTGACAATAGATATACATCATTTGTTATCTTCCCCTTTGAATAGTGAACAGTCTTATGCCATTTTAAAGCCATTCCTGGACCACCTCATAGTGTCTAACTTGTCAAAGAAAATGCCGGTTCCTGGAAGAGACACCTGAAGCTCTTGTGGACATATAATAAAATCACTGAGTGACTATTTCGTACTTTTACTGCTTAAGTTGCATCTTTTTTCATGTCTTTATTTGTTAGAGAAGGGGTTTCAAAAAGTATTTTGGTTTATACTTCCAGCTGTGGAACCAGCTTTTCTCAAGTTCTGGGCTTTCATGTCTATTGCCTTCTCTCACCTAGGTTCGGCCTGACCAGGAGAGTGTCCTGCCCTCTGGTATCAGAGTCAGGGCTGTGACTGTAAATGAGAGCTGGTTGGTCAGGCTTTGAGTGGGATTTGAGGGAAACATTTTCCACCTGTCACATTTACTTGACACAGTCTGGCAGCTCCTGCGAGTTGTGTAAAGAAGATTTATCGCTGCACTGCAGCTCTGCCTTCCACCATATGCTTTGGGCAACGACTCGGAGTGTGGTGGAGAATGTGAAAGGATCACATATTCCAGTGCAGCCAGTGAAGACCTCTCCTCCTTCAGCCTGAGTTATAACATCATCAAATGTGTTTAGTTCACTGTCTACCCAGCTTTCCTTTGGTCTCCTTATAGGGATTCCATTCTGATGTAACTCAGCTATTCAGAGTTTGTGAACCTCATTTCTCATGCTCAGAGTGTTCTGACTTATGCATTTCTGCTTTACTTCAAGCCATCTTTTAGATTCAATCTGCAGATTTTTCTCCCATCAGAAACACAGGCAGTGAAACCACTGACCGAGTCTGCGCTAGGCACCAGGAACTGCAAATGTGGTACCTTCTTCCACCCTTCAAACAATCAGATAGCAGTTGAACCATTAAGCTGGAGGTCACAACTAAAGCACTTTGGGCTCTAAGGTAGAGATGCCATCAGTTACACACCGGACCAGCTTTTGATAAAAGCACTATAACATTTAGAGCTGCTCAGGCAAGGTGTCAGTGTACAGTTATACAACGCATTTTAGGTAAGCTGTTGGATTGTACTTCTAAGAGACATGCTTGGAGTCAAGGCTGGAGATGTTCAGAAGGCAGCTTGACCAGCTTCCTTCCAGATCTGCTGCACCAGGAGATTCTCATGTGGCACAGAGGTTGTATGGCTGCCTTCTGGTAGTGAAGAAAGCTGGAGATGCAAGATTGAGTTTAAACCTTTTGACCTAAAAATGTATACCACTACTAAAAGTCACAAATGAAAGAAAAAAGAATAAAAAAGATTTTAAAAATGTTTGACATTTTTAAGATTGTGGATTTTACATCTAAGGAACATTTCTTCTTTCTGAGTCTTTGCTAAGGAGTTCAGGCAGTGAATATTTAGGTTTAATTTTTTTGAGCCAGAACATGGCAAACCAAAATTTTGTTTCATTTCATTGCATTTGATTTGATTTGATTTGATTTCATTTCATTTCATTTCATTTACGAAGAGCAAATTCAGGTGAGTGAGTTAAACTTTTCAGGTTAGTTAGTATTTAATCTTTCTCACTGTAGTAGATGCGTATGATTAGTACTATTGTTTCCAAAAAAGCTTTGCTTAAAAACTAGATGTAGATTCCTTTTTGTCTTAGTATTTCTTTGCCTATCCTGCAGAAGACAGGTTCTAAATTTCAACTTGGCTTTGGAAAGGGAAGATTGCCTATAAGAATTGATATATCCCTCTTCCCATTATCTGTATGTTCTGTTACAGCAGTTTTCCTTCCATTTCTTTATGTTGGAGACTTAAACCATGTGATTAGCACTGGAATAATCATTATAACATGTATTGTATCTGCTTTCAGTTTTCTGGCAAGGACCAAAACAGTCTTAATGCTATGGCAAAAGAAGGAGTATCTGTCAATTAATCCAGGCCTAGGTCTCTTCTTATTCACCATGGGGATTTCCCATTTGCAGAGATTAACTGAAAATTTCCTTTTAAGATATGACCTGCTATCATGTTTTATAGACTAAATAGGTGTAGAATTACTCAAGCAACATGGGAAAGTATGCACTATTTCTATTACTGACAGTATTAGTATACCAGTACTGTAATAGTGGAGGAGTTAAAAAGACTTAGTAAGACCTTCTCTAGTCAAAACCTGCTTTTTTTTTTTTTTTGAATGAATGCATGTTCACATGCACCTAAACACCTGAGACTGAAGCTTTTATTCTTTCTAATATTGTTTTTAGAGTTCCCCTGCCCTGCCCATAGTATATCCAATAAACTCAGTATGAAGAGGCACTGAGTACCTGCCTTACCTTCAGTTCCCCTTATACTTCAGAATATCTTTGAACCTTAAATACAGCAAAACACAATGTTAGCACACTGAATGTGTCACGAATTGGGTATGTCTTAAAGTATATTGAGTGACTGCTAAATAACCATCCTTTTCTAATAAGCAATAACGAAGTATCAGCAAAAGGACCAAAGAAAATGCTTCAGTGCTCTGTCATGGATAGAGACGATAATGTTGAACAGTGATAGGCTACCTTACTGTTTATATTTTTGATTCCCAATGGGTCTGAGGATGAATATTACTGGATCTGATTACTGGAAAGGAATTCTCTTGTGTTTATATGTGGAAATGGACAAGTTAAGAAATCAGCTGTGGAAGTTTCAGTTGTTGGAGAAGCCTTCATCAGCTTTTGGTCATGGGAGAAACTTAGGTTAACAGTTTCTTCTCAAAGCCGCTTTTGCAAATGAACTCAAGCTGTTGTTTTTTAAACTTTTGGTTACTCAGAATGCAAATCAATATGTCAAGTTACTTGCAAGGCTTGCAAAACCAAAAATCCAAATGTTTGTACTCCACCCTAGAAAAAACAGACTATTTACAAAGAAAGAGCTGACAATGTGTAGTAGTTTTTGTCGTCTTTGTTTCCAGCATTTCAACTTCTGAAAGTCTTTAAAAATTTTTGTAATTTCCAAATCTTTGCTTTTGAAATAAGATGCATTTTTCACATTCCTGTGCTGGCAAGTCATTATTACTATACATCATCAACTGTGATGAAAGCACTTTACTCTGTGTCCTTGGGTTATACTGGTGAGATATTAGAGGAAAGATGTTCTTGTTAATAATTTTTTTCTTAAGGACACATACGATTCAGTCATACAGTAATGTCATCTCAGAGCAGGAATGATAATGGAGTAATTGTTGCAGGGAAAAACTCAGAGATCTAAATTATCTAGGGACCCCCTACCCCTGGGATGTCAAACTCTTAGCCTGCTGATTAATTATTCTGGCGTCTATACCACATTATGGTTCTATGACAACTCTCTCTTTGATTTAGGAACAAGTATACTTCTAGCTGTGTGAAAGGCAATACACTCTTGAAAATATTTTGAAGCAGATCTAGCTTTTCAAGCCTACTGATGTGTTAGTCTGATACTTTTGAAAATTTTAAACTATCCCATGCATTTGATTTGATTTAGGTTTGGAAACCATAGATAATGATATCATTAAATACAATAAATTTAAGAAGCACAAGTTTGACATCTTTCAGAATATCCTTATCACCCATCTCTTTCCTATCAGTCTAAAACATGAATTAGCTTGCTGGTGATTTTAAAGCAAAGCTGATACAAAATAAGGACTGAGAAAGAATAAGTTTAAATTATGAGAATTAAAAGTTAAACGCTTATGACTAGAGTCATAACTAGTGTAATCTCATATACAATAATATTTTTGCAATTTTCTAGTTCTTATTTATCTTTATCAGTTTAATTATCATACTTAATTTATTTCCAATAAGCAAAGATATTTGAAGGACCAGCTTCAAGAAGATTGGAATCTAATGGAGAAATCTGAGATTTTCATCTCTATTTTGTAGCTACTATAGGCACAGATAAATATTTAGTTTATCTGTTATAAATTCTCATAATTATATAAGCAAATTGGGGTCTGCAATTGCACTTTGATTTTTAAAACCAAAAGGCAGTACTATTAGTATGCAATTTAGCCTCCTGTATAACACTAACCAGGTTTTCATCTAGAGTTTTCCCTGATTTATGAAATAATTTTAAGCTAAACTAAAGCATATCTATTGGGGAAAAAAAATAGTCTCTATTTAAAGCCCTTAACTGATAAGAGTATTTATCACAGTCTTTGGTTATCTGTTCAATGGTTAATTAGCCAATCATTTTATTTTAATTTGAACTTCACTAACTTCAGTTTTCCAGCATGTAATGCTGGGTTTTTTTCTACTAGATTAGAGCTCTCTGCTATCAGTGTTTGTCTTCTTAAAGGTAATTAAAGAACATGATCAAGCTATTTCTTAAGCTTGTCTCTGATAAATTACATTAATTGGGCTCCATTTGGTAACTCAGTGTAAGTGTGTAATCAGACAATTCCTTTAGGAACCTTTCATGAGCAATTCAAGCAAATACGACACAATTTGTTTTCATCAATACTGAGTGAAGATTAAATGATTACATACTTGGATGTAAGTCCAAACACCTTGTGAGAACTTGTAATGGATTTTAATGGTAAATTAATAAGTAGTATTTAAAAAAGAAACAAATAGCTACTACCTTTGTAAAGGGAAGGATGAGGGATTCTCATCCTGAAATAAAATGCAAAATAAATATTATGGAGGAAACAAACAACTGAAAAGGATTTGGGTGATAAAAAAATTAGCTTTAAATACAAGGTGTTTCTAAACAGAGATGTAGGAAGCTCATCTGAAGATCTCAAGACCTTTTAAGTGATAGTGGAAAAAATCAAGTCCTCCTCATATATACCCATCTGCTAAAGTGAATGAAAAGAATAAATAAGAGGGTGCTTGTGCATCATCTTATCATACATTAATAGAGTTAATTTATTTTAGAGGATTTAAAATTTCATTTTAATTTATTTTCAGAGAGGAGCTAAACAAGCGATAAAGTTATTACTGTGGTATAGAGTGAGATAAAAATTAGTTAACTCATAGAAAAGTCCCTTTGTGACACAGGCTATGGTTTAAAAAATTAAAGAATAATTTTTCCCCTCTGGAATTACTTTGAGAACACAACCATTCTTGCCAGAGTTTGAAGTTTACATGAATAACACACATAGATCCCTTTTCTTAATATGAATGTTTTTTCTGTAATTTATTGCTCTTCTGGCTCAATGCTGCAACTTATATACCATGTTATCCTTATTACTATTCGAAGTTCATTGATGTAGAACATAAACCATATTTCAGTTCTGCTAGTAAGATTATTTTCTCTCTTGATGTTTGCAGGTATTTTTTTTTTCAAAATACATTGAAGAGAAACACCTTTCTAAAATAAAGGTGATTAATCTTTCTCCTAATTGAATATTTTAAAATATAAATGTTCCATCTGTCGATTTTGCTCAGGGTATATAAAACAAGGGGATTATCGACCGGTGCAGCTGTTTTCCTCCGTTGTGTAAATCCTCTTCAATTCAGAGATTATTGATCTGAAAGACATAACATCTCCTTTGGGTCCACTGAAGCCTCGTGTGTTGATGCAGTTACCACACAGGGCAAAAAGTCTACCTGCTAATAATCTTTAAGAAACACTGCCTGGAGGAAAAAGTTACTGAACCTTGCTAAGGAGAAGTTCCTCTCTTTTAAATATCCCTATTATACCCACAAGCATCTGTACAACAGAGTGTTTAGATTGTTGGGATCAAGAAAAAGTAGGGAGGAAAGGAATAGAGCTCAAAAAACCCCCTGGAAGTACATCCGGAAACAAGTCACGTTACAGACTCAGTTGGATGGTGTAATATCATTCATTACACATGCTTGAAAAGATTCATTCATGTCAGGATTCAAGATGGATTTTTTTGTTTTTCCTCAGAAAACAAAGACTTCCACTTTTCAACTCCACTTTTTTTCTGACCTGAAATTAGCAGCAATGCTACAAAGGGACCTCAAAATGCAATAGTTATGGCAATTATTGATCATGATGAACAGCAAGGAAAAATACTTCCAAGCTTGGACTGCATCCTGACATTTAAATTCCTAGTTTGCTGAAAAAATTAATTTTTTGCTTAAATTCTTAGTGCAGTCACATAAAAGGAATGTAGGGCTATAATGACTAGCTCCTAACACAGATGATTGAAATTCTGAAGCAGATTGATAGAGAGGAGAAATTTCAGATGGACTCCAACTGTCTTGCAGGTTGCAATAATTAGACATTAACTGATACACCAATACAATTACTCCATTCTTTTCGCTAGGACCATTTTCAGAAATTGTGTACTAATAAAAATCACACCAATGGCTTCGTAAACTTGTAGCTGTGAACTTCAAACAAGTCTTTTTCTTCTAGTCAGAGGCTACCCATTTTCCTGTCTCCAGCTCTGGAGACATTTGCTTGATGTTCTTGAATTTCTAAGTCATTATCAGACTTTTATTCTGGCTTGCTTTTTTCTGTTCAGGACTTTTTCCTCCTTTCTCTGAGCAATTGTTAAAACCCAAATCATAGGCAGTCTTCTAGAGCAAAGATGATACATTCTTTTATGTTACTAGGAAATTAAGAATTAAAAATGAATAATTTCCCTGGAAAACTTGCTAGATATTTCTATGGTATTCCAATATTTATTTGTATTTATTTATTTTTAATATGTATGCATTAGGAGGATTTCTTTACTTCAAAAAGAGGATTTAAAGTTGTTTTCTTTAGCTAACGTCTAGCGATTCAAGGCTTGTTTTCACTTTACCCAAAACCTGCAGCAAAGGGATACGGCAATGGTTTTTCACTTAGTTTGGGGCATTTGTAATTTACAGTCTGGGATAAACAAAGTCCTAGAGTTGGAGGTTGCCAACACACCAGCTGAATACCCCATCTCTTATTTTCTTTTTGTTAATAAATCAGTTATTCTGACCGCTTGATAAAATCCAGCCTTATGTGAATTTCATTTAGCTCCACCAGGTCTTCCGTTAAATTAAGGCAGTGGTAATGGAAACAGGTTTTTAGCACCATGTGATTTTCAGTATCAGTTAACTCAGATTCTTCCCATACGTGTACAACTTTCATACAAGTGCATATTTTAATTTTATGCCTGATGAGTTAACATAGTGATACTCCTCTTTTTAAATAAAATTACGCTTGTGCATTTATTTCTGGCAGGGCAAATGGATGAAGGAAATAGGGAGGGCCCATTTCAGAATTTTGGGTCTCCCTTCCTGATTAGAGAATGTACTGAAGGGGCTGCTTTTTATCCAGAGCCCTTCAGAAACTGATCTGAAATGAATACATGAAGCTTGGAAATGGATCCTGTGAAATGAGTCCTACAACTTTTAGGCCATACAATAGCAGAATTATTCCTCAATAATGCCAGGAATACTGCAGAAAAAGGACAGCTTCAACCCACTGAACTCGTCTACAAAAAAAAAAAAAAAAAAAAGAAGGAAATCCATTAAAAGGCAAACCTCTGTAGTTAAAATAGAAAAGCTTTTTCTTCCGAATTGGGGCTGCTAAACTAAGCTCAACTTTACAGCTAAAATGAAATGGTTTAATCCTACACCACATGAAAGGAGAATGTCAGCAATTAAGTCAGACTAGAAAGCTTTGTTAGTGAAGGAATGCCTGGCTGGAACTTGCCCTCAAAGGCTTTACGAGGGAAACAGTCATTTATTCAGGCAATCTCTTGACAAAATACAAAAGAAATAAACTGATAATGGATTGGCACTTCAGGGGAACCAAAGGCTTTTAATAAAACTGCTCTGGACCACCCTCCTCCTCCTAAATATCAAACTTTCTGAGATGTAACCTTGCAGTAACCTTGCTGGGATGCATGGCAGTGCGATTCACCAGGACACCCCCATTCTTCTCTTTTCAGGCTCCTGCTCACATGGCTATTGGCAGTGTCAGAACGGCAAGTGTTACAGACCAGAACAAAGCTGTGATTTTGAAGACAACTGCGGGGATAATACAGACGAGAGTGAATGCGGAACTTCCTGCACCTTTGAGAAAGGCAGATGTGGCTGGCAAAATTCCCTGGCAGACAATTTTAACTGGGTGCTAGGGGTCACCTCGCCTCAAAGTCTTAGACCTCCCGGGGACCACACGCTTGGAAATAGAACTGGTATGTTGTCAGTTCACAAACAAGATGTAATTGTCTTCATGGAGCTTCTCATACCTCCCTTCACTGGCAGCAGGGGGGTTCTAACATGTCTAATCAGGGTGTTGTTTTTAATGTATTAAATGCGTAATGATATCTAAATATTAATTACTGTTGTAAAATGAATTTAAGTTAGGAAAATTGGTTCTTAGTTGTTTCTCCTT
This sequence comes from Sagittarius serpentarius, assembly GCA_034782735.1. NCBI lineage: Eukaryota > Metazoa > Chordata > Aves > Accipitriformes > Sagittariidae > Sagittarius > Sagittarius serpentarius. Next base: position 23,628,466 of record JAVKLA010000073.1, read on the forward strand.
TAAGTATTGTGTATGAATCAAGGAAGATAATCTGTTACTTGTCAGGAGAGAGGCATTTGGTCTGGCTGCAACTTGCAAGGGTGAGTTAGCTCAGCTCTGAAATCCACTGGGTCCCACTCCTCCAGAGCTTGAGCGCATTTCCAGGAAGCTTAAAGTTACCCATAGTGACAATTCATAGTTTAATTTTAGGTAATTTTAAATAAATAAAGGTAAATAAATAAACCTCCTTTGTCAATAGCAGTGGAGCTCCTGGTTTGTTTTGGCCGAAACACCCAATTATCCGTTCTTGCTACAAGTTCTGTGCCTTCATCCTCTGCCTTTGAAGGTCCCATAGCTCAGGCAAAGTTGTTAGTGAAGCTGAGCTCAGAACTGATCTTAAATTTAAATATTCCACAACTGAGTTGCACAAAGGCGTGGGACTTGTATTTAGTAGTTGTTGAAAGTTTACGAGCACTGCTGAAGGGCAAAACCAAATAAAATCAAAGTTTACTTGAAGATATGTAGAAACTCAGGAGCTACTGAAAGCTTGCCAAGGTAACTGAGGGTGAAACAGGCACAAATAATAACAAAGATTGTGTGTTCGTATGTTTGTAAATTTTGAGACAGTCCAGCCTGACTGCATTTCACTGATCAGAAAGTAAGATGCAGTAGAAGAGAACTGCCCTCCAATGTGTCCCTGTCTTTCATTTGGCTTTTAAAACAGCCAGTTCTGTTAGAACACAGATTGATGTGTCTCCATGGTATATATGTTGAATGTGCTCCACATGTGAATAAAATTACTGCTGATCTAATTCTTAAGCCTGGAAATTTAGCCTATAATGTGAAAGTTAAGTAGTTTTGTTGTGGTGAGTGATTGAACAGGTCAAATTCTCCATTTCTTACTCAAGAGCTGATCTATAGTCTTGAAATTGTGTTCTCAAATAAATATATTTAGTATTAATTTCACTTTTCACAATTTTAATGTGGTTGAATTTTTAAAGGTGAAGGTGGTATCTGGCCATATTGTTAGAACTGATAGCACTTCATAATTGTGTTCATTATGAAAGAACCAAAACAAAATTCAGCTCAGCTGTTAAAATTTTGTCATATGTGGTAGAGGATACTGCAGTATTCAGTGATCAGTCCTTGTACAAAGATAAATTTCAGCACTTACTTCCAAAACCACAGCTCTTGAGCTTACATCTAGCAATTTCTTAATTCTAACTCTCCTATTAGCGCCTCCATTTTAATGTTGAAAATTTGCTTATGAGTAGATTCACACCATTCTGGTTGGAATTAAGTGATTTGTCCTAGTATCTCCTAGCCAAGCTTGATTAGCTGTGATCAGTCCCCTGTCCCACAGTGCTGGTCCCAGTCATTCAGATCAAGGGGCCTTTCAGAGTGTCCCTTGTCTGCCACCTCAGTCAGTCAAGTTTGCTTCCACAGAAGACTCTGAAAGTTTTCTGGGTTGGGTTGCTTTGCTTTGGTTTTCTTTAGTTTCCTCCAAACAGAAGTCATTTGCCTAATACCAAACAGGCGTTAACAAGCATCAACATGCCCAGCACTCAACCCAGTCTAGCCACGTCTTCCCAGCAGACATCGATGCTGTGATATGGCGTGCTTTTTACATCTCCTAGTGTTTATGTACATGGCTTTTTTAACACAGAGAATCGCAGAAATAGAAAAAATAAGTTCATTTGCATTTTCTAATTATATTTTCTTTTTAAATGTCATGAATATGTCACTACACTTGTTAAATATATACTTGACCTCAGGGAAAAAGCAAATTTCTTATCCCATAATATTATGGCAAATGTCTATGGTGGTAACTTACCCAGAGAAATGTCAAAGTTAGAATGAACCCATTTTACTCCGTCTCTAAAGAAGTAATATTTTTTTCTCTAATTCATATGCAAGCTTTAGTAGATGTGTAATTATAATTTAACAGTGTGTTATTTATACTACATTTATGTTTATGTGAACTACATTTTTGGCTTTTGTACAAAGGAAAAATTAATTTTAAAACTTACAGAATTTCTTATACCTCTGATTAAAAATAAAAATGGAAAACTCAAAGACCAGATCAGTGTTGGAAAATATTAACTGTAGGCATCTATTTTTGCAATTTTCTCCAACTAAATAATTTAAATGGGAGTTAATATTCATACGTTAAAGAGTACAGATGGCCAAAGGTAGTATGAATCATTAGGGATACCTAACGATTTATAAATGTATGAAGGTTTTTTACCTATTTCACAAGTTTTTGTATAGTGTGACTTGCTATTTGGAAGGTTATCTTTCGGAAAACTTCATCCTGAAATTTATCACAGTGTGGCTATTGTATGAGGTACTGTCAAAATAACAACAATGCTGTTTAGCAAGGACATGTATTCAGAGTAGCTGGGAAACATGGCAGTATTCTCTCTTTTCTACACAGGCCCATCCAAATCTTAAGCTTCTCCCAGTTTATTCCTGATATAACAAGTACAGAAATAATGTGATCTGGTTATTTTTTACCCTAAGACAAGATTCATTAGCATAGGACCTATATGGGAAGTATACTTAATACATCTCTACATTTACTTTGCTGAGTTTCAGAATCTAATTTGAAAGTCCAAAACAATTTTTCAGTACTACATCATTTAATTTCAGGAAAATTCCTGTATCTTGAAGCCACTGCAATAGGCCTAAAAAATGAAAAAGCCCATGTGAAGAGTTCCAGGTGGAAAGAATCAAGTGGGACTTGTGTGATGACCTTCTGGTACTTCAAGTCATCAAAAGCAATGGGACATATTCAGGTTCTGATTAAGGTAATAAAATAAAATTTTCTTTTGAATATCTGATATCTGTAAGGGTGTATGTGCTCCAGCAGAGTGCTTTGGCACTCTGACTTTCTGGTGTTCAGCTTGTAGACTGGAAGAGCTCCCACGCTCCTCCTAGTTCCGTGCTGGTTTTTATTATTCCAGTCTCTTAAAAATGCTTTTACCATTTCTCCTAAAAAAAAAGTTTCTCTGAAAAGCCACAGAAAATCTTTATAAAGCCTCTTTCCATTTTCCCTTTTCACGTACAGTACCTTTCTCTTTGATATTCTCCATGTGAGAGCTATTTTCATATTTTGCTGCCATCCCTATTGGTGGCTATCAGTATATAACCCTATTGTTCTGATGGGATAGCATCCACCAAAAGAAATGAATTAGCAACCTGCACAAAGTGAAAATAAAATACAAAAATATGACTGTATTAAATTGTGTATTTTTTTTTTAGACAGATACAGAATATAAATCAAATTTCTTTAGAAATGGCATTTTTTTCACTAAATGTGGAATGATCAAAAAAATATAAAAAAAGAAAAAACTATTTAGTTATTCAATTACAAGTGAAAACTGATACGTTCCTTGAAAATTGGCTGTTCCATTTGTTGGTCGTTAAAAAAGAAAAAGGATTAAATGCTTGTAAAGGCAAGTTTTAAATCATAATATGAATCTGAGTAAAATGTAGAAATTAATGATCAGTGTAGCAAAAGTATGTATTTCACCTCCCTATGCATGCTATGCTTTTTAATGCCATTGGGCATTTTAATGACGTTTCAACACAATGACCAAATATACCACTTCTAGATGTAGTAGAAACCTTTGCAAATGACAGTTTGTATGTTTGTGCTTACTGGCTATTCAAGTATAAATCATGGTGCAATTAATTTGCCATATGTCTATTAACTTCTCTTTCTTCAGTATCTCTAATAAAATCTTGAGATAGAAACAAATTTGTTGAACTGCATTAAAATTTCTGGTTTATTTCCAATATACATGTTGACCGTCTTCAGTTTTAAGGATAAATCATATTTTGTCCTTGAAAATAAATTGCTAAAAATTGTTTCTCAAATGTTCTGGATATTGTAAAAATAATTCAAAGGCCTGAAAGATAAAACACTTCAATAGTCTTTAACATCTAAAGACACAACCTAGGCTAAGTCTGTCTGAAATATAAAAACTATGAGCCCTTTGACAGCCATTAGGAGATTTTTTCATGGATTAGTCCAAACACCTACAAATGACAATAGGCCACTCATCAAGTAGCTGTATGGTTAATGAGATATATTTATACAGCTATTTTTCCTAGAAAAGCTCAGAACCATAAAGGAGGCAAGTAGATTTTAAAAAAGAAAAGTTTCTTGTTTGAAAATAATTTTTCTTTGGTACTGTGTTCAAAAATGAAAATAAGAATAGATCACATTACTTACAATGAATAAGGTGCAAAAATAAGCATTTATTTGAACTCAAAGTTCAAATTATGTTCTCATTATGTTACTCAAAGGTGTATCTTGTACCACCCAAATATTGTAATTATGAGCATTTTAGGACTGTTTAGTTTTAATTGTAAACTAACTTACAAACTAACTTTGGTGGAAAATAAAGAGCAGCTGCATTAGGTATGTGTGAGTAGTTTGCACTTAAATTATCACTGTTGATCGATTATCACATTAAATATATTGCAAAATGAACAGTTGCCTTAAAAATAGAAAAATAATTATATCTCGTTTTATTACATGCAGTGAAATTAATAACACAGTCAAATACTTCTGTTAAACAGGAGACAAAAGAAGTGAAATAAAAGAAAATCAAACAAACCACACAACCTAAAATGAGTTAAAAAGAGATATTTATTCTCTGTTGCAATATTGTCTCTGAAGGGTTCAAGTCCAGTAGTTAAGATTCTTAATGTTTTTTTCCATGCTCAGGATGGACAAAGGGGTTTAATATTTTTTTTTTACTTTTTACAAAACTGACCAGAGTAGAGTTTTACTAGATAGTTATCCCCATGGAGATTCTTTTCTATTGTACTTTGTAATATTTTTTTGAAATATAATGTTTAAATATATGACTTTTATGGAATTTTCTAAATCACGATTGGTAATATTTCCTTTCTCTACGTTTTGGGAATATCCTTTATGTTTTCTCTTTCTTTTATTCTTATTACACTAAGACATTGCCCTCTTCTTATTTTCACCGAATTTTATTATCCTAATAAACTTTTCAGATGTTATTTTTATGTTATTTTAAATCCTTGTCTCCATGGATCTTAAAGAGTTTTTTTAAAGGCAGAGTAAATAGAAGACATTTGAGTAATGACTTACTATTCTTATTCATTTTTCTTTAAGGAAAGCAAGACTTCTGCATGGATATAGGAAAAATTATTCTCATTATTGTATCCAAGATTGTTTTGTAGATCAGCCTAGTTTACCTGTTATGTTGCTTATAAGGATTCGTAAGTCGATATTGTAATTAGAATTTCTATTTAGCAGTGTCTGCATGAATAAAATCTAATTAAACAACACATAGTCATGGGAAGTCATAATGAAGCTTCTCCTGCTAGTTCAAACTGCAATACCAATATATTTCCATGCAGTTTGAGTATCTCTTGGTTTAAAGTTAATGTCAGTGAAAGCAGATCAGTAGATTGTGATTAGTTGAAAATGCAAGGAAGAGGAGATGACCTGGGAAAGAATTTACCATCTCAAGTTTGACAAGTTAGCAAACTGTCTCTAGGTAAAGTCATCATGTCCATTAAAAGTTGAACTGAGAGTGAACAGCATACACAACAATGGCACAGTAATGAAAAATATGATGAGGAAATATCGTATGGAGGCAGGATGAGGAAGACATTTCTCCTCCTCCTGAATATCACAGTGGAAGATAAATGGTAATCAAGAGTAAAAAGCCCTTTTTTTAATATCATAGTTCATGGTATGTATTGATGTCTTCTCTTAATATTCGTGTTGCTTGTCCACATTCAGGAAGCTTAAGAATATTATCTATCATACTACCAAAGCAGTATCTCAGATTATGGTATACTTATAAAACTGCAGGATCATAAAAGGGATACTATAGCCAAGCATGAACTTTTATGTTAAGGTGTGCAGTTAGTGAAAACAAACTCATTTTCTAAGGGAATTTCTCTGCAGTTACTCTGGGTTTTTTCTCCTCAAATTGTACTACGTATTCTTTGTATAAACATCTCTGTATATGGAATAATAATCCAATCAAAGTGATGGGCCATTAAACTAGTTCCAAAAATACAGTATTCTTCAAATCAACCCCCTCAACATTTATGCAAATGAAAGATGTTGACATTACAGCTATTTATGGATACTGCAATATCCAACTCACCATCCATCTAAACTGAAATTGCAAGTGTGTATTTGCAGTGCAAAAGCTCACCATGCAAACAGAGTATTACCAGAAGAGATCTGGATATAACTAGTCAAATCTTTGCTTCTGCAGTGAGATTTTGAGATACTTCTTTTCTGTGGCAGTTGTAAGAGAAAACAATCCATTGTAGGAGATATTCTGCAGCTAAAGTGCAGCATATTCACTATGCCTGTTTTAGCTGTGATGGTAGGGTTCCTTGTCGGCACTCAGTAGTGTTTTATTTTATGAGTCAGAAGAAACAGTGCTATTTTTAAACATGCCTCTAAAGAGGCACACAAGAATTCTTAGGTGAAAGGAATAATACGTTTTACTGTTCTGCTTATCTGAATGTGTTTCCTACTGCTGCTTAAGTTGTTTCCATCATAAAAAGAAGCAAGTCTTGGGTATCACAGTGGGAAAGGAACAACAATCAAAGGTTAAAAATATTTGTTGAAGATAATTTTTGTGGGATCAATGTTAATTGCCCTGCTGATAGACATTGTCATTAAAAAAGATCATTTAGGATTTAATACAGTTGAGGGGGGGCACTTTCAAAGATTTGAAACAAGCCTCTAAAAAGAAATATGCAGACAGATAAGGAAGGTGAAACCTGCCATTAGTAACTACCTCCACTAACTGTGACAAGGCCAATATACACAGGATCTCATTAGGAAGTTCCAGTGGACCTTACTCAGGCATTTAATTAATTCCATCCAGTTACAAATGAGCAAAGACATAATGATATTCAGGAGGACAAGAAGTCCCGGCCGGCTTCCGACGAGGGAAGCAGGGCCCCGTTGACACCGCCGCAGTGACAGACCAACCTGGCCAGGGCAACAGGCAGCTGGAGCCAGCAGCCCGCCTCCTCCAGCTGCTCGGGCTGGTGCCACGCAGACCCTGTCAGCTGGTTGCTGCGGCTTCTCGGCAAAAGCTGGATGCCGTCTCGGTTGTTCCCTTGCTATTGTGATTGTTTTTAGCTAGCCTGAGGTAGAGAGGAGGGGAGAGGGCTAGTACTGCAGAAATTTGTAGCTTGGCAGGTGCCGCAGCTCAGGTATAGATGACTCATGGTGGTTGTTGTAATTCCCTGGTTATTTTTAGTGGAGCAGCCTACTGTCCTGAGCTGTCAACAGAAAAACCTGCAGCAGAGATGCTGCAGATGCCAGCTGATATCTTCTGGACTTTTGTATTTCTAGGATCGAGTACTTTAAAATGAAATTTTCATCAATCTATATCATTGACTCTACTTCTACAGGAAGTCACTCAAGAATAGTCTGAGGAAACAACTTATTCTACTTCACAGCTTAAAATAGACCGTGTATTTTTACATTGATTCTTCTCACTGGCTGCATGAAAAACAATTGGCTCCTCACATTAACGGAGAAGTTATAAACTTCATTGGGTTCAGGTAGCCTCGAAGCAGATTATCTGACCTCCATGCAGATAGAGGAAGAAATTTTAAATTTTCAAAGATTTGCTTGAATGTTTTACTTAAGATTCTGCTGAACTTCAAAGCATGCTCCAAACAATGTATAAACCACGTAGATTTTTCACTTGCCCTCTTAAGACATAATAAACTTTTTAGAGAAATTCTTTACATCTAATGCTGAAGTTGTCTACTGTTTGTATATGGGTGAAATATATATATGAAAATATCTAGCTGTATGTTCAGTAGCTTGCATTTATCTTTTTTTCCCTTTGAATCCTAGTATTTTGTTTATTTCAAATAGTTTTCCTTTGTTAAATCCAGCAAAATACACATTCGGGAGAATTTGGTTTCACATAGCAGCAGAAGGGTAATGGCCTTTATTTAATGAGTATCTGTATCTCTCAAAAGGGACACAGTTTTAAACTCTTTACTCCCATTGTTGACCCGTGAACTGTTATTAAAAGTTGTATTTGAGTCAATGAAATGTCTGATCTGACTAATGAGTTAGAGTAAGGGAGCATTACTTTAGTCCCAGGAGCTTTAAAGGAAATTGGTTGGGGATACTGTGAAATGCAGTATTACTTGTCAAGAAAGAAAGGAAGATTAACTTTTATGGTAGCTTTACTTCCCAGAGCAAGATAATTTTGTATTTATATTTCCTGAACCGAATGCAGAATCTGAAACAGCACTTTCCACCTTTTTAGGCATTGTTTCAAACAGGGTTGTTGTAGGTCTGATTTTGACCCCATGACATAAGCGTATCTCCAGGTAAATTGAGACTCAGACAATGATTGAATAAAAATAGGTCAGTTTTCAGTGGAAGCATCATTCCTCAAAAACAGTTTACACAGAATGGACAAACAAATATGCATATCCGTAGATAAGGGCAGACACCATTCAGTGCATTTTATTTTCTCAGATGAGTACATTAGGAAGTTATTTAAAGCTTCTTAACTGTAAATTATGAGAAGCATATAATTCATTGTATTCTTACACCGCAACCAGCTGTAAGCATTCATTCCAATGAATTGGTGAGCTGGAATAATACATTTGGCTGTGCTTTGAAGGAAGAAAAAAAGAATTGAAGAAAGGTTAAAGAATTACCCTTGTATTTTGGAATCTTACTTGTGAAGACAAGAGGTTCATCAGAGGCTTTGTAATTTAAAATCATCATGTTTCTAGAAACACATATAAGAGAAATTTTTGTATGTGAATTATTAAGCATTTTTTTGTTTAAGTTCTTTGAGAACTTGACCTTTTTCTCCCTTAGGAGATGAGGATGACAAGTAGTAAAGGATTAGTGTGACTAAGGGCATGTCTCTGTCAGGCAGGGCAGTGCCTGGTTAGAAAACTGAGTAGGCTGAGAGATTTAGACAGCACGATGGATACCGAATCATCGAAGCAACACAACAGTATGCTGTATCATTACACCTGGACTCACAAGCTGTGCCTCTCAGGGCTAATACCATTACCCTGTTTTCTGTCCCAGCCTGGCACCATCTATCTGACTTAGATGAAAAATGCAGTTTTGGTCTCCTCCTCACTGCACAGTTCTCCAGTGTTGTTTCACTGAACTCATTCCCCAAATCAGAGATCTCTGGCAGTGATTTACTCTACTGATTGGTCGGCTCATAATCTCAGAGAGTGAAGGTGGTTACATTGCTGCTTTTTAGCACAGGAGGCCTTGAAGCATCTCTGGGATCTTTGCAGGTCATACTTCTTTTGCGCTTTTCTAACACTTTTCAGGGCAGACGTTCAACAGCGAAAGTTGTGATTTAAGTGTGTCTCAGAGCAAAGTTCTTTTAAGGATCATAGAGCTGATGTTTAATGATTTTTACTGAAGCAACAGACATCAAAATCAGGTCTTTTTTATATAGCAGCTGTGAAACAGATACATTTTTATGAAGACAAAAGGACTTGGTCTAAATAATAGAGATGTAGCCTTGATCTTCAAGCATTTTTATTAGTTTTTCACCTCTCTTCTTCTAAATAGTTTATTTTAGAAATTTAATTAACATATCTTTTTAAAAAGAAGAACAAATAATGCAATGTGTAACCTGGTGCCTGCTGATATCTTTTAGAAAGCATATAGCATTGATCAGACCTGAAAACCCAAGACAGTATCTAATTTTCGTGACCAACAACTCCACTTGAAACAAAACATACTGAACATTTCTAGGAGTTCCATTTAACCTCAGAAAAGGTGGAAGATCTTTCTTTTTTCCTTTTTCCTTTCTCATCTCTTTTTACACTCCAAGGCCCCTTGGTCTTCCATTTAGAAAAGTATCTTCCTTTGTCAAACACAGACTGAACTGAACAGATGTTACACTAGGAAAACTTCAGCAAGCACCGATGGAGCACTAGTGCTCATTGTAGAACATTAATTTGTTTCCAGGTTTATCCTCCTTCAATGCAAATTTTATTTTTAATTCACAGTTCATTTTTAATGTCTTGGAGATGTTCTAGATTCTGGTAGTCTTTGATCTTCGCCAGGCTTGCAGTATCAAGCTGTAGTGTGGTTAAAATTATTTTGATGAATCAATAAAAAATCTTAACATACAGACTCTAACTTCTATGCTTCCAGAATTTTTTTTCAGTTTCTGGCCTTCAGCTTTGAATCCATAGTAACTTCAGAAGAGAAAAGCAGTTGTTTCTGTATTTGCTGTAATTTATTTCACAAAGATGGAAGTACATGATTCCAATTCATTTCATGCGAGAGTCAGACTAGGTATTTTTTAGTACCTATATTTATGACTGTAATAATCTATATGTGTATTTGTTTGTAGGTTGACCCCACTGCATTATATAATGCTGAATTAAATAAAAGATGAAAGGCTGCTTTAAGTAGAATTGTCTTACCAGTGCATGCGCTGGCATCCAACATGGTGCCAGGGAGCAGTTATCATTTGCAACAGAGACTAATAGAATCAATGTCATGGGAGCTTTGAGAGACTTCAGCTTCTTCCCACTACCTTACTCAGCATGGAGACAAACCTTTCCATAACTTGGTAACTTTGTGTTTCTTGCCTGTGAGAGGGTCATTGCAGCTCAGAGATGAATTGCCTGCATGCTCATGGAAACCCCATAGTCCATTCATAGGAGTTTCTTAGGAGGTTTTTAGACTCAAATTCTTTTGACAGGCCTTTATGTTCAGTCACAAACCACAGGTTGTCCAGCTACCCTCAGCACTTCCCACCTTGCCTCATTCTTTTGTAACTTTTCCCTGCAAGTTGTTTTGTGAGGACATATCTGCAAAATTAAAGAAACAAGGAGCTCATATATGGAATTTTAGTACTACTCTTAAGACTGAAGAAACAATGCTAATGTGATTTTCTGTTTGAATTAGTGAAGTAATGAGAGATGATACTGTAGTACTACTAAAATCAAGAATTAAAAAAAACATTTGCATCTCAGGAATATGTGGCTGTAACTGTGTGGTCTGCAGAGCATATTTGATTTTGCCTTCAGCAGGAGCACTAAAAGAAGGAAATGAATACTAAAAATTGCATTTCTTATCTCCCTTATATTAGATCAGTTGAGGCTCTTAATCTATCTGTGATGCTAATTTTTCCTTAGCTCTGGGAGTTTTAGATGACATGGAAAGTTTTCAAAGGCTAATGCAAATGAAAAAAACCCACAAACCTTTATTATAAGTATGGATATTCTGGAATTAACAAATAAGGAGAATTATTTAATCTTTAGCTGTAATGCTAGGCTTTAATGTGGACCAGGAATAACTGGGTGTAGTCAAAATATGCGGATTTTCTTAGAAGAATTGGAGTCTTGTTTTCTGAAGAGTGTGAGTACACCCCAAAAACCCACAACCTACCAAATGAAAAAAAAAACCACCCAACATTGAGACTATATCTATAAAAAAATCATGTGGATACTTTTCAGATTTTCATAATAAATGAAAACTATAAGACCAAGTTTTTTGCTTAACTTTCAAAATCATACATGTGAAAAAAAATTATTATAATGGAAAATTTTCTAGTAAAAATGTTTGTTGGATAGCAGTCATTGATACCACAGGTGCCATTTTATGATTAATAATTATGAACATTTTTTCGATGTCAATTGCTCTTCTCATTGAAATGTTAGAAGAGACAACTGTTGTGGAAAGGTCGTGTGAAACCACAGTGGAAACTTAGGCAAATGCAATTGTACAACCCCATTCGTTTTATCTAGCTAACTTCTCAGTTTATTGAAAACTGTGTTTTGTTGTTTGAAATAACAGTGAAATGGACCAGGCATTCAGCCTGTATTTGGCTGAATCAATAAATCAAGGCACAAATGTGAAGCATCTTTCAGCTTTTAAATAATTTGCTTAGACTTGTTTTCTGTACATTTATACTCTCATTTAGGTGGCTAAAAATATTATTATTAGTTCTATTAAGTGTCTGTATGATAAAGCTACTCTGCCATTCATCCAGTGAAAATCTGCAGCCTATATTTAGATGCTATCTAGTCTTCCCCTCAGCTACTCACTGTTGCTTTCCACTCCTTCTGCTGAATAGCACAACTTAGTATCTTACTGTTCTCTAGTTTAACTTAGTTTCATCTGTATGGGAGAAAAGGTTATTTAAATAAGAGTTTCCAATGTGATCCAGAAGAGGTAGTATTTAGATTTTGATACATGAACCATCTAATTCATTTCACTGATCAGTGAACAGAAGACGACTCTTGTTATTTATGACATAGAAATACTCATTAGATTTGACAGTTTCTGCTGTGCACAACATTATTCTGAGCATTTAGACAGCGTGATTCAGTTCAGAATTGTGTTCAATAGAGTTCAGATGGAGTATGTTATCAAAAAGATTATTAGCAGCCACAAAATTATTTAGGTGGATTTCTATCCCTTTAATGCTTTATACACCAACTGTGTTCACGTGTTACTGAAGGGATGAGTTCTTTTTTTTCCAGCCTAGCTGTTTTAGGAGTATGTGGGCTATGGAAAGGAATTAACAATTAATGAAAATCCTCCCCTGGCTCACTAGCTGCACATTTTTAACCTTAGGCTTTGCCTTAGTCAATAGTATAGTCTGTTTAAGTCAGTACATCTGGAATTTAATCTCTATACAAATTGCAGTCTCCTCCTACCAAGTTGCACCAAGATTCGTTGTACAGAGAAATGAAGTGTTTCTTCAGGTAAGATTTGAAATCTCTTGAAAATAGTGATGCAGTAAGACCAGCTGTCTTGAAAAGATCAGTCTTAAAGAGTCAATCTCTTCAGCTTGAAAGGAAAATTTTACTGTGTGTAGCTGAAGAACCTGAATGGTCTCACAAATAATATCCAGAGAAGGTGTGGTCATATGAGGAAGACAGGTACAGAACACCACGTAGCAAGACAAAAGAAGGCACGTCACGGTAAATGATACTAAAATACGTTAAAGCATACCATCTAGTTCTTATTTTCTGAGTATGCCACAAATCATACAGTGGCGCATATAGGATGCTATTGCTACAGAAACTTCTTAGACTTTATCTCAAAATATCCCTTTGCATACAGACATGACCAGACTGAATTTCTGCTGTAGGAGGGGTGGGGAAGGTACGCTCTTCCAGTCTCTTCGAGTTGTCTTATTTTCTGTTGTTTTGTCACTCAGTGGTTATATTTGTCCTTTGATCTGCCTTTTTTAATGTTGCAGTGTTTCCTTAGTTCACACAAAAAGATTTATATTCTTCTGATAATTAGCTCTGTGCTTTTTGGCTGTAGGGAATAAATCCATTTAGAAAACACAGACAGAACTTCTGCACTGTCTGCAACATCTGGAGAAAAACTGAAGAAGTGGAAATGGGGAATCAAGGTTATCACAACTACTGAAACTGTAAACCAGAAGTGAATTATGTAACAGTTGATGCATTGGGAAGAAATGGAAAGATATCAGGGATTTTCAATGAAAACCATAAAATTAATGGAAGAGGAAAAAAAATGCCACTGAATTTCCTGTTCTACCTTAGATTTGTTTGTATTTGTTTGACAGGTTGGAAGTTATTACAAGTTCTCTTTTACATATTCGAAGTGTGGCTGATGTTTGTTCTCATGCTTCCTTTCAGACCTGTCATTTTGCCTTTATGTAGGCAAATCTTTTCTGTTACCACAGGAAAGACATCTTAGAAAGAGACCTCTGCACTTTCTCTGGCATGTAGATTTCTTTACTAAGAAATATCTTAAGATCACAAGACCTGCTGTTAAATTGTAATTTGTCCCAATGTGGGTGGGATTCCAGTTACTTAAAGTCATAGATGCCTCCAGTGCAGCCACGGCAGCAGTCACCTTAGCCTCTCTTTGTGGACGGTGGGGTTTTACTCACTATGTCAAAGGGAGTCTTGAGTATGATTTATCTCATTCTAAAGTAAGCATCTATAAGAGGAAAGGTGACTGTTGCTTTCCATATAGCTTCTTGCAGACATGTAACTGTGTATAGTAACACTCAATAAGCAATATTGGGTACTTTCAGGAATGTCACTGGATAAATATTTGAATTTTGGATATTTCAGTAAATACTTTTGTATACTTACATAGACATTTCATATCTATGCTGGCAATGCAAACACCAAGATCTCACAAATCTGTTTGCAAACTTTTATCTTCTACATCCCTACCATACTATATAAATTTATAAATTTATATGTCCTTGAACATATAAGGTGGTGGCCACTGGAGAGAGAAGTAAGGAAAGAGAGGGAATCTCACTGAAGTGTTTTAATATAATAAGATCTGTCAGTTATGAGAGCACTCAATTTGTAGAGAAAATATTTCATAACTACGGATTAAAAATTTAAATCGGCTATCTGGTTCCTTGGCATTCTCTAAGAAATAAATAGTTGTATCCATCAGATATTATAGTGACAGGACTTGAGCATTCCTCTTAACGATGTCTCTTTGCTCAGGATCGATTCAGTGAAGCTTAAAAATACTTAATCAAGCTTTGACTATCTAAAGAGCTTACTATTTTTTTCAGCCTTAATGTTTTGATTCCCCTGAGCCTGTCCAGTTCATCTAATATCCCAGAGGATCTGTTCTATATTTCTACAAGCCCAAAAGCTACAATCCAATTGAAAAGAATATTCTAATATAATACAAATAGGCTGTAAAAGTAAATGTCACAAAAAAGAAGTACCGTTATATCTCAGTGAACCTCCCACTGCACCAAAGTAAGGATGACACCTGACTGACAGTAATCACTTTCTTACACATCTGAAAAAGCATGAGATGCTCTTCACTGTATAGTAGGGTATATTCGTGTCAATCCTTGTCCTGTGGACTTGTCACTTTGAAGAACTGACAGATGAAATATTTAGTTAAACCTTGAAAGTTTTAATGTCATTGTACAAGAATTAAGAATTACTATTGCTAGTCTTAAGAATTATTACTAGTCTTATGATTTTGTCATACTGCCCTAAAAGAACCTTACTTTTTTTTTAAAAAAGAAGTATGTTTATTTTACAGCAGATAGATGTACTTGTTTTCCCTTTTTTTTCCGAAGTTTTTATTTTTGTCTCAGCAGAATCCCTGTAAAGATATGTTTTCCCACTCCTTACATTCACTTTTAGATACAGAATCAAGGTGGTATTGGAAGTGAATTGCTTGAAATATTGATTAAAACCAACAAAATCTCTGAAAGATTCCAGATATTTTGTTCAGCTGAATTGGCTTTCCCTTGTGGCTTTTATTTTTCAAGGCAGCTGTGATTATAATGTTTTAATTCTTCATTAACAAATTTTCACATTTTGAACTGAGAAGACTTTCACACAGATTGATTCCATGATTCCCGCCTCGTGGAACTGATTTTGTAAACACTGTGACACTGTGAATAGAAAAATGCTTCCGACCTTAGCCACTAACTATCAAAGTCTCAGAGAAGAAAAGTTAGTCCCACCAGCACAGCTTCTGCCTGCCCACTGTGTCACTCAAACAGTGCTTTGATCCATGTGGTTGACTAGAGTAAGGTGCTCCACTTCCAAGCACGTCTTTGCCCAGGACTGGCCACACGCAGTGGTAAATTCTTCCAAGATAACACGTGCCAATGAGTAAGCAAAGTTTGGTCCCACTGCCTGAAAATTTTGATATTCAATTAAATATTGAATAAGCATCCAAACTGGTAGATACTTATCTGAGTTGAGCAATTTATCAATCTTTCCATTTAGTTTGTATTACACACTGATTCAGTGTGAGACTATCTAGACCAGATAAATTGCTTTCATTTTTTGGAGAGAGAGCTGTATTTTCTTCCTGTTTCAGTGGCCACAGAGAAAACTGGTAAAGTCACTTTTTTAATGCAGCTCAGCAGTACTTTCTGTCCTAAATGAAAGTGTTAGTCAACATTCAGTAAAGGCAATGAAAGTACCAAACAACTCTACACCATCTGATTATTTCAGACAGTGTACATAAATGGACTGGCACAGACATACACGAAAAGAAAGGTGATTCACCAGGCTCCTAAAAGGCATGCTGGACAAATACACATTGGCAGTATCTGGTGTGATCTGTGGTCCTGAGAGTTTTGCCCATGTCCCGCTTTCACCATGGCTGATCAGACGCACAGACTTTCCAAGGCACTCAGGAGGCTCTGCTGAGCCAGCTCCCTCGCCAGTGGGTGCTCTGAGGTCAGGACGCAACATGGAAGTCACCACTGGTTCTAGAATTATTAGGGGAATGAACCTCCTATTTGGACAAGTTTGTATTCCTTCTCTCATTCCATAACCCAACTGATAAAGGAGAACACTAATTGGGGGGGGGGGGGGGAACAAGAATCTTTAAAAAATGTTGATCTAAAGTGTGGTTCTAAAGAAGCAGTAAGAGTTATCAACACTATTTTGAAGTTCCTTGATTTTACCCTTAAGATGTGTAGAAGATGAGTTGAAGAGTTGAAGTCGCTTAACAAAAAGCTGAAATTTGATATGTGATTTTGCCTCACATCTTCAAATATGGTATTTAGCATGTTTTCTATAGGAGGAAAAACATGAGAGATTTGAGGTTCTCTCATTTCTGCCAATGTCTTTTAATGATCTTGATTCATAAACTGTTTTGTTACATCTTACTGTATACATCCTGTATTTGTTTAGGCAGTCAGTATAAGTAAAGATTTGACTTTTATCTTATAAACCAAGGAATCTAGCATTGTGTAATGTTTAGCACACTCTCCTTACATTTGGCACCACTGAGGGTTGTAACAGTTGTCCAGAGTCTTCCTAGTGTTTTTGTAACTGTAATTATTTCTTTCAAGCTTTGATTGTCTAGAGAATTACAGTTGCCTCAACTCTAAGATGGGAACAATCTGAGCAAACCTGTAAAATGTGATTAAAACAAAGGAGCGACAGGATTTGAGACAAAATGGAACAAAGTTGTTTGAAATGCTAATGGGTTTATAAAATGGCTTTGATGCTTATTGTTACTCAGTCTTAGTGGCAGAACTGAAGGAAAAAAATGAAATCCAAGCAATCACATATGTATCCCTTAAGCTACCTAAAACCCAAAATCAAACGAAGGTGGATTATGCTAGGAAATGAAGAAGAAATTTTTGCATTTGAGGAGAAAAGAGGGCTGGGAGGGCTAGGAAATGAAGACAGGATGTAGCAGTATAAGGTACCTAATGAATCCCCTCTTACAAAGAGGAGTTGTTTTATTTCTCCGTTCTAACTGGTGTTTTATTTCTCTGTTCTAATTAGTAAGGATAACATACAGAATTAAGATGTATTTTAAGAGCCTAAGCACATAAACCTATATTTGATAGAAAGAGTATCATGGGAATATGGAAAGTTGCAAACAAGAAACAGAAGTTTGCTTGGTTATAAATGAAAGCTGGCTATAATGAAATCTGGTATATTTAATAGCTGTGACAGGATAAATCAAAATTTTAAGAAGGTGATAAAGACTAATTCAAAGAAAACCAGCAAATTATTCTTGCCTTCCCAGTATAGATTTCTTTTCCAAAATAAGTTTTTTTAAAGTATAACTTCATCTTTGCTAATGAGCAATTTAATTGTCATTCCTTGAAATGCCTACCTGCTAGAAAAAAAATTTGTCTCCAGATGGACTACCAGTCACTTTTTATCAAAGTGTTTTTGAAACTGGCATTTCTCAACTCAGCATGTACAGCAATTAAGAACCAAGAGTCTTACCATTTATCTCCTAGAAATATTGCAAGTGCTGGCACTTGTAACAAGGTGAGCTGTTAATGCCTTCTGATGCTCTGAAGGAATTCACTGTGAGGTTCCAGAATTCCAAAACTGGTGAATTTTAAAAAAGGCATTTCATCAGTTGCGTAAGTTTATTTATTGAATTTGTTCATGAATGCATGGTTCTTGCTGAAGTGCATATTCCTTTATTGCAGTGATGTTAATTTTGGAAATTAAAATTGGGGAAAAGATATTTCAGAGAGTGAAAATCATCTTCATGCTTTGCACAAAGGAGGAAATGAAAGGGATGGATGGATGGGCTTTGTCATTAACTCTTATTATGAAAACCTGCTGAGACTAATACATGCAGACTGTCTAATAAAAGGCTTGAAGGCTGAAATATCAGTGTTTCATCTTGCTGTTTTCTTTCTTTATATAATGCACTGTGAAAATGTAATGTGATTTTGTAAGTTATCCTTAAAAGTGAGGCCAGTTTTTCATGCATACTAATGTACTTAGGCAGTATATATTTTGCCTGGATCAAATAATTTCTTAAAGATACCATTTGATCAGCTTGATGTTTCTTTTTCAAGTGCTTTTATAGAAGGCAGAGAAATAGGCAATAGCATTTCTCGTTCCTGCCAAAATATAACTCTGAAAAATTAGAAACTTATTTGTAATGTATTCTCTTCGGTTCTGAGAATCATGAATCTTCATTGAAGTCACTGTAACTTGAGTAAGCTCATCACTTTCAGCAGCACATTCCTAAAGTAAAACTCGCTCTGTTGCATACTCGTCACTAATGTTTTCCTATCTTTTGGGACCATTACTCTGTAGATTGTTGCAGTTCTGTTATCTGCTATTTTATCGTTGTTGTTGTTTCTTCTGCCTTTTTTGCTACCTCCATTTGTTGAATATTTCAGAATCCTGTAGTATGCATCCCTCAGCATCCCTCAGTTTAGTGATGGAAAGTGTTAATTTCAAGTTTAAAATCTCTCCCTACATTGGGATTTTTTCCACGTCTCCCTCATAGCTATTCTAGGTGGACTTAATAATTTTGGAATTATATGTTTAATGCAGAGTTTCAACATTCAGATAATTAGCAGTAGTTTTCTAAATGTAATGGTAATCTTAACCACAAGTCTCTGTGGGTTATCTAATAGGAAAGACAAATTTTCAAAGCAGTAGCTAAGGGCATAGTAGTAAATAAGTACTGCTGTGTCCAGATTTTCCTACATGATTAACAACATGTACAAATGTTCTATTAGGTTTGTTTGCATATACTTACCAACCTTACACTTAACGTACAGAGTATGTGTCTTTCTCTAAAATAAAGCAGCCAGTCAAAGGTGAGATGAGTTATTTTCACTCGTGCTGTTATAAAGTGCTGCTGAACTATTTGTATTGAATTGTTATCAGCCTGGTGACTGACAGTGTGCCAGAGGACACACATGCTCATTCATAACTCACATCTTCAAGACCTTATTGTCTGCTCTTATTTTTCTTCATGTCACCATGAAGAAAAGAGAGAAGAGACACAAGAAGAAAAAAGGAAAAAAAAAAAGAGGAAAGAAAAGAAAAAGTGAACTTAGAATTCAAATCTTGGGTCAACTAATCTTGACTTCAGTTAATTCTTTGACTCTTTTAAATAATTTTAGTAATTTGATACTGTATGTGAATTTATCTGATGTAGAGCTTTTAACGCTTAAATGAAATATAAGGTCAAACTCTGTAGGGTTAAGTTACTGTTTTCAAATAATCTAAGCAATATTCTTTTAGGAAGTTAAATTTTAAGAGAAAATCAGTGAGAAATGAAAAAAGATAGAATCTGTCATATGCTTTGAAAATGACTTTAGGTGAAGAAGACATAATAATCACATCTTTTTCTTTTAAGATAAGAGATTCTGCTATACAGCATCAGTCTTCAGTTTTATTGCATTTTCCAAGCTATGTATGAAAGACTTAATCCTAGGTACCAAGATCTTTAAAAATAAGCAAGTATTCTGTGTAGGGCAGTGTTGAGGTAACAACAGGCCAAATCTATAAGGAAGGTGCTCAGAACCTTCTGAAAATAGGACTCACTCTCAAGCAATGAAACCTAAATAAGTAGATAGATGATACTAGAAACGTCAGCAATGATATTCACTGTTCTGTGATTTGGAGAAATACAGCTTCGTAGAAAAGGTCTTTAAAATGTGAACAACTGAGGAAAAGCTGTGATTTTTTCTTCCTTCCACCTCCTATTTCTCTGATGTACATGTAAAAGTGCAGGACTGCATTCCATTCCTCACTGAGTAAACGGAGGCAGCAGAGAAGGAACATACCTCATCATGGGATACTTCATCTTTAAACTACTTGGTCAGCCATCAAAAGGCTTGAATGACAATAGTACATCAAGGGAAGTAAAACTTAATTAAAACCGTGTTTACTAGTCAACTACGCTTGAAAATACACTTCATTCTAAATCAAGAAGAAATAGCCTGGAAAGTAAACTGCCCTCCTAAACGGTCTTGTAAAACAGAGGGATTACCATGCATCAAAAACTAGAGAAATGAGCAGTGACAGCTAAAGTCACATTATGCTTGTTCTATACTATGTTTCTGTGCTTTGCATAACACATACCCTGTTTTAAAAATTCTGGATGGCAACGGCTTGCCAGGAAGATACAATTTTCAAAGGAACCTGAAAGCAGAGAACAGCTTTTCCCTAACAGTTTAAAAAAGTATGTAAAAAGAGTTTAACTTCTCTCAAAAGTCTGAAGGGTACTGGAGAAAGAGAAGCCTTTTGATACAGTGAATCTTGAAAGTCTTTTTATGGTATTAATAATAAACAGCTAATGTTTTTTGATGAATCATTTGAAAATATTCTGTCTCTGATTAAAAAGCCCTCAAGTATATTTGGTTTGAAGAGGCCAGGAATATTTAGCAAATGTTTTTACTGCCTCCATGCATTTGGTAAGCTCAGCTTCATTTCCTGTGGCTCTGCTGAAGTAAATATCAGATGCAAATGAACCAGGGAAATGTTTTTAACCCAGCTCAGAACATGAATAGAAGGAGAGGTGAAGATCAAGAACCAAATCTGGATTTCATTGCTGTTTCACTGCAGTCGTAACAAGGAAGATTGTCTCATAGCAGAACCTTTGTAATAGCATCTGGAATACTCTAGCGTATTATTCCGACACAGAGTGTATTCCTAAGAAGTTTCTTTGCAACATCTTGTGATGGAAAATTACATACTCCTCTTGCATGCTTTGGATTCAGTTCCTAATATTGTTCTGACAGTGTTAGAAATGTAGCCTTGAGAATAATGGTGATCTGTGCTGCATAGGAAAAATATTAAACTCGGCCACAAAATAAAAGGAATTCTAAGACAGAAAAGAATCCTTCCCTCTGCTTTATACTTAGTATCCCCAGGTGAATTAATGAGGATATTGAGCCCAGTAAGATATACTTTCCCCCTAAAGTTCTCAGAAGAGAGGTTATAAACACTTTAGATCGTTCTTCAGATGAAGACAAGCATGAAGAATATTCTGAATTGCAATGTAATGAAACCATTAAGAAATAATTCCCCTCAGACTATCAGAAAGTAGAAGAAAAATCCTCTGAATATGAATAGGAATTTTCCAATATGGTTAGGTATATAGACCTACAGATCTAAACAGCTTGTGGTCTTCCTAGAAGTAAATCTGCCATTTTCTGAGAGTATTTATTGCTCAGCATGATGGGACAGTAGAAGACCAGGATGAACTGCTACATGTCAATGCAAAAACATGCCTTTTACTGTTAAGTTTCTGTTAATGATGGCTCATCACCTCAGCTTGATCTTTGAATATGTTCAACCCATAGAGGGCAGTGACATGCAATTAATAATAATTTTTCAGGGCCTTAAATGAAAACACCCTCTTTCACATCTGTTTTTAGTGGTCTTGGTGTGTGTTTTTTGGGAAGAAATGAAATTTTGTTAGCTGATCTGTCAATAACATTGGACTTTCAGAATTTCTCAGGTTGAGTTTAGGGGATTATAAAGCACAGGATTACAAAATAGGTTGTAAAAGTTATGTTCTGAGGGACTTTCCAGAGGTGCTGCCCAGCAGTAGTCTACACTAATAAATAGTGGACCACATGCCATGAAGAAAGAAGTCCAAAGTAGAAATATACATGGTAAACTAGCAGGTATTCTTCTATTGTAGCCCATTGTCCACTTGTCCTGTAAAGCTTATGGGTATAACCAACAAATAATCCTCTTTAACTCTGATTAAGGCCACTGAGAGTGCTGGGTCTCTCCATTCCCACTGTTCTGGGATAGAACAAATAAGCTTATTGCAATCTGGACCTGTGATGAGGATGCTATTCATGTCAGACTATATTTCTGTCTTTCCTGCTATAGGTAGAGATATATGTTACCAGTTTAGCTTGTTTGATACCAAAATAACTTTTTGTCTGTCAGGAGATATAACTGGGAAACAGGGCTTTTTCATTTTCCATCCACGGAAACATTTGGACAATGCTGACTGCTTTGATTGTGTTTGCATAGTGAAACTTCTGCCTGGTGATGTGACGATGTTCTGCACTTCTTTTCCTTCTAAGTTCTAGTGGTTCCCTGTGTATTTCCATAAGGAAAACATCTGAGATCCCAAGAACAACAGTTACTATACAACTTGGCATTTTTATTGATACATCAGTGCTGTAGTGTTGCCTCCTGAAATACTCATTATTTAAGTGCTAATTAAGTGTTAGGTATTGTACTTGAAATATTGATAGGTATATACACATACAGAGATGGACTTTTGAAAGGACTCACTGATTCACTGGATTTTCAAAGAAGCTATGAAATGCTGTTGGCCATGGTCAAGAGTCACAGAAGTGCATCCGCATCTTAACTGTTGGTAAGATTTTGTTCTAGACTTCACTTGCAAAGGAAGGAGAAATATTTACAGAGTCCTTTTCCCAGAAGAGGGATGGGGCTCAGGAGAAAACATGGATTTGTACATTTGAATAGGTAATAAGTGGGCAATGGATTCCTGTATCATGAGTTAGACCAGCAAAGGAAGGAGCTTCTTGATAACGAACAAAAGATAAAGCTGTGACTATGGTATAAACCACACTTTGAAATTGATTATGTTGGTATTATAGCTAGAATTCAGCTAGAGGAGGTGAAATAAGTTTACAAAGAGGCAAAATAGTCTAAAGAATGGGCTGTGCAGATCATAAAGCAAGAGTTGGATTAAGGCTTTAGCAGTCCTAAACCTATGAGATGATGAGAACCTCTGAATTTTAACTTATGATGTTTTTTGAGATATTATGCAGAAAGAGTTTACAAAATATAGACTGCATAAGAATTTAGAAGGATTTTAGCACTGATAAAATTACAAGCTTGAGTGGCATGCAGATTGTGGGGCTGTTCACAAGTCAAAAAAGGAAACATAAGGAAGAAAGATTAAGTTATTTCAGCCACATTTCCCCTCAACTGAGGGAAACATCCAAAGAAAGATATTGAAGAGATACTATGTGATTTTAGTCTGAACAGAAGAAAATCTGGTGCTTGTCGGGTGTTAGCAGTGATGTGTCATTGTTAGCATTTTGCTCTCAAATGAGATATCTTGCTAAAATGTAGACTTTGACCAAGCTTTTAGGGCAAAAATATCTCTCTAGTGCATTCTGTGTCAGTGAGATCTGGGACTCTCTATTCTCTCCTCTTTCAAAGACTTGCATACATGTAATAGACAAAAATTATAATTGCCTCATCGTTCAGAACTGCAACTTAGCCTTTTGTTCGGAAAGATAAGTGCTTTTTCTTTCATGTACACTGGTTTTTAGATGCTATATTTTCATGTTACTTTAGAATACCCTCTTTAGCTGAGGATGGTAGGCTGGTGGTTTATGTGATGTAAGAATCTTGTCTGTTACTTAGCTGGAGTAGAAATGCAGACAATAAGAGGATGCAAATGGGAAACTGCATGGTGACATGGTTTTAAGAATGTAAGGTAGCGTATGAGATGAACTGGAAGGAAGGCTAAGGCAAATGTAAAGAGACATAAGGAAGATAATAACGTGACTTTGATACAAAAGTGTTGGTGTGAGGAAAAGAGAGACCAGGATTATGTGCAAGTAAGTGTAGCAAAGAAGGATATGTGGAGCCTAGGGTATGACGCTTACAATGCAGAACAGGGCTCCATTTATATTTTTTTTTTGTAAAGGACCACGTGCAGCTAGACTCCTGCAGGGTAACTGGAAAATGGGACTTCCACCCTGACCAACAGCCAGCATAATCAACCCACGCACACAGAGGCGGCACTGATACTATCTGCCAAAGCCACAGATCTTTACCATCTTTTATCAGTTTGTTGGAGCACAGAGTTAGACTGGGCCTTTTGCTACCAGCCCAGGTTGAAGAGCAATTTATACATTCAGTATGAGTATGTGTTAGTAGAAGAACAGCCTCATAAAAACAGAAAGAAAGGTGAAACTGTGGCCTCCAGCCTCTTCTACACTGAGACAGATTTCCTCTGATTGTCATATATCTCTTTTACATAAATACATGTATATGAGTGTGAAAAACATCAAAGGATTTCTGGATGCAATGGACAGGTCAAAGCACAGACTGATTTTTTCCCCCCCCTCAGGCCATATTTGTGTTTGTTTTAGAAGCAAACACATTCCAAAGATATGAAAGAAATGCCAAAGCACCAGACAGATTAAATGGCTGGAGAATGCAGAAACCAAAACAATAATTCATGAAATGGAATCAGCAAAGCTTACAAATGATGATATTCTCATGCCAAGTACGTATCCAGAAGAAGTGTATAGCTTACACCCCCTTGCCAAGCCAGCTCCACTGTCTGGGCCTGGGGAGAGGACAATAGCCAAGCTTTGTGCTTGTGTCTCCCTTTCCCACCTCTTCCTTGGTCGTTTCATGCAGACAATGTGCATGTTTTGTGTTTTTGAAGGGGCTTTTCACTCCGGATTAGAACAGCCTTCATGCAGTTATGCAGAGGGTGAGGGTGCTTTTCATTTTATTGTGTACAGCTGTAGCTGAGCAAGTGAAAAATCAGCCTTTCATGCCTTATGAAGTGC
Organism: Sagittarius serpentarius; assembly: GCA_034782735.1. Taxonomy (NCBI): domain Eukaryota; kingdom Metazoa; phylum Chordata; class Aves; order Accipitriformes; family Sagittariidae; genus Sagittarius; species Sagittarius serpentarius. The sequence continues at coordinate 23,653,257 of JAVKLA010000073.1, forward strand.
TGCTGTTGTATAGGAACTGCTACTGTTGAACCCAGACAGGAAAAGGAATGTCTCTCTCTTCTGCATTTTATTTGTGTACTCATATTCAAGAATTTGTGAAGTGCAAGGAGACTGCCATTTCAATTGTAAAGTTTCTATCTGGAAAAAAAAAAATTATCTTCCTAGCAAAAAGTATTTCAGTGTCTCACTGTGGAAAAAAAAATGCTCCAGTTCCTGTAACTGCATAAAGATTTGATACTTTATGGCTGTGATACCATGTACAAATTGATTGCTAAAACATTTTCATGTGGATATTTCTAAAGAAATGTGATCAGTATTACTTGTTACTTGCAGCATCCTTTACTCAAAAATCAATATGATAAACATAACGTAAGTCTGAACAGAATGTCATGTAAAAAAATATAATGTGAAATCAATCAAAATCAATCAAACAGCAGATATGAGGCTCATATTCTGGTTAACTGTGCTACATTTAATATTTCCAGATTTTATATAAATATTTATCTCTATACTTTTTAAGAAGTTCCGCTGACTTCCATACACCCAAACTTAAACATGTGTAAATTTTTTATAGATTTGGGGCTTAATGTTGGGATAGATACAAGTTTTGAGTTTTTCTGTCTCCCTTAAATGCATGAAAGAATTTCCTTATCACTTAGTATTATTATTATCCGTTTCATTCTATGTCTCCTAAATTCACCACTAATACACAGCACGGAGCTACTTTTGTAAAATTAATCAGTAATTTCTTATAAATAATGTTTGGGATATTTTCGTGTTCCAAAGAGTTCTCAAGGGCAGACAGAAAAGGTTCCAGATCCAACAAATGGATTAAATGTCAAAAAGCGCTTCTCTTCTAAGTTTTGTTTTTGTGTTCCATGTTGGAGACCTTAAAGCCAGATGTAACTCATCATAACCATCCATTTTATTCATGTCATGGATAGATGGAACATGTTTGCAGACTAAACAAGTTACCCCAATAAAGTGTTATACTCTTTTGGAGGTTCTTAAAAAATATCAGAAGCAATGGGATATTGTTGAGTTGCTGAAATAATTAAGTTTAATCATTGACTACGTATTTGATGAACAGGAATAATATGAGTAAAGTTAAGATAGATTTGCCAAAGTGTTTTACCACTGTTAAAATCAGCTTCGATTACCGCATCTACTCTTTTTGAGCTCAGTGTTAATGTAGAGTCCTCTGCGCTGTGTTTCCAGGTTGAAATGTAAGCGGAAGTTTTAGAAAGGGTCTCACACTCATTTTGATTCCAGCCACCCTTAATTGCATTTATTATAGGCCTGAAAAGGGCTTCTTCACTGGGAGGGTAGTTGGTCACCGGAACAGGCTGCCCAGGGAAGTGGTGACAGCACCAAGCCTGCCAGAGTTCAAGGAGCATCTGGATGACGGCGACGCTCTTAGTCATATGGTTTAGTTTTAAGTAGTCCTGCAAGGAGCAAGGAGTCAGATTCGATAAGCCTCATTGGTCCCCTCCAACTTGAGACATTCTATGATTCTGTGATTCTATTAAATGAATGAATCTCTGTTGTGATGGCACAGAGTCTCACTGGGAGAAATATATTGAGAAAATCATAACCAGTTGTCATCGACTGTGGAATTAGTGGTGCAAAGCACCAGCAAGGTCCTGTCATATTATTTTCTTGTTTAATGGACTGTGTCATTGGCTTTAAACCAATGAGACATAACTGAAGAAACTGTACCTAAACCTGCCTCTGTAGGTGCTTGTGTGCTCAGTCGTCGTGACTTATAAAGGGCTGCTGTCACCATTGGTCCAACACCATTAGTAGTGTGCAGCAGTAGAGTGGTTCAGCTGAATATCTATGACTTTACATGCAGTTATGGACACCCTTCCCTGTGTTTTCTTTCCTATTTAGAAATTTAAAGTAAAGTTGCCACTGTATTCAACTAACTCCTTTACCATTAATGATGATATTCCAGAACACCATCGTCAAGTTACACTACAGTATCTCTAAGTTTTGGTAGGTCTGAGGACCTCCTTCTTAAAGATTCAGCAATTCTGTGAGTTCCCTGATTCAGAAACAACTGATATAATATTTTTTGCATGGTTGTCTGCACTTTCCTATTCAGAATACAAGATATAAAGCACCAATGTTCATTTTCTCATCATAAATGTGCATAAGACAATCTTATTAACATAAATCTGATCTAACAGGTTCATCATGTATAAGGAAATGTAATTAGTTTTCTTCCCTGCCTATTTTTGCTGTTATCTCTGTTTTCCTTAGATTTTGCTTGCTCATGTACTACTTTCTTAGAACCTTTGTTATGCGTTACATTTGGCTGTTTTGTGCATTGCATAGTGTTTTTATTAATCCTAGCTGGAGTACTAATGGGTTTTGATAAGAAAAGACTAGCAAAAAATTTCTCATTTACAATTTGGATGATTAGTCATAAAGAAAAATAAATCTGGACATATGCAAAACTTTTGTAAATATTTACTTTCAGTGCCATCATATATATGTATCATCCATTCACCACAATTGAAACGGTGCACCTGCATTAAAAAATGAAGCATGCTGTTTGCTGCTGACTTGCCATTTAGGTGATATGATTGGACACTTAAAGAAAAAGCTTTAAAATATATTAGCATAGTTGCAAGTCAGAATACTCTTATTTACTTTCAAATAAACTATACTAAACATATGATTATCTTATATTTGTTAGTTTTTCCTCCCTTGGATTACTATTGTCACAACTATTTAAAGATTCTGCCTACCTGATACCCTAATTTTAAAATGGTAGACTAACTTTGCATCCAGTAATATATTCTAAACACAAAGAACGAATCTCAGTATTATATAAAGTTAAATACAACTCTATCAAAATGGACTGTTTTGGAGTTCAGTCATACACATAGTAATTTCTGTACTGAGACTCCATCTACTATTGATGTTTATGCGATTTTTATGGTAATCATCTCATTTCACTGCTTCTCCTATTATCCTAGCAAAGCATATGTCTACCATTTCTTGACAAAACTGAAGGGGTGTCTTCCAGTCTTCTCTCTGTTTGTTTTGTTTGTTTGTTTTTCCAAAACCGGTATTTGATAATCTGTACTTACTTCTGTCTTACTATATATATTTTATTCAAACTTCAGACTGATGATGGGATTGTGAAAATATGGAGTGAATCAGGAAATCATGGTGATGAGTGGAACAAAGTCGAGTTACACTTGGGGAAACTGAGGAATTTTGAAGTTATCTTTGAAGGCATTCGTACCAGAGACCTAGGAGGAGGAGCAGCAATAGATGACATAGTGTTCAACAACTGCACCACGAGTAAGTTTGCGCGGGGGTTAATGTCCACAAGGGAAGTTTCTAGAGGGATGCTAAAGCAGATGTAGGATTTTCTTGCTTGTTTTTAAATACAACATAGTTTTACTGTTTTCATCATAATGTCACTGTTCATAAAATCAGTTATGAATACATTGTTTCACTCTTATAACCTCAGTACCACTTTCTGCTCATACAGAAAGTCTTAGTGCAGCGTTCCACACTAAATTATTGCAGATAAATTCAAGAAATGCTTGAGGTTTTGTTTCCTTCATTTATTTGGTTTTGAGTAAGAACTTTCCTTCTTTAATTCATTGGTAAGTTATTGAGTCTCTGACATTGTGTATAGTCATTTTATATAAATTATGTCAGCTTATACCAAGTGGAGCCTGTGGTCTCCCTGTGTTATTGTAAAGGCTCTTGCCATAAAAATGAGTTGAGACTACAAATGAACCACTGTCACTATTCCTTTTCCTAGTTCAGTTCAAGTGTTAAGGCCAGCAAAGTAAAGAAAATCTTTGACTCCTTCACAGGGTACTCACTATTTAATTCATCTTTTTGTGGACGTAGGCTAAAACTGGAACAGAGTTTGTCTTTAAAAAAAAAGTGAACAACTGGGTAGATTGTGCCTTCCATCAAGAAAAGATGTGGTCTTTATCCCTGGTAGGAAACACTGTGACACAGTATAAGTGGATTTCTTGAGTGAGGCAATCGTTACTGACAGCACATATCAACACTGTGTGAATTTTGGGGAAGTTATTTGGGCAAGCTTTAATCTCCTGCCATGATCTGGATGCCCATTATCATTTGGAGCATGTGAAGTGCACTTCTGGAGAGCATCTTTTGGTCTGGTTTCATTTGAAAAAATGCTGGGTTTGCATTCAGAAATTGCTCTGTGATGTGAATCAAAGAATGGAAACTGAATACAACTTGGGACCCACTTCAGAACTGCATTTTAATACTCTAAGGTAGATGTACCCTTAAAAGCTCTTCCAGGCACATAAATGCTGGTGATTCCCTTGTGCATTTTCAAAGTGTTTCACTGTCCCTGTTGCTATGCATGTGATTATTCTCCAAAGGACAAGGATAGATGGGTAAGGAAGCCCTGGTAGGAGATGGGAGGTCAACATTCACCTATCATCTTGAGTAACAAAGAAGATGCTGATCTCTCTTGCAATTTGTTGCCAAATTGTGCCCAGATGTGTTAGTTCATACAGTGGGGTCTAGTTAAACCAGATTTCTGGGATTCTGTCCCATTTTGGGGCTACAACAATTTAGGCACTTCATTTCACAATCAGATTCATGAAGATATTCAGCAAATAAAAATAGCAGGAATTATTTTTTTAAGGAAGAAGAAAACTCCCTTTTAAGTTCATAAAGACAGTATCAACATATCTTCATATTGCGTAAAAATATTTCTGCTTTCTCTTAAGTCCACATATTTTATAATAATCTGAAAATAGACATTATATAAACATAACTGGAAATATTCCACAGAGCTGTCATTGCAAGGAAGGAAATTGTTTCAACAGGGAGCTGGAAAGCTGTCATATGAAGGGTCTTAAATCTCTTAAAATGTTAAGATTGCTGAAATTTACATTGGTTTTAGTCTATGACCCTACAAATCTGTATGTTAATAGTGTTTTATAACCAGTCTTGCATTAAAATACCTTTGCAGTGAAACAGTTCAGAAAGTAACTTGGGTTTATTACCATATAGCAACTATTTGTTTTACAACACTGCTTCAGCAAGAAGCTCTATTGGGAAAGCAGTTGCACCACATGCTCCGACTACTTTCACATACTTACAGCTTTGGCATAGTAATACCCCTGTGTCTTTTGCAGAAACTTATTGTTTATGAAGATGAATGATTAAGAGGAGGCTTTTCTCGTAGAAGATTGAAATACACAGTTGAAGCTCAGTATACAATAAAAATACAAATTTTTTAAAGACTGAATTAGAAAAGTTGGAAACCCAAGATGCTAATCCGTTATAGAGCTGTCACTTGCATGGTGGATGTTTTTGTACTGTAATAAGGTACAGTCTTTATGCAATCAGGAAACATTCACTTGCAGCGTCTCTGGTAGTGTATGCTAGGCACAGAACGTTTTTTTGTGAATTTTAGGTGTATGTAACCTATGGGAATGTGTTTATGCTTATGTCTTTGCTTTTCAGCAGGATCAGAGGCCTGTCATGTGTGTGCTTTTTAACTGTATGTATGTGCACGTGTGCAAACACGTCTTTAAAAAAACAAAACAAACAGAAACCCAAAAAACACTCCCCAACCCCGCCATGAGTTTCCTGTCTCTATAATGATGCTTAGGCTCAAATCAAAGTCAAGAATCATTGCATTGTCTTTAGCACCTTTCACATCAGGCCCATGTATGATTTTTTTTTTGCATTCTACTCCACAAGTTGAGATCTTCTTGCTTAATTTTCTTGAGACTTTTGGTATGCTGACCTTCCTGTTGGCATGATGACATGAAGGAGCCTGGTCTGACCTTTTTCATTCTTGTTGCTGTTGATTCTTTACCTTTGCAGAATAAACAAACAAAATACATTTTGCCAGATTCTCAAAACAACATTTCCCATCTGACCAAAGCCTGGGGCATTCAGGATAGAGAAAGCATGTCATGTCAAAATTGTTTTTTTTGCAGCACAGAGTTCACAGTTTTATTGTGTCTGTTGTAACAAAGGTAAAAGACAGCAAACAATCTTACTGCGGCCAAACTCAAGGAGAAGAGTAGCATACAAACCAGAAGGGGTCAGGGGTTTCTTCTCAACAAAATAACTTGATTTACAACACTTATTCATGTACTGTGTTTGTAACTGTAGAGTTGCTGTGCTAGACACTTGGCCAGGGTCCTCTAAGGGAACTGAAGGCATTTTCTACTGGGACTTATAAGGTTAAACTAAAATCTTATATAATATGATGGATATTCTGGCCACAGTAATTACATAAGCAGAGGAATAGGCCATGCACAGAAAAACCTAGAAGATAATTGAAAATAATTAAAACTTGAATAACAGGTTTGAAATAAGCAGAAAGGAATGGAAATAAGAAAGCCTTAAATTGCATGGGAAAAAATGGAATGTTTAGCTGCTTCCCAGCAGATGGCATTTAGTGGTGGAGATGAATGTTAGAGCAATTCTGGAGCTTTCAGATGTTTGGGGATAGTCGCCACCTCACAGACTGTCCTTTTGGAAGCTGCTGAATGGTATTGCTGGATCATGGTTTACAGTCAACACAATAAAATAATTGCCTCTTTGCAGAAAGAATGTATTCAAGTGGAGAGAGTAAAGAGGGAAGAGAGAGGCAGTCTGTGTGAGGATTTTTGACATGTGAATATTAGAACTGCTTTTATGCAGTATGGTAATATTCAATGGTTGTAGCAGAGTTTATTGTACATGTGTTTTCCTTCAGCTTGTCTTCATACAGTGTGTATAGAAAGCTGTACACCTCATAAGGGAATCTGCACGAAGGTAAATCAGCTCTGCAGACTTCTCTTCATTTACATAGCTGTTATTTACGTAACTCATGTTATATGAGGATTTTCAAAGGGCAAAAGAGAATCTTTTCACTATTTCCTCTTTAAAATTAATTAGTTAAAATCTTCTCTATCAGTAGAATACTACAGATAACTTTATTCTGATCTGAGCTTCTGGGGCGCTATTCGGCAAGGCTCATTTCCCTCAGGTCTCACTAATTTCTGTGGAAGTGAAGGTCAAGAAGCAACTGTGGATTTATTGGAAATGTGAGAGGTCTTGGAAATATTGTCAGAGATAGAAAAAAAGAAGGTATAATAGAGTCTTATCAGTTGATTGTGAGAGGGTAATTTATGTTTCGATAGCAAAAATAATTTAAATTCCAAATCTCATATCTATTTATTTTGCAGGTTTAACTGAAAAATGTGAAAAATAGTGGGGTCACATCACAGACAGAGAAAGATTGTTCTTAATATTAAATTAATTTATTGAGTATTTATGTTTGAATTTTTTTCTCTTCTTGTACAATAATTATTTATACAACTTTAGTGACAGACTATCCTATGTGACCTGAATGGAGTTCAGAGTGGTCATCTCTTGTGCTTTTTAATAATTGACTTTAACCATGCATGAGGTTATTTGCAGGCTAGAAAAAAAATGCTTGTCATTTTGCCTTAATAGGAAGGTAAAATATCTAGGAGTATTATACAGAATAATTCCTAATAATTCTATTTTTGAGACTTCTGACACTTATCTTCATGATAACGTCTTCTAAAAATCTTGTCAGAAATAAGCTGTGGTTCGGTAACCCTAAAGAGCACTTCAAGCATTATTGATTTGCTTTTCCAGCTGATGGCTCACTGTCATATAATAGTGAATCAAGAGCACAACTCATCAGACATGCTGTTGCCAGTAGTCTGAATTTTGTATATCTGTAATTTCAAAGAAAAGGAATCTTGTACTCCAGATACAAAACACTGAGTATAAGCATGGACATATACCTTACCCAGCTGTATCATATATACTGATTTTGGCATCCCAGGGCACCGCCTGAAAAACCAACAATGAAAGATAAATGAAAATAAGTGATTCATAACTCTAAATTCAAATTAAACAGAAACTTCTAGAATAGTTGATTATTTAGTCAATTTATATATATTTTTTTTCTGGCAATTCAGTGAGATAAAAGTCCAGGAAGAAGAAAGAGCCATTATAGCTCCAGTGATCTTTGTGGGTTGCCTGTTTGGGATCAGGCTTCACAAGCTTTTCTTCCTGTGTTTAAGGTAAATAGGATACACATTCAGTCATACTTGAAGTGATATTAAAATTACATTTAGTTCTTAAAAGAAAGCAAATCAAAATGCCACAGTACTCCTATTAATAGGAAATTGATTTACCAAATTGAGCTGAACAGAATTTTTCTTTAAAATATAATAAAGCTTGCTTTGCCTGGTGGTAAATTTTTTCTTTCCCTTTCTCCTCATATATTTGTATTCCTCCTCACCTGCTGTTTATGGCAAGGACCACAGGTGAAGGTACTGCAATCCTTTGAATGACTTTGCTTCCATACTCCCATAAACAAGAAGCTTTGAAAGCCTCAGCAGAGAAACCCTTTCTCATAAGAATTCCATCCTAGCTTTGCAGATCAGAGAGAAAACAACTAAAACATCCTCATGTTTGGGTGCGCAGGCCAACTTTTTTATTTTTAAAATAGGCCAGTGTTTTCTTTGAATCCTCAGCTAGGTATCATGCAAAGCTTTACATTTAGTGGAGAATTTAGTTCCTTCTGCTCAGACACTTGAGAAAAGTTCAAACTCTTATAACGGAAATATTCAGTACAAACCTGGCCCTGAAGTGAGAAGGAAGGGAATTCAGGCAGAGAAAGCTGCCAGAGCTGATTTAGTCACTCAAGATATACATTGGTATTCAGCCAGCATGTATGTCCAGTTACCTGGGTTTTTTTGATCTTTTTCTTTTTTTCCCCTCTTCAAAATATTTTAATATTTTATGATGTTTTTCACCTGTTTTTATAAATAGGTCGATGTCAGGGCACTCTGACATGGGACACTGGAATTGCATCACCGGGCTAAAACTTCCCAGTAAATGTGCTGAAATTAATGGTAAAATTCATATTTGTCAGTCTAATGTTTGGATTCTGTCTTGAGAAGGAAATTATTCTTTGATTTCATGGTGAGCTGTCAATTTACAAATTGCTGATATCTATTGTATCTGCTTCACTGCAGAGGAAGAAAGCTCATTTTGAGAAGTCTAGTAATTTTTGGTAGCTTTAACTTAATTTCTGTTACAGTAACATACATTGACATGAATGTGCTTTATCCTTTTTGAGCAAAAATCTTACTGAACTCAGGTCTCATTACACTCAGCAGAGGGTACAGATGGCATACAAATTGGTTCTAGGCAAGAAATTATCTCCCTTCTGGATATGTGACAGTCAGCCACAGCTGCCTTCCACAGGACATCCCGAACGCCCTCGTACAGAGGACTCAGCGGGGCAGGCAGCATGCTCAGGAGAGGCGAGGAGGACACACAGGCTCCCTCAACCCGCTTTGCCAGGGCTGCCAGAGTTACACGGGGGAAGACTTGAATTCCTGCGCAAGTCATGTTATGCACAAGGTGATTGCTTAAATGGCATTGCATATTAAGACTTTCTAGAAACGTATGAAAAAATATAAATTCATTTTTACTGAAGAAGCAAATATTACATAGCCTGGCTTCAGGGAATGAACAATATTGGATTTGACAATCTTCTTTGAAAAGATTAAAAGAACGGACATTAGAGAAATATGACACCAGCTTGAAAATTACAGTATTCTCTACTTTTTATTACACTGTACAGAAGTAATTTACACACCTGTAATACTCCAGGATTGCTATTTCTGTTCGAGATTATGTAAAATGCATGAGAGCTCATGTGAAACTTTTGAAGAAAAGTTGCTGACTTCAAAGAGACTTTGGTTTGGTGGTAGGTGAATGCAAAAGCAGCTTTTCAGTATAAAATTAAAATCTCATCATTTTGACATTCACTTTACATATTGCTTACTCTTCATATCCGATGGTAGATTCCTTTACTCCACATATTTCAAATGGGCCACAAGAGAGGACTTCTCATGACTGGTAAAATATACAGGGTAGAGATGGCTGGATTTTAATTTTTTTTTAACCTCACAGTCATTCTCTCTAAAAGTGGTACTAGAAGAATGAGCACTGCCCCAGCCGGAGTTAATCTTCATATGAAATGACTGTAGAAGGCAGGCACCCTTCCAGTACAAATAAACTGCATGTAACAACTGATCTGTAACTCATCATACACCTCCATGCAATATGATACTCAAGATGAATTTCACATCTAATGACGATTCTGCAGAGCTAGGGAGAGCGTTCAACTGAGGAAATGTCTCCTTGTTGCAGATAATTGTGACTTGCACCTATGTGCTGTACTCCATTGCTCTGCCACAACAACCCCTGTGGACCACATTAGGACAAGTCCATGTATAAAAACATAAAATATTCACATGAGGTGTTTCTAAGAAATCTGTGAAGAGGGAAGAGAGTGCTGTGATTGAGTGGTTTGGATTGATTCTGTATCACAGTGGAAACAACAGCTTGACAGTAATTTTGTAGGGTAAATATCGTTGAAAAGCTGTAACTGTAAAAGTAATCTTTTCAACTGAACTTTCTAGGATGTAATGTAGTTCTACACTGGAATCAGAATGGAGGGGAAACAGGGAGGGAGAAAAGGACCAAGCAGTAGAGACCACATATCATATTGCTTCAGGAGATATTTTTCTCTGGTTGAACATGTTCATAATTACTGGGAAATAGAATTTTCTGCAAAAGCATCACTTGATTTTTTACCTTATCTCCTCTTCTCCCTTTCTTTTACCACTTGCAGTCTCCAAAGAGATAAAGCCTAGAACACCAGAAACTCACTCTTTCCTCAGTCCTCAGTGCTTCTCCCTAGTGTCTTCTTTAGTATTAAGCAAAATATGGCAGCTGCCTTCAAGAGGATACCGTGAGCATGAGCTCCTTATCCTGCTGATACACTCTATGCCAAGGCTGGTCTTTCAGTCTTAACCAAATATAAAAACTTCTGTCCTTGTCTGGTGTGGGTTTATATACTTCGTCCATAATATCAGCACTAGAAGTTGAAGAGAATTTCTTTCTTATCTTTTGTATTGGTTGAGCCAGAGCCAGTTGTACATTTCCAGAACTATGGATGAATTTTTTATTCTTTCAGTTTATGTGGTGGCCTTAGGCACTGTAATACTACTTGTTTTGAGCATCTTTAGGAAGTCCATTGGCAGACTTTTGTACCTACAGGTGAAATTCTCTCCTAAGAGTCAGTATAATTTGTTAGATCTGCTGTTTATGTCAGAGCCAATGCATATCTGTGAATTAAATCTGGCCTTTTAAGTAAGTGACGCATTCTGTGAGGAGAATTCCCTATGGTTTTTGAATTACAAAAGAACCTTATTGGAAATTATATCTAGCTTGTGTGAGTAGAAACTTTTCATCTAGTCTTCCCTGCAAAAGATTGCCAAGGTCATCCACGGACAGAAACATTATTGATGAGTTTGCTAATAGAGTTTTAATGTTCTATAAAAAGTCATGTTGAAAAGGGTACTGAACATTTGGGGTAAGCAAATGAAAAGCTTGATGCAAATTGTGTTTCATAATTTCTGAACATCAGAGTACTGACTACAGTTGAGTTCCAGTTCTAATGAAACCTTCTAGGAGCTTGTATTTTATACATTTAGTTTAAACAGAGGATGAAACTTGGAAAGTAAAGTTCCTTCACTGAATAATATATTCAACAAAGCATTTTTAATTTTTTTATCTTTGATTATTCCTATATCTCAATTATCATGGAAAAGGGGAGGGTAGTGATATAAGTACTCGCATTATATGAGGCAATTTAAACAACAAATAATAGAAAGAGGTGAATTTTCAACTGTAATTTGAAAACATTTCTACTCAGAAAGGACCTTAATTTCTAAATACACAGATAGAGAGAAAAAAGTCTCATTTCCCTTGAACATACACTGTGTGTTTCATTTCATACTGTTGACACAGTAGGGGAGTACTGTTGAGTGAGTGCATGCATTCCTCTTGGAGAGCAGAGAGGATGAGACTCTTGGTAAACAGCAGCTCAGTGTACTTGACCTTGAGTTACATGTTGCTTTTCAGAACAGCTCAAGGTCTCGTTACTTGCAGCCTTTAGCAACCACAATATCTTGGGATTCACCCTATGCCTTTCACAAGCACATAGCACTGGCCAAACATAACCTCTGACAACCTATGTAAGTATTAAGTGTTGTAATGCAACACAGCAAGAGCATCTCTTCTTTTTGGCTGTGTGATCAATCAGTTCTTTCATGATAAATATTTTACGTAGGACCACCACATTCATTGTGTCAACCTCACACCCAATCTATGAAATTTACTGGTATCTATCAAACTAAAAAAAATTTTTGCAGATATCCATTTTGTTTGAGACAATCAAGATCTAAATCTGATAGAGCTGATATTTAGCCTGTCTGGTGCTTTCCATGATTCTAGATGTTCTGGATACCACGGGAATATTTTCATCTTACAAAGCCTTGGTAAAAGGAAGCTTAGAGACAGAGGAACAGTCACTGGCCCAGTGCTGTCCTCTAGTAGCAAACCTAAAGGAAAGAAGACTCTTTTAATGAGCTATTTCACAGCCAAACTTTTCCTGGTAACTGAAACAAAGTGTCTAGGTTAGTAGTGTTGTATTTATCAGCTATCTCCAAATGGATCTTTTCTTGTCTATAGATTCTGTGAGTACCATATGAGCCAGTCTTCCATCGATAACATATACTGAAGTTAGATGTAAAAATATAGCTTGTGATGTATCCACAGTAGAGTCACAATTTATTTGTGGTATGCACGGCCTGCATCTATGTCTTGGTTGATTTCTATGTATATACAAACAAACACGCACATACTCTTACTAGGGAAGGGCTTATCTTTGCTGGTATTCTGAGAATTACATTGTGCAGAACAAAATATGTAGAAATGAAAGTGAGTGTATGTAAATCCAAGTTCTATGGCAGCCATCATTAACATGCTTCTTTTGTAGGGTTTAGTGATCCAAAAGCCAAGCCAGTTCTATTGGTCTCTTAAATGCTACTTAGAAGATTATATGTCTCTTTGCTGCATCAATCCAAATTGTACTTAATTGAAAGTGATATCCTGTGTATGCTTTTTGCTTTTCAAGTACTGCCATTTCATTTGGCGTAGGGATTTGTATAACATGTAGTCAGTAGTTACTGCTTCAACTAAAATATGTCCTGTGCTAGTTTCTTGTGGTGTCCTGGTTTTTAGGAAATGCTGCAGTTCCAAGGGGAAACCAAATAAATGGGTACGATAAACCATTAGCATTTTGCTGTGCCATAATAATTGTTTTAATTTTTTTTAATTTATGAGCATCTAATCCCCAAGTATTTACTGTAAGGGAAAAAAAGGTGGTTTACAAGAATATATGCTGTGGCCTATCAACTTTAATCTATGAGAAAATCAATGGTTTAATTGCTCCACTGATTCTTGTTAATCCAATTATTTCTATGATGATCTAAAGCCGGTTGTTATCATAAGCTATGAAATTCTTCTTTGTGTTTCTGTGGGTTATATTCTATGGTTTTTTGTTTTGTTTTGGGGTGGGGTTTTTTGTTGCTTATATTCTCTTTTTGTGGGAAAGGAATGGATTGTGGTCTTTTGACTTGCAGCATGTCTGTATAGTCTTCAAACACCACAAGTTTATGGGCCAAATAATTGTAAGAAGAAGAGAGAGCAAAGCATAATGAAAAACAAAAGTAACTTGCCCAAGAAATGTACAAGAGTGCTGGAAATTAATAAATATTGTTGGAGCTTCTGTTCTCATTTAAAAAACCAAACACCTCCCATCCCCAATTTTTATAGCTCTATGCTGTTCCTTTATCATTCATGCTATGCCTGTAGACCAACACTCCATATCTGTATGGATATTTTCCATGATGTAAAATTATGCATAGAACTGAGCAAACAATGGATTGTTCAGTTTAGTGGCTAAACCAAAGATTTGGAAGAAGGTCAGGAGAAAAAAAGAACATTTATAGCTTTTTCATTAAGTGCAAGTTTCTTTCTGGTCAACAGTTTTCTTAAATTAAAATGAAATGTTTTCTTTTGCTTTTGAATGTCTTAGCTCTCTTCAAATTTTTCATAGCATATTCAGAAATAAGCTTATTACTTATCAAAAACATTTCAACTCCCTGTAATTCCTCGCATTCCCATTGTGTGACAAATTCACATTTATGTATCGGATATTTCACTGTTTTCCATTTTCATACATGGAATCAGCTCATTTTTTGCTTCCTGTGGCTACTGATCCATTTTAATGTTGTAGTTCTCAAAGATAACTTCAGAGTAACACAGTAGGCAAAGTAAAACTGATTTTTTATTTTTTGTCCTAATTTATTTGGAGTGTATTCAACAGTACGTTAATTTTTTTCCTTATGAGCTTCTTGAGCTGTTGTTAGAAGAAAGAGGCAAGAAAGAAAATTTACCATATATTCTCATGGTTTTTCTGCTTAGAATATTTTTTTGTATGTTTGGATTTTCATGGAATGTTGTGAGCTAGGCTGTTGGAAAAAAATGATATATAATATCACATGCTATGTGTAATCAACCATCATCCAATACATGTTATCTTTCTACTTATTGGTGATCAAAGTACAACTGAGTAATACGATCAGTCAAAAAGCTATATATTTTTACATGCAGTCCCACACAACCACATATGCAATGAAATAAGACGTAATGAAAATTTATCATTTCATCTGAAATGTCAGCTTTAAACATATCTTAAGCTGTTCATTAGGAGACATCGTCTTGCTTTATACTGCAACTCCCTAGAGGGAGGTTTGAATAATGTTCTTGGAAACATCCTTCTCCAAATTCAGTACCGATAGACTCAAACTCAGGTTTTGGCAACCCTGTAATTTTGTTGACAGAATTAGAAATGGGCAAGATAATATTTTGAATGTCTTCTCTTTTTCTTTGTTGAGAGTGGTTTCTAACATCTTTTTTTGTTAAATTGCAGTTCAACCCTCAGATTTGAGAACATATTTTCCAACATGTTCTTCAATACATTTTTCTGATTAAGTAGAATTTTTATATTATATTTTAATTCTATATTTTAATATTTATGTTATATTTAAAGAATGGTAAAAATGAAACTTCTAAGTTGCAACTTCTTTGTGAACCTCTGTTTGGTTATTGGGGTTGTTGATGCTGAAGTTTTGTATTTTATGGTTAAAACGCACTGTATTTCTTATTTTGATTTAGGTTTGGTCAGAATGAGTGTGTACTCTGGAAAGTTGATTTTTAGTGTCACAATTCGGAATAGGAGTTTAGCATATTTAGTTTGACTATGCTATGCTGGTATGCTAATTCTGAGAGGGATTTTATTTTTATCTCTGCCAAAGGCTGTGATAGAATCTCCATCATTATCCTGAATGTAACCCGGTGTCCCTAAAAATGACATATAAACAAGGTCTTACTCCAAAAGGATAAAATTCACAGATATGTGACTCTGTGTTTGGACTTTATGGCATTCAATTCTCCTGAGATACAAGTTTTCATTATGACTGTATATGGATCACATGTTTTATTTTAGGATAAGCTAAGAAATGAATAATATTCTTAAATGCTGGTTTCTGGTATGCTTGAAGTACTATAAAGTAGCTTATTAAAAAAGAACAACTGTAATTGAAGTGCTAAATGTAAGTGACAGAGTAACATAACATTGTCTTGATTAAAGGTAAAAGGAGGTGAAGTTGAGGAATATGATCAATCGCAAAGCCATGGATTTTCAAATGTCATTCCCCTATATGGTGATAATGTACCTCTTTCATATGCAGTGAAATAAGATGTGAAAATTATTGTACCCTAATGGCTCTGCCAGTAAATAATTTCTGTCATTATTTAAGCCATTGAGTGACTTAAGGAAGTCACTTATTTTTCCAGTGCATCATTTCCAGTGCATGGGAGGGAATGAAGATGAGGGAGTCAGACTCTTCTCATAAGCGCTCACTGACAAAACAGAAGGCAATGGGCACAAACTAAAAAAACAGGAAATCTCATCTGAACACAAGGAAACACATTTTCTACTGTGAGGATGGTCAAACACAAGCACAGGCTGTCCACAGAGGTTGTTGCATCTCCTTCTGCAGATATATTCAAAACCCAACTGGACATGGTCCTGCACAACCTGCTGTAGTTGAGGCTGCTTGAGCAGGGTTTGGACTAGGTGATCTTGAGAGGTCTCTGTCGACCTCAAGTATTCCATGATTCTCTCGTTTTTCAGAATTTAGGATAAGCCATATTAATGAATTTTTGGTAGTATATTCAATCAAGTTTTATCACATCATTTGGGAGAGGTGTGAAAACTGCCTTAACCATCACAAACGCTTTAGTCAATTTTTTCTTGAGTCCTTTGCTCTGCTAAGGGCTCCCTGCCGGGGAGATTCTCTGTAAAAAGCAGCCATAACTTTTCCTGTATTTAAGGCATTCATGGCAATGCTGTTGTCTGTGGATTCCCTGACACCTAATCAGATCAAATGGACTGTGTAAAATTAAAAACCAAAACAAAAAGACAGATATCAATTTGAAACCAGATTTTATTTATACCAGTGGTCAAGGACATACATATTTCAAAACTGAAAATTTAAGTCAGGTCCTGCAGGTAACCAGACTTATCACTGAATTTTTTTTGAAATATCCATTCTAAATATTTGAATTACATTTTAATGCTGTCTTGTTGCTCTATTTAATATTACCTTGTATACATGTTAAAACTAAACCAAAAATTTAGTTCTCCTTTCCTATTTTGCTTCAATGAGAATGTAGTTCCTCAGTCTGTAAAATTCAGTAAGTAACTCTATTTGAGGAGATTAGTATCCTGAAAACATTAACTTCCCCTTCTGGAAATACGGGTGGGTCTGCACAAAGGTAAATATCAAAGTGTTCTGTCCAGACTGTTTTTAATGATGTACCCCATTTTAGTAATGTTTGAAGGAAAAAATGAAACATACTACAATGAATAGAGTGAAAATACATTCTCCTAAATGTCTTATTGCACAACTTGGAGCTCTAGACTGAAAAACAATCTTAGGTTAACAGGAGTGCATCTTAAATGTTGCATTTGGGATTATCAGAACTGTTTCAATTACTGCTAATTGAAATTATGCACCCAGTGCACTGAACTAAAAAATAATTTATGTAAGTTTCTTTATAGACTGACAGTTCAGAGATAGCTGAATCTCAGCACTCTTTCACTTGGGCCCTAGCGCTTTCTGTGCAAGTTGCTAAGTTACTCTCATTTTATGACACGATTTTCACTCGCTTTCAGATATGATCAAAAATTATTGTTGTAAAACAGATCCTCATATTAAATACCATAAGAGGAACTTCTGGGCAGTTCACACACTCAGAGAAGAAGTTTCTGTAAATTCTTCACAAAAAGTTAAAGATCTTATAAAGGCTTTAAAAGTTTATGCATTACACGAGTATTGTATAACAGTGATTTTTCTCAGTTTAAATGTTCTTATTTTCCAAATGATGCCCTGTAATTATGAGCAAAAGAAATCCTTTAGCCTGTCTACTTTCCAACAGCTCACAGAACCCTTTTTATGGAACGTGCACAACAAAGACATTGGGGAAGCAGTCATGTTGATGCTGAACAGAATTTTGTTCCAGGGAAAACATCCTACCCTGGAAGCTATGCGCAAGGCCAATACAGTAGTCTAGACACGCATAATGCACCATTAAAAGTGTGACACCAAATAACTTCTATTGGAAGCAGTAAATCACTGAAGTCATAGTGTATAATGGTTAAACAAATAAAAAAGAGCATCCTTTGATTTAATTTCAATATTTATTTAAATGTCCTGTTGGTTTCAGTTGGAGAGAATCCCAGGGAATGCCCTGCCCTCACTGATTTTGTGTGTGGGAATAAGAATTGCATAGAGTCTCAGTTCATCTGCGACTATAAACCAGACTGTGAAGATCTGTCAGATGAAGCTGACTGCAGTAAGTATCTCTTTGTTTATTAATGTTAAAAGTCTAACTTTAAATCCTGTAACATAGCTTAGGTGAATTCACACAGCTGCTCAGAAGATCATTACAAGCAGGTTGCATGTTCCGCCAACACAGAAGGTCTGACATTTTCAGATCCTCAAAGACATTTACTGCAAAAAGTAGTTAAGTGTGATTTAGTTGTGTCCTGGTTTCAGCTGGGATAGAGTTAATTGTCTTCCTAGTAGCTGGTACAGCGCTGTGTTTTGGGTTTAGTAGGAGAAGAACGTTGATAACACCCTGATG
>JAVKLA010000073.1:23671517-23729722 GCA_034782735.1 Sagittarius serpentarius
AGGGGCACAGGAAAGGTGGGAGGGGAGACAGCCAGGACAGCTGACCCAAACTGGCCAACAGGGTATTCCATACCATGTGATGTCATGCCCAGTATATAAACTGGGGGGAGGGGGCTTGGGGGGGAGCGCTGCTTGGGCATCAGTCAGCAAGTGGTGAGCAACTGCATTGTGCATCACTTGTTTTGTGTATTCTAATCCTTTTATTATTATTGTCGCTTTATTGTTGTTATTAGTGTCATTGTTAGTTTCTTTCTTTCTGTTCTATTAAACTGTTCTTATCTCAGCTCAGGAGTTTTACCTTTTTTTCCCCGATTCTCTCCCCCATCCCACTCGGTGGCAGAGGAGAGCGAGTGAGCAGCTGCGTGGTGCTTAGTTGCTGGCTAGGGTTAAACCACGACAAGTTGTAGAAGTGTAACTTACTCAAACCAAAAATTAAATATAAACACCACCCCCCGCCAACATCTTAAGAACTAAAAACATATTTAAGGAATAAAATCAATGGGTTACAATACAAATTAACTCTGAGAAGAAATGTAAACTCATTTATTAAGTTGAAAGCATGTTGAGCTGTCAATGTTGAATGAAAAAACTAAGTAAGCAAATTAATGCACAATAGCATTTAGACATGATTCTGCTATAAAAAGTGATTATTTAAAAACAGGCTTGTCTTTCCTTTCAGATTAATCCTGTCTTTGTGATCTGAGTTGTGTCGCTACTGTGTTCATTGTTCTTTGTTCTTGCTGCTGCTGCAGAGATATGAAAATATTTTCTTGCTATTACTCCATTACAGAACAGTTGGACAAAATCCAGCCTGTTTATATTTTTGCAGTCCTAGTGAATACTGAGATGAAATTTGTCTGTAGGTATTATTTGCTAATGCTGTTTGAGATGGAAGGACACCGCTCAGTTTTGAAAATCTGGATCAAGTTAACAGGCTTTCCAGTTCAGACTTGAAACTAAAAAGCAGTAAAACATTGTGCCTTTGTTCCTGCTCCATGTCTTTGTTTATTTACAGTCACTGTCCAGATCAGGCTTTTGGAGAAGGTAGCTTAAGCAGTCCATATATACAGTTCAGTAATCACATCTAATGTTAAAGCTGGAGGGCCAAATTCTGCCATAATGCAAATATGATCAAAAGTAACCTTGGTAGATAAAGTAAATGCATCACATACATCAATTCAATGCTCACTTTGTGTTGAAGTCTGAGTACTCCATTGAAATCAACCAATACTTGGTGATCCCTTGAAAAACAAAGGCATTTTCTCTTGCATGGGGTTGCTAAATGCTTTGACTAGACAGGATTACAAAAATAATGACCCTTTATTGGAAGATGTAAATTATATTGTTTTAGCCAGACAGCAGACTTACAACCTTGAATACATGTGAAGATGTCACTACAGGAGAATTAAATTGGAGTTTCTCCCTCTTTCTTGTTTTCATAGAAGTAAATAGCAATTCTGAAGTACACATGCTGAAGCTGGTGTCTCTGTTTCTGTTTTCTACCTCCTGCAGTGCTTTGCATTTCATTGAATTTTGTGAGTCATATTCATGGAAATGAATCTACATTGAATAATAACTTTAAAAGACTAGCTTTTTTTCAAGTAGATTCCCAGAAAAGATTTTAAACAGATAATCTGTATTTCTTGTATATAATGCTCATATTTTTTCAGGAGTTAGACAAAGTAAGTACAGCAAAATACTCTGTAAACTCACCCTTGTAACATTTTACAGACCTAACAGAGACACAGTAAGGCTGAATTGCTGTCCAATGTAAACTGCTCTGTCAAGATATTCAGAAAACTATTGAGGCACTTGATTTATTCTGTAAATATTGTTACAGGATATAGTAGCTTCATCTGGGGGCGGGGGCTGTCCTGTGCTGTCTGGAAGGACTGTTATAACATCAATTCTCTTTTCTTAGTCTGATAATAGATGGAAACATTTCAGGCCATAAATGATCTTGAATCACAGTAAAACAACAGCGTCTTTGCTATACTGCAGAAAAGCTTTTCCAAGGGAAGAAAAAAACCCAACTGATATTCGCTTTAAATAAATAGAGTGAAATATTTTTTTATTGTAGATGGAAAGGCTGTAGTTACATCTAAATGTTTTCATCAGTTTTTAGTCTTGCTGTTGCTGCAGAACTGACAAAATATCAAGTGAACAATAGAGGACAGATACTGTAATCTGGCATTCAGAATACCAAGATAAGCCTCAGGTATAATATTTCCCTATCTGCTGTATCTTAGTTTCAACAAATGAGGCCTTACATTGGGATAAACACACCTTTTCCCTGAGCGTATATCTTATAGATGGGAATAAACAACATTAATGGGCACATAATACCTTCTAGATTTGGAAACCTCATTTTTTAATGAAAAGGCATCAGGAGCTGCTCAATCAGAAAAGACAGCAGAAAGGCACAGAGAAGGCCCTTCACAGTCTAACTTGCCCCATCACAAGTGGTTATGGCCACATTTGTCTGCAATTTTCTCCTTTTCTCTGAGCTCAGGTTCCGAGCTTATTTCACATTCTGCTATAGTTTTATACCAGTGTAACTCCAAAGTAAATGGACCATAATCTACTCAGCAGCAATTCCTCTGTGCAGGATTTACAGCAGAATCTGGATGAAAAGAATTGTGCCCACGTAGGTTGGTAGACTTTTTTTTTTTTTAAATAAACTCATGGAAATTACTTACTCTATGCTTCATTCAGTCCAGTCAGGCAATCTTGCAAAATTTTCATTCTCTTTCAGTAACCTTCTGGAAGTACTGAGGTGAAAAAAGCACACATGAAAGCAGTTTCAATTTTCATGGATTGCGGCCAATTATACACGCAGATTTGATTACTAGCAAACCTCACTGTTGATGAACCAACTAGAGGAGTGCTTGAATTATTGAAATAAAAGCACTTTTTCAGAAAAATGGAACAATCCTTTTCTGATGGCTTCTTAAATAAGCTCTGTTTACCCATAAAATAAAAAGTACTCAGCAGGTGCATGTATGTCAGGTGACTCCATAAACCCTGTAAATACTGTTCATAAATATTTATTAATAATTGCCTTCTGAATGCACTGTTAGGATATTAGAGTAAAATTTCTGAAGTCACGTAATCTATTACAAATAGTATAAACTCCAAATGCATTTGGACTTTGATCTTGTTAGAACTGCAAAAGATAGTTGTACCTGTTTCGATTAATGGGTTCCTTTCTTTGCCCTACCTGCATGTGAGGGTGTTTGGTGTTGGAGTTAGGCTTTATTAGGCTTACATGATGCTTGTAATGCAGTGTCAGTGTAGATGCTCAGTGTATTTGTGTGTACCTTTCATGATTCCCAAAGGCCATGCTGTGAATAGCACTAACAGAAGCACAGAAGGGTTGAGGTGGGAAGGCACCTCTGGAGATCATCTAGTCCAACCTTCTGCTCGAAACAGGGTCCACTGCAATAAGTTGCCCAGGGCTGTGCCAGTCAGGTTTTGAATATCTCCAAGAATGGAGACTCCACAACTTCCCTGGGCAAACTGTGCCAGTGTTTGACCAGCCTGACAGTAAAAAAAAGAAGTTTTTTCTTAACCTTAAAAAGTTCTTCCTGTGTTTGTGCCCATTGCCTCTTGTCCTGACACTGGGCACCACTGAGAAAAGTCTCCTTTACACCCTCCCAGCAAGTATTTATACCCACTGATAAAATCCCACTGAGCCTTCTCTTTTCCAGGCTGAACAGTCCCAGCTCTCTCAGCCTCTCCTCATGAGAGACGCTTCAGTCCCTTGCAGTGCGGTGAGACTACAGTACATTACAGAACAGTACAGATCCTTCTCCTAGCATTCAGTGGGACATACGTTATTCACAGGATCAGAATTATTCTTCTTTTAAGATAGTTGTCCTATACATTTAGCTAAGGTGACATGTTTTTACAGAAAAGCAAGTCCACATGGTTACAGTGCGTGTGTAGATCTTGGTCATACAAAACAGATTTATGATAATGGTAAGTTATTTTTGCAAAGAATGGCATCAGTTGTTCTTGCAGCATCAAAGTAGAAAATAGGAAAAAACCAAAACAGATTACAAAAGGTAATTAAATCTATCTATATCCTTTATACCTAGACAATGATACATAAATAGTTATATTTTATGTTGCGGGACACTTCTAGGTCAAGAAACACACTCTAAATCCTCCAATTCATTTGAGGTTCTGAAATAGTCACAGTCAGACCTGTTTCTAAAATGCACGACTGACTGTGATGTTTAATAGTTTGGAACCTTTTCCCAGAGTCCTCTCACAGTAGTCCTTGCTCTCACTCAGCAATTGTGTAGCTGCCCCTGCTTTATAGCTAAGGAAAAGACCTTTAGAAGCCAAAGAAGAGTTTGTGATGCTACTTCATTTGTCTCTACGACAGCGTTTTTATAATTTTGTTGATTAATGAATTTTCCAAAGTCACCTGAAACATCAGAGGCAGATCTAGAAATGAGAAGTTTAACAAAGATCTCTTGAATTCAGTCAGTGTCGTAATCACTAGAACTTCTCTCTCATCATAAAACTGCCTTCAGGCACAACACTCACTATGATGAGCCAATGTATGTTCATGAAAAATGCCACTGTGGAAGTAGAGTCCAGTTTTGCTAGCTAATTGGCTGGGAATCATTCTGTCCATTCACCTTGAAAAATAACTAAAATTAGTGAAGTCATTGGTTTGTCCTCAAAACTTACACGTGCATGTATCTGTAACAAACTTTAAGGCTGTTTATACCTGCTCGGGAATTGAAGGATTAATTTTTTCTTTCCTCACTAACTACCACATATTATTTATGTCAGTATATGGAACACACGGAATCATAGCATTAGCCAAACGTAATCCTTTCCATTACCATGTATAGTATGTTCATTACAGCCTTTTACATACAAGAGCTCGGATGATAATTTACTTCTTGCTGTATTTTCAGGTTACTACACAAGTATTCCTGGAAGCTGTGACTTTGAAACACAAGATCAAGAATGGACCGCTGTATGTGGATTAATACAAGACTCTAGTGATGATTTTGACTGGAATATTAGCAACAGTGCTGTCACGGGAGAAATAGGTCCTGATACTGACCATACACCAGGTATTGGCATGTGTCCTACATCGCTTTAGGGAAAATTAAATATTCACTTAATTAAAAAAAAATCCCGTAGATTAGTGCCAAGATAACAGTAAATCTCAGTCTGATCAGCTGATCTTATTGTATTTGCAGACAAATCATAGTGAGCAATTAGCACAGATCACAAAGCACAACAAGCATTTAAAATGTTCACTTTTACATTAAAATTACAATAGAGGACACAAAAAAGCCATGCAAAAAATATATTAAATGCTTCAACATATTGTTTTGTCATTTATACTATCTGGTAACTTCTAGTTCTGTCTGAACACAAAACCAAACAACCTGGCATAGTAGCCTATTAGCAACCATTTTAATCATTGCTTCAGCAGCACTATAATTTTATAGATTGCTCTTTTCAGAGTGGTCCTGATTATATCATTCTTTATACTCCACTTCAGCTTGATGCATTTGTTTAGCAATTTCCTAGACAATGACCTGTTAAATATAATGTGAAGATACTAATTAATCATCACATCTGGGACACAACAGACTTCTTTCTAAAGGAGTACAGCATGCCCGTACAAATGTAGTAACTGTCTCCAAGTCTGCAATGATATTATTAATTAACGGGCTATTTGAAAACTTTTAAAGAACTACAGATATGAAAATTTTAATACAATAAAGGAGGATATATTTGGCAATAATCAGTCACTAAGATAGTCCATCAGATCTTGCTCACAAATGCCATGAGAGTGAATCCATGCACTGCTGAATGGCTGAACACCTTTGGATAAACAAGGGTGCAAATAATAGTCCAGCCATGCATTTCTCTCAGGTCACCTGAGCACAAGTGTAGAGCTTTTATTAAGCAGCACCTTCACGGAGACCATCTGATGACCCTGACTCTGCTGTAGTCAATCTCTGGAAAACCTTGTTGCATTGTAGGCGTTTTTATAGGCAGCTGCCTGAAAGTATCAATTTTGTGTTTCCAATATCAGCTTGCACCCGGACAAAACAGCATTAGGACACGTTGCTGACCTCTAACTCACGTTTTTCTAAGAACCCAGCTTAATCTGTTGTTATCTTTCCCTCTCCCAATCACCAGCTCTGCGTTTTTCTCACCAGTCACTAGTATTTTGTTAATTCCTTATAGAAGTCACTGGATTCAAATGAAATCCCTGTATGGAATCTTGTGTGTCAGGCCCTAATACTTGTGGTTTCTGTAAGTGTAATTGCAGTACGAATAGAAAACATTGGACCTATACTTCTAGAAGATGGTCATCTGACTAATAGGGATGAAGAAGAAGCAGAGGCATTCAACATGTTTTTTACCTCAGTCTAATAAAAATGATAGTCCTTGGGCTGTCCAGTCCCCTGAGTTGGAGGACCACGAGTGTGGGAACTGTGACTTTCCATTTGTGGACACTGAACTTGTAAAGGACCAGCTGCATCAGCTGAATGTTCACAAGTCCATGGGGCCTGATGAGATTCATCCCAGAGTACTGAAGGAGCTGGCAGATGCTATGACAGGAACCCTCTCGATCATCTACCAAAGGTCTTGGGAGTCTAGGGAGGTCCCTGGTGACTGGAAGCTAGCCAGTGTTACTGCAGTCTACAAAAAGAGTATGAGGGAAGACCCAGGGAACTACAGACCAGTTAGTCTAACCTCAGTTCCTAGAAAAAATATGGAGAAGATTATACTGTGTACTACTGAAGGACATTTAAAGAATATGCAGTCATCAGGCACAGTCAACATGGGTTCACAAAGGGAAAGTCCTGTTTCACTAATTGGATCTCCTATGATAAGTTTACCCGCTTAGTGGGTGAAGGGAAGGCATTAGATGTTGTTTTTCTGGATTTTAGTAAGGCTTTTGATACTCTCCTTCACAGCATCTTTCTGGACAAGTTGTCCAGCTGTGGGATGGGTGCACTGGGTGAAGAACTGGCTGAAGGGCAGGCAGAGCTCCAAGGGTTGTACTGAATGGGCATACACCTGGCTGGCAACTGGTCACCAGTGGTGTTCTTCAGGGTTCAGTTCTAGGCCCAGTTCTGTTCAATATGCTTATCAGCAATCTGGATGCAGGACTAGAATGCACCATTAGCAAGTTTGCTGATGATACCAAACTGGGAGGTGCTGTTGACTCTCTTGAGGGACAAAAGGCCTTGCAGAAGGATCTAGATAGATTGGAGCATTGGGATATGATTAATGGGATGAAATTAAACAAGTCTAAATGCCGGATCCTTCACCTAGGATAGAGTAATGCTGGCCACAGGTATAAACTGGGAGAGGAGTGGCTGGAGATCAGCCCTGCAGAAAGGCATCTGGGGGTGCTGGTCAACAGCAGGCTCAGTGTGACCCAGCAGTGTGCCCTGGCAGCCGAGAAGGCAAACCACATCCTGGGGGCCATCAAAGTGACCATAACCAGCCGCTCAAAAGAAGTGATTCTCGCACTGTCCAGCATTGGTGTGGCCTCACCTCAAGCACTGTGTGCAGTTCTAGGCCCCACAATTTAAGAAGGATGTGAAGGTACTTGACTGCGTCCAGAGGAGGGCAACAAAGCTGCTGAAAGGGCTAGAAGGCATGTCCTCTGAGGAGTGGCTAAAGACTTTGGGCTTGCCTACTTTGGAGAAAAGGAGGCTGAGAGGTGACCTCATTGCTCTCCACAGCTTCCTGAGGAGGGGAAGGGGAGAGGGAAGTGCTGAGCTCTTCTCCCTGGGATCCAGTGATAGGACACATGGGAATGGTTCAAAGCTGCACCAGGGGAGGTTTAGACTGGACACTGGGAAGCATTTCTTTACCAAGAGGATTGTCAAACACTGGAACAGGCTTCCTAGAGAGGTGGTAGATGTCCCAAGCCTGTCAGTGTTTAACAGGCATTTGGACAATGCCCTTAACAACATGTTTTAACCTGGTCAGCTCTGAATTGGTCAGTCAGTTGGACTAGATGATCATTGCAAGTCCCTTCCAACTGAAATACTCTAGTCTAGTCTAGTCTAGTCTAGTCTAATAACAAATTTCTTCTATACAAAGAGTCTGACTTTAGAAGCTGAATTCTGTGAAAGTGTAACTGGCTACAATAGTACTCTTCTTGTCAACATTTTGAATAATCTACTTTTTCCGGAGTGTGGTACCATCCTAATGAATTCTAGACAAACACGTAATGATACACTGGTCCTTAAAGAATGGCTGAGGAGCAGTGTGTAGATGCATGTGAAATGCTTAAGGTTTGTACCTAAGATCTTGGTTTAACTTACCTCCCTGACATTGGCTTGCCAGAAATCTTAATTTAGAAGTGTTTCCCTAGATGTCCCTACAAGATGTTCCTGATAGACTACTACAGAATGCCTACTGGTTGTTAGGAGAATGAAATTGTATTGATAGGCAATTACAGTTATCTGTGTTATGTAGACAGCAAGCTATAATTTTATGTTGTATTATATAAATATAATCTGGTTGGAATATTAATTTCCATCATACATGTGCCAGTCTATTTGAGAAGTGCTTAGCTTTCCTTTCCAGAAGCTTTAGTGGTTTGAAACTCTATTTTAATTTCCACCTAATCAGCAAAGTATAGTTAGCATTCAACTTAGAAATATCACAGTTTCTACTGTTTTTCTCTTGAATTTGTAAGCAGCATGATCTCTAGGTTTTGAGTCTTTTTTGGTGTTTTACGTTTCCAAAATCAATAGAGACATCTTGTCAGCGGGCTGTAACCATTTCTGTCCTTCTCATTTATCCTTCCTTTTCCTTTAGAGAATTCTGCACCTGCTGCAGGAACTGCTCACCTGATCATGAGGGAACTGCTTATCTGCCACGAATCACAGTTTTTCTTTTTAGAGAAAGCAGACATCCATACTAGTTTGTGTTGCTATTGCAGGCTGTAAATGTGGACGTTCATTCCTCTTGGAAAGGGACAGAAGAGACTGGTAGAGGTAGAAACTTTTGCAGCTGTCCCAGGCAAGCTGTTCCTTGCAAATCAGTAGTCTGACTTGCTTTCTTGCTGTGCCTTTGACACGGCGTAATGACAAAACAACCAGTAGCCCTTGGCTCTTCAAGGAGATTTTGTGTGCTTTTCTATTTCAGTTTCTCTCATTTAATTGGTTCTTCTTTACTTCTGTTAAATTACCCAGCAACTATAAGAAAAACAAAGTTAATAAAAAGCAAAGCAAAAGGAAAACAAAATTAGAGCAAATGTGTTTGCAAAATTACCCAGATTTGTAATTTACTTGTAAATTAACTGGGCAAGAAATATTCACATTAGCTATAAAGAAATCACTTGTCAGAATTGCCAATAGCCTAGATACTGACGACCTGTAATGTCCAGAAGTACCTATCAGCCCATTCCTGACTGAAATCCAATTCCTTCTTGTTCCAAACTAATTTCCTCTAGTTACTAAGCATATAAATTCATTGTACAGAGCACGCATGCCATTATAGCAATATAATGAAGCCTGTGATTTTATACCAACTTTGTATTAAGCATATTGGCACAACTTTGTGTGGAGGAATCTCATATTGGTTTAAATGTGTCTTATATTGCTTCATCTAACACAAATTGACATTACAGATTTCAGATGGATAGAAATGTTAATTTGAAAAAAATTTGCATCAGTTTAACAAAATTAACTTATTGCATTGGTACAGTCTTTGGGAGAAGATAAGCCCTGTAATTTGAAAATAAACTTTCAGTGATAAATAACGACCATATTTCACCTGTTTAACAGTCTGCGATCTGACCAGTGTGTAGCTTACACAAGTCTCAAATTCAGAAATATTCTTTTCCATACATTTCCTTCTCAAATCGTCCTTTCTTGCTCAAAACCAGGACACTTTCAACCTTTTACCATTGCATCTGTGAGCTATTTAAATATCCAGAGGATGTAGCTGATTAAGTGCAGAACATTTCAACCTCAAAAACGTCAGCCAAATGCAAACCCAAACTTGTTTAACTTTTGCTACATGTCGTATATCAGTTTGCCATATATCTTATATCATGTACAAAGGAGCCAGGCACCTTGGTCTTCCTGTTTGCTGGTCAGTATGCACTATATGGGACCATCCTATTTATGAAGAACATAGTATATCTGTGTTGTTATAATCTTGCAAATAGTTTTTTCTCTCCTAAGAAAATGTACATGTTTCTTGAAAAAGCTTGAGGCATAACATGATACCCGGATAACCTCACCTGAAAACATCACCTCAAATAAAACATTTCCTTGATAGCCATTACAATTTACAAATAGTCCAAATTCTGGTTTTCCTTTGACTGAGATTCATACTGAATAATTCTCGCTCTGAACAAGTGATCATTTGCAGGTCTGTAAGAATGGCTTGTTGGACAGCAGTTTGAAAGACCATTACATGGTTTCACCTTATGAGTGAAAGGCCTAAAATTGCAGTCAATTTTAGGTAGAAGTAACTGCAGCTCACTTCAGACGGGAAATAATTTTTGATATTTTCACCCCAGTCCAAGTGGGTCTGACTCTTGAAATCACAAGGCAATGAGCAGCTTTCTGGGTTTGCTTTCTTAAAATCCATGTTTGCCACCTAATTAGTTTGCCTACTAATAAGAAGTGCTAGACTGTATCTTGTATTGATCTTACAAGATGCTGAAAAAACTTCTTATTTTAGTTCTAACACGTTTGTTTAGTGATGGAAAAGTTGTAGGAGAAGGAAATCATTCGCCTTCTAGGTCTTATGATGAGGCTGCCAGCTGGGGGGCTTTCATCAGTCTGCCAGAAAATTTAGTGATCATGTCTTAGCATATGATGCTTATACTGTTTTTATAATTTGTCAATGTAGGGAAAAGCTAAATTTTAAAAATTAAATTGGGTCTATCACTATCCAGTTTGTGTTACAAATATTTCTTTCCTTTCCAGAACAGCAATTAGTTAGTTGAATCTTTCTTCTGTGCATCTGCCTGAAGACCATAACAATTGCTGCTCTCTTTACAATCATACCTTCTTAAAAGTTACATCCCACACAGATGTATAAATCACATACCTTATTCTTCACAAATCTGCATTCTTGAATTGTTTTATGTTAATGCAGAATGAGATTTGAGAAACTTAAAATTGCAAAGCATATGAAAAGACACTCTTGGATTCAGCTGCAGAATACATAAACTCATCTATGAGGGGTGGGTATACAGAGTGGGTATAAGGCCACATGTTTATTTTTCAGGATTTGAGAATTTATTGCCATAAGAAAGAGAAGACAGTATGGTGCAGACACACAATTTACACAAGTTCACCCTTAACTTAATTCAAAATCTCCTTCCACAGGAATAGCCAACTTCTTTACAAAATGTTCATGAATATTTCTTAATAAAACAAAGCGAAAAACTGTCCTAATTGGCAGGGAATCAATCTTTTCAGATATATCACTTGTTAATCAGCTGCTTACAGAGAGGCTTAGAAGAGCTTACATGGGGCTGGCTGGACTACTATTATAATTCTGATCATGTTTTATATGTCTTGTGTCCCTTAAAAGAAAAGTTAGGTTATACTCCTTAGATTAAAAATTCTGATTTTTTTCTCCTGAAAAGACTAAGCATGACCTTCAACAGTGTCACCAGAAAAGAAATAAAGTTTCTCTTAGCTGAATAACTGAGGTATTTAAAAATTTGAAAACAGAGTTTTGAGAGCGCTTACTTTAAAAGTTCTTGCTGAAATAAAGCTTAGTAAGCAGTCTTACTAATTCTGAGTACCTTACCAATGTGTTCCGTTATTTCATACATTTATGTAAGTCAAGGACAGATAGGACTGATTGGCTGACTTTCTGAATATTATTAAAGAGGAGCTGGGTGGTTTGGGACAGTAATATTTGGAGTTCATATGCAGAAGCTCCTACTTGTTGACTTCTGCAAGAATTGGAGGTGTGGTATAGTGGAGAGATACCACAGTTGAGAAGAATACTGTTTTGCCCAGTTTACAGAGAGGGACTGAAAGTATGTTTGCACATACACCGTCTTCCTAGTTTATGTTTGTATTTCATGGAGTCCTTGAGATCAGCTTCCCAGATGACCCAAAGGTGTGGTGTGTGTGCCCTCTGCGAAGGACAGCACACATGCACGTCAAGCCACAGCTCTACATGAACTCTGCAATACAGGTAGGACACTCATGCCTCTCATGAGCTGGAATGCCCCTTCCACAAGCGTAACGCAAGGATATTACCAGGAGGGCTGTCCTTCTGCATTGTGGAGTACGCACTGCCTGTATGGCCATGACTGAAGCATACCCCACCACAGGAGAACCCGCTGAAGGGGGTAGCTTGATCGTAGTGTCCTCTCTGCCCCTTAGCTTAGATAAAAAACATATCTCTACCCTCCTACTTTAACAGCAATGCTGTTTGGTCAGTAAAACTACATTAAAAAGCCTTACCAGGCTGCCCAGACCTGATTTCTGTGAGCTCAGAGCTTCAGCAGCCACTTGCAGTGGTCATTGCCAGGTGGCGTGGGTGAAGATGACTTGTGCATTTCATCCATTGATGCTTATTACCAAACACATATATATAAAATTCATACGTTTCTTTTCTGAGTTAAGTAAATGTGGCCTGTCCACCTATGACAAAATCTGTAAAATTTTGTCTAATTAAAAAAAGTAAAGACTAGTCCAAATCAAAAAGTTTATTATCCAATTGTAGTGACACATCATAAATTTGAGTCCCAATACATCCCCACCTACTATCATCAGTTGGAAATAAGCTCGATTTTTTGTTATTTTTAACTAACCCAGACCTAGTTACAAGTAAGTGTCATGAAACTGGTTAGCCACACCCTTGATGATATAGTAGAAAAGAAAGGACACAAGCTTTTATTTAAATTTAAAAAAATTTTACAATTACAAACTACTATAGGCCTGAAGTATTACAAGTTCATGAACAACTAGCAAAAATACGTATATCGACCGATGTAAATAGTGCAATATTTGATAATTGACACCCAAATTTTTCTTGTCGTGAACTAGTTAAACCAAGTATTTTTAATATTTCATAATTGCCTTTATACCATTTTCCCCGTGCCCCTAAAGGGAATCCCACAAATTTAATTTTTCTAACTTCTGTTAAATTTTCAATTTGATCTTTATGGTGTTGATATTTTTTAGCTTTTTCCGCCGCCGCTTCAGCCAGTGTTGTTAATTTACTTTCATATCTTACAGTCACATCTAATACT
Source organism: Sagittarius serpentarius (assembly GCA_034782735.1). Taxonomy (NCBI): domain Eukaryota; kingdom Metazoa; phylum Chordata; class Aves; order Accipitriformes; family Sagittariidae; genus Sagittarius; species Sagittarius serpentarius. The sequence goes on from JAVKLA010000073.1 coordinate 23,684,770, forward strand.
AATGCCTGATTACCTTTCACTAGTATCATATCAGGTTTATACAATTCATTCTGAATGTCTCTTAATAAAGGTTCCTGGAAAATCAGCCAGTTCTTCTTTTCTGCTTCTTGTATTTTCAACTCATGTATCTTATTATGTCTTTTTATTCTGTATTATTACTGTAACAGTGTTGCAGCTACTCTCTACTTGACCCTCACCAAATAGCAGCATGTGTCCAGCTAGCTGCACCCCTCTTAAGCAGGTCTTAACACCACCCTCAGGCTACCAGGAGTAAAAACACAACCCACAATTACAAAAGTGAAGGAGATTTGGAGAGGAATTAACTTACCTTAGATAAAATATGCTACCTGGATCTTGACACACGTCCTAGCCCCTCCCAACCCCAGTCTAGCTTGGTGAAAGTCTCAGTCACTCTGAAGCCTCCTTCTTGTAAAGGACTGCAAAGTTAAGATAAAGCTTTGGTTTTGAGCCTGATTATGGTCTTGAGGTAGAAGAATGGGATTTTTTTGGTTTGGTTGGTTTGTTTCTTTTTTTTGTTTTCCCCTCGAAGAAGCTCCTTGGAGACAGTTAACCATACTACGGCTATTCTGGCTCCAGCTAAGGCATCACTTCCATGGTAGATTAGAGAGAGAGCGCTGTGCTTTACCTGCTGCCATAGCACGCTGTCACTGAAGTTACAAAGAGACCAAATCTGGAAAAATGTCAGAACCCCATTCCCAACAAAAACTGAAGAAAACACTGCAACACAAAACAAAAACTTGATCTGATTATAGTGAAGGGGAATTCAATCTTTTAGATTGGGAACAAAAATTAAGCCGCGGGGTTGAATCTTTCTTTGGAGTAGTTCAACTACTCCGAAACAACTACTAATGCAGCTCTGATCTTTAAGTGTTGCTTCTTTTGGATTAAGAAGGAAGTTGTCTACTAAGGTCTCCTGTGTATTGCTGCTCAGAACAGCCCCAGCAGGTGCCCTCCTCTTTGTGAAAAATCTCTTCACCACAGAAGGTTTTGTCATAATCTTCTCTCCATCCAGGACCAAACCTCACTTTTACCATAGCAGGTGGAATTAAAGTGATGACACAGAAGGGGCTACTGCTAGTTAATAAAAACAGGAACCAAGTCAGCAGCATAATTTGTATTCAACCACTTGCTTTCGGTGGTATGTGTTCATTTTAGGTGACAGGCCCCTTTTGGGCTGTAAGAGGGTAGCATCTTTTTCTGCTTGGAACTGAACAATGAATTCTCTTTTATGCTACCTTGTGGTTCTTCAGCAGCAGCTGAACGATAGGAAATGTGGGTATCTTGGCCCACAAACAAGCCTCAGATCTCTGCTGTGTTCCCTAATGCCATGCTGCGTGACAGGGAATTTTCCTGGGTAAGAGCTATCAGCAAAGGTGCTCCTAACTCCCGCAACATCAACCTTCAAACTGATCTTAGAACCTGTGTGTGAGCGTTTGTGTTTGCAACATATTTTAAATCTGTTATTCAAATATGAATCAAGTATTTACACAAGGATAAAAAAGGCAGAGTGAGCTCTGAGGAAGGTTATATTAATATTGTATGTAAAAAACAGACGTACACAAAATATTAACATGGAAGATCTCCGTACAGCCAAGGCAGGCTATATGTGTATTTAGTAAAAGACACCAGTATCTGTGTGTGTAAAAATGCTTATGCTCTGAAACTTAAAGTAGTATTGAAAAACTATAAATGTTTTTTATCTTTTTATTAAGGTAAAGGACAGCGTTTTTTGTATGTAAATTCATCTGCCCAGAAGGAAGGAAACAGGGCAAGGATAATTACCACCAAACTCTTCCCAGCTAGCCTTGGGGTCTGTAGGGTTCGGTTCTGGTTCTGGATGTTTGCTTCTAGGCAACCAGGAGTCTTCAAGGTAAGAGAAAAAGCACTTCTACTATATCATGGCATAGTAATATTTGCTTCAGTAGTATTTGCATTTCTGTGTCTAGAATGAGCAAAATCTCAGAGCTTATATTAGCAGTATTTCATCATAACTTCACTGCAGTTACACCTATATACAATTTTTTTGCCAACGATCAAGTGACAATTCTGTTTTCGTTTGAATTCCACTTGAAGTCTTTTTGCTACATATGTAAGAACTAACATGGCATTTTTTACTACCGTACTATGTACCAAACCTACCAAATATCAGCACAGTTCTCTGCACAATTCAATCTTCCACATATAATAGAGGCAGTTTCCAATGTTTAGGACAAAACCAGGATGAGGTCTAAAATAAAATTTTTAAACATATTAATGTAACCATGTATGGAGGGTGTTTGATTAAAATAACTGGAAATAAAGCATTTAACCATATTAACAGTTATAGCTCAAGCTTCCATGAAAATGTCTTCTTGCTGTTTCCCAAGCATTCCTTAATGGGCACACTTTTAGTTGTTAAGCACCCTAGTAAAAGTCCAAGCAGTGATGTGAACCCTTGGCAAACAACTCATTTCTTGTAGCTCACTGAATAAATATGTTACATAGTGCCTTTTTTAGAGGTCTGGGCAATACTGCTATCTGTGGCAGTTTGTTAAATTTTGAAAATACCCGTTACGTCAGTTTTACTATGTGTGACAGAATATAAAAATTTGCATATACTATCAAACTCCTGAAATAGATTATTCTGTGTTAAATGTGAGCAAGAGTATTTTTGTGGTCTTGAACCTGGAATTAAGTCAGGCAGTTTGGACCACTGTTTTAGTACTTATTCTGTTTGTCTTTGCTCCGATTCTCCACTGTAAAGGACAATCATAGCACAATTCCATGGGATTATAGTGCAATTAAGGCTGGAAGGGCCTCAGGAAGTCTCTAGTCCAACCTCCTGCTCCAAGCAGGGTTAGCTGCAAGACCACACTGGGTGGCTCAGGAATTTACCTAGTCTTGAAAACTTTCATAAATGGAGACTACTCAGCCTCTCTGAGCAACCTCTGCCACTGCTCGACTGTCCAGCATGAAAAGGCTTCTTCTTGTATCCAGCCAAAGAATAATGTTACCTTTCGTTCCACTTTTTGTCTACCTTCAAGTAATTTTTTTCAGGATGGGGTTTGCATTTCAATTTTATCTCTAGCACCTCATTCATGGATATTCTGAGTATTGCTATAAACTTAATTATAGCAAGGAAAAAAAGCTGTATTATGTGAAGTTAGTGTAAGAAGCAGATACTTCTGCTTTTCAAACAGATTTTAAATGTTTAAAATCACATTATTTTAACATTTCTTTCTATCCAGTGAATAAAAATGCTCCAAATATATTCTTCCCAAAGATACATCAGTTATTTAAGATGAATTTTTAAGAATTGTTTGTATTGCAGTCTTGTAATTTTATTATCTGAATACAGATTTTAAAATACTCAGTCATGTCTTCAATTCCATTCTTTCCAGTTTACATTATTCATCCTTCCACATACACAGTTTGCAACTTAAGATTAAGAAAACAAAACAGTAGGTAAAGGTTAAGAGCATTTCCAGACTAAAATGAAGTAAAAAGCAAACAGCAATTGCTTTTTAGATCTGTTGGTAACTGAAATACTGTGAGATTATCTATGATTACCTATTTGTTTAAATTCAAGTATCCTAGATGTTATAGCATGCAAGAGTGCAGACAAGAGTTTTTGAAGGAGCTGCTGAAGTTTTTCAAGCATCACAAAACACTTAGCATTAGTGAATAAGTAGATGTGTGTGGCCTGTGTGTGAGTTAGTAGGCAGAAAGCCAGAGAGTCTGCTTTTTAATATGATTTTTGCATTTCAGACTAGTTTAATTAACTGTCATTACATTCAGTTTCATGAAGAGATCCATAAAGAATTGTCTTACTTCCACATACAAATAAGGTTCCCTGTTTATGGCTTTGCAACGTGTACTCTTTATGTGGAAACATATAACAATATTCATAACAGACTGAAGTACTCAGCTGGGAATTATCATCCTATCACAGACCCAATCGACACTTGTGGACGTTTTGCTTTTTTCTATCAAACTAATAATGTATTTCAGCATCAACTGTTGCTGATATTAAATCAAGAATATAAATGAACCATAACCATTTAAGTGAAAAAAAAGTCTAAAAGTACAAAAAAGAAAACCGACAAAACCAGCTGCCCCAAACTTCAAAATCAACAGCTCAGTGAACATTTTGTTCAGGTTGCATGGGAGGTGAAAAAAGTCAAACTCTAATAGGAAGTCTGAACAATGTGCTACAATATAATAATATCAGTACAAAAGCAGATGTTATAGCTGTTATCTGAAGCACAGCTATCTGGTAAAGTCTGAATTTAAAAAAAAAAAAAGACTGCAGGTATAGTACATACGGAGATGTGTGATTAAAACAACATACCAGGAACCTGTAAAAAAAGGAAGATAAAAATTAAGGATATATTGGTATAGGAAGTAGATGTGGTAGAACTACACAAAATAATGTGAAGTTATGCGAATAATCCTATTATTACCCAGAAAAGGAACTACTCACTCAGAACAGAGAAAAAGGAATTAAAAGTGCTTCTCTTCTGTATTCACAATGCACATTTCAACTGCACGATTCTATTGTCATAAACTCTGTAATTTGTTCATGGGGAAACCCAAAACATAGGCTACTATTATTGTCTTTAAAAGGGACACAATGTTTACGGCAACTCTTGCATTAACATAGAATGGATGCTATTTGAAAGAAATCTGAACACTGATGCTTCAGGACATCAGTCAACTATTAGCCAACAGGGGAAAAAAGTTGCTTCATAGTGATTAAGTACAAAACCACTAGCTTTCCCTAGGTGTATATGGTAACAGCCTTTAAGAGGTGAGATTTTCAGCACTAAATACATGACTGTTCTAATAAACCAATTAATATGCTCTGAACAAGAATAGCTCTTAATGTAAACAATTTTTACTGCATTATGCTGCATATGTAAATTAAAGACATGCGTTTCGCTTACATTATTATGATATTTAGTTGCATTTAATGAAGCAGGAGAGAAGTTTCAGCAAGAAATGGAGGTGATTTTCACATCTGTTTCATTCCAATGGGGATCCTATTGGTCATCTGTCAAAGAGACAGAAAACATTCAGCTTTCATTAAGCTTCAGCATTCTTTCTCTGCCCATTTACTTCAGGAGTCTGTCATACAATTGAGAATTAAAACCAAAATTCATTCCCTATGTGATATAACACCAATATATTAGTTTTCTGCCTTGGTATTTGTTGATACTAACAGAACTGAGGCATAGTAAATTTTGGGATAGGACAGGTCAATTTTACTAAAAATGATTACATTTTTTAATACTTACACTTAAAGAATCACCATCAAAGGTATTAGCAAAAGTGATTTCACAGGAGTTTATAAAACAGCAACTTCACAAAGTTCGATGGCAAGGCTCATTCTATTACTTAATACACGGATGAAGTGTACAAAGGAAAATCAAGCTAGAATCAAACTAGAATGATTTATACAGACACTGAAAATGCAGAAGAGTAAGTGAGAAACATACAAAGGAAAGTTGAGTTTGAATTTATTTTTCATGATTTGCACAGATTGGGAATGTAAAAAGGTAGGGGAGACCCTTCTGTTGAGTCACAAGGTTCAGAGAAGACCCCCTTGCTTTCTAAACTCCTGATGGAGCTTAGGTGCGGCTGGATCCACTCCTAGTCCCAGACTTGGTCAACGGTTTGTATCTAAAGGGATTTTATGTGTATATCAGCAGTCTGAGGTTCATTCACAGGTTAAAGTGAATCACAAGATTTAGCAGCACTCAATCTTTGACTAATTTAACATTTTACAAAGTGATTAAGTAGGATTTACTACAATCAGAACAGTGACTTAATTATAGATTCAAAAGGGCAATATTTATACTATACTTGCTATCAGATACCCAAGTCAATTCACACACACATGCACACAGACACTATGATACATATATATCTAAAGAAGTATACCTGTTAAAAATTCCCCTTGAGTTCAGTGGAATATTCACATCAAATATCTCAGGATTTCTCAATGGGCGAAGGAGTGAAGGGTATCAGCCCAGGTGCTGTTACCAGCTTTTGGCAACGGTCCTCCAATTTTCGCAAACTGGGGAGTTTACGAGCTCTGAGAGGCATCCCCCTCAGAGGGACATGCAAGTCGCAGCCCGCTGCGGTCCAGGAGAGCTCAAAGGGCCTCACTTGGGACCGCTGTTTATAGGTTCATGAGATGATTGACTTTGGTCAGTGTAATTCCATTCTGGCCGTAATTCTTGTCGGGCAACCTCAAAGGTGAGTCGTGATCCAAGCAGCAGGAGACTCAGGTACAGTTCCAGGTGACAGGCCTTCCAGGTGCAGTTAGGGGCTGCCTAGTCGTCCTGACTCACTGTACTGTAGCCAGGATAAGAGTACCGGGCTGTCCCAAGTCACTGTGCAAGGACACAATGTTGGCTGGTCCTGACATCGTAATGTGGCCTGGTGGGGCTGCATCACCACAATCCACCCTATGACTAAAGTCAATCTATCTCTATCTCACAGACTGGCTGTGTGGTGGCCTCTTGCTTCTGTGCCTATAAACAGATTGATGCCATATTCCAGTTGTAATTTGAGGGAAATTTTTGGTTTGTCTACTTAATTATTAATATTTGGTTAGATGTGGTTAAGCAGCATTGTATATGTAGGGAGGGTTTTGTAACAGCAACACTCATCTAGCTATCCTCCACACTCTTAACATACAGAATAATGTTCAACAACAAGCATAATATAACAAAAATTAGTGGAATTACTATGGGATGTAACATTCGATTTAAAGTCCCTGTTACGGTCAGTGACCGTCCGAATAACGTATCCCTCTGCACCACCACAGTAATTTCTTAAAGTGCTTCTCTATTGTGACAGTGAATTGTGATACATTTTTGCTAAAATGATTTGTGGGCTTCAGAGAAACAATTTCAGTCTGCCTCTGGTGTAGCTTCAGTCCAAGGAAGACGTGCAATGATGACCGCCAAGGAACATGATGAGTTCAAAGGCATGATCTTGAGGATGTAAAGCAGCAAATATAGTATCATTATTCACTGGAGGCAGTGGGAAGTTTCCTCAGCTGACACAAGACTCTGGCACCTAGTGAAGTGAAAATACAGGTTGTCTTTCACAAGATTTTCCTGCTTCCTTGGCTGCTGATTAAAGACTGTATGCTGGGAGTGATAGGAGAACACACCTCTTATTAGGCACCCTTCAAGTCTGCCTTGGCTTCTTGGTTATTAGTCAGTTCAGATGGAACATAGTGCCTTCTAGCATGCCTACTGCTAGAGTCAGGCAAGATCAGGAAGATAGTATGTTACCTTGAAAAGTCAGCATGAGGGACAGGATAGCCACATGACTTGTAACTGCTGATGACTAAGTAGAAAATAACAGTTTATGTTTTGTGACCTTCAAAAGTACATGCACTTTCCCCATCCCCAAAATGAAACAGAAACTGAAAAAAGAATTCAGAAGTTTCTAACACATGGGACGTGCTGTGGAGAATTAGAACTGAGTCATGATTTTAAGGCAGGGAAATGGGGTTTGCTAAAGAATGCTGTTTACGTATGGACTACAAATGAACCACCTGGCAAAGGCACCTTGGAGAAAGACCAAGAAGCAAGAATAAAAGCTTTACTCACGCATTTGTCTCATGCAGATTATCATGCTAAATTCTTCTTAAAACCGCCGTGAAGTGTGTACTGGATATCTTCACTCCTGAGCTTTTCACTCTGCAGTGAATGAAGTGATAGCTCTATTTCTGTCGGTTCCTACTCTATGATTTTGATTGTGTGTGCAATCGAGAAACGATGTCAGCACAGAATGAGGAACAGACAGATATAGTGACTAGTTAGTACAATACATGCTTGTTACTTCTAAACTATAATGATGGTGTTTAGCCCACAACTAGATCAGTATTAGCTGGAACACAGTCTCCCCAGACTGATAGATAGAGAATTCTTCGATGGGACTTCACTACAGGGTTTTTTTCCATTACTTGCCATATAGTGGGATTCATCTTGCTAGCTTTTTCCTCTTTTGCATGTTAAATTGTTTCCACTACCAGGCTAGCTTGTATGCAGTTCATAGGATGCTGTGTAGGGAAGTCTTGTAGTCTCTGCAGGCACTAAGCATCACACAGCTGTAGCTCTCCAGGGCTCTAGGGAGCTCATATCCATGAGAATTCGCTCTGCCTCTCATATGCTATATATGTTTACACAGGCCAGCAAAAATCTTGTATATGCTAAACTTACCTCCTGATCCAGAAGATGCTTCAAACTCTCAGTGACATGGGTAACCTCAGTGAAGAACACAGTATTACATCATAAAATTTTTTCTTCACTTTCTGTGGGCACAGTCTCTGAGAGAATAAGATCTGTATCCCCAGCTAAAGGAACAGACGCCTTGGGCTTCCCATTTTTCTGAACTCCATTGTACTCTCATTTGATTTAGCATATATTTTAAAATATGTATTACGCTTTTAGAAATTTTGGCTGAAATTTTTTTAGGATACATAAGAACACAGACCCTTTCCTGACATAGTTATGGATAGATAAAGACTTGGAGAAGTGAAGTAAAAGTATTCAGGAGTACTTTGGCAGAAAGTGGGATTGAAGGATTTCCCCAGGAGTGTACATGAGAAATGGAGCAGAGTTGGAAGCTCACCTGAGATTTCCTATGTACCAGTTTAGACTAAATGCTATCAATTTCCACAGGTTACCTACGTGCTTGCTATGAGAAACCATACACCAGGTTTACACTTTAGTCAAACCTAACTGAGGACACAGCCATACAAATTAACACAACATACTAACTAATCCATAGTAATTACATATCTGCATGCCCTTACTCTGTGGTAAATATGAGTTAAATCTCAAAGAAAAGACAGACAAAGTCTATAAAATTACCTTACACCTATGAGAACAGAAGCTGATGTCATCGAAATGTTGCACTTTAGACCCAGTTGGACTTGCTGCCACCCCAGACCCATTGGCCAGTATACATATGGCAGGTTTCATGATGGATTTATTGTTTGTACTGAGCTTGAGCTGCAGAGTTGATCTGTATGTGCACAGAATGACTCCATGCTCCGAAACCAGGCTCAGTATGGACATAATGCAATTTCTCTGTGTGCAGACAGAACTGCTTAAGCAGGCAGCATGATTCGAAATTTTTACTATGAAAAACTTCTCCTACCAACCTGACAAAAAGGAATGGAAAAAACATCTGATTTTAAACAATGGGCCAGTCTTTAACTGTCCTGTTAAAAGTTACTCTAGTATTGTCTTCAAATATTTTTTATTCTTCTCCCACCCCCAACAGTTATTTGTACAGCTGTGAGACTTTACAATGAGATATATTGAAAGCAGTATTATCTCAATATTACCCTTCCAAAAGTAGAAAATACCACTGCATGATGCAGTAATAGCTAAAACCATGCTAACACTATTATGTGCTGTAAAACTCTAGATCAGTGAGGCTGTTGTATTTCACAACTAGTAAAATAGTGAATGGTTCCAGTGATACATACAGATGTAACATAGTCCTAACCTCACATGTAGAGTTATTCTAATTAAGGGTTTCAACTTATTAAGGCCTTAGAGCCTGAAAATGTGATTACACACAGTTTTTCTTTTTTTTAATGGGTTGAATCAGCTATTTCTTCTCAACATCTGCCCTTTGAGCCCTGCAAAATGCATGCTTTGAAGAAGACAGTGACAGGATATTGCTGTTACACAGTCCTGTAACCAAACATCAGGATTGACAAAATTAAGTCCTGATTTGGATTATTGTATGTCAGTCTTCTTGATGCTCCTCTCCTCCAAAAATGAAATAACTTGCGAAAGTGTTCAGGCATCAGAGGTATTTTAATTAGTACATCAACTTGTAGAAAGTACGTGGTTCACAGTGCCATTTGGGTTTTTAGATTATTTGACCCATCAGGTTGGCTGGGAGAGTCAAAAGTATGTAGTTATACAGATCATTAGTATAGGTTTGAATTTATAACTTTCTTGGGTCTCAGGTTTTGTGTTCCATCATTAAACTGGGGCACTCAAGTGGGAGCATGAACCCATGGATCACTGGAAAATTAGCCTAAAGGCTTAAGAGATGGATGTTGTTGAAAGTGATGAGGAGAGGATAATGATTAAAATGTTCAGTCCCTTAAAGTAATAGTTATGATCTGGAGTGGGTAGAATATGCTTACTTTCGTTACTGAAGTTCCTTTTCATTATTCCTGACCTGTTTTAGATTGTATAGGGATTTTGTACACCTGAGTGGGAAGAGCAACTACCTGTGTAATCTGTAAAGTTTCCTGTGCTTGGCATTAATTCATCAGTCGTTGGTTAATAGTGAATTCATACATTGTCATTCTTATTGCTTTCACTATTTGATGATTCTATTTATTTTTTATTTATGGCTCTGCTAAATATGCTTGAGCTAATTTACCATGACTGCTTGAAACATTGTATTATAAATTGCTTGTACCAGATGACAGACTTAAATCCCTAGATGCTAAGCCTTTTATTTATATCTCTGAAATCTTCACCCAGTCTATCAACAGTAAGGAAGGCAACTTTTAGAGATGAAAGGATAGTTCAAGATCCTTCTCAGTATTTTCTTCAATGTTTATATGAATTTGGGGTTAGGTCTGTATTCATTAGTTTCTATATTTCAGGCTGAGACGTCTGTAGGTCTTCCAATTAGTGATTGTTTTAGCAGTTCTTTCTATTTGATTTTATTTTCATGGTAGCTTTTTATTTGCAGCTGAACTAGCATTAACAAAAGTATTCATTAACATTTGGTCATCACCAATAAGGTGTGGGTTTGAACCATATCTAAGAGGGCCAGTACTACCCAGGCAGGTAGCTGCACTACGGGGCTTGGGCTATGTTACTCTAGCTAGCTGCACTCGGTTGCTTAATGCTGATTCAGCTGCATCTCTTGGGTTTCATTGTCAACAGGTATACACAGCTGAAGAACATGGAATGGATATTCTTATGTGGTCTTCTAGCAGAAATGAAGAAAACAAATGGATGTATGCAAACGTAGTTCTCTCCAGCAACAGCCCTTTCAGAGTTGCCTTCGAAGCTGAAGTGGGGTGGAGTGAACCCGCAGAATTTGCTCTTGATGATATTTCTTTCACCCCAGAATGCATTGCTGGAGGTATGCTATTACACAAACATATACAGTACATGTTTTCTTTTCAGAGGGCAGAGGAAAAATTGTGATGTTTCATATGTCAATGTATATCAGTTATAAATTCTAAAATTTTCTATTTTGAAATGATCACAGTACTGGTATGCTTTTTCTTCATTCCAAAAAATGTAGAAAAGAAAGGGCTGCAGTACAGTCATGCAAAGAAGTATGTGTTTTTCCGGTGAAAGAAAAACATCTTAAGGAAAGATCAAATTTATCATTTATGGTCCTCATGGCAAATTTTTAACTAGTGTGTTTTTCCCTAAAGAAAACAAGTAATTATGGCTATCAGAGGGACTCCCATCTATTTGTTGGCTGAGTGCAGTATCTACCCATGATTGTGTTATAACTAGCAGCTGAACATATGAGTAATTACAGTAACTCAGAATATTACTGTCATTGAGGGCCTGTTAGTGTGTTTACGAGCCATACCCGAGAAGGATCTACCATCACTGAACTGTATTGGTTTTCTTCTCCTGCAATAAAATAGTCATAGAAGGCCTTAGTTTGGGGTGGAAAGATTATAGGAGTATGAAAGTGGTTCATAATCATTTAAAAAAGAAAATGGTTAGTTCTTTTGTCTTTGTTCGCTTCATAAAATGTCTCAGCAGTATAGCAAATTCACCTTGCTGCCAAGCTTTTTGAGAATTTGAGAATCCCACTTCTGCTACACAAGCTAAGTGACTTGAAATGTGTGGAAAAAAAAAAATCAATTCTAACACCTTATAATACCATGTTTATGCTGTGAGACAGGCAGTGGTTCACTCTGCAAATGAAATACAGTATATGATACAGTATCAGAAGAAAAAAAATAAGTGTACGTGCAAATACAGATTCTGATAAGAATATTGGCCATTCCTTATTTTGAAGAGTCAGGAGGGGAAGAAAACCAAAGAAACAGAAAACTTTTTGTGTAGATCTTCATTCATAAGGAACAACTAGGAATGATTACGGTTAAATAAGTGCCAATACAAATGCTATAAAGAAGTTCTTGAATAACATTTCTTCCTATTTATACAGCTTTTATTGTTCAGATAGGATCACCTGTGTATGAATTAGTTGTCATGCTGTCCAAGAAACTTTTTTTTTTTTAACTGTGATGACTAAAGCAGCTCCTTGGAGAATTAACCACATGCTGATTAAGGCTTAAAGTGAAAAAATATGTTCATGCAGGTGGCATTTGCTCAGTCTCAAGCTGAACAAAAGTTTTGTTTATTTTCTCTAAATAATACCACCAATAGGCTCAGGCAAGTACGGTTTTTTAAAGTTCTTCAATGAGTTGCAGACTACATGCGTAAACAGTTGGTTGTTCTACCCTTATTATGCTAATCACATTTGTTAACCATACCTTAAGAATTACTTAGGCAGTTTCATGTATAATGTACCATAATAGGGAAATTTTCAAATTATATATTTTAAGTACTTGTAATTAACTGGAAGACCTAGGTCTACATTCCAACAATGTATATAAATCAATTTTCTAATTTTAATGGAACTTATACTTTGGTAATTTATTATGAACAAGCATGAGTTCAGCAAAAAGAAAAAATCTTCCATGGAAAGTGTATGTTAAGGTATCCTGAAATAATCATAACTATAGAAATAAGGTAATTTTTATGGAGCGATGTTTTCTAAGCATCTTATTTTTTGCCAGAGATTTTCCAGTTTTAGAATACTTCAAAGTATCTAACTTGTATCACACTCTGTCTTACAAATATGGTATACCATAAGGAAAGTCTTAAAATTTATTAGAGTTGTATTGGTTACTCACGGTTTGTTGGATAAGTCAAAAACTCATACCTTATCTACACGCAACCACCTAAAAATAAATCAAACTCTCTTAGTTGGTCATCTAGGCTCTTTGCCCAGCTACAGAAGAGGTAGACATCTTCAGGGGTCAACTTATTTCTTTCTGTCGTAAGCTGGCAATCAGCCTAGAATTAGTTCTTAGAAGCTGCAATACTTACAAGATGGAAATAATAGTTTGTCTTCCTCTGTTCTGAATTATATCATTATTCTCTCATCTGAAAAAGAAGCAGACTTTTCCTTGAACAGTTCACATGTTTAACTTAAATGCAGGATACTTGTCTTTGTATTCAGTTGTATGCTCCAGTCAATTTCTATGTATTTTTATGGTGATTTCTAGAGGTATAAAAAGGATCTGCACCCGAGTTCTTTGTGAAATATTCTTCTTTGTAAGTCTTTATGCTGTTGCAAGAGTGGCATAAATTATATTACCCTAAAAGCAGCCTAGGCAAGTCTTCTGGTATGGCCAATAATGGATAGCCAAGGGAATGTATTAGAATGAAAGAAGAACATAACAAATTCTGCCATCCCCCAGTCTTTCCCAAACTGTATTAATTTGGTCCAGACTTTCCGAGGCTCTGAATGTCATGCTTTCTGATGGCTCTTAGCTGATTTTTCTTCTCTGAATTAGCCAGTTCTTTCTGAATATACACAAACATTCAGTTTTTATTGGAAAATCATTGACAATTTAGTTGTTATTGGAAAAACATCAATTGGCAAACCTTAGTTGCAGGAGGTCTTTTTCATGTGTTTTAATTCCTGTCACATTGCATGCATCTCCCATGCTCTGCTGTAGATCATCTTCCACTCATTTAAATCATTACTTGGAATTAGAGTATTCTATCCTTACCACTATTTTTCTTTATACCTCCATTCATAATCTTTAGCTTGCATTAAATATGCCATCCTAGATCTATCCTCAATCCTGATGCTTCCACAGTTCCAAATTCTACTAATCCACCTCTGTTCCTCATTTAATTGGGCATCCAGTTTCAGGCATCTTGTTTTTACATTTCCCACACTTTTTTCTGCCTTCACCAGCCACTCCACAGTTGTATGTACACCCTGATTCTACCAGTGTCTTCTATCGTATATCCTCCTCCCCCAGTTTTATAGTCACCCTTACTGTTGTCCCAGGTGTGTATTTCTAAAAAAAAAAACACCAAACAAAAAACCATTGTCTAATGGAAGGCAATTTCCTAATGAGTTTGTGACTTGATACATAATCTCATTTCCAGACAAAAAAAGGATACCTAGATGCTGTTACTTAATACTGTGCTGACTTTCTGTTTTTCCATGATTTTGTACTGTCCTGGGAAGAGTCTTATCCTCATAACCCTTGCTGGCCAGGTAGGCCAAATCTGTGCTGCTGAAGAGGCAAGAGAACTACACAAAATCTGTATAATAAAAAAACCACAACACTTTAGAAGGAAGAACGTATCTCTGACTTTTTAATACTGTTCCTGACAAAGAACAGCTACTAAGGCGAAGGCGCTCTTTTTTACTAATAATTATCGCTGAGTAACCTCTTAAAAATTCATATGGTAAAATTTGAAGATACTACCTTCAAAGAGTACAAAATCACTGCTCTGTAGATATTTGAGCAAGAACATTTTCCTTTAACAGAAATGGTGGGAAAGTTTACCTACTCCATATTTTTGCTCATCATGTTTATTCAAAGACTTAGCTCAAAGAAAAGTATATTACCTGCAGTACAGGTTTTATGTAATGTTCTCGCTTTCCGAATATAGCTGTCCTGCTGCAGATGTTTTTCCTCTCTCTGTATTACTATTTTTCAGCTTGTCTTTAATTACCTTGGGTTTCCTGAGGCAACGTGTGCTAAATAAAAGCAATCACAGTTTAGCTGGTTAGGAGCTCTAAGCAAGCATTACCAGCAGCTCTTATTCAGCTGTGGTTTTCATTTGTTTATACGGAGTCAGCCCTCATTAGCCATGAGATTTTCTACAGATCCAAGAATATTTCTGAACATTTAAACAAAGTGTGGACAAGCTAGTCCCTGGCCTACTGCAGAAGTCACTTCTAGCTGATGCCAATGCACAGAAAGAGCTGCAGTGCCAGCTGTTAGTGGCATGGGATCTAGCTTAGTTCCGAATAAACCGCTAAATGATATGTACTCTTACCACTTTTCAAGGTCCATTATTTTCTGCTGATAAGGGTGTGTAAAGACCTTATATTACAGGAATTAGTGCATCTTAGGGACCAAAGAATTTAGTTGTTACTCAGTTCTAACCATCTTCTTTAAACTTTTAAGTAATATCTTGAATTAAAAAAAAAAATTACTTTATTTTTATTTAATATCTTAATTTTTAAAAATAAAAGTTTAAAAACATTTCTATTTCTAGTTTCAAATGGACTAAGAATACCAAAGTATTGAATCAGATTTTGTATTCACTAATATCTTTCTCATAGGGTTTTCTAGTTCAGTTGAAATAGGAGGCACGACAGAAATTCTTAAAATTTCTGCTTCTACTTAATTTAAATCCTAGCATTAACCCGAAGATGCCTAACATCCAAACTTTATTCTGTTTATGTAAATCAGAATACTATGTTTTGTCAGTCAGTCATTACTGGAGAAATAAACTCGATGGACAAAGTCTGTGTAATTTAAATAGTGAGGTATTAGCTACATAGCACTTTTATGTATTGGGAGAGTAGTCTCAAGAAACAAATAAGTAGCAAATATATTTTGTGATCTCTTCCAGAGATCACCCAAGCAAAATATTTCTGCTTGTGGAGATCTTCTGCTGGAAGAAGGTAAATCTCCATACCAAGTCAGCACTGACTGCTGCTCCAGCCAGTTCATGCAGTAAAGTTACCTGCTAGGCCCTCTCTAGCAACAGCTCTTTGTGAACTTATACTTCTAAATAGCACTGCTTTAAGTAATTGCTTTATGTTTTGGTTTATTCAAAAAGAATAGTGCTGACACTTTAAGATGAGTATTTGGGCTGCATCTTGGGTACAGACTGGAGTGCAGACATCATGCAGCAGCCTAAGCTCTAGAGCGTTTGAGAAACCAGCGTGCGCTTTTCCACCATCAGTCATGCTTTCAGTGTTTATCACCAGTTCAGTATTAATATTGCTTAGTGAAGTAACTAACAGTTCAAAGAAAATAAATCCAAATGTCCTTCTGTGTCTTCTCTTCTACTTTACCTTTCCTTATCATTCTGTATTTTTTCATTTCTTTTTTTAGTCTGTTTGCTTTCATAGTTTACTTCCCCCAGCTGCTCAGTGCTATCTGAAGTATTTTCCTTCTTTTCTTCTGTTTTGTGAACTACTTTTTATCATCCTTCATCATTTTATTTTAAAGTCTTTTCTATTTCTGTGCTTCTTTTTTCATCCATTTCTTTCCTTACAAAACATTTTTTAAAAAAATTCTTATCAACTTGACACATGAGAAAGGACTGCTGCTGTTACAGATTTCCACCCCTCCTCCCCCCCAATTCAGCTTCACTTTCACCTGGAAGATTTGTCTGCAATGGAAAATATCATTATGTAAGGATACATTGGAGATAAAAGGGCAACTCAAATAATGGAAAACACTTAGCATGGACATCTCTAACACTGTGTCATCAGATCATGGTGGAATTGTGCAAAACCCAATACTATTTCCCAGACTGCTGTGGGTTGTTTTTTTTCTAATGTTGTCATAGTTCTTGACTTCACTGCACAGGTTACCAACAGAAGCTCAGATTTGCCATTTAGGTTCTGAAGTACAGTAAAATTTTTCAGTGGTTGTTGACTGTTTTCACTTTAAAAGTTTGCTTTGACGTGCCATAACTCATCCAAGTCTTCCCATTGCTCTGTAGCAAAACACAAACTAGACCTGCTGTAAAGGTTTTAAATAATCTGTACATTGAGCAAGCTTACACTTGTCATGAAGAAACAAATGAAAGAAGCAAATTAGAATCTGTGAATTACAAGACTGGATTTTGCTCTACATTCAAGCCCAAGCCACCTAGTACTTTAAAGTTTTTTTAAAAAATGCGCACAAAGGCTTCCCACTACCCTAAAACCTAATATCCTCCAGAAATTGAATCTTCGATTTCTTTGAGCCATCATAAGTCAGTCATGAGAGATAGCCAGATCCATCCCTGTAGATCATATTTCCTAACTTTCTAGAAGAGCTGATATTGCAAAGAATTGCTGGGACAAAGGAAATTATATTTCAATCACAAAATTTAGGCTAGATATACTCAGAACTTCAGGTCAGCCATAGTAAGTAAGGAAAAGGTGCAACTGGCAATATAACCTGTCTCCAACAGTTACGGATGCCTGGGAAAGAACATGGGAAAAGGCGAACTACACGTACTGTTTTCTCTTTATACATTCCTCATTGCCAGCCATTTGTAATTCAGAGTCTTCCTGAGCCATACGTAGTCTCAGAATAGTTATCCTCAGGGTTTTTTTCCCTTTGAACTTGTCACTTCACCTTTTAACACCAGGGAAATTTTTAATATTCGGGAATGAAATTATATGCTGATTCTTGTATGAACCTAGGCTTATATTCATGAACTGAAAAGCTGTTCAGTGCTTTCTCATTTAGGTCTTGAAATGTATAAAAATTTGATTTAAATCTTGCTGATTTACTCTTCTGTTTGGTGGGTAGGTAGGATTTCTTCAAGACTTCTCTATATTGCAGTTTCCAGTTTCAAATCTCACAGCAGATGTATGCCTGACAGACCCAGTGCTGAAGTTGCTTCAGAGCAAAACAATTTCCATTGACCTCCAAACAACAGCAGAATTAGGCCTTTTCTAATATCTTTATGCAATATCATATCAAAAAGGTATGATAGGTGCAGGTTCAGAGCACCGAGCTGAGGAGGAGTGTCCCAAAGGGCTAGAACTATAGACCATTCTCTTTGTTCAAGGTGGAAGGAAATGAACTTTATCACTGACATCTTCTGATACAAACTGTCTCAGATGAGTGCTTATAATTAAAACATAGAAGAATGAAGATTGTTTCTCAGACTTTTTCATTAAAGTAACTTAGTAGAAGAATAGTGACTCTGAAGACTATTTCCATATAGCGTAGATAGCATAAAGAAAGAGTAAAAAAAAAAAATCTATGTGGATAATGAGCTAACGGTCATCAGTCAAGGTTTTCAAAATTAACCATTAGTCTGAGCTAATACAATTTTAGGTGCTATATGGTACCTTGAAGGCATCTAATTTTCAGAAGATGGTGAATAGCCATTCTTCAGAAGTCAATCCCCTGTGATTTCGGCTCAGAAACCACAGAGCAAAGGTACATATGCCTGGAAATGTTAATTTCATAAAATCTTGGCTAGTTATTATTTATTTTTTTTCTCATAACATACATTGAGGACTTTTTCTCCCTATTTTATCTCTGCTTCATGGAAAACACTCTTTGAATCCTGATTATCTCCGCAGACTTCCATTTGCTTCACAACAGGATCTGTGTGTTTATATGCAATGACATAATCTTTAATCACATTGTTGAATACTGTTTTACTCAGAGCACCCTCTGCTTTTTCCAATACAGAGAAATTCCTGATGAGAGATAATCGAATATTTTGTTTTATCCATGCACATTACTCAGATACACCTCTGAATGTACAATTATTTATTTTTATGAGGAGGTTTTATGTACAGCATGCAGCTACGGTGTCCAAATATTTAAAAAATATTGGATAACTACCTCCGTAATTACTTCTTCTTGCATAATGTTATCTACCTGCCAACTAAAAAGAGAATGAAATAAAATGACCTGTGTAATTTGGGGATTGGAAATGTCCACAACCTTTCTGTTTTCAGAGTCATAAAAATAAAGAATCCCGAATTGAAACAAAAAGCAAAATATGAAATGGCCAAAATGTTTCTCCTATACAGACCCTAAACCAGCAGACTAGCAAAAGCATTATGGGCAAACTAGCTGGAAAACCAAACAGCCTAGAAACTATCCATTTGCTGTTTGTGCAAAAAAATCGCCTGGTGGTGCAGAGAGAGTCTTGCTGAAGGGTGTGCATGCATGTGTCCGTGCATGCATGCGTGTGAAGCAATTGTGTGAAAATTCTGCAGCGGAATAGAACTCATCTGACAAAGGCTTAGACAAAGTCAGCGGTCCATCTCTGAAACTCCCAGAACCTGAACGTAGCAGATGCTGAAAGGGTTAACTGCCTGAGTTGCTGGTCCTACAGTGTCAGATCAGGGGAAAAACTCTGTAGAGGAGACTTAACTTCTGATTTCTTTAAGTTGCAGAGCCAGGGGAATCACTGTTAGCTTGTCTGCTCATGCTTGCAGTGAAGTAAAAATCTCTCTCAGGTTGAGAGCTCGGGGAGTTTCTTTCCTCAAGGGCAGGAGATGATTCAGGGGGAGTTGGTGGGGGGGCTGCCTGTAAAAACAAAGGAGGAGAAGAGGAAAGCAAGATTAGTAGTGATAGATGACTGGGGATGCCAGGGATATTGTGAATAGTTTCTTTAGTTAATTAGCTTCTCCCTGAAACCAAACAGAATATGGTTTAGATCCTTATTGCTTGGCGGAGATAGGGCATTTCTGCATTTTTAAAGAGAAAAAATTATGATCCAAGGCATAGTACCTTAGAGAGCTTCTTCAGCCTGTTTCAGTATCTTCCAGTGCACAGACCTAGCTGGCAGTAAAGCCACAATTTTTTTGTGGATTTCACAGGAAGGGAAACTGGGAATAATTTCAGGGTAAGATAGTTATAGTATATAAACTAGCATAATTAGTGGCAGATCCTGAATGCAATTATGTCATATATGTTTAAATAAATAAATATAATATCTTCGTCCAAATCTTTCAGTTTCTCTCTGCCTTCTTGTACAGAATACTGAAATCTTCTGATTCAAGCTAGATGCCTTTTGGGAAATTAAAAATCTTTGGATTTATTAATAGTTTATTAAAATAGTTTCATCAATATTGAACCTCTGAAACCCATCTGTTTATACCAAAAACACCCAAGCAAGCCTCAAACCACAGAGATGATATTTTGCCTTGCTAAGTTTGTTCATAAAAATCAATATATTGCCTTGGAGGGATGGAGGGAAATAATTTTTGGAATGAAATAGTTTCATGATACTATCTTAGAGAGAAGAAAGTTCTCGGATTCTTCATTATGTAAAACCTACCTGCCTTCTCAATAAGAGTAAATCACAAGCTCAGATTTATCTCAGAATTTGTATGGATCTTACCATAGTTTTCTTCAGGGCTCTTCTCAGCTGATGATAAATTTGCACCTGTAGAAGCTACCTTTCTTTAGAAGTAGAGAAATAAAAGATTTAGTGGTGGTGTGTTCCCACCCCACCTATGAAAATGTGCTGATTCCAAGGAACTGCTCTTTCCTCCACTCTAAACCTGTCCTGTCGTCCTGCCCACCTCATTTTGTGGGAAACTAAAGCTTCACAGCTTCTCCAGTTCTTCATTGCTCCTAATAAATAAACAAATAAATAAATCCATCACAACAGCAGGCATAGCTAGCAATTCCTGGACTGTTCTTAGCAGAAATATGGCAAATACTTCTTTATTGCTGTCACAGGTAGTCAGTGTGTTCCAGGCAGAAGTGGCAGTTGTCCAAGTGAAAACTATAAATCAGAGCTTGATTTTACTGGCAATAAACCTATCTGGTTTCCATTATGTTTGTATGTTAGAAACTGTGATCATTTCAAATAAATTCTGCACAGTTCTGCACAGACATATAAAACCTTGAAGTCATTGGGCCATGTTCTGGTTTTGTTACCTCTGGCTTTGTAACAGGGTCTCTGGGATCCTTTTCAGCACCCTGCCCCATGCTTCTGTGTTCTCACAAGGGGAAGAGACTGAAAGATTCAAATGGCCAGACTTGATTTCCCCCTTTTTTGTCTTTTTGCAGGCTTTGAAATTAACATTTTATTTTCTAGCGGAAGTTTTATTGACACTGATAAAGACTCACAGACAGATTGTAAAAGCATTTGAACAACTTTAGTCTGGTTAATTTATTTTAACAAGGTTATTTCCTTGCAGCCACCTTGAATGGGCTGATTTCTTGCCCTGATCCAATGTTTACTGAAGTGAAAGTAAGGACTGCCACTTATTTCAACTTAATTAACGCATTGGATCAGGCCTGTAATTAATTTATACTCTTGTCTAATGAAAACTGTTGGAGGCGGGTATTTTTGGCCTCTTTTAGCTACAGTTAATAGGTCCACTTTTTTTATTAGATTTAGTAGGCAAATTACTTACACAAATGTATCTGGTCGTTAGTTTTCAAGGGTCTGATGCAAGGCCCATTAAAATCAATATGAGTCGTCCCATTTACCTAAATGGGCTTTAGAGCAAGCTCTGATACAACGGAGTTAACGCTGCGTAATAGTATGCGGCAACTTTATTTCATGCTTCCTGGTGTTGGCTCTAATGTCAATGTCTACTAGTCTTAATTAGAATTCACTGTTACAGGTGATATATGAATACAAATGGAGACCTACTCTGCACCAGAGATCTTGGTATCTGAACAGAAGAATGGCAGAAAAGAGGTGGACAGCATGGAACTGTTGTTTCGTTCAAATTAAGCATGTTTGTGTGTTTCTCCCTGTGCTACTGACTCTGTAATACAAATATTTATTTTATATTAGCATTTGGGGAATAGCAGTTCCGTGGTTTCCTGTGACTGAATCCCTGAGATTCACAGGCAAAATGTTTACAGTGCTGACCTGTGAAGTTTGGCATGCAGTCCGGAAACAGGATCGGTACCCTCCATGGGTGACAAAGACAACAGTACAAGAAAGCATATGTATACAGACAGTATTCATCAAACGACAGTAAGCCTTTATAAAATCCCTATCCCGCAAACATGTAATTATGTTCTTGACGATGAGCACTTATTGACTCAACACTTTTCATGCTGTAAAGGCTCCTTATGCCCAAATCATCAGCTCACGAGCTCTATTTAGTGTAAGAGATTGTTTTGATGGTTAGCACATTGAAATAAAAATGTATCTAAAAGCACCCATGTTATCTGACACCAATGAAATACATTCAGCTGTAGTTGCAGTTCATGAAGCAGTACAAACCAAATTTGGTTCGCTTTACACACTGGTCTGATTTTTCATTTTTTGTATCAACCTCAAATACCTACCTTCTTTTTGAAGTGTGAGGATGTTTGTAGGGTAGCACTTCTTGGTCCTTAGGTCATAACTCACCCAGCACAGCTGTGTCTGTAGGTTTCACAAAGGATTAGGACCAAATTAAAATATCATTTTTTAGGATCTAATCAAAATGCCTTTTTTATGATGTACAAGTAGATGTTATATGCACATTTTTAAACCCTTTCTTTAATTTTGGTTATTTGCCATATGCGAGGTAAAAATAAGTGTAAAATAAAACACTGAGTGTAAAGTAAAATAAATAAGGACATGTCCTCAGCTTGCTACTTAAAAAAATCATGATTCCTTTAGCTGCAATGGAATATCAACAATTTGCTGCTGTTTTTCATGCAGATCTAAATCCAGACTTGGTGTTCTGCAGAGGTTATTTTCTCTGAAATTGTTTTTGATTAGTTTGCTTTTCATCTGTGTGCAAATACTGAGTGTATTTCTGAGGATCTCCAGTCCTGCTTTTCAGTGATCATGCAGCCTGGATACAGAAAGCAAAGCTTTTATCCTGTGTTCCTCAGAACACATCATTTTCAGTAGATTTATCTCAAAATCTTTAAACAGCTTTAAATAGATACTGTTTTTTTTAAAAAGTAACCTGTACAGTATGTCCTCCACTCCTGAAAGAGGTCTGAAAATGAGAGCCCCACAGCACTCAGGACGTGAGTGCTACGTTGGGAACATCTTTTCTGCATTTGGCAAAAGGTGAGGGAAACAATCCTTTTGGCATGCCAGTATTAGGCAATTGTTGAATTTAACAATTTTAAGTGACTGAAATAGCCCATGGACCATAAACAGATACTTCAGTTTGCACTGAAAAAACACACTTCAGATTCTGCTGTTTACATAACCGTCATACACATCTACAGGGTGGATATTCATGTATATGCTTAAGTTTAAGGTTATTTTCTAAGGCTGCGTCGGGTGAGTATACTACTGTGGAACTCAGCACAATGGAGGGTATTTATGATGAGTCTCTCATTAGAGTCAGCTCATTTTTCACTGCAAACCACATTGCAGTGTTAACATTTTAGTTCAGTTCTTCCCAGTGGCAAGAAAACAGAACAAATATTGCCACTCTTTAGAATGAAACACGTCAGGAGCAGATACTGCAATGATGAGCTTAATATAAATAATTACATAGTAGCTTTGAATGCAAGTAATCAGTTTTGCATTAATATGTTGCTTGATATTTCTTTTCAGTTGGAATTAGTTTATGATTTTCTAGATTTGCATATTCCTAATTAGTCAGTTTTAAATGTTAGCTATATACTAATTAATGTTTTATAAAGTTTCAAAATTTTTACCAGGCGCATTTAATTTATATTTAAGAAAAGCATTTATAACCTGCTTTATGTAAAGAAAACAGATTGAACTTGGGAGTACAGTTTTGGCAGATCACAGCAATCATGATGTTTTATCGAATGTCATCCAGAGAAAAATTTTTCTGTTGCATCTGAAACCAAACAGATGTGACCTAATTAATGCATAATGTGCGTTAATAAGCAAGGTGATATTCTTCCAGTCTTTGAGGTATATTCTCATCTTGTTTATTGTTCTGTTCTAAAATGATTCTGCTGATTTCAGGGTATCGCTTTGTATTTTTATGAAAGTACTGAAAACGTAAAACAGACCTCAAGACCCCTGGTTAACTTTACCCCTAATTTAACCTCTAGCATAAATTGGAGATATCTTCACTGCTCTCAGTGAATATTGCACACTCTAAAATAATTGGTACATGAATCAGGAAGAACTTCTTTCTAGGCATTATTTTCTAACAACAATAGGGAATCATGGTAGAAAATACTAATAGTAAGAAAATTAATCCCCCATTCAATAAAGCATTCAATCATTTACTTAACCATTAAATTTAGTATGGGATCATTTACACGCCTAGGCACTTTATATGATTGGGACCATAAGGTTAAACTGATCAGTTCTACAAAAGCCCAAAGATAGTTCAACACTCAAGACCAGATTCATAACAAGCAACACATTCAAGCATTATTGAGTTTAAGAGGGGATTTCAGTTTTCAGAACAAAGCTGGGTAGAAACCTGTTAGCAAACATAGGACGAACAGGACAGGTATAGCAAATTAAATGGGGTCAAAAATGCTCGCAAGTGTACTAGAAATGCAGTCTTTCCTGCAGCATAAACAAGTGATCATAGGAAAGTCAAATGTATTGGAACTGTGTGGGGTTAATTTCCATTGTATCAGAACAAACACAGAAAAACTAAAACTGGGCTACATGACGACAAAAGTGTTTGCCTAAGCGGAACTGACTGCAGCTTAAGTCATTTTCGTGGCCTAAGTGCCCACCAGGCACTGTGAGGAAAAGGGCCAGAGGTAACAGAAGGGAAAAAAAATGCTATCTACTATGATCATAGCCATTTTTTTATCCCAGCGCAAGTGCAAACTAAAAATATAAAATAATTCTTTTTTAAAAAAAATCCATTGCGTAACATTTGCTCTATTTTTAACTACCAGTTTTATATCAATAAAGAGAGAAATATGTTCTCCCAATGACTTTCCGTACATTTCATCATTGGTATCTTGGCAGGATCATGACCTTGTATACAAATTCTTTGTGATGAACCCAATTCTAACATCTTTATGTGTTGCTATTATTAATTATCTGCTTAAATATGGGAACAAAGTAGAAAAATATGCAAAATCTAAAATACTTTTAATTTGTTCAAAAATAAATTCACTGTGTGATTTAAATGTTTATAATCAGTTATCTAAAGACAACTTTCATATGCCTTTTGAAGTAGCATAAATGAAAATAATTTTTTTGAGACTAACACATTTATAAAACACATATCATGAAAATGCAGTCTTTTCAATCACATCTAAAAGTGCATGTCTTTGAGGGATTTATGATGTAATTCTGAATACAAACAAGCCAAAAGATCAGTAGGTTATTATTTTCACTGGGTCAAAATCTGTTATTATTGCTTCATGTTTTGACTATGTCCAGTGTATGAAATATATTTTTCTAGTAGCATGATAGAATTTAACAACACTAGCAGTATGAAATCTTCTCAGGAATACTCTATTGTATGAAGCTTTTCATTTATGATTTTCCAACATAAAGTCAACACGAAAATCAAAATTGCGAAGCTAGCAAGGGTCAACATTAGACAGCAGTTTGAGTTCTTTTTCCCTGTAACTGTTTCACAAGCAACCAGACAGCAAAACAATACTAGTATTCTGTTTATGTGAATGCGTTAGCAGATTTTTTTTTTTTACAAAATGCTATTGTTATTAATGATGCAGGTATTTTAGAAACTGAGCATGTTTCAGCAAAATTCTCCTGCTGTAAAACCCCCGACTGGTATCAGAGAATACACAAACATACTGCAGGGCTCAGTGAATTAAAAGTAGTAAAATAATGCCAAAATCCATGTGTTCCCTTACAGTGTATCATGCCTTAAGGCAGCAGTAACATTTGACTTCTGAGGTCAGAGAGCAATGCGTGCATCATTTCAAAAGGCAAGTTAAAACCCACCCATGAACTTTTGCACTTGATCTGCTCTTCTTCAGCCCAAGGCAACTGCAAAACTCCTCCTGTCTTTTACAGAGGCGTTGACATTAATTTGTCTTTCCTTGTCTCTAGCAATCATAATATTATTTTTTTTACTCACTTTCTACAAATTGACCTAGAAAAGATTAAATAGATAAAGTTAAATTCTGGAGATTTTTCTCTTTTCCCTGCACATAAAACAAAAATTACAGGAATCCATTACATTGCTCCCATGGGAGACACTGTTGGTGTAAAGAACACAGCGTTACCATAGCCAGCTTCCTACAATTCCGTTTCCACAAAATAGTTCTGATGCTTCTGCTGGTGACATTCAGTTGCAATGATTTTCGTAGGAAGGAAGAAAGAAAGACTTAAGAGTCTGAGACAAATTTATTTGTATAAGCGATCACAGAAAGTTTTTTCCAGTATTTTTTCCAGCAATGCAAGTAAGCATGGGATATTTCTTGTTTTGTCAGCTGTCTGAATTTGTTAAAGTCTGAAATTTAAAAATACGGGTTTTTTTCAGTTGTACCTTGGAAACTTTCATCTAGTATTTTTTTTTATTTAATTCTCTATCACATCAAACTAAGTTACAGAATCAGAGTGATAATAAACTATATCAGTAAAAATCTTTGTTGTTACTTTATGAAAATCTTCTTCTTACTCTGCTGAGGGTTCAGACCTTACGACCTATAATAGTTTCCATGAAACGAGTTCCTTGCTTATCCAGACTTACATAGTCTTTGATTTTCAGTATACAAATAGAGGAAGATTGTAATGTGAGGGCTATTTTAACCCTTTCCTGATACAGGGTGAAAGGTAAGTTTTACTAATACTTTGGTGTTAACCCATGTACATGGCACAAGCAGTAACAGGATCAAAACAAATGCTGAATTTGAGCTTTAGAAGTAAAATTCTGTAACAACAACGGAGTTAATATGATGAGACAAAATGTTTTTAATAATGTGTTCTGTACTTAGGAGCTGTGTTTTTATACAAGTTGGTTTGGGTTTTTTTAAAGAGTTTAGTAACCAAAATCAGCTGCCTTCCCAGCAGTCCCTATGTACATCTCAAAGGCAGCGTAGATGACTACTGAAAGAACACAATCAATAAATATTCCTTTTCTTCTTGTAGGATCAGCTCATCCACACCCTCCAATTTGCAGTAGTGACCAGTTCACATGTGCGTATGTGCAGCAGTGTTTGCCCCTCGCTGCAAAATGCAATGGAGCTGAAGACTGCAGGGATGGAAGTGATGAAACGAACTGTCCCATGGAGGTGCCTACCACCATGTCTCCAGGCTCCTGCAAGCAAACAGAGTTCCTGTGTCCTTCCAAAGGCTGTATCCCATCCTTTCTGAGATGCGATGGTGTGCCGGACTGCCACCTTAATGAAGACGAAGTTGGCTGCCGTGAGTTACTTTCATTGCTATAGTTAAGGCGATACTAACTTACTTTCCTAAAACTGTGATGTGAAAAAGTGCAACATAATGAAGTATAGTGTAAAATTCACTATTCCCTCATCAAGAAAAATATTATTTATATCATGTAGAATATGTTATCTGGAAAGACACTTTACATTTGCAAATACTTTTGCTTATGCATTCTTATTGCCTTGCTCTCAACTTTGATAAATGCTTAAAATCATTTGTATTGTATTTCTGTTAATAATTGGAAGAATTTCCACTTTTTTTCCATTTATCAGTCAGCTGCATTTGCATTACATCATCTCTGATTACAATATGACAGACAGATAGACTTTTGTGGTTCTGTAATTCAGTAACATTCAAGGCAGTCCTGACCTTTCAAGCATTTTGAAATCAAGTCTGTTCATGCAGTAGCAGCAATCTCTGCCCCGACCAAGGAAAAGGGTTCACAAGCAAAATGTGAGTGCAAGGACAATGGGCTTTGAACTGTAACTGCAATGAGATACTATGAAGTTTCAGATAGACACAAAAGTGTCTGCCCATTTCAGAATATTTCATTATTGGTAGATGAAATGAGGCCAAATGTTTCATTCCAGGAAGGTTAAAATAATTAACTACATAGAAAAATGAAGAGGCTTTTTACATATAAAAACATTTCTTCCTAAACTTCTCATTCTGCAAAAGTTTTTTAACATTTTATTTTTCATCCTTATGAGAACCAAAACAATTAATAAAATACCAGTTTCCAGTGGGCTAGAAATTCAAGTTCTTTAATATTTTGTATCAAAACTGCTGAATATACATGCAGGCCACTGCACATGCCATTTCTTTTAACAAATTGCTTTATAAAACTGGCATGGATTTTGCAGACTATCTGTGCATGCATTTCTAGGCACTTTTGTTTAGAAGAGGGCTCTGTGGTTTTGTTGGCAGTAAGCATGTAGAAATTTTACAGGTCCCTAAGTTAAAATAAACCTCTCCTCATTAATCTTCATTCAGCCCTGTTTCCTTCTCAATCTCTCCTCTATCAGAGACCTCCTTGCTGTATCCTAGTATGTGTACATCCCACCTCCACACCACAGCAGCTAATGTGTTCTAGAATCCCAAAATCTGAAGGCCACAAGATTTCCATGATTGTCAGTATTCCCCAAGCAAGATACTGTTGGATCTCAGAAAATGAGATACTATTTCTTTGCCTTTGACTTCTAAGCAATGCCCAGGGAATGAGGGGAAATTAAGTCCTGTTCTATTCAAAGAACAAAAATTCTCCACAGATGTTGCACTCCCTTGAGGTTCTGAGTGGGGTGGAAACTTAGTCAAATCTGTAATCCCATTTTTACTCCAAAATTCAGTTTTCACTATATAAACGTGTAAGTGTTGACAATATGAGATAGGAATACAGAAGCAGCAACACATGTTTCTGCTCTGAAGAAGTTACTGGTTGCAGGCAAAGCAAAAAGAAAGCCAGTAGTGGTAGTTTGGAGTGGAATCAGTGAAAAGCTGATTACTGGCACAGCTGGTTCTCCCATCAAAATGAATACGTCATGAGAGTGCAGCACTTCATTTCTAGCTGTCTACTTTTAACATATGAAATGCCATGTAAGTTTGTTAACAGAGAAAAGTCAGAGAGAGAAAAAGTAAATATCTCACAAATTTTATTTATTTTATTGAAATTTCTACATAATCTGTAAAATTGGTTGTTGTGCTAGTAACTCCAGCCTATGTGTACTGTAACAATAGCACAGATTGAGAGTGGTTTGTTTTGGGGGCTTTTTTTCAGAATTTAGGTTGAAATTAAATATTTTTTTTCTAAGCAGTTGTGAACACAGAGTAAGATTTAAGTAGTAAAGGGTTTTTTGTTGTTTTTTTTTCTTGGTGCAGATCAAATCTTCCTGCTGATTGTAAGAAATTTTGGTTTAGGAATTACTGACACCTTCCCTTTTGTGTGTGCCATGTCCTTTAGCAATTTCGTTCATTTAAGTGTAACAATATA
Source organism: Sagittarius serpentarius (assembly GCA_034782735.1). Lineage (NCBI taxonomy): Eukaryota > Metazoa > Chordata > Aves > Accipitriformes > Sagittariidae > Sagittarius > Sagittarius serpentarius. The sequence continues at coordinate 23,713,834 of JAVKLA010000073.1, forward strand.
TGGTCAAAAATATTCTGGCTTCTGAATTCAGGAATTCATCAGAGAAAGTTTTCTTCTGGGATGAAAACCAGTTGTCAAAGTGCATCTTGCATCTTGCAGAGATTAAGTCTAAAACCCAAAAGAAGGCCAGGAAAAAGGAAAACAACCAAAAAAATGCATTAGTCAGGTCTCTGCTAAAACCACAGTTTCTACCACAGAAATGCTTTTCTGCATGACTTAGAGATTTATGCAGGCAGAATTTCCCGTAGAGTTCACTCAGCAGTTAGGTTGTACAGTACTATGTTAATACTGTTTTTTACCTACTAATGTGGTGGATTTTATTGCTTGCTGCTTTTAACAAGAAAATCTTGGAACTCTTTTCCAGTTATAGATATTCTACTTGGCCAGGCCTCATCTTGGTGTCAATTTTAGTGAAGGGTACTTATCTCACATATTTAATCTAATTTTTAATTTTTTTTAATTGCCTGATTACAATAGTAAGGGTGTGAAACAAACATTAGCACCAATGGGGTATATACATTACTTTCCCACAGACCTCAACACCACCTGACTGAAGTGCTAATAGCAGTGAATAAAAAATGATTTCTCAGTTCTCTGTAGTGCACCAAAATGTATCTTTTGTAGTCCTGGTAAGTTTTAAATACCTAGTCAATATTATAAATGGCATATTTTCAAAGGGGCTGTGATATTTTTATACTTTCTACAGATTTAATTTGGACCTGGAAAATGAAATGTAGGTGAAAAGCTGATATTTTCACTTTCATGTCTTCACTGTTGTTAATGCCTCCATTTAATGTCTTTATCCCGAAAACACTTGAAGGCCTCTCATGAAAGTAAAGAATAACTATTTGAAGCTACTTATAACTTTGTTAACAGTAAGCAATATAAGTTTCAATGCAATAAGAGAAAAAACATTGTTTTTAAAAGGTGCTCTTAACATTCTTCACCTCAGCACCAATAACTTAGTGTCATTGTCCTTTCTGTCTTAAATGCTGGCTCTGTGCAAAGTATTCAATAGTCAGATCCATTGCTATGACTGTTCCCTCTGTAAGCAAGTGGTATAAAAATCTCAGTGCAAAGAGCTTGTTCAAGGCAAAGGGACAGGTCAAAACCACCTTGATGATCAACAGATATAAATGGATCAAAAATAATTAGCATTTCTTCTCTTTTATCCTCAGGTATGAGTCCAGCAGCCAGACCAGAACTAGGGGAAATGATAAAGGGCTAAAGGACACTTTCTGTTCTTACCACAACCCTCAATGCAAATTAATCATAATATATATGACAAGCCATAAGTTGCACTCTATATCCACATAGTTTAGAGCATCCTCAAAATACACATGCAGGCAAAAAAGTTCAAAAACACATAAGAAGAGTATGTTTTATGTCAAATTTCGAAATTTGTTTCTGTTGAAGTCCTAGTCTGAACATGTAATTACGTTTACAGACTGGGTATATGTGTGCAAATGACCACTTATAAAACTGGTTCAAACACCATTGGGACATCATCCCCCAAATTACAAAGGGTGTCCAGGATTTGGATCTGATTGCACCAAAATAAGTATGAGATTATTATTTGGTTAGGAAAGTGCAGCAGAGGACATGGGACTGTCAGTTACTTTCTGGAAAGCTAACGATTACAAGGGATAGATGGCAGGATATACTACAAATGTGGAGCGGTACTGTAATGTGCTGGGTTTTTTCAGTCTGCCACAACCTGTTCCACCAGACGGAGCGGTCAAGGGAACGGAGAACAAAACAGGAAATTTTTGTTCATGTTGTTGCCTTTACCCTGCTGTCACTACCAGCAATATTAAGACTTCTCCAGTCAATTGAAAAAAGTGTGATGTAAACGCATGTGCAGAACAGTACAGTGATAGTTTAAAATCAGCCAGAACTTTCAAGTTCTCATAAAGGTGAATTGAAATGGGAAGCAAAAGCAAGCTCCTCTTTATATTTGCTGGTAATCTACAGATTTTTCTGCAGACTTTAGTAAATGGTCAGTGCATGTAATTAAAAGTTTTGATCCCACAAACCCTTACTCACAGGAGTAAATTCATATTTCTGAAAGAATATCAAAACTGGCAAGCGTTAACTGGCAAGATAAAACTGGCAAGATTTGCCTCCATTATTGTGGTCTAAATTGAACAGCAGTATTTTCAATTTAGCACACTCTTGCAGTCTATATAAGCCAGTGATTTAAATTTTATCTAAGAGTGGAACAAATATATCCTACAGCAGCCTGGCCATCCAGCCTGGGAGGCTTATTGCCGTGTACACGGCCTCTTGAACCCAGGAGCAGGAAAGTATTATGAAATTTAAATGAGACAGTGGGGTATTTTTAATATTCTCAGATTCTTTCTCCCACTCTAAACTCACAAGCTAATGTGAATATATCTAACTCTGCTGGAGTCAGAAGAGTTCCCTCTGATTCGCTTTAGTGTCACGGTGACAGAGTTCAGCTTAAATTACCTAAACAAAAACCTTAAAAACAATAATTTAAGGTAGCATAAGACAATTGTGTGAAAGAAAATGACAAAATGGTGTTAGACTCTACAGGAGTCTGCAGAACCATCAAGTACATCCTGTAGATCAGTGACTCAGGAATAATTCAGCACCTGAAGGCTTATGTGATTCCAGCAAGGTTTACCCCTCGTAATTCTTCTGAACAAACACAGAAAATATAACTGAATGCCCAAGAATAAAAAAGGCGTGCAGCTTTAGATTTTTCAGTATAGTATTTCTCCACTTTTTATATGTTAACTATCTCTTAGTATTTGGTTTCTTGTAATAGAAGAAAAGTATATAATGTCAATTTTTTTATTTGTGTTTACAAATTAATTCCATCATTTTAAAACTAGGATATGAATGACAGTTGGTTATGTTTTGTGATATCTTGATGGGTTTTCATTGGGGTTTTGCAGCTTACTTTGTTAACATTGTAAGTAAATATACCCTCCTCTTCCTCACAAATATAACATGGGAAAATCCAGCTTCTGTAACATCTGCGCTCTGTGTTTGTTTACTTATTTATCTACTCAATGGTAAAGTTGTATGTCTTTGAAGATGAAAGCTTGTAGAGGTCAGGCAGATGCAAGTGTATGAATCAAGTCTTCTGGTAGTTTTTTAACAGTGAGGAAAAGCAATATAGCTGATAATAACTGTCATGTTACTTTTGTTTCAGCCGTTAAAGATTGTTTCAATGGTTCTTTGTTATGTGCATCAACTAAGCAATGTATAGCAATCTCCCAGCGTTGTGATGGCGTTGCAGACTGCATTGATTTCAGCCTTGATGAGTCCAGCTGTTCAGGTACTTAGTTCTGCATAAAAATATCATTTGAAACAAAAAAGGGTAGTCTGAATCTTTAGGCAGTCCTCAAACTTGCCTGAATTTCCTCTGCTAAAACTTAATCAGATTACATCAGGCATGAATTTTCTTGATAAAAGTATGACACAGATAAAATAGTGAGAAAAAGATGGAAAATAATATGCTTGGTTAACGTCTTCACAAGAGGTGTTTCTTAAGGTATAAAAACATTGTTTAAAAAAATAAGCCTCTGTAGTGTACTACTAAGGCACTCTCTGATTTTACCCAGTTGAGGAATTCACTTAAGTTAACCTACATTTCTGAGTTAATAAGATTTTTTGTTTGGGTTTTTTTTCAAGTGTAACACAAATCCAGGTTGGAAAATAGAACAAAATATATAGCATTTGTTTTAGCACAGTGCATTTCCCACAATATTTGGGTTCGGTTCACAACAGCTAAATGGTGGAGAAAGGTAAGAACAGGACAATAATACACATCCAATCTGAATCAGATTTTATTAACAAAAACCGAACAAAAACATAGATGATGATGCAAATAATTAAATTTAGATTCAAAGCATCCCATTCAGTGACACAAAGTTACTGCAGTTCTTCCCTAAGCCAGTTATGAACTCTGGGCCAGTTTTGTGTTAAAAGTACTCCCCCAACTTTAGTGAAGTTGCATTAGCTAAGAATTTAACTATTTTTATAATTTATTACGAGTTATGTGGTAAAGTTCACAATATATAGTATGTATTGTAATAATATAATTCATTATAGTATGTTAAATGTTTATTCTCAAACTAAAAGTTTTACATTCACTTCTTGGTAGGAGGCATCCACTGGTTTCTCTGTGAGAGAAATTTGCCCACAAATGTTGTGTTCATTATATATATTTTTTATACTTTTTTTTTTAATGTGAGAGAAAGAATCATAATTTGACATCAAAAATTACCAATTTTATAATGCAGAGAGAATACATACTTGCAAATTTGATTTATAAGAAGTATTTTAAATGAAAAGGAATATATTCAGAATTTAGTTCAATGTAGAAGGAATATATGCAGAAATCAGTTCAATGTAGAAGTACATAGAACAGAAACTAGTACACTTGCATGACAATAAATTACAAACCTTCTACTATTTTGTCAGAAAGAAGATCTTTTAAGTAAATAATTTACTCTCCAAAATTTCTTCTTAAAATTTGAGGTGTCCACACTGAACAGTACTGTTCATATGTCTCAGTAAAGAATTTTATGTGGCATATATCCAAAATTCTTTAGGTCTAATTTGCATTTTACCAGTTATTTTCTTACTAAAGAAGACTGAGAGGATTCCTTTTTGATTTTGAGTTTTTCTTGCTGTAGAGATGTAAAACTAAACTTCAGTAAAACTAGGTGTGATGATGTGGAAATCCATGTTAAGGGGTGTTAAAAGTTGATAATAGTACATCACTGACATCCCCCTCTACTTAAATACCTTTACTCTTTTCAAGACTGATTTCTCCAGTTCTTATGAGAATGTGATCTAAGTGTTAAAATTCTGGACATCTTTAATAAGAAGGTTGGTGACACAAGAGTAAGCATCTGTTCAACATCCCTATATAAAAGCTATTAATAATAAAGTAGATTTAGGTACTAATTAAATATAAGTTCAGTTCTTTTGGCTCTTATTTTATATATTCCTATTTGTTTGAAAATCGAGTAAGTGGCAAAGGCTCCATTTCTGGAGTGAAATGAAACTCCAACCAGAGAAATACTAGAAGCCTGTTCAAGTGGAGCACCAGGCCTTCTATAAGCTCAAGAGGAGCCCATTGGCTGTACTGTATTTATGACTTGACATTTGTATCACCAAGTCAAGGTCTAAGGGAAGAGTTTTTAGAAGTGCTAAGCACAAAAATGACAGGTGTGAATATTCCGCCATTTTGAAAATCAGGCAATGAAATATAGTAACAAGGGGGGTAATTCAAATTATTATTTTTACTTTCATGTTTGCAGTTTGTCCTGATGAATACTGCAAAAATGGAGGAAGATGCATCATCAAAGATGACATTCCGTTATGCCAGTAAGTTTGATTGGGGATTGACTTGTGCTTGAGCTGGGAAAAGCTGCTGTTGAAAGAGCTGTTTTGTTCCCCAGGAACTGAAATGACATTCAATAGAAGTTTATTTTTAAACATCTCTGTATGTCTACACTATTTTTATTTGCAGTTGCTGAGTTAAACCACATTTTGAGAAGAATATTATTTATCAGATATCATTTTCTGTAATTTTCATCTATCATTATGAGACAACCTGTCGGCCTGACACCTTAAGTTTTCTGTGTCTCATGTTTCACATCAACATTTAACAAAACTTTCTTCTATGAAAAATGATGCCTTATATGCAGCAGGTGTTGTGTACCTCGGATGAGATTTACAGCAGGCCATGTTCTCATCTTTACCTGAATTTGTGATATATTTCTGTTATAGTGTTATTTTTTGCATATATTTGGAGAAAGAAAGTACTGGGTTTCCATTTATGCCAAACAAAGGGTTAAACATATGCTTGTGTTTTTCTGGAAATACTCAATGCTGAAAAACAAATAATGTATGCAATTCTGATGTGGAATGTAAGAGTCATTAGAAAGTGTCTCAGGCTATCTGAAGGGATTCATTTACATTCATTCTGTTTCCCAGTGGGAAATTACAGGAGACTTTTTAAAACGCAAAGAAAGCAGTGTTACACATTATCATACTTTTGTCCTTCATGTGCTTCAGTGGATCTTCCCAAAGAGTTTGCCAAATTACTAAAGAAGTGACTGTTTTATCAGAGTATCTATCTTAGTCAAGACCAGACATTAAGGTTTGTCTCCTAGTCTCTAGGAAACTCACATTAACAAGCCTCCTGACAAAATTTCAGTTATTGCGGAATTTGTATCTTTCAAGACAGGTTTATCTTTTACAGGTTGAAGAAATGTGATAAACAACATACTCAGAAAATACAGGCACTTTCATACAGAGTACTTTGATTTAGCTCTCAGAAAACAGTGTTAATTAACTGCAGATTTCCCAGAGAATCTCCTCTATCATAGAATAGAGAATGGTCTCTGCAAGAACCTTGGGACTTCATTAAGGTGGCTGTTTCAAACCTTCCTGCAGCACAGAAAGAGAGAAAGGTGACAAAAAGCATAGGGAAAGGTTTCAGATGGAATGGATAGCCAGTGGAAAATAAAGGGACTGGGAATAGCCAGGGAGTTTACAGTTGGTAGATTAAACCATTGATCAACAAGAAAATTGCTTGTAGGGACAAGGGACTGGGGGAGTAATTGAGATTTTAAGGATACAAGAGAATTATAAAAATTGAACTTGTGTTAGGACTTGCAAATGAAAGGAAAGCAAATTAGCAAGTGTTCTTTAACCAGCGAAATAAAAAATAGTTGGAATAGTAAGATAGTAAATAGGATACTTTCCCTCAGCAGTCAGTAAGAAACATGGTACTGAATTCTGATGCAATGCATAGGTAATTGGAGCAAAGGAACAGAAATGAAAATGACCTAACTGATGGGCTAACATAACTCCAAGAGCTGTATGTGCTTGTGTTGGGGAAATAGGTCATCTCTATTCAAGAATACTAGAAAAGTAGTGCATGTTGCAATAGTGGAAGGCTTTCTGAAAACTCTGCGGTAAGGGGTGCTACTGGAGAATAGCAAATGGAGAAGAAAAGCAATAGCCAGATTAACAGTCCGGTATCAGTACCATTCAAGGCTTCATAATATCTTGAAGGAATTACTCATACATATAATAACAGGGGAGTTAGCCATTTCTAAGATAAGCTTCTGCATGATTTTTGAAAATCCCACATCACAAAAAGAAAGAAAAGGATAAAAATGTACCCTAAATGATAAAAAATGTAGAAGTATCCCAGTTTCCATTTCCCAGGGGAAAAAAAAAATGAGAACCCTAGAAATTAACGTGGAAAAGACACTGGGTTTTTACCTGTTTGTTCTCAGTTCTTACCTTAAATTTCCTGAAAAAGGGATGATAGATTTAGGTGGATATATCTTCTTCTTCTGAGAGCAACTGCTCTTCTAGACTGCAGGGTAGGTCAGGGGAAAAAGCAGCGTGCGTAAGAATGAAGGAAACCCGTGGGACAGCAAGGAGACCCCTGAAAAGAGCAGAGTATGGATACTACCCTGTCACAGAAGTGGCAGAGGAGAGTCTTCCTAGGTACCCAGAGGTAATTGTGTGGAGATTACAGTGATCCTAAAAGTCGCTGAGTTTGACTAATACTCTTCAGTGACACAGAGGACAAGAGGAAAATTTGTTAACATATCCTTTTATTGTTATTTGTTCTTGCACAACGGATTCTGATCTTCCTCCGCTTCAGATGCTTCTGTTCTAGCAAAACCTGAGTCTGCACTTTAAAAGTCTCTTTGGCCTCTCTGAGAATGTTGGTTTAACAAAAAAAGTCTGGACAGGTCTCGAAGCTTCATTTGGTTCAAGGTTCCATCATGTTCCTATAAAAAATGGAATTGCTGTGCATCTTGCCTTATTTTGAGGTATATTGATAGAAAAGAATCCAGTCTCTGAAAAACATTTTTGGTGGTGTTAAGGAGTGAGTTTTTCTATGTTTTTAATGCAATATGGTTGAAGTAGTTAACTGTACAGACTCCTCCAAGTAGTTTAATATGTCGGCATGGGAACAGAGTGAATTTGCAGTAGCTACTTAGGCAAAAGAAATCAACTATTTCAAGAGATTAAAAGCTGATAATAAATTTTATACATTTAGTATTTATGTTTCTTTGATGCTGTATGTTTTTGTATCTGTGCGCTGTTGTTGCTTAGATATATAAAGTGAATACTTAGGACGTGGACCTGACTGTCTTTCAGTAGTATGTAACTACTGAAGGTGGAAGGTGGAAGACGAGCTCTGACACCTCTCTATGAAGACATGTCTGTAGACCAGGTGGAAAAGATAACAGTGGATACAAGTCTAGATACAGTTTCAGTATATATCGGAGTGAGTAGCAGGGCTGGTATTTCAGGTTGCTGTCATTTCTGTTCACACTGCTGAAAACAGCTTTTCTTAGCTGGTGCATAATGATTGCAGTAAAATCAGTGAGAGGCCACAGTATTTGAGAATGTGATTACTGATATGGTGGTGGACGTTCTCAGCGAGAGTTTGAGAGCAAATGCAGAGCAACAGTGCTTTGCAGGTGATGGTTAGCTCCCTACCTGAATGAAACACAGCTCGATGGCTGTTCTGATCCTCTCTGTATTTGACTTCTGAGTTAGGTTTGAAAGCCATTTGCATTTTCTTCTCCTGTTTGCTCAGGAGAGTACTTGGGGCACATACCTAATATGTTTATCTTGTTCTTACTACTTCTTGGGTATCCTCTTTGGCTGCCAGACTAGATGGAGCTTTAGTCTGAAATGCTACAGCCACTCTCATTTCACGAGATGTGACTCCTGTTTGCCCTGACCAAGTTCCCTTCTGCAGTGGATGTGCAGCCAAGTGGCCAGTGCAGGCAATCAGCTACTGTGGCTGCACATGCAAATCATGATATTTTGAGCAATGATGCCTAGGATTTTTGCAATTTCAATAGCCTGGTTTCAATAGTATTCCTTTGATTATATGTGTACTTTCTCCAATTGTTTTTCTACTGTTTGTTTTGTGTCTGTTTTATGTTTTTTTTAAAGTGAGACCACAGACCTCTGGAAACATAGTTAAGGGATATTGATGCGAACAAGCAAGCTCGGCAAGGTGTTTTTGTAACACACTGAAGTGGAAGGGTGAGGCTTCAAAGAGTGTACTAGTGCTGAAAGAAAATCCTTAGAACAGAAAAAAATATTTTACCAGACTGACAATACATAATTTTAACTCTCATACCATCTAGACAAGATTAATACAATACATTCACATTTAAAATGTACTGAAACTCACATATAATAAACATAATACAGTGCTTGTCTTTCCTTTTATTTTATACAAACACTTTCTGTGTAATATACTAAATTTCAAAGCAGTTACACTGACTAATACTAAAGAGTATAATGAGAGTGTTTTTATTAATGTCTGAATGGTAAGGAGGCTCTATCCTTAAGCAGAAAATGTAATTACATTCACTGGCCTGTAATTAAACAATCATGTTATAAATTAGAAATACATCTTCATTAAGCAGTTTTTAAATTACATTGAATATGTACCGTCTAGCTAACTGAGCTGTGGAGATTAGAATTTCAAAGACTCATTATACATAGATAATTAATGAAGTTTATCTCTGTACTTGTGTATCTAAATGCTGATTTGGCCCAAAGTATAGAAACTGAATCATTTTGTTAGTTTGCTTTATGTGATAAAAGTGAAAAAGATTACTTTCCCTTTATGGTTTAGAAAATAATTGGTTTTACAGGGTAATAATTCATTCGGAGGAGAGGATTTTTGCTTGTTGTCCATAGAAAAGCTACAGGCTATTTGGTCCTCTATTTCTTACTTCTGCCTTTCTCATTTTTAAAATGAGCTCATTATTATAACCACAAATGGTCTGTTTACATGTGCAAATAAAGTATTTTATCCCCAGTGGTACAATAACAAATAGTATTCCACAAAAATTTAAAAAAAATTACTTTTTTGGTAGTTGAGACATATTCTCACAATCTGATTTTGTCCTCAAAATACTAGCTTCTGGTAAGCACAATACATTTTTGAGGAGAAGCCCTACAAGGTGACATGCAACTTTAAATAATGCCACAGTAGACTTGTTCAATCTTTTCCAGTCAAGTATCATGTGGCAAAGGATGGAAATTCAACATCCTCTTTGGGCAGTGTCTTCCAATGAGGAATGTAGGGTTTTTTCCTAAACATTTTTGCCTTTGGGTGTACTCTTACATGTACTATTTTACTGGATTTTTGAGGAATGATGGTGGTAGTTATCTTTAAAAACTAAAATTGGGGGGATTGTTTCGATATCACACAGTATGTCATGAAAATGGAGTGATAATAGTATTCCCACCTAAGAAAATAAAATGCTTGGAAGCTTCTGGCCTGTGATTTGATGGAAATACTAAGCCTAGAGACTGACAAGCTAGACACATCCAATTCATGAGTAAAGAGATTTTACAATGGGAGAAGATGGCAGTTTCCATTTCAGCTGTTTGTCCTGCTGCTTTCAGAGATTTGCACCTCAGTTTACAGGGAGCATTGCTGACGTAGCAGCTGCTGAATCACTGGAGATTATTAACCGTTAAAGCAAAGCAAATTGGTACTGATTTCACTTCCTTTCTAAGAATTTTCTTTTAGATTTACCAGGTGTGACATAGGTAAATTGGTAAAGCTCTACAGAGCCTATATATCTGCCCAAGAAAGCAGTAGTCATGCAAAAGCAATTGTAGATAGAGAAGGAATGGAGCAAGGATGTAACCATGAATAAAAACAAAAGCCATAATGAGTGGTTATAAATATAAGACATTGAAAATGAATGTTATGCTAAGATTTGGCTTCTGGGAAATGAAGACAAAGGCATATTCATATATGGAGACATATATACAAACATACATAGCTAGCATAGAGGAGGGGTTTTTACATCTTTCTGTTACCCAAGTGCCATTTGAAAAGTGATGCTGAGACAAATAAAATAACAAATTCAGGTTGCCTGAGTTTGGGTTAAATTGAGAATGGCAAGACAAGTTAATTTCTCTGTTCTGCAGAATAAACGAGGCATAGCTTGTTTTGAAAGAAAATATACAGTATATTAATAGAAACGCACCTTTGAAGATTTGCTTACAGAAAACTCTTCCCTGAAGTTTCTATTTCATATATTATTTTCTGTTAACTCTTTATCCTTTCTTATTCAGAAAAGATTCATGAAATCACGGTGCCCGTTCCTGATGCAATAATAGTGTTGCTTTTTTGACTTTTCATATTTGCATATTTCATAGCCTTTTACCAAAAAGGCAAACATGATGTCATTAAGAATATGTATGAGATAAGAGAAGACTAAGCATCAGAGAAAATTGGACTCTTAGTAGACTTTTGATTCCATTTCATAAGAAAGCAGTAATCGGAGCTACATAAGCACAAGTACACGAAACCCAGACAGAACTGGCTCCCAATAAAATTTCATGCATGCTTCCTGATGCTAGAGTCTTTTCTTATAAAACAATTGAATAGTCATTTTTTTTTCTCAAGGGATTTAATTTAAATATAAATTTGTCATGTTTGTACCTCTTGTGTTTGTTTTTGCCAGTCATATGAAATGGTCAATTGAGCTCACCTGGAGGTTAGTGGCATTTTATATGTTCAAGTACTACTAATTAATGTTTTTCATTCTTTTTCCCTGCCTTAGGAATACAACTAGCATACAAGAATCATCATATGCATAATCTGGGTATAACACCCTTCCTTTAGAGCCTCAAGTGTTTCTGAAACGTGTACTTTGTCTTTTAGTGTTCCCTATACCAGACCTGGACTTATGTTATTACTTCTCTGTCCAGACTGCATATTTCATTCAGCAGTCTCAATGTCTATATTGAGGTATTTTGTTTTCCACTGAATCTGGCTGTGGCATTTAGTTGACGCCGGTGGTGACTCCTTACCTGTCTTCAGGATATCCCAACGATAATGCTAGAAGACCTCTGTTGTGCAGAACCAGAGTACTGATTTCCCTTCAGGTCATGCTGTATTTCATATGACCTGCAGGCATTTTTGTTTGTTTCTCCCCCCGCCCCCAGACACTAGGGATTATGGTGCAATGTGAGAGAAACATAAATTCATAAACCTTACCCATTTGGTCTCTTTTGTAATAGCTGGAATAAGCTTTTGATTTTGATGCTGATCACATACTCACAGGGCTTTCAGCAATCATTTCACAACATAAATAAACTGCAAAAAAAATTATAAAATCCATTGAATTCTTCATACATAAGAATTTAGGAAATACTGATCCTCCATAAGGAAAGAAATATGCCAAATTTGTCTAACAATTTTTTTTTTTTTAATTTTCCCCACTTGTACCAAGCGATTTCAAAGTAAATACATTTAGCCAAATCGTTTTTACCCAGCAAGAACCTTTCCATTGATCAAATTATCAACTATTTCTTTACAAATGAATACACTGGCTATCTTTTTCTGTCCAGAAGCAGTTACTTCGACCTTTGGTCTTTTTCCTCCTCCTCACAGATAATAGCGTAAACCTGAGGTCAGCTCCTTATCACGCTGGAGCCAGCTGCTTCTTGCAGTTTGCGGCTCCTAGAAATGATGAAAAAAACTCAGACAACATTTATCTTAGTCAAACCTAACCAAATATATAGTGCAGTTGGCCAACATCTCCAATGAGGCAGCAACATCCTGTGAAGTTCACTTGTGAGTGGTCTGAATCAGTTGATTGCTGAATCCCATGGTTTCAGAAGGAATCTTTCTTTTTCAGTTTCTTTATTCTAAAACTAAACAAAAGTTGTTTCTATGTAACTTTTAAAGTTTGACTGCAGGTAATTGAAGGCTAGATGTTTTACTCAATAAAACAAATATGACTGAACAGACCAAAGCTTGGTTTCACAACAAACGTTTCTGATCATATTTGTGAAAAATCCCTAGCGCCTGATTCAAATGTAAATCAGCCTTTCTCACCTAACTCTCAGATTTTGGTCTTTTTTTGTATGGAAAACTAAAGCTCAAGATATCTGTAAAACTGGAAACGAGCAAAGTAGCTTATACTCTTTGCCTTCTTGAGGTGAAATATTACTCTGACAAATGGAAAAGGTTTCTCTTGAATGACCAGTTGCTAGAATCTGAATAGCACTCCTAATGGAAGGACATAGTTTAGATATAGCCCATTGGTCATGCTGGAAAGCAAACTGTGACCTAGATACTTTCAAATTGTCTCTTTATGATATGTTTCCTGAGTGGGGAGGTTTTCATCTGTATAGAAAATCAGCAACGAATTTCTGGGACAATTTCTAAATCAAAGAGCCTGATGAACATTATGTACAATCTTTTCTTGCAAGATTTTGGAGTTGAGAGGAGCTAACACTTAGCTTTGGGGAAAAAAAAACCCTTCATGTTTCCTTTTAAAAGGTGAATTTAGTCCATTATCAACCTCACTGCAGCTCTCAAGATCAGAGCAAAAATTATATTTGAGTCTGATCAAAATAATTGATGTTTTAATATGAAGATACTATAATCTTACTGAGAAGGGTGTAGGCAAATAAGTATGATTTAGCAGATACAGCAAGAATGACTTGGGCATGTAAGAATGCTTCTGGGAAAAATTTTCTCCTCAGTTGGATTTCCTCTCCCTACAAAATTTAGTATCAGTAGTGCTTAAGATGCTGAAAGCATTCAACCTTGCTGATAAATATGCTTTATTTCTGTCTTGATTTTCAATTCACTCTTTAAAAAGAGTTAAGGCAAAATGAGGTAACTACAAGGTGCAGGAAACCACGGTGAGATTTTTGTTATTACTAAGTGCAGTGCACCTTTACCTCAGGATGACTTATACCCCAGAACTATAAGCATTATTATATTTAAAATTCAGGAGACAGGTTTGTCTATGATACGAACAAGCTTAGGATCTGGGAAGTGTATGTGTAGCAGAGGATGCTTGTTGAGTGATATTATGAGAGATTTTTATATGGGAGAATGTTAATTAATGCTGGATATTGGATGTTTGCCAAAGTATGGAGGGTTCCCTGAAGAGTTACTCCTACGAACTCCAGATGCTGAAGAGCAGGAAACATAGATGAAAAGCTTTAAATCACACCATTTTTCATTTTGTTTTGTTCAAAACAGGAAAGAATAGCTGTAAGATAATAAATACTTTTCAAAAGAGAGAAAAATATGGAACAACTGAAGAATTACATATGAATGAAGGAAGTATAAACACAAGGGTTGCAAAGATTCTTGTGCTAGAGCCCCCTCTCCTTCACATTGCTGTGGCTGTGTTTTGTCCACAGAAATTTAAAAACATCTTTGGGTATATCTATTTATAGGTATATAAATTACTCTACTTGTTTGGATTATATGAAAACAAACAATAATTAACACGATCTGGGTTCAGATTGTCTTACTTAGCTTGAGTAACAATCTTCTTTCAGACTCAGTCTTCCTGGATTTAAATGAAATTAAGAGACAGTACTTGGTGTGAAAACCTGTATTCTCATACTCTAAGATTACATCTGCATGTCTGCGTATCAAAACTTCATTGTCTAGAATCAGCTCACCGCCAGAGCCCTCTCTGTAGGAGGTACCTGGAGGCTACTGGTTAGGTATATCTAATACAATACAAATTATACCATAAAAGATGTAAGGGAGACTTTTGGAAAACATATATACCATCAAGCATGTTGATAAGAGTTTTGAACTTGCACTACAGTGAGGAAGATTGTGATGCAGATAGGCCTGTTCTGAAGATGGCAGGAAAGATGGGGATGATGGAGATGTGTATCTGAGAATCTGTGTTATTGCTTAAGTTGTGTAGGAAAGACATACATCCTCTATTCTGTACTAAATACATCCTGATATGCGTCCTACTCAGTCTGACCCACTAGACACCCTGGTGACGCAATGTCCTCAAGCTATCTTGCACGTTTGCAATTTTCCTCCTTTTTCAGCCAGTGTGAATTTAAGTCTCCAAGAATTATACCCTTTGTGCTGTTGCTAGGTGGCTAAGGGATTGCCTAAAACCAGCAAATTCTACTAAATTAAGAACTTTTGAACTTTTCTTGACAGCTTTTGCAGTGTTGACTGATCTGGAAAGCTCCATGCATTTTAATTTTAAACACACATACAAACATAGAGGATTTTTCTCAATGCTTGGAAGGATCTTTTCATGTTTGCTATTGCTCTAATCAGCTACTAGGCTACATCTCTAAGCGGGAAGCAGTAACTATGTGCTATTCCCACACAGACTTTTGTATGTCCTTTAGGGAAGAAATGTGTATACATTTAAGCTAAAACAATTTTGTCTGCATCTGGTCTGCAAGTCCTATTTCCAATGTACAGAATTATTTTTCTTTTTAAAATATATATTGAATTGTAAGATATATTTGAACTTTTAAATATCCTTTAAAGTCTGTCAAGTTAATGTGGTTCATGCAAGAGTTACAGTATGGTTCTCAAATACCAGAGTTACTGCAGGAATAAACTTCTGTGGTGGATTGACTCAGGCTGGATGCCAAGTGCCCACAAAAGCCGCTCTATCACTCCCCCTCCTCAGCTGGACAGGGGTGAGAAAATATAACAAAAGGTTCGTGGGTCAAGATAAGGACAAGGAGGCATCATTCGCTAATTACTGTCATGGGCAAAACAGGCTTGGCTTGGGGAAAAAAACTAATTTATTACCAATCAGTAGGGTAATGAGAAAGAAAACCAGATCTTATAACATCTTCCCCCCACCTCTCCCTTCTTCCTGGGCTCAACTTTACTCCTGATTTTCTCTGCCTCCTCCCCTACAGTGGCGCAAGGGGACGGGGAACAGGGATTATGTTCAGTTCATCACACCTTGTCTCTGCCACTCCTTCTTCCTCAGGGGCACAACTCCTCACAGTCCTCCCCTGCTCCAGCCTGGGGTCCCTCCCACGGGAGACAGTCCTTCATGAACTCCTTCAA
>JAVKLA010000073.1:23730229-23748327 GCA_034782735.1 Sagittarius serpentarius
GGTCCATCTTGGAGCCGGCTGGCATTGGCTCTGTTGGACACAGGGGAAGCTTCTGGCAGCTTCTCACAGAAGCCACCACTGTAGCCCACCCCCCACTACCAAAACCTTGCCACATAAACCCAATACAAATCCAGTCATCAAGCTAGGCTTCAGAAGGAGGTTGAGACTTTGCTTGTTTGTTTTTATATGGTGGAGATGAGAAAGATTTGGATTTAAGTGAATTATTTTCCTGTGGATGAGAAAACTAATTGGTGAGGATGCTTGATATTTTACCTTAGTCTTTATTTACAGTATGTATGCTTTTGTATCAGCAGACTAGACAACAAATTATCATAGGGCTTCCTAGCTATGCTGAACTAGACCGTGCCTTAACTCACCCTCTGTGCAGCCACATGGAAGCCAAAACTGTGGTGATTCTCTCTGTGGTCAGTGAGAAAGGATTGTCAACGAGCCCAGACGGGCTTCTGTGTTTTTATCTCTAGTTCTGTATGTACTTAGAGCACCTTGGAGGCTGTATAAATTCCTCGGATGAATTTCAGGTATCAACTGTGTATAAACACATGTATTGCACCTAGGCTAATCCTCAACAAGTGTCTTTCTTGGAAAAGAAAAGAAAAGAGTATTAGAGCCAAAGATATGTGATGATGGCTTCTTTAATATAAGTGCTAGGTGAGATTAAACAGTAAGGATTGTCAAATTATAACTTAAATGTGTTTAAGTTCTGGGTCATTAACTTAGTATATTAGAAAATTATTTTTATTGCTTCATGAGTTTCCTTGTTTCCACTTAGAACTTTTCAATTTTTTGCTTTAATTCTTTTGCCATTCATCCTTATTAACTATTGTATTTTCCACTGTTGAAATGCCTACCCAACTGAGTTTGGTGGCAAAAGCTGTGCAAATAAAAAAAATTTGCTTAGGGTTGTAAAATGAAGCTAACAACAAGATGACTACCTACAGTTAAATGGAGCCTGTATTAGGCAGTCCTTGCATGATTGAGTTTCCTACACAAGCTAGTGTAGAGCTTTTCCTACACAAGATAGTGCAGCTTTGCATGACAAGGAGCTGAACAAAACATTTTTTAAGCAATGCTACATAGAGCTGAATATCCTAATGCTTGTTTTTCACAGACCAGAAATCTAGTTTTTAAATAATTATTTCTCCTCTGGTAACTTTATTTTCAAATTTTAGGTACCTTTTTGCAAATCACTGATTTTTATTAGATGAATTAAAGTTCATGGTTTGATTTGTATTGTAGTCTATTTAAAAAAAAATTAAAAAATAGGCCAGCAGGAGATTTTAACCATCTATTATTAACAGCCTTCAACAGGCAGAAAAAAGATTTTTTTGCTTTGCTTTTCTTTATCCCTTCTGTAAATTAATACTTTCTTAATGTGAAATTTGTTTGGGACTTAGGAAAATGGAAGAAAGCTCTCCTAACACTTGTTTAATATTTTAGTGTGTGGAAAATACTGTGTTTCCATAGTCATAGAAATCCACAGATATTATCTTCCCACCACTTTTGCTTCTAGAGGTGAAGGTGAGGCAGTTTGGCAGAATACATTTTGAGGCTACACAGCAGCTATTCACAATTAAAGTTCCAGTGTTTTAATAGGTATCTTATCAAATTTTTCTCCATTTGTCAGGGCTTCCCTTATGCTATCACTGAAGTCTATTAGTATGGTTTTTTGTAATAAGATCAGCAAAAAGCCACAGACTGAGAATGTTTTACTTAATGTAAGTACCTGAGAATTTTTTTCTGATGGGTCATAAGATAGTAGAGGAAAGCTAAAAATGTGCATAGAGCTGTGTAACAAATAACATAAACTAGATTATACCAGTATAGTAAGTATATTGCATTTAGCTTTTATATCTATATATCTATCTATATATAATGCTTCTACAGCTATCTTTCTAATACTTTGTGCCTTTAGAATACTTTTCAGCATGCTGTTACTACAGACAGCAAGATACAAGTCACTGTAAACACAGAAGTTGTTGCTATACCTACCTACAAAAATCATACTGCTATAGAACTATGAGCACCACATTTCAAGTTGGGAATATACTACATGACTGTGTATTTAAATATAATACAGAAGTTGATAAATTATCAAATTACTCTTTCTTAGCTTTCTAAAATCATATATTTATTTACGCTGTCATTAAAATATACCATACAGTAAGGCCAAAGTAAGACTTTAATAGGTGTCATAATGTGATCCCAACAATAGACCTTACAGGGTTTTTTTTCTCTTTCTATATGTGTTTGACATGGCAGAACCATTGTATACATGAAAAAGATGGTGAAGATCTGGTCAGCTTTCTCTGTGCACTCTATACCCACTACAAGGTCAATGTCACTTGAGTTTTAGTCTTGTGAAAAAGTCCTCCAGAGAACCTTTTCATTAATCATCCTGAGCTACTCTACAATTCTACACTCTGAACTTCCCCTAATACAGACAGGCAGGTTGTGTCTGTACCTTGCACATTCTTTCTCAATTTTTCATTTTAAGATGCGTTCTTACACATCACATCTAACAGAAGTTCTTGCCCAGGCTATCATCATGCATCTCAGTTGTTGTCCCTCCTTGCATGGATGACTGCAAGGTTTTTAGGCTGATGTTCCTCAGAAAGCAGCTGCAGAGAGGATTCTTCTGACCACTGCCTTGACCATGTTGTTCTTTTTGAGTCTCTGCTCCCTCTTTCTTATTGCATCAAATGTTAATTATTGTCTCTGCTTTCAAAGCCTTCATAATTTATTCCCACTCCACCCTAACAGTCCTCATTTAGCAAGTATAATATGAATACATTTCAAATGCTGGATGCTAATCCAGGGTGTAATGTAGACAGGGTGTAATATAGACAGTCGCCTACTCAGTGCACACCAATAGCAATGGATTGTCTATGTTTTAACAAGTCTCTGCACCCTTGTCAAAGTTTAGAGCAAAATTTGAGAAAACCCTTTATAGTTATTGAACAGAAAGCAAGTATCTCTTTCAAAATAACTTCATTCTAAATGTGCATGAAACAAGGACTCAGCACAGGAAGGAATTAGGCATATGCTTTTTCCTATAAATCCAGAGAATCAAAGCATAGTACAATAATCTTGCCTTTGACATTTGAGCTTCTTTTACAACTTTTTCATCTTCAGTCTCTAGCTTTCTTTTTTAATAACCTATTTTGTTCCAGTAGTATGAAGTCCTCACAGCTGGTATTGGCATGCAAATGCCAGAACAAATACTTTGGTAAATTTTCAAGGCCATCTTTATTTGAATATGTTTTTGTGTAACTGTGAAGAATGTACAAGTATTCCCCAAAAACGCACAGCAGTGAATTGTAAAATGCTTTTCTAAAGGCAGGCTAGACTGCAACATTCAAAACATCTCCTGATATTTCAGAAGCACACATGTGCTTCAATAGTAATCAAAATGAAAACTTTCCCCTTTTTCAGGCTGGCTCAAGATAGTAATTTATAGTTCATAAGGGCTTTGGGGAAAAAAAAAAGAAAAACAAAACAAAACAAAACAAAACAAAAAAAATCCTCCCACAAAAAAAATCCAACCAAAACCTTTGTCCATGCCATAGGCTAAACGCGTTCATTGGTATCTTTTTCTTTTTACTTGGAACTGGGAGAAGAAGAATTTGCATACAATTTATAGGATATCAGGGATACAATATTATTTCTTAAACAGACAGGTAGATTTTACCCTCATTCTGTAAATTCTAATTTGCTTAGACTTTGCTAAATGTTACACAATGTGATTAAAACTTAGTTAGAAGACTAATCCCTTTTTCTCCTTCCATCTCTCCCCTGCCCCCCACCAAGGACATGCTAATGAAAGTGAGAATAGTGTTATTCTTGCTCATATTCTCAAGATAGGGAATATTTTTTTCACTAGAATAACAAACACTTTAATGTTTTCTCGTGAAAACCAGGAATTTCATCAAAATATTCTGCAAAAATTTGTCTAGTCAGAGAAGTGTCTACAAAGTTATTTTTGAGGGAAAAATCCCATCTGACCTAGCCAAAATCTCTGGAATATTTAGAAAGGAAGAATACTTGTGTTCATTCTTAGATTGTACCTTTCTGGGGGTTTTTTGGTTATAAATTTTAAGGAAGTATCCAGTCAAGATCTCAGTATCAAGTATCTCAGTATTAAGTACCTCAGTATCAAGATCACTGTTCCCAGTACAAGCCTGGTCTGTCACTGTACAAGCACATCAGGAATATGTATATGTTACAGAATAAAGGGAGGAGGTTCTCAGGAGATGGAGTACTTTTTCAACACCTGAAAAATAATTTTCCTTCTTGTGAATGAAGTGTGTCCTCATTACAAAGTATTTCCACCCAGTATCCTAAAACAGTCTTCCTTCTAATGTTACCAAAATACAAAAGTTGTCAAAAGACTCTTTTATCTGTGGCTCATATTCTGGTGTAACATCAGTGAAACAGGAAGCACAGAAAAATTGTAAACCACATTTTTCTTTAGTGGTTTAAAAAGTTATTGAAGCTAACTGTTCAGAGCAGTGCCAGTGTGTGCATTCTTCATGACTAATTTCACTCTTCTGCAACAAAGAACCAACATGGAAATTTTTTTTGCTGTTGTTATTTTTAGGGCAGTTCAAGCAGCAGTTTCAGGCACAGATTTATGAAGCCTGGCAGGAAAGATGGCTGGACCTTTAAAAAACAAATTTTTGAAGTAAAAATTTTAAGGCCACAGAAAAAAGTGCTTGAGCAACTGAGCACTTACTGAGCACACTCATTCATTCTGCTTCTGTGAGGGTATAAAACTAGTCCTAAGAATAAAGTACAAATCTGGAATTGAGGATTCCTAAGCTCAGCATGTGCAGCTCCCCTAATATAAGGTCTTCCAAAGCACACAAGCAATTTAAAACCCCATATCCCATCTACTTTGAAGCGGCTTTTTGACACAATATCGCTTAAGTATTAATAAAGTTCACCCTTTTCCTCTCTGTGACTTACTTCTTCATCAGTAATGAGCTTATAACAGTGCTCCCTCTCCTCCAGCCCTTTTGGTGTGTTTGTTTCAAGATTTTCATGAGAGGGACTCTTCGGAGTTTTGTTTGCCTTGATGAAACGGGACTCAGATATAATAACAAACACAGGAACTGCAATAGTAAATTTTAAGTACATAAACAAATGTTAAGGTTCTACATGCTCTTAGAGACTTCCGAGTACCCTGAGAAGCCAGTAAAACAGTTTCTGAAAAAAACAGTACTGTTGTAAAAATGTGGAAGCATAATATGAGTTCTTGCAGAAGACTTGGATTTTCTTATGTGCTTATTTCAAAAAGTTGAAAACCAAACTAATAAGCAGCACACTTTTGCTATTTATTTTTTAATGTTACTGAGGCTTCTGGAAGACCAGTGTCAGAGTAAGGCAATGCTAGATGTACGTAACAGTTTGATGAATAAAATCTGCTGGACTTTGGTAATGAAGTACCAGCACTTTATAAGAATATTCAGTAAGGATTATTTTCAGTAATGTGCTAAAGCAAAACTGGAACAGCTTATTCTACCTTGAATCACTGCTCAACTTTCACTGAGGCTTTTACTTTTGTGTTCATAGTGTCACACAGTACATGCAGGAGTAAATCAGATACCCTTAGGCTAAACGGCAATCAATATCTCTACATCTTTAATTTCTTCTCACTTTTGCTATGTAAATGTTAGCTTATATGTCCATTTCTGCTTCCTTAGAGCTGACTGTGAGCTAAATTCCTTATAGGGAAATATCAATGATATTAATAGAAATTCCACATCTGCATCTAGGACAGACCTTACATATCTGTTAGCTATGAATGTATCAAGATTCATCTGTATTTTCCAAAGAATGCAAGGGTATGATAGGAATTAATACAGACATGTTAGGTCTCTAAACAGTGCCAATCTTTCCAAATAATTACTCTGAGCTTTCAGCCAGTTCAGGCAAACCACAGTTCTATGCAGATCACAAGGGATGGAAGGATTATTGGCCTTTCCATCCACATTCATTTTGAAACCCTGTGTTTATGAAATGTCATGAGAAAAATACTGCATTTGCTAACCTTCCTTATGATTAGCTAAGCTGGGGTTTAGGGGCCAGAGAACGGCTTTCTTCTACTGCATAGTTACCACAAAATAAGCACATCTGCTGAAACTTTAAAAGTGTGGATCCAGTAATGCTTTCCTAATCACCACAGATATGGCATACAGGCCATTTCTCCAGTTCTTGGCTCTTGATTCCCAGTGAAGTCACCACCCACAAAGTATTGTCTGTGCAAGTCGAACTTCTGGCAGCAAGCTCAAGAGCAAGGGCTCAGACCCAAACCATAAGAGATATGTCAGCAAACAGTTTAACTTCCTTTTTGCTGTGTGGGTGACCAGAGCAACAGGAAGGCTGTTTTTATTGAATCCTCATGGAAAGTAAGTTCTCAAAGTTTCTTTCTTGAGGAAGAAACAAAAGAAGAGCTGGAACGGAACTGCTTAGGGACAAGGACCAAAGCAGCATTAAATGCTCAGGACAAAATAATTAACCCCTAAGGTAAATAAATTCATATAAAGGGTTATTCTCAAGAACACCAAGCGCATGAATACCGAGTGTTGATCTATTGTTAACCCTTAACCCTTCAAGAAAAGACTGAGGATAGTCTGAGACACTAGCAACATTTCAAAGGTGAAATAAAAACCAGAATTCAGTACTCATTTTACAAAACTCTTTTTGCAGTTTGCACTGATGTTCATACCAGTTCTATAGTTAGTACATGTCTCCAATAAATCCTATTTCCAATCTCGTCATTACTTTGGCCCCATAAGTTTTGTATTTCCAGCTTTATTCTTGAGCACCAAAAGAAGTTCATAGTAGTAAGTAACATCACAGTAATAACTGAACCAATTCTTCAGCTGTTGTAAATGTTCTTGTCTCCATCTGGAAGTTTAAGGTGAAAAAGCCACCCAACATTACACCAATGTTCACTCCATAAATTGGCAGGATTTTGTTCTCATCTTACCAAAAGGAATTACATTGAAATAGAACTTTCTTTTAACTGGTTTTGTGTTAGACTTAATGATAATGTTTTTAATGAAACTCTGGACTTCTTTTTTCATTTTAATATTTAATTTGGTGCTAAACAGTCCTTCACAGAGTTAAACTTTAAAGTGACCAGAAATAAGGTGGTGGTCTGCTGAATAATGAAAAAATTTCATCATGGCATTGAACTGTATAAACTACTTAAAGACAGGACTTGACCTTGATTTTTTTCATCTCTGATTTGAAGTTTGTGACAAAGCCCAGTCCTTCAAGTACACATTTTGTGTTTGATTGGCAGTTGCCATTTTTTAATATTCAATGAATTATTTTTATAATCCTTACAAAAGGATTTCCCAAATTTAAAATTCTAAGGTTTTTCTCATGACTCTTAACATAGTTGATCTGGGTTTATTCTTTGTTATAGTCTTATTTTGTTGTAGTCTTAATTGCTTCATATTGAGGTTTCTTCAGATCCAGCATGAAATGTCTTTTTCCTGAAGTAATACCAACCAAGTGTCTATTATGTGAAACCAGTGGCATGGGTATTATTTTTCATTTGTATTTAGAACAACTCAGTATTTTGTTCTTGGTTGGTAAGTTTGCTTTGCTTCCTCACTTCTTTTGCTTACTAAGATCTTCTGTAGAAATATCCCACAAACTAGTTGTGTGGTATTTACTTTCTGTCCAAAATATAAAATATCAGGAAAGATACTTTTTCATTGGGATTCCAAACCAAATCAAGCAAAGAGGCTCAGAAAAGATCATAATCTTCAACCTGTTATGCGTGGACAGCACTATTACTCTTCCATCTTCAGAAATCCAGACTGCTCCAATGTTTGTGATCATATCCCCTTCTAACTGCTGACCTTCAAAGTAAGACTTGAACATAAAAGAAGATTATAAACATTCCTTTCTCTCCTGGATATTTGAGAAAAAGTTCCTGAATTGAATTCCTTGTAATAGAAGTCTGCCATAACTTTAACTGCTTGAAGGAGAAAATCTATGTCCATAAAGTATTACAAATATATTTATGGATCAAACTTTGAGAATTACTATAAAGCATCCCAAAATCTAGTTCCTTAAGTACAATCACTTAAAATTCTTACCTTTTGTAAGCAGGTGTGAAACAAATAATTAGATATTTTTTTATTTGATGTCTTTAAGATTAGAGTTCTGGTTTTGGCTTTCTATTCTGTCAAGCAATTTTAAAGTTCATTACAGAGCTGGGGGAGGGTTGGCGGGGGCCTCAGTCATGTGTATGTTTGAGGCCTGAGCCAAAATTTGTTCTCTGATCCATTCCAAATAACTTTTACTCTCAAATGGAAGTTATTCACTGTCCTACGATTCAGTTAATTTAACCTTTCATCAGGTCAGCCTGAGCAGAGAGCTGTGTCCTTTGTACCCATCTTGCTCAGTTAAGCTCAGGAAAGATGAGGAATCTGGAAGGAGATGTAAGGATCAGGCAGTGTAGGAGTGAAATCTCTCTTGTGGGGATATGTAGATACATTTCTAAACCAGTGGAGCTCTGAGGGATCTGGAAACATTTATAAAGCCTTTAACTAAGAGAGGGATGTGTTTGGTTAATAAACTGAAACAGGGCAACGTCAATGATAGAGGTGGAGGTAGGTTGCCTGAAGAGCTAAAAATTAAGTTGAAGGTAGCACATTAAGGACAATAAGATGACAAAGGTGTAAATACTGGCAAAATATTGCTTTCTCCCAGCCTGGTTAGTATTGTTGCTTACTGTGTGAGAGCCAAGAGAAGAAAATAGAATTTGTTTCTCCTTTCCATTTCTTCTGGGGTGAGTCTGACTACAAGATTTTTCACGACTACTTTACAGGAAAGGGAGGGAGGGAGGAAAGAAGGAAGGAAGAAAGGAGGGAAGGAAGGAAAGAGGGAGGGAAGGAGGAAGGAAGGAAGGAAGGAAGGAAGGAAGGAAGGAAGGAAGGAAGGAATCACCAGAAATTCTGGGCACTGGTTGTCCATGCCACAGTGTGTGCTGGCAGCTGCCTACACTAGGATTGTGTCCATTCATCAAGATTTCCTCTTGTGGTGTTCATCAAGATACAGCTCTGGTACAGGGCTGCTCTCTGACATTTACAGTAAATAACTTCTTAGTCTATTCACACACAATGACTTATGAGAAAAGGTATGTCTGAGATTGTTATTGGGACATACAAGTCTTAACGGACATTGGACCCAGTTACAAACAGAACAGAGAAATTCTGGATTTTTAAACTTCTTTTTATCCTGATACACTAAGGAAACAAAGTTAGTGTGACTGTACTGCTATTTGATTTGTCAGTCCATGATTCTTTCAACCCAAATCCATATTTAGCCAGTCAGTCAATTTTGACCAGTCTTGATGAGGGAGATAGAGATGCCCAAGATGTGATATCCCTAGAACTTTTTGGAAAAAATGTTTACTATAGAAAGACATGAAAACCTAATTTGTCATCCTCTGCTCTCTCCAAAATAAGACAAAATGGCAGCATGAGCTCAATAGTTATGTATCCTCTTCGTCCTGCGTGTATTAACCAACAAATCAGCACACACTTGTCGTTGTGGCACCATGCTAACTCTTGTCCAGCAGTATGTGCTCATGTGAGAGAGCTGAGAGTACTATAGAGATCTGCAAGTAGGCTGAAGATGGAAGAAATCATGAGGACATCAGGAAAGTGATGTTATTAAGAGTATGAATGGCCATGAACACATAGAAAACTAGGTATTATTAAATCCACTGTTAGCAAAAGTTATTTTTATTAAAATTGCTGATCATCAGCACTATATACAATCTAATATTTCAAGACATGAAAATCTTCAATAAAGAGGTGAGAGAATAAAGAAAATGCAAATTTTTATCACTTGTACTACAATTTGTAGCTGAAGAGTGTCTATATATTTTTGAAAAATTTACAAAAGTAAGTCTGAACCATTGGTTCGCAGACAAAGCCCATCACGCAGGATGTTTTCCTCTGGCCTGCCCCTTTTCAGCTGAGCAGAGGCAGGCTCAGGCTCCTGCCACTTCCCAGCAGCTGCATATCTCCTCTTGTACTTGTGTATGGGAAAACAAACACACACAGGTGCAACTGCTACCTGGGCCAGTGGTTTTTACTGGAAGTTTTACCATATCGTCACACCCACAAGATGGGGACCCCAAAAGGAGGCTCTAGTTCTGTGGCTGCCAAGGTTGCAATATTTTATGACCTACCCTAAGATCAAACCCAGGCCAAGAAAAAAACATTTGGTGCTTTTTTTTCTAATAACATTGTTGTGTTATTTTTTCATCCCATAAGATGTATTTGCAACATGCTCTGTCTTAAAAGTGGATGTGCCCAGACTGAACACAATAAGGCCTTTAAACTGAAAGCCAGCTTTTACCAGAATCTAAATTAGAATACTATTTAAATCGAGAAAACTCAGTGTGACTAGGGAAAATAGAGCAGAAATAAAAGCATTTACTCACAGTTGTCCCCTTGCCTACTTGTCTTCACAGATGTGCCCTTGCTTCTCAGCTTGTTGCAGTTAACTTGGACACCTTCTGAGTGGCCACAAGCTCTGCTCCTTCTCCTCTTGTCCTGAGGAAGCATCCCCTCGGCTCTGAGGGGCTGTCTCTCTCTCTCCTTTCAGTTGTTTCTCAGTCTTTTTCTCAGTCTTTTGTGTCTCCCTGTCCTGCTGAGCCTGATTTCATCTGCGGTCTCCACTCTCCTCCCCAGCTCTTCTCCGGCTGCCCAGTACTTTCCCAGGAAAAGAGCAACCTGCTTCTGCTGTCAGAGGGTTCAACCAAAGATAATCACGCTGATTAAAGGAAATTAACATAAAGCTGAAAACAAACATGCAATCTATCTACATATTTACACTTGGAGATAAATAGACTGAACGTCTCAAATTTTCAATATGAAAAAAGAGCATTGTGTGTCCTGTGATAAAATGGCAAGTATGGCCAACAAGCTAGCCTTGTATTAGCCTGTCACAATTTTCACGGCTCTGTGTACGTACTTGGTGCCCGCACCATATCTTCTGGGATTTAGTAGTCCAGGTCCAGACATAACAACAGTCCTGATGGTGAGTTTTGGTTAATATCACAATATAACCAAAAAAGTTATACTGTACAACTTTTGGGGACAGAAAAAAGGTATCATAGACTACTGAGCTCTAAAATTAAGAGTACTTCCCAAGACAAGAAAAAGGACAGAAAAAATGGGCAGGAAATTTTTGTTGACAAAACTGGCAACCCTGTAAAGTAGCAGGTCATTAAGTACATCATGAAAAGGAAGATAAAACTTTGGGTTATTCTTGTTTTTACATTAACAGATTCAAAAGAACTGCTGCAGGAAAATCCTTCTAGTAAGAAAAACGAGAAAAAGAAATTAGAAAACATCTTATCAATGTCTAATCTCATTCAAAAGATAGAAAATTGTTATGTGCAAATAAGTTCAGTCTCCTTTACACATTACAGAGATGGTTAACTCAAGTCATATTTGAGAACACATTTCAGAATATGTCGTGCTTTAATATAATATATTATGAAATTATTTACTATAAATGTAAAAAAGTACTTGATGTGCAGTAATGTGATACATTTCTTACTCTAATTCTTTGAAAAGATTTGTGAAATTATTGTCTTGATTTTGAGTTATTTGGTGTGGAAGAATAAAGGCAGGGCATGGTACCAGCTTTGTAACAGACTATTTCAAGAGTAGTAAAAAAAAAAAAAATCATCTGCTAGGAACCATGCAGAAGAAATCTACAATTTTTATTCCAAATAGATGAAAAATTGCAATGTTCTTGCATTCAGAGAAGAAGTGGGTTAATGAAAACAGTTTTTCAGCTATATAAAAGCTGACTTTGGCTTATATAAAAGTCTTGGTCCTGTGCCTTTACAAAATGTAAATCTGTCCCTTATTAATACGGAATGTTTGCCATGGCTCCCTGCCACCTTATCCCAACCGTTGACATAAAATCATCAGTAGAAAAACAGAACATAGCAAGGGTTCTTTAGCCTCACAGATTTTTGGATGCTACCTCTGTCTGTTAGGGCTGTTGACCAGCAATGCAGGTTAA
Organism: Sagittarius serpentarius; assembly: GCA_034782735.1. Lineage (NCBI taxonomy): Eukaryota > Metazoa > Chordata > Aves > Accipitriformes > Sagittariidae > Sagittarius > Sagittarius serpentarius. Next base: position 23,742,326 of record JAVKLA010000073.1, read on the forward strand.
CTAGGTTTTTGTTCTGCCTGGTGGTACATGTTAAAGGAGCATAAAGGCTGCTCTGAATTGTACAAATGCAGTGATTCATTGCACAGCGGTGTTAACATCAGGGGAATAGTTCCCCATTCTTCATCTGTACTGCATATTCCTCGGCTGCAACCAAGAAAAAACTTTATTGAATGGATGCTGGAATGCTGTTAGAATTTGTTCTATCACTAGCCGTAACTCACCATATATTATTAACAATATGTGGCACACTAAAGACCATGGGAAAGATTTTGCTTTATCAGAGTGCCAAGTATAACAGTTGAAATAAGCTCTTCTATCAAATTTAGGCAAATAAGCTAGATTTAGAGCTATCTATTCTCCTGAATAAAAGTTTCAATAATGTACTTGGAGTTCAACTTCTCTTCATGTCAGTGAACAGAATAGTATTAAGTGCTGAAGTTTGAAGGTTTGAACGCTGATGACGATTTAGCTATTCATAATAACAGCAGGTTTTTTTCTGTTTTTCTTAGGTATAGTGAATTACCTCTGCTATATGCCATGATAATAATCATGTTGCAAAGCTGAGCACTGAATACCAGAATTGATTTGGGAGGGAGGTACAGGTGGAGTTTCTGATCTTCCATTTAATACTGAACATGCATGCATGAGGGCTTGAATTGAAATTGCATGGGAATCCTTAATTCCAACCTCTCCTAAATTCTCAAGTCTTGACTCTGTAACCATAACAACGCTAACAGAATGTGGAGCTGGGAGAAAGGCTGTGATAAAATTATTTTTATTGCATCTAAAGTGTCTTAGGTTCTCATAAATTGTTTAAAGGTCATTGCTCTGAAGATTTCATAAATTTAACTTGTTAGCAAGAAACTAGAGAGTGAATTCCCCAAGCTTCTGTGAAATTCATCTCCAGTATCAGAAGAGGTCTGTGCAATTTATGCAGAGACAACATCCCAGCATTATTCTTTTCCTTGAACCACATTGGCACGTGTATAACTTATTGCAGAACTTAAGCATTTTCTGGGAGATCAGTAATTCAAAAGTGTAAACCATTGTCTCTGTATTACTTGGAGGGTAAGCAAAAGAGAATTTTTGTGGCTTGTTCGTTTGTTTGTTTTGTATAGACATACATTTAAAACACAAGTGAAAAAGTTTAAAGATATTTGTGTTGATGTAATCTTAGCCTGTACTTGTGCACCTAGCTTGTACAATGTTGAGAAGCAGCAGCATTAGATGTTATTGTACGGTGTTGTCAGCCATGTAGGCAGATAAATTTATGACTGCCTGAGAATGACAATATGATTTATAATCTCCAATATATACTACAATTTACCTACCAGGAGCAACGTCCTGTGTTGGCAGGCTCTGGTTAAAGTAGACCATTTCAGCTGATAAAAAAACCTAGACCAATGCTGGAAAGGGGAAGCAGGAAAGGAAGGAAAATAATTTTATCACATTTTTTTATTTGTCCCAAATGTGTCGATTAATACAGACAAAACACTTCCATTGCTGAAGCTTTTTAAATAACTACTTAATTTCAGCTGGACATTGCAGATTCATCCATATGAAAGCTATTCAGAGGGTAAACAGCAGTGAAAAGCAGATATGTGAACTGATTTTGCAATAAATACATATTTGTTACCTAACTAGTTATGCAGATAATAAACTAGTGAGTATATAGTACTGTTACAGTCTGATTAAAGGCAATAAGAGCAGACATTAAAAACCAAAACTGAACAAACCAAAACTCTCCACCCCAAAAAAAAACAAATCCACAATCTACCAAAAACAAAGCAAGAAAAGGAAGGTCTCTGTGGAAAAATCCAGGCACTGTAAATATCTTCAGATCTTTTATTAGTTTTTCTACTGATACATAACCCCATCTGTTCTATCAACAGAACTGTCATTTAAGCAAAAAGCTTTTTCTCTATGAAATTAACAGGTCTATCTTAAAACTAGGTGTCTCTTCTGTACTTTATTGCATTATTTCCTAATTTTATCTAAATATGAAATCAGTGCCATTTCCGAAAGCAAAATAATTTTGTTACCAGCTGTCAATACAGCTGCATGGTCAGGCTTTCTGTCAGGTCATTCCTTAATCTTTATTCAGTCCTCTAGAAGTTACAGCTAGGGGCTATATCTGAGACACAAACACATAAAAAGTTTAGAGATTTATGTTTCTGTCTTTTTCTCTCCTTAATCTCTTTATGTTCTTCCCCTTCTTCGAGTGTTCTTCAAGAGCAAATCAAGCATCAGCTCCAAGTGCATGTTCCACAAGTAGCAAAAAGGAGGGAGGGAAGGAATAGAAAAGAAAGACAAGGTGGGCAAAGAAAGGCAGGCATGTAAGACTGGGAAAAATAAAACAAGAAAAAAGAACTGGGAAACAAAACGAAGACAGACTGGCATAAAGGACTAGTTCTTTACTGTAAACTGATTTAAGCTAAGGTGTATGTCTTCAGTGAACTTTTCCTCTTTGCTTCAACAGTTCAGATATCACTGTGCTGATACAGACTTCTTGAATAGGTTCGCTTCATACTATAAATGCTAATTTGTATTACTTCAATCTCCTAGGTTCCTTAGAGTAAGAGAAAATGGAGATAAGTCCCTTTTCTCACTAGCAAAATGCTCTCTGTGCTAGGCATATCACTTGGAGTACCTGCACCAAACCTCCCTCAGTTGGCCAAGGTGCCAGCCCTGCGCTCCCAGTAACCCACCTTTTAATTCTAGTTCACAAAATGACTAATTTTCATTGGTTTATCCAAGTTTAAAATGACCAGAGTTTTTAATGGGCAAGGTTATTTATTCTGATGGTCACTTTTTACACAGCACAGCTCCAGACTCAAAAGCAGTGGGCTGAAACTCAGGACTCAGTCATAATTTGAACTCTGATCTCCAGTGGTCAGTGATCAATGTACCTACTGCACTGTCTCAAGCTGTTTCTTTTTCTGTTGTGTGAATGTCTCACGTTAGCATCAGTTAGAATTAAACAATACGCTTTCTGGTGGTTTGACCTTAAATAAAGTTGGGTTTAAATACTGGTTTTGTCCTAGAGAAAATTCCATTTTAAAAATCACTTCTTTTTCTTTTTTTCCTGGAAGAAATCTTAAGACTTTTATTTTGTTTAATGCTTAGTTAAGTGAACAGTCATTTTCCTGTTGAATCTAGCACCAAATTCTTTCTTCAGTGCCAGGAGTATCTTCATGATTTGTCCCACTGGGGCTTTTAACCATTATTTTATGATAGTGGAAATCTGTTACCAGAAAACTATTATTTAAGAAGGTGGTAAAAGGTAGCATAAAAAAGAGCATAATTGTTTGAAATGGTGAATTTCAGGTCTGACTGTCTGCCGTGAGCACCTACTTCTGCTTCATTGCTGTAGCTGAATGAATCTGTGCCATAAAATAGAGTGCACGCCACATACCAGCTCTCAGTGAATTCTGCTGGGGCCTATTTTATTGAAGAATAAAGGCACAATAGCAAATGACACAGCAAATAATTTCCATATAGGTCTGCATTTCCTTATGATAGGATAAAATACATTGAAAAAAAATCTGTCATCTACAAGACTATCACGCTGGTCTGAAACAGAAAGAATTTTAGTGAAGCCATAAAGCGATTTGTTTTTCAAATCAATGTAATTCTCAGCAGAGTAACTTCAAAATCTGAGTTTGTTCTGAGGTTTTTAGGGTAGGAGCCAGACAAGAAATCAGGTGGAGATCAGGCAGGTTTCAGACACTGAAATAATTTCTTTAAAATTAAAATTCAAATTCTCTGTGAAATATAAGCTTTTTCATGTGTCAACTACTTTCAGTGAGGAAATATTTGCTCTGAATTTTTCCAATCATCTCTACTTAAAATGACTGAAGCTAGAGATAGTATTTACCCTCCCACTTTAAAAAATGCTTTTGCCTGGACCTAACAGGATGTCATTTGCAAGCTGTCCATGATACAAAGCTCACTCTCGTGTTCCTACTCTAACATCAAACGCTGCTTGTTTTCTGTTTAAACATTTAATAGCAAGCATTAAGGTGTTGTTCATCTTGCCTAGCTGTGTAACAGCTAAATGCACCTCTCTAATCTGAACTAGTCATCATGACACTGTTATAACCAATGGTAAAGGAACCAGATGAGGATTTGTCTCTTTATTTCACATAGCCTAAGCCTGTCTGGACTGTCTCTAGATACCTCCATTTTCAGGTGGTTAATGTTAGAAAAATTAAGTCCCACTCTAAACCTTTAAAATTGGTCACCATATTTTCATTGTATATCTATATAAAAAACAATTAGATACACTGACTGAGTCCTTCCTTCTAATAGTTACCTTTTCTTATTCAACACAGGCTGTAATTACAACCTCTCATTGCAGCTGTAAGAGCAATGAGTAATCACAGTGTGTCATGCTGGGGACCTGAAAGTAACTCCTAGCACACCCTGGGGGCAAAGAAACCAGAAGATATGTGTAGAAAATGATGACACCAATATATGTGTTTTCTTCCTAATTGCCATCAGTTAGCACTTTAAGCTCTACAGTCTCTAAAAGAGTTTCATTCTCTGTTTTAAGGGGCTCTCTAGTGCATATGGTTAAGTTCCAGGCTTCTAAGACTTGTTATGGCAAAGGCCCCCCAGGTCAGTTAAGCACTCTGTGACAAATCCCTTCCTTATTATTAGTTTAAGATGTATTTCCTTTCAGTTTGATTGAATGTTCTAGAGGATAGACAGCAACACACAATTTTTCTTCCATTTACCATATATAATTTTGTTTACCTTCAGCATATCTCCTCCCGCTCATATTCTGTATAAACTAAATCTCATCTTTTCAGTCTCTGCCATATGATTTTAATCACTGTAATCTCTAATGTCTTCTATCTTACTCTTTACGCATAGTGCCTGCTTTTATGATAGAAAGTGAGCAGTTACTTTCATTGAATGCATATGAGGATGCATAGATCTTCTTGCAGAGTACTTACATTTCATTTAGAATCTGTTTAGACCTCATATTACTCTGCCTCATGTTCTTTTGTATTTGCCAGTTACAAATTTTAGCAGTTTTCAGAATAGAAGCTATATCTGGGTCCTCAAATTCAGGCCCTTGTTATCACACACAGTCACATCATATAGTTCCACTCAGAAGTTTTGTTAGCTTTTATGACCATTTATGGGGAATTCTTGGCTTGTATATTGCCCTCTACCTTGCTGTGTTACTGAGAGTTTGCAGCATCTGAGGATCTTTGGAGTATGTGGTGCCACGTACAGAGGATTCCAGCTGACCCTTCTGAAGCAACATGCTATGAGAAAAGCAGGAAGGGTAAGAGCCTTGCTCTTCTCTTTGGATACTTTCTAATAATTTCCTCATAAATTTATTCATAGCCAGTTTATACTCATTTGTGCTTGTGCCAGTATCCTCCGTTAACCTAAAAACCCCTCAATATCTCTGTTGTTTATCCTCCAAAGTGTTTCTAGAGAAAAGCCGTGTGCCTTTCAGCTTTTCTTTCAGTAGACTAAACAAGCTGAACTCTTTTGGAATCCTCTTGTGAGAAAGACTTTCTATTTTTCTGCTCACCTTAGCAGTCCTCCTTTGCCTTTTTCCATCTTCCTGAACAGGAATGATCAGATCACAATGTTTCAGAGAACATCTGACTCTCCACCAGTGGATTAATGTGCCCTTATCTACATGCTACAGCTTCTCGACATCCAAGGTTACCATCCACTTCACCCGTCTTTTCCAAGAGACGTTTCTCGCTGTCCAACATCTGTGAGCTTAACCATAAACCTAATAATGTGGTCCTAATTCCAGCAACAGTCAGCAGGCAACAGGTTACATTCATCGTAAGTGTGTCTTCTGAGGCCAATCACGCAGCATTCACTATTGGCATTTTGTGTACTTCAATTCAGCAGTAAAGACTAATCAGAGAGTATGAATTTTTTCTTTTGAGCTAGAGTGCAAATGGATAACTACATTGCTGAAGTAGAGGTTACTTTTTTTCGCATAATGGAATGAAAAGTTGCTG
>JAVKLA010000073.1:23754234-23765965 GCA_034782735.1 Sagittarius serpentarius
CAAGTAACAAGTGATAGGACAAGAGGAAATGGCCTTAAGTTGCACCAGGGGAGGTTTAGATTGGATATTAGGAAAAAATTCTTCACGGAAAGGGTTATCAAGCATTGGAACAGGCTGCCCAGGGAAGTGGTTGAGTCACCATCCCTAGAGGTATTTAAAAGATGTGTAGATGTGGCACTTAGGGACATGTTTTATTGGTGGACTTGGCAGTGCTAGGTTAACGGTTGGACTTGATGATCTTAAAGGTCTTTTCCAACCTAAATCATTCTGTGATTCTATGATTTATTTTGAGTTTTGCATGTGCTACCTTTAATACAGCACGAAGTTAAATATCCTGAAATGCAGCAGTGTATCAGCCAAACATGTCCTTGTAAATTAAACCTGCCCTGAATGAACATCAAAAAAACCAGACACCTTGTCTGGTTTTTATTTTTCATTCTGAGTAAGATGAGCCACAACCGCAGGCACAGGATGCAGCAACACAGGCAATGCTGAGTTCATTCCTCTGCACTACCAATATCTATATTAGCAAATAATGAGTTGGAAATCCTAGAAGCAAATTTGGATGGTTAACATTCTCCCTTCCACAGTGACTTTCCTGTAAGAACTTGCTAATAGCAGAAGACATGTTGTCAGGCAGGATAGATTAGGATGTGCACTGGGATGGAAATATTCAACTGGTATTTCATCTCTTTCTCTCTTGCTCCTCCTGTTTCAACTATGAGGAGCTTCCTATCTGAATGGATTGCAGTGGCTATCTCTGTATTTCAGATAAGCTTAAGACTCATGTAAAATGTGGTGCTGCTAATTAGTCAAGATGTAATTAGTTCAAGGAAATGAATTGTACATAAATAATGTGGAATTTCAGCTTCATGACTCAAGAGATAAATTCAGAGTCTTTTCAGAGTTGTCTGTCTTAAAAATAAAATAGCAGAAAAGGATTATTAAGGAAGCTCTTCAAAATCCACATTACCCTGCTAATGAAGATTTAGCACATTGCTCAGAAGATGTGGTTGATCTGCATTCTGTAAGGTCCTTCCACCACATCAGCATTTCTGTATCCCCAGCTGCTCTTATCAGAGAGGAAGCTGATAGTGACGTTGAAGAAGCAACTTATCTGCCTCCCAACTGAAAGTAAAGTATTGTAAGTACAGTCCATGCACAGCAGTGCAGGTAGGTAGTTAAGAGTGTTCTTCATTAACTGGACTTCAAGCAAGCCATCTCTTGGGTGCATGCCACAGGCTGTTCAGACCTACCTGGAGCTGTTAGGGTAATCAAAGATCACTTCCGGATTGATGCGTCGAGGACTGCACAGTAGAAAGGTGAAGTTTGACTTCATTTCTTATAAAGCTGCCTGGTGTTATTACTGTTATTCACTGATACAGTTTTGCAGTAGCAGGCAAAGGACCAAGTCTGGAGGTTGAGACTGTATTATTGTGATTGCAAAAGCACAGGAATATGTATTCTGTGTCCTCAGTACAAACAGCTGAGGAAACCTCTTCCATGTCCTCAAAAATACTACGAACTAATACCATGCTTGGTTTGGAACTTGTCTTTCCCAAATTTTTTCCTGATATTTTTATTTTATTCCTTGATGAAAAGAGGAACGCTTCTTTGTTTTTATCAACCACCTAGTCCTACATGCATTGGACAGAGTGTAAAGTCTACAGGAAATGTCTCTAGATGAGAAGAACATCATTTCAACACCTACCGCACAAAATTGCAAAGGACAACACAGGCAGAAGGCTGCAAAGAGTCAGACTCAGAGAAGTGGGTACTTGTATCTCATTCCTTAAGGACAATAGGTTCTGTGTTTTGTGTAAGTTTGTTTAGCTTCTAAAATAGTTTGATTGGTTGGTTATGGCCTTCAATGGTTTCTGTATTTTGTTTAATATAAAATGATATAAGTGATATAGCATTTTCAGACCAGTAAAATATTCTCAGTCTTCTGGTTTTCTCATTAAAACCTCCAACTATCCTATAGAAGACCATGACCCATGGTTTTGAAAATACCCCCAGCTTTCCAATGGAGTGAAATAACTGGAGCAGCTTGTTTAGGATTATTTATATTTTATTTTAAATTCATGGTCTAGAACTGTTATCTTCTCTCATCTGAGTTATTGGCAGATACTGGTGCCATTAAAAATCTCAATCTGTTCTCTCCTCTCAAGTTAGAGAGTGATTTCTCCACCAGAGCTATCAATGTAGTCAGCTAGAGTTTCTACAGAGGATAGACATAAAAGGATCAAAATCTTGTAAGACATCTATAAAACAAGATTGTTTTGGATATTTAAGACAAGTTTCCATCTATTCTGGGCACAGAAATGTTTGGCTTCAGTAAAAGCCAGAGGCAGTGCTTGTATCAGCTGAGAGCCAAAGGTGTTAATGAACAATTTCCCCATGTTTTTCTTCAGCCTCACTGAAAGTTAAAGGCTTCTCAGTTTCCTGTAATTCCTATTTTCTCTCTTTTCTTTTTTTTACTTCAGTAGATGGCATTTTGTAAGTAATGAACAGTCAAACCATAGGAAGAGTTGAATAAATGTCCAAATTATAACCCAGATTTTTCTGATATTCTTATATCTTTCCTCAGTGGCAGGGATGATTACTAAGTTCCCTTCCCAAAGACAAAAATTAACAAATAATTAACGTGTGAAGATACAAGTGGGAGTTCTTAACCAGCCGATATACTTCCTCTTCAAATTTTTGTTGCTTAGCACTCCTTTTCCATCCTGATCTTTGAGGATTAGCTATGTTGTATTTACTGTCTTCATATTTTTTGCCTTGCCTTTTCCCTCTTCTGATAAATAGTCCTCATGCTTTACAATATTTTTTCCCACCTATTTGTTTTTGAACTTGTCCTAATCACTTGCCAAGTTTCCATTTTTTACCCAATATTTTTTTTTTTTTGTAAGCAATGGCGGTATTATAAGGTGACACTTCTGCTAACAACCTAGATGGACACATTGGAAAATCATTTCACTGGCCAAAATTACACGTGTTGATAGTCTGACATCACATTCCTAAGTGGTGTGTGTCGTAACATAAAACAATACTGTTGGGATTCAGAGATTTGGAGGGGAATAAACGGCCAATTTAAGGTAGTTAGTTGATTATAAAACTTGTCTATAGGATAAACCTGTTATCTATATAACTAAAAGATGCTTAACTTTTTTATCCATAATTCAAACACAGCATGAATATGTGAAATATTTCATCAGTAAATGGAAATATAGCATATGAAGACATAGTTATTTCTGGGTAGTAGGACTTTCCCGTACTCTTATGACTACACACACCTGCTTTATGAGAACTACCTCTTTGCAGCTCTGAGGTGAGCCGTGCCCCCGTGGCTCCAGAGCAGCAGATGGCACCTCTCTTTGCCATGTCTGAGTAGTGCTTGTGCACAGCTGCAAATCTGTTTTCTCATTCTTTCTTTTACAGTCAAGTAAGTTCTGCAGTGACAAGAAAGAGAGCAATTTTGGTTAAAAGCGTATCTAGCTCAACAGAAAATCTGGCAAATGGGGAGAAAGGAAATTATGCAATCGAGAGCAATCAGAAAATGATTTTGATGGGTGATTACCATCAGACTGCAATGTTTCTACATGGATCCACAGGGCTTGGTATGAGCCCGACTGCAAATTGGCATTTGTATAAAGTCATCAGTCCGCATAAAAGAACAGCTTATGAATGACATGATTTTGCAGTATGCTGAAGAAGAAGGAGGACTGAAGGGACCAGGTATTTTCAGTCACTGAATACAATGGGTCTCCAGCTCAGCCAGAGCTGTCAGCTGAAATTCTGCCACTTTTTCTTTAAAATGAGCATGTCAGAATATGCTACTGGCTCCAGTCTCTAAAGCTAGGATTCATTAGTATATCAATTACTAATCTTGAACAAGGTAACACTTTAACTAGAGAAAAGTAACGTCTGTGGGGTAAAATGGGTTAAATAAATCTCTTCATGCCCACTGTGTTTGACTAGGGCTGGTACTTTCCTCCCAGCATGTTCTCTGCCCGCTATTTTTCAATGGTCCACTGAGTTGAAACAAATCCCCTATCAGCCTTTGTTGGTCTTTAGTGAAGTTACTTTCCTCCTGTCATCTCCGAGACTGGGATGTAGATCTGCTTTCCCACATGCCCTGATCCTTTCAGGATTCTCCTAAATTTCATTGAGGCTGCAGATAGATGCTTGCTGCTCCTATAATCCTACCCTTCCTCTCCCTACATCCACCACTGTCATTTTCTGGGAAAATGAAATACTCCTCTCCCTCCAGAGTGCCTCAGTTAACTCAGTGTGCGACTGCTAGGGTAAGGCACGTAGCCAATACCATATGCTAAACCATGACAAACAACATAAAGTTCTCTCTCACATGTTCAAATAAAATATCCTTAATGTAAAGATTTTATTGTTTATATGTGAGATTTCATATACATTTAAGGGCAGGAGAGGAAACCACAATTACAAAATAGAAATTACTTTATAAAAATCGGTGACTATGAAAAAAACATCGGTGTTACAGTGAGAACGCAACTCAATATACACTCCCCCCCGCCATTAATAGTTTATGAAACTGTAAAGAGAGAAATCATGAGAAGTGAAACTAATTTCTTATTCATTCAATATTAGTAGGACTGAAACTGGATTACTGCCATCATTTATTTCTGATGCTCCTTTTAAAATAAAAAAGAAGTTGAAAATTTATGAAGCTCATAAACCACCAGCCATGCAGATAATTGAAAAGTTGGTAGAAGTCATTCCAGTGTGACGCTCCAGGTGGGGTTCAGCTCATCAAGTGGGGTGCCTGAAATTTAGATGTCAATACGTAGCTATCCCCCTAACAACCCTTTACACCAGTCATCATTTCAGGTTTGCAAATGTAGGTGCCTACAGCCATTTTGAGACTCCCTGGGGTACCCAGAAGGGTTGCGTGGGGTGCTCCGAACTGCACCTGTCTCAGCAGAAGCAGACGACCCTCATCTGTGTCTCCAAGGTCCCGTCATTCTGATGGAGGCGGCCACAATAAAAGCAAGTAGCCAAAAGTTAAATCCAGAGAAATTAAAGTGAGAAATGATACACACGTTATTGGTGAGTGTGATTAACTGTTAAACAACAAGTGTAGAGTAAAACATCAAAGCTTGTGTCAGATTGTTTGTATTTTGTTTACTTCAAATCCAGAGTGGATTTGAACCAAAAAGCACATTTAGAATAATTTGACATGGCTGCAGTTGTTAGCTCAAATGTAGTGCTTTTGTTGTGAAGAGGCATTTGTTGAAGGGATATCATTTTTACAAGAAAATAGAAAACAAAAAGAGAGACAGATTAGGCGGGAGGAGAAAACCATCTTTCTCTAATTGTGTATCATTCTCTACATTAGGGTCCCAGATCCTCAGCTCAGAAATGTATTAAACACTCACATGGGGGATAACAGGGAAATTAGTCAAATTTCTTTTGCTATGGGAGAACAATATGATGGCAACATGTACAAGGTAGTAAACTCTAATCTTTTAACTTTGTTTTATTTTATTTTTCTTTCTCTTAGGTTTGTTTTGTATATTTCTCACATTTCATTCTATTAATTTTGATACTGCTCTTTGTGATTCCTGGGTGAGATTTAGTCACCGGCAAAACTGCTCAAAAGGATTTGCATTTCTTGTGTGCTTGTCACTGTTTATGATCTTTGCTTCTCACTTTTTCAAAAACTGTTGTTTTATTCACAGATGTGGAAAAGAATGGAAAGGAAACCGTTGCCACATAAGTGCTAAGCCTCTTCAGCCTCCAACTTCAAGTCTCCTTCAAAATGGTGGGTCTGTAAAAAGAAATAAATATATTTCAATTCATTGTTTGAGTGTTTCCCCTTACTTATTTCTGTCTTTGATTGCTCTGATTTTGCAGATATTTGGATTGGGTTGGGTATCGGTTTCTTGCTGATTAAAATTACAGCCGCTGCCTTGTATTTCCTTTCAAAGAAGAAAGTGCCAGACATGTAAGTGAAACTTTTATTTTTTGTAAAGCAGACACAAATGTGACACAAAGCAATGGCTAACTGCCCAGTCTCATTGGTTTCAACTTTTAAATCTCCCCACAGTCTGTTTGCCTTCATATGCAACACTAAGCATAAAACCTAGCTTTGCAACAAAAGCTGATCTTAGCAGACCCCAGTCTGGAAACAATGAGTTATGGCTTGACTGCTTAGACTGTTTTGATTACAATATTTTATGATTATTCTTAAAGTATAAAATTCATCATCCATCTTAATAGCAGTAGCCTTGATTTTTGTACATGATTGTTAAATGTGGAAAATAGGAGGTATTTATGGTTTCTCGAAACCTCTGATGTTTAGTTTCTTACAGGCAGCTCTTCCTGAAGCTACTGAGTACCACATGTACCTGGTGGGGCATTTTTGCCTGAAATATTTCAGTATTTACGCACATCTGAGAACTTTCCCTTTCCCTGTGATAACTGGATGGAATAAAAGTGGGGTTTTTTCTATTTTAAAGTATTTGGGTTTTTCATAAAAAGCTTCAATAGATTAGAAAAAGTGCAAGCTGTGAGACTGCAGAATGACGTGACCTTTTTTACAAATCATAGTGTTTACCCCTCTCCTTCAGTTACTACAGACACACTCAAAATCAGATTTTAGGTTTTAATGTTGTATTAGTCTTCTTGATGAGCGGTTCTTTAGATGTGTCTCACCAATGTCACCTTATCTATTCCTTCCACCCATTTCCCCTAACTCTTCATCTCACACCCATTATCCAATACTGCCATCTTGCACTAGGATCACCTCTGTACAGACCTCTTGGTTTATGGTTCAAAGACCTGTCTTACTCATGGTGAATGGCTGCTCTAGCTGGTGATTATTTATTTTTCAAAATCTATATTTCTTCCATCCAGTACTCTGCTTGACATTACTACTGTGCAAATAGCAACTAAATTAACTTCTGATGTCCTACTGCATAAAATGCATCTTCAGTAAAAGAAAAAAAATCAGCAAAAATGGTGGTGGTTTATTTCAAAATCTATATTTCAAGTGTTCTGAATAACGGTACTAGTAGTACTAGAAATATCTCTTCATCCAGTTATTTGCGTTCAGAGGTTTTTTAAGCTATGCCTTAGACTGACAGTTCATTATTTCACAGATGTATTTCCTAGCCCTTCCTGTCAGCCCTCTCATAATCTCTGCTTTCTCTCTCCTCGCTAATTTGAGATTCTTAAAATTATTTTTGCTGTTTCTTATTTTTGTCTAACACTTGTATTTCTTCTTTGCCCAATTCTTGACTTATTCTGCTAGATCCTTCCCTGTCAGCAAGTACCGACCACAGTCCCTTCCTCCCTTTCAGCAATTCCTGTTGTGCATTGCCTTGTCCATTTTCATGTTGTTAGATTTCCCTCACCCCTCATTTTCTTCTCCAGAATTCATCTTCAAAGCTGTCTCTTTTTCTTTAAACTTGTGCTCTGCTATAGACCTTTCTCTCTTTGGGGATGTTGTTATCTCCCAAACTATATACTGAACTATGCAGACTCCTGTCCTGACATTATTGCTGCCGACACGTCTCCTAACACTGCATGCTACCCCTGACAGGTAGAGTTGTCTGTAGACACAGAAGCAAAATGTTAAAGCAGGAACATTTAGTGGTTGTGCTACTCTTAATTGAGTGCATAGTTTCACCTACTTTCTTTATGTCTGCTTCCTCTTCTGTAAAGTGGGAATAACCCACTTAATAAACCTAATAAGCATTTCCTTATCTTACTTCACAGGGGCTTTAAGACTTAATTCATTCACATTTATGCAACCTGCTAAGATACACATGGAAAGGCACCTCAGAAGCACAAGATTAGTAGCTTTGTAAGAGCTGCTTAATCTTTTTTTTGTAATTTCAATTAATATTTTTGAAAACAAAACCCTAATGTTTTTTCTAAAAACATATTTGATGGGGTTTTAATCAACAAATGATTATTTTTTCTTACGCTACTTCTCCTGTGCTCTAAACACTCCCTTTTACCTTTTTCTTTCATAAATGTCTGCTTAAGGGTTACTGCACTGTCATCCACCTCTCTTCTACCCATGTATCTCTATTCAAGTAATATTTTTTCCTTTCTTGTAATTATGCATGCTAAAAAAAAGAGAGAGTCTTTTTTGTACAGGAAGAGGTACCCTGTTGCAATATGATGCCAAACACTTAAGTGTCCTATTAGGTATGTAATAAAACAGGGATGAATGAGGATCTTCTTATTATGGCACTAAGAAAATATTACAGCCCTGATATGAAGAGAAACAGTGCTGTGAAATAGAGGGTTAGAAAGTTTACTCAGCAAAGCTCATTCTGGTCTTGATTGTTTTCACCGGAGCTGCCAAAAAGGTAAGTTATGATGATGAAAATTTTTGTGGTTCCAAGTTTTGTCTGTTAGGAACTCACTAAGATTGTCAAATCATTTTGCCCATGGTACACAATAAAAAAATATATATTCACTGTTTTTAAACACAGTTAACTTAACACGTAAGCTAAAATGCATTTTATAGGCATCTTACCACAAAATAATCTAGCTAATAAATGGCAATTTGATTGAAATTGTGAAATTGTGAAAACAATGAAATCTGAAACTTTGAATATGAGAAGATAAGCTCATCCAGGCAGTTTGTCTCTCCCTCTTCAACTACCTACTGCCTAGCATGATTTGGTATACAAAAATCACAGCTGGAAACATAGTAGTAAATTAAGGCAAGTTATTCCTTGACTGCTTAATCAGTAATCAGAAGTGGCTAGTCAAAATGCAGTCAATGTTATCATACTGAAGTTTGGATCTTTAAGATAAGGCTTTAGAATAAGAAGTGACTTGTGTTTGAGTAAGTCTGTAAAATGTACAATGTGACAGCACCACACAGAGGCATGAGATTTTACTCCTGATTTTTTTTTTAGGGGATTTGATGAACTAGAGGAATTTAACTGTACACGTGAATGATACTTTCCTACGATTCATTTTCACTTCAAAGCCTTGTATCCACTTTCAGCCTTCCTGGGTCATGTTTTCTTAAAGTCATTAGGCACTAGAGGCACTTTAGGAGTGCCTGCTTGGCCATTCTTTCACAGGGAAGCTTGAAACTTCACACACTTGGGCCCATATTTACTACCCTTTGATACATCCTTTCGTTAGCTATTTTTTAATAATTTTTAGTAGTGTTTCCTTACTGGCATAGAACCACATGTGCAGGCATCGGCAGGTGGTCCTCCAGAGGCACATTAACAGTTGTAGGTGCTAGCTTCCAGGACATTTTAAAATGGAGTGCAGGTCTGCCTATGCCTTAATGGAAATAGCACAGAAAGGTGCACAAGAGCTGGAGGAGAAGTTTCAAAGTCCAGTGAAACTTTTTCACCAGAAAACCAGGTAGCAGGCAGTAGCGGTAGGCTGGTGACCCCTTAGACAATTGCTGGCTAAGAAGTTGTCACTAACAGCAGTGAGAATCTGAGAGCTAGATTTGTCCATCTTTTTCTTCACTGGAAAGACTGATAGTGCCTTAACCCCTCCTTTCAACCCAGAAAGAACTCCCTGCTTCCCCTTTGCTCTCTCCTTCTTCTCCTTCCTTTTCAAGAATTTAATCTCTGATCTGCAGGCTTTAAACTCTTCAGTGCCTGAGTGGGAGTTACTGGACGTCATCACATAAGTTTATTTCCTAATGGACAAAAACAACCCGCCACATGGCTTGGCAGCAGTGTACTTCATTACCACGATGGCATTCAGATATGCAAGCTAACTTCCCAGCTCCCAGCTGGGGATATGTGAAACTTTTGGATAGAAACCCCAAATCAGAGGAAGCCTATAAGTTTCTCACATTCCTGTTCGTGCTCCAGAGATGACGTTTTCTAGTCCAGAAGGGAAGGCTGCCAGTTACTCCACTCCTTCAGTAGCATCAGTCCTCAATGGCCAAAGGGAAGCAGAGCTTCATTTTAGCTTCCATTTTATTGCAGCTGCCTTCTCATGCTTCATTTTACTTTAAAAAGTGAGAATGTGAAAAGTGAGTGACTTTCCGCCCAACTAAGCTATGCTTCTTTGCTATTGCCTCCAAAACAGTCAATGTCCCTGGATCCTTTCAGTTTGTTTCTTTCCTATTCTTGTTCTGTGCCACCAGCTGCAATGCTAATGTACCACAGTCCTGTCAGTCATAATGAACGTGGAACATTAAATTTTCCAAAGTGTATCAGTAATGTATCTTGCCACACAGGCAACAAAGTGAAAAACTGAGGTGCTCTGAGAAAATATTTTAAAATGATAGAAAATCATGGGAAAACAGGACCCACAGAGGCCATTTTTTATCCTGCCACAGGACAGACTCAATTGTATGACTTCCGGGTTTGCACATGAAGACCTCTAGCAACATGAATTTGATAGCATCCTTAGGCAATCTTGGTACCCTAGGTAGAAAGGAAGTTTACTGTTAGAACGTTTTTTTTCTAACTGCTGATATGTCTGTTTACAATTTAAGTTCATTCCTATTCACCATGGACAAGGACAGATTATGCCCTTCCTCCTTGCAAAAAGCTTTTTATATACTTGAAGGCAGTTGTCATGCCTCCTTACGGGCTGCTTTCTTTGGACTAAACAAGCTCAGTGCTTTCAGCCTTTCTTCATGGTTAAGATTTTCTTACAATTACGATGATTCCCAGTTGCTCTTGCCAGGACTTTCTCCAATTAGACCATACCCTTCTGGAGGTCTGCTGTGGAGGAACGGAGAGCGTATTCCAGGGGAGGCTCTCCAGTGGATCTGAAGGGCTGCCAGAGGTCATTGCTGACTATGCCTCTGTTCCTATATCCCAAAGTGATAAGCAGAATGACAATAGAATGACATTTATTGAACCATTTTCAACTTGTGAACTGGAAGACAGATACTGTTCTTGTAGAATGAGAGAAAAAGATGCAGCTTTATGAGAAAAAGGAAAATAAAACTAGGAAGCAGCAGCCATACCTTTTGTTTGGGAGTTGTTTTATTAGTTTAATGCTACTATCCAAATCCATTCCTTCTTCTCTAGAATATTATTTTTTCTGAAGGATGTAACCCAGTGCTATAGACAGAATCTTCAGTTTTTCTGAAATGTACATCTCACAACCACCACATACAGGAAAGTTTGCAAAGAAACAAGAGGTAACATGCCGAAACAGAGCAAATCTCTCTGTCTATAGTCTTCCAGATCACCAAGATGAAAGATGCAAAGGACTGATTTTAAAAAAAAATAAATAAATAAGTTTCCTAAAGTGACTCAAAAGGTACAAAGTCCACACCTAGGAAGCCCAGGCAACATATTAACAGCCTAATCAAGCATCCAAATGACTTGTAGGTGATTCTAAATGCAGCTTTTGGAAAGCCTGCCCTCCTTGCATCACACCTCCCGTTTCTTCTGTGGGATGTGCAAAATATAGCCTACTTCTGCAAACCTAAATTTAGTTTAAAAGGTTTTATAAATGCCTTGGAAATTGAGACCTTGAGTTACAGTTTCTGTTTAGAACAGAAGCTTTAGAACATCTATAAATAATTCTTTTAAGGGACTATTTTAATCAGTAGCTTAATTGTAATTGAACCTTTGGTCCACTATGATTTTGTCATTGTTGTTATGGACCTGATAATAAACATTCTTCTAGTACTGTCTTTCCTACAAATGTGTTGTCCTGGTTTCAGCTGGGATAGAGTTAATTGTCTTCCTAGTAGCTGGTACAGCGCTGTGTTTTGGGTTTAGTAGGA